>CM057803.1:7368039-8055124 GCA_030145905.1 Populus davidiana
CTCTTTTTTTTAATTTTTTTAATTTTTTTTTGGCCATATGAAAATATCTTCAAATTAGGTATCATGTACTTATACTAATCACAATTAAAAAATTATCAAATACAAATAAAAATATTGACAGCTAAAATTTTATTAGTAAATTGTAATGAGATTTACCGATAAAACATTTCATTGCCATGTCCCATAATATACACCAATAGAAAATTTCTATTGATGTATAGCAAGGGAATTACAATGAAAAAAGAAAAAGAAAAAAATGACATGGCATGCTTACAGATAGCATTACCAACAAAATAAACTTGTAGGTAAAATTCACCCGTAAATTCGTTGGTAAAATAAATCCATTGGTAAAATTTGCCTATGAATTTTGAAAAATAACCCTAATGGATCTACCATTGTGGATTGAACTGACCCATTTATAAAAATTGACCCAAAACCTTTACTAGCAAGCTCATACCCTAATCCAAACAAACCCTAGATCCTAACTGAAAATAAAGCATTAATTAAACCCAAACAAGCTTTGGGCTGTAGCTACCAAAAAATAAAAATAATGCTCATAAATCCTAAGTTTTAATTTGCCCAATGATCCTAGAGACCAATATGTCATTAAATACCATTAGCTCATTTTTCCTTGTATAACTAGGATGATTGTAAAAAAATGATTTTGAAACATTAATTAATCCTTACCATACTTGGAAGTTATATTGCAGCCCAATAAAGATCCTTGTAGAACTAGGAAATTCCTATAATAAGCCGCCACATCCTTGTAAGAAGAAGATCCTTGTCAAATAGAAAGTCCACAGGTCAAAAGGGAGTAAATAACAAAATTCATATAACTTGTTCTAACTTATATCACAACTCTTTCTTGAACTTCGATTCACATGAAAGTTTACCCTAACATAGAAAAATACCTCTGGAATCTTCTGGTAAAGTTTTAGCTTGATTCAACGGTTGAATTTGGAGTTATGCTCAATAGTATAAAACTAAATGGTAGGAAATTTTACGCTTCAATCTGAATTTGACTTTACTTGGATTGTATCAAAATTACAATGGGATAAAGAAAAATTAAACTAGGGTCTAAGGGCTTATTCATTTTTTCATTGTGGTCTACTTACAGTTATAAAGTCATGACAAAGACAATTTGGTATTTAAAAAAAAAATATTTAAAGAAGGAAGTTTGTTGTTGCGTTTTATGCATGCGCCAACATGTTAAGCCACTATGCATGCTTCAAGTAGCGCATGCGAAGGAATTAGGTAGTGGAATTGCCCATCTGTGCCAATGTTAAAAAGATCACGATATCCTCTTTCAAATGTTGTGGCACGTTGGGCAATCTGGCTTCGACGACGTTTGCTTCCTTTCTTATCTTTTTCTCTCTTTGCTTTGAAAACGTGTCGTCCAATAAAAAAATCCATCTTATTCTCTTATTTTGTCTTGATAGTTGATTTAGTCCTCTTGTTCTTTATTGTATTATTTTAGTCTTAATTTCTTTTATGAATTTTAAATTTGTTTTCGATTTAACACTTGATTGAAATATTATTTTTTCTCTTATTTTGTTTCAGTTTTAAGTTTGATCCTCTATCTTTTGATTTTGAGTTTTCTATTTGATTTTTGTTTTTTGTAAATTGTTTGAATTTTTTCAATTTTACCCTTGAATTAATGAATGTTATTTCCCCCCTTATTTTTTTATTTAACATTTAGTCCTTATACTTTTATATTACTATATTTTTTTTAGTTTAGGGCCTTTAATCAAATTGATTTTCTTTTTCAATTTCATTATTTAAAAATGAAATGATATTTTTCCTCTTATTGTTTTTTAATACCTTTCCATTTTATTTTGGGTTTTTGTTAATTCCTAATGTGGTTGTGCAGTGCCCGAGTTTTGACTTGTTAAGGGACGTTCCATTTGCTATGAGGCTGGTGCTGTCATGACTTGGTTAAATGAAACCTATAATATAAGTTATAGATAACACAATACTCTTGTTTAGTTCCATGACTAGGCCAGCTAGCAAGAGAAACATTTCAACTCTTTTTGTTTTTTTTTTTTTTGGAGGATCACACAAACTAAACGAGTAGCTAGTGATCTTTTGTTGTTGTTTTGTTTTTTGTTTTTTTTTTTGCAAAAACAAATAGAAGAAGAAGAAGAAGAAAAAGAAGGGGGGGTTGATTTCTAGGTCATAACTTAAAAACTATGAATGGATTCATTGACGGATAATAACGACGAGTTATTTCATTGGTAATACCATCTATAATAATGGAAGGTCATATTTTTTTTTTCATTCCTTCATTTTCAACTGTAATTCACTCGGTATACACTAACAAAAAAATTTTATCGGTATACACCGAGGGACATAGCGAATAAATATTTTGTTGGTAAATGTCACTGTAATTTACCGATTGAAAAAATTTTGTTGGTATTTTTGTTTGTATTTATCAGTTTTCTAGTAATACATTTGGTCCTTCTTCTTTTATGTTAATAATTATTTTTTAGGGATTTTTGTCAATTTTTTATTTTTCAATTTCATCCTTTGATATCGGGTTAGTTACGAATTGAGTTTCTTGGTTATCACTAGTAAGGTTATACCAGGCTCATGACCGAGATGATGAATTTGAAAGGTTAACTCAGGTGATATTGATCATTTTTACCTTTCAAAACTTTGCATTTTATTCTTTTTTGTAGGTTTCTTTAAAAATTATCATGGCCTCGTGCATGAGTTACGTGTCGACAAGCATACTCAAGTTTGCTTGAGTTGTTTCTTTCCCTTTTATTTTTTTTCTGTGACTCCCTCAGTTATATTGAAATGCATTTTTATTATTTTTTTTAATTAAAATTGTATCATCCATGATCACTTCCTTTTGTTTCTTTGTTTGATACATCTATTGTCGTACGTAGGATAAGACAAGCTTATACTACCCAACTAAGTCTATGACCCAAATCCATATTTTTTTTTACTTTTTTAAAACACATTTACAATCTTTTGATGTTTTTTTTAACGCATAGATTTTTTTCTGACCCACGACGTAGCTTGAATCACGGTTCTAATAAGGTCTAAAATTTCTAGTAGCACTTTTCAACTCTCCTAGATTGAATAATTTTGGTCCCAATATTGCTATAATCTGTCCACATGGAGGAATCACAGCTGTTTCATCAATTCTCCTTCTTTCCCATATCCAAAACAATCTTGTTATTTCCTTTTTCTTTTTCTTGTTATATCCATACCAATCTTGTTAAATATAAATGAATATATTTAAATGGTTTTCTTGGGGTAAATAATTAAGACTTTGTAGCCGTGGGGCGGTTATGGTTAGTCACAGGAGTAGCTAGTTCCCCAGCAATAATTTTCCATGTTGATAAAGATTTTCTTAAAATATTATTGTTTATTGAGTTAAAAAAATTGACCCAAAATAACAAATTGCAATTCCTGAACTAACCAATACATTTTATAGGCATAAATATAAAATATACTGATGACGTAGCTGCTGGCTGACCGGCCTTCGATATGAAATGATAAACTGATGACGGAGGTTCCTCGACAGGTAGAAGGAGTCAAGAAATACCGGTGATAGAAAAAACCCTCAGTGATGGAGACTCTTTCGTTTTTCTTCATTTCTTGTTCCTTGTTTATGTCGCTGCCTTCAATGCCCCCACATCTTTTTATATTTGCTTACATGTGCTTAGTGCAATTAGTAAATTACTAAGAATTTGGGATTGTGCTGCACCGACCCAAACCTTATTTTTTATTTTAGTTTTAAAAAATATATTTTAAAAAAATAAATAAAATATCACATCTTGAATTAATTAAGTACAAGGTAGTGTGAGTTTGTGTCAGTTTCAAGTGCAAAAGGCTTTCATTTAAGGGGATATGTTATAGAATAATATAAATAAGTAAAAAGAACACAACCCCACAATTTAGATTATATAATGAGATAACTCAATAAAAGGTAAACTGAAAAAAATTACAAAGCTCAATCCTGAAACAACCCAATATCAAAGAAAAAAACCCAAGAAAATTGAATTTAAAAAAGATGACCTAAAAAAACTTAAGTCAACTCGGGTCTACTCGCCAAACTCGCAGTCCAAATGATTCGATAAGGATAAACGAATAGAAATCAAATAAAAGAATATCACTAAACCAATTTTTTATATATATATTAAAAAAAAAAAGCAATGTGAAAAAAAAAAGAAAATTAGAGTAAAAAAACAAATCCTTAAAAAAATTGATGGAAGTCTGGAATAAGTTATCAAACTTGTGACTCAAGTCATGAAGTCAGACCACCTCATCAAGACAAAACACGGAGCCAAATTTTGAACCAACCCCATGTCGAATATGAAATTAAAAATATTGATTTTATAAAAGGCTCTATAAAATGGCAATAAAAAAATAAGGACCAAAATTGAAATTACAAAAAAAAAAAGAGAAAACAATTTTTTTTTATTGAAGAATAAAATTGAAAAAAAAATCATTTTCATAAAAGGATAAAAAAAAAAGAAATTAAAAGAATGAGGATTGAATTTCAAAAATAAAATAAGTGGAAAACCAACAATTTTTTGATTGAATGGTGAAATTAAAAAAACTTTAAAATTTTATAAAATGACCTAGAACAAACAATTAGCAATCAAAAGAATAAAAATCAAATATGAGAATACAACAAAGTGAGGATAATTTAGAATTTTTGAAAGGATGGTGCAAATTTTGAAGATAGAAGAGAGAAAAGAGAAAGAAGAAACAGAACGATGTCGGTGACAAACCACTGTGAACCAATTGAAACATGACGTACCAAATGAAAGAGGACAATGAGTCGCGTCACTAGCCACCGCGGAAAGTTGAGTTTGCCAAAGTTTCGTGGCTTCCTTCACTAGCTAACATGTCTACTACACGCTTCAACCAAACTTACCTTGCCCACTATATTCAACCCATCATATTTTTTTTAATATTAGATTTGGTTCTTAAACTATTAATTATTCAGATTCAACACCATTTAAACATATTTTGACACACTTAGAATCAAACAAATACCATAACTTTTCCTTTATATTGCAAGGCCTTTATATATATCTAGGCAGCCAAATTAAACCTTAAGTCAATTCTAAATAAAAAATAATACAAAGTTGAATTGATCAAATTAAAAAAAAAAAAAAAACAACCAAAAAAAAAAAATTCCCTGATAGTAAAAGTCAGTCCCTAATGGTACAAAATTAAAGGGCCTCAAAATTTGTCAAATTCTAAAATTCAATGCTCAAAGGTTTAATGACTCTAAACAAATAAAATTGATTTTGTTTTTTTATAAATTAATTGAGTGATTAAATTGTAAAATACTGAAGGACAGAAATATTGACAGTGATTTTCCCATGAGAAATCATTTTTCTCTCATTTGTCTCCATCGTGTTGTTGAGCTTCGGTGAGAGAATCACTAGGAAAAAAAAAAAAATTTGTCGTGTCCACTTGTTAAGTGCCATTGGTGGTAGGATTGAAAATTAATTTTGAATGCAAAAAACAAAATGTTAGTACAAATTCTGTTTTTGTTATTAATGTATTTTTTTTTATAAAAAATACTTTTCCTATAATGATGTTGTTTATTTCATAAAAACTAAAAAGTGTAAGGAATTAAAATAAATATCCAAAAAAATTTATAACGATTTGAAATAAAGATACAATATGTATTTTTTTTTTAATCAAAGCCTATTACCCTTATTAATACGTTATTTTTTCTTATAATTTTTTTTCAAAGTAATATTTTTAAAACTAAAACTTATCAAGCAAGTTTTAAAAAAAAATAATGAATTTATAATTTTGACGAGAATGAATTTTAAAAAATATAATAATAATAATAATAATAATAATAATAAAGTTGAGAAAAATTATATATAAAATTTATAATAAAAAATAGATATTTCATTCACATTAAGAAAATTATGCATAAAAAAATTATATATAATTATTCAAAAAACAATCATCAATATTACCGCAAAAGAAGCTATTATTATTTGAAAATAATAACATAATTGGATAATTACTTAACATCATTTAAATAAATTTATTAAAAAATAATATAATTATAAAATTTAATAAGAGAAAAAATAAATAATGAGATAAATGTTTTTTGAAAGACTAATTCCACACACTCAAATAATAATAGGCTTCCATGCCTAATCCACATGAAAATCTAGGCATGTGCCCCTAGATTTTTTTTCTTAAATGATGGATAACATATTATCTGCCATAATGTTTTAAATGGGTTGGACAATGCATCACCTAAATGGGTAGATGATGCATTATTCAGTCTCTCTCTTTTTCAATCACCGAAAATGGCTCCATTGACCGGAAATTCAGGGCTCAAGTTTTTGAACAAAAAATCTCATATTTCAATCATTTTTTCAACTAGAAACATGAAAAAAAATCTTATTAACCTTTATAACTCCATTTCTATAAACGAAACACCTTTTAATTGTTCTAAAAACTTATAATCAAATTAAATAATAAAAAAATCAAAATCCAATCTATTTTTCTCGATTAGAGATGGAAACTACCTCCATTAATTTTCTTTCTCAAAACCAAATTCATAGACACCAAAATCAAAGTTTCTAATGGTCAAAATTCAATAATTCAAGAGCTTTATCTCTTCTCAACTTTCAATAATTCAAATGTTTTTAGCAACTTTCTCCCTCCTTCCTCGAGATATAAGAATTGATCTGCAAAACATATAATGTTTGGGAATTGGGACCTAAAAAAAAAATGAAGGGACCAAATGTAAAGAAATTAAAAATCTAGGCACTAAAGTTTAGATTTTTCTCTTGAACTTTATACATGGAAAATATTTTATCAACTTTTTGAAATATCAATTTTGGTCCTTGTTCCTCTAATTTTGTTTTTTATAATAACTAAAACTTTTCTCATGTAAAGTTGAGTTGTCATTTTAATTATTATGAAACAATCTTGACATCCTTGACACGTAATAAAAAAAAACGAAGAGAATTAAAAAAAATACAATACAAAAACAACATAATTTTTTAGGACCAAGATGAGAAAAACTTAAGTTGGATGACCAAAGTGAAAGAAATATAAAATCTGAGGGACATAAGAAAACAATTTATAAATAATGAAATGTTAGAAGATGAATATTGATAACACAGTAAATCACCGTACTCTTGGCAAAATTTCATTAAACAAGCTAGGGAAGAATACTCTCATTTTACGGTGAGAAGTAGTAAATATTTCCTTGTCAATGATAAAAGTAATATTCGGGGTTACTTATTTTCAGGAAATTCCCATGGATTATGAACGGGGCATGCAGTTATCACTACAATGTGCTTACTGTAACTTCTAGGGTCAAGCCCGTCTCTGTTGTATTAATTTTCTGCTTGAAATTCCAGTGCAAACCATCCTCTCTGCATAGAATGGTAATTTTATGGGATTGACTTGGTGATTAAGGATTTGCTTGAGTTGTTTGAAACTGATACATGTCTAGGGTTTGTGTAAGATCCCATAGTAAGCTAGTATTCAGAATCAGGACTTTATTAATAATGCTAGTTGCTAATATATTATACATGTTTTTGGATCATGTGTGGCTTGCAAAAACAAAACCGTGAGAGAAACCTGGATAAAAACCCTAGATATGGATGGATTAGGAGGCTCAAAACAAACAATATATAACATGTTGGGCAGGCAATTACAGTTTGATTCCCATTGCAAAACACATGCAAACGAGTTCATGTTAAGCATTAATATTCAAGGCTAGATCGATGAAATGGTTTCTCCATACGTATGGATAGTTTCTCCACATTTTAACGCATGAATCTGCCATCAATTGCATCAAAAACTCATAGCAAATACGATCCTGCAGGCAAGCTTCCAAGTTATAAACATATTGAAACAGATTAATGATCTGTATTACCTTCATATCACATGCTCATATGCTTCTTAATCTGCAGCAACAGAGCCCAACAGTTCATCCCCTGATCACCATTGACGATGACAACTGATAATTACCCACTTGATGCATGTATGCCTGCAAGAAAGAAAGGAGGGGAAAATGCAGGAGCATGCGATATTGGCGCGGCTCAATCCAACCATAGATTTGAATCGTTCATCAAGACTACGATGAGGTTGAACCGTGCCAGTATCTCAAGTTAGTACGTAAAATGATGTTTTGTTTTATATAAATGGTTCAACCAGAAATCCACCAATATTTATAGGGATTTTGCATAGTAATGACGTAGTTTTGTTTTATATATTTGTTGCAAATCGTACAAAACAATAGAGAGATTGATCGATGGTTAATTTACGGGAAGTACATGGAGATTTTTCCAAGAGCATGCATCGAATATTGTCTCGATACCTTTGGATGCCGGCCACTTTTTTAGAATTCCGCCGGCTGCCCTAGAAAACAACCAGTTATAATATTGACATTTCTCAAGAGAGAAAAAAAAACAAAAGCTTTCGGTGGTTGTGTTGTGTGGTAAGTTTTTTATATATAAAGCTTTCGGTGGTGGTTGTGTGGTGTGGTAAGTAATATATATATATATATATATATATATATATATATATATATATATATATATATATAGCCCTAAGAGGGTTTCGAGCGATTGTCAGTCAGTATGATAGATTTCACCACTTACAGAGACCCAACATCGAATTCTAGTTTTATAAGGGTACGTACTGCAATGACTATATATCGAGGTAATGTGATGTCATGTAGACATCACTAGCATGGTATCTGCCGGCAAGTTTATAAAATTTGTTTAATATTTTAATTAGTTTTAAAAATTTAGGTTAATAAAATTAAAATAAATCAATATTATTAATTGTTGAAAGTTTTTCATTGAATATATATATTTTATAGTATTTAATAGCATATGTGTTTTCATTTTTTTAGTTTAAATAGATATCATGAATACATTTGATTTTGATAAATGAAAATAAGCATGAAAGTAGGAATAAAAAATAAAATGGCACTCCTGCAATCTGTATTGAAAGAGGGATTAATTATAATCAATAAGTTCACAATTTATTTTATTATTATTATTATGTTTCTTTGTAATTCTGAACATCAAAAACATTTTTAACACGTGTAGAAGAATTAATCATGATTTGAAGTTAGAGATAATTGGTGAAAAAATAATATAAACTAAAAGATGATAAATTATTAACTATCAAATCCTTTTTATTTATTCTATTTCTTTTTCTATATGTTAATTCACAGTTAGTGTGAATTAACAATTACTAATGGAAAAGGTTGATGGAATATTTCATCGGTGTTCAGAAAAAATTCTATCAAAAATTATTATAATGACAAAATACACAATGGAAACATGTTGTCGATGAAATGCTTGTCAGGGATTTGTATTTTTTTCAACGATTATATGGGTAACTTCTTTTCTCAATGGGATCGCTGATCACAAAATATTCGCATTGAAAAATTAGATTTTGCTATTCCTTTTTCATTAGTAACTCCATCGGCTATTTTATTTGCTGATAGATTATTCTGTTATATATTGCGTAAAATGCACCTTAATTGCTGATGAATTATTGTGTCACCAATTTCATCAAAAATATTTCATCATCTATTTCGTCAAAATGTGAGCGACTATTTCTGATAAAAGACTCCAACTATGTTTCCATCATAAATTAAAAATCTTTATGTAACTTTTTGATAAAAAGTGACCTAACATTACTTTACAAAAACACAAACAAAATAGTCAACTTTATAGGAATGTCACATTTTTTTTTATGTTGTTTGGTTACTATAATCCTAAAATACATTTGGGGTTATAATCCTAGAAACTCATAACAACAACAACAACAACAAATAAAATCTTGTTCGACAATAATTATATTAGAATGAATTTCATACAAAAAAAATTTCGAACATATTAAAATTTCAAAAATGATGGAGATGGAGAAAAAGATCCTAAACCAGAAGCGTCAGGAGGGGGAGGAAAATGTAGAGCCAAATATATATGTATTTCCTCCTATTTTCTATTATTTTCTTATTCGACTTCTGCTCTTATTTGTTCTTGAACCCTACATCAAACCATCTTATCAAATTTAGCTAAGGCCAGAAAGTTGTGTGTTTACCGTTGAAACAATATGACCTGCCCTTATATCCTAGGTCTATGCCATAGACATACCATAAACCTGATGTCTATCGAGTTTATCAGTTGCTCCAGCCTCTAACCATAATTGAGGATCGTGAGGATGGGTTGAAGCATCTTCTCCATGTTTGGTAACCATACTAGCGTTATATATCTCTTACAAAACAAAACAAAAAAGTTCAAGTTTAAAATTCATATTAATTATGCAAATAAAAATGAATTTTCATTAAAAACATTATAAAAGAACTTACAATAAAGGTTTCCGCTCTACTATCAATAAACTTTTTCACCTCTTTTCTTTATCTCCCTTTCTTATATGAGTTTCTTCATAGAACTGTACTGGAGTTGCTTCACACCCAAGTTGTTTTTCATGCAAAATAAATAAAAAAATCTCATAAATAAAGACTAAATTAAAAATCAAAGAAAATTTATTAAATATGCAACAACAAGCTCTTACCAAGCACCTTGCATGGTTCACAATAGGAAGCACTTTCTTAGTGTGATTGCTCAACAAACCTATCTAAATCTATATGATGTCATAAATTCTTAAAACTTATACTAATTATCCTTTTTAGTGTGCCTTGATCTATAATTTTCCCATAACACTATGTCATCAAAGTTAGCTTTGTTCATTACATCATACCACAAATCACGCAATCTAATACAAAAATTTATTAAACAAAAATTATGTAAGGAAATAAAATACAACACATTTAAAAATCCTTGTATAAAGGTCTTTTTTAGAATCAATTCATGAAAGTCATTTTTACTTAATGTAATATTTAAAATAACCTAATACAAATAAATAACTTCATCAATGAGGAAAAAAAAAAACATGACTTACATTATGTGGTCCGGCTTTTCCTTCTGCAATAATAATCCTTGTATAAAGGTCTTTTTTAGAAGGGATTCCAACTCTTATGTTCGTATTGGATGAGCATTGGTTTGTAATGCTTGTATCAAGTGCCTCTATAATATTGGCATCTAAATTAATAGTACGTTCACGGTCACTAACACTATTGCTTGATAAAA
This sequence comes from Populus davidiana, assembly GCA_030145905.1. NCBI lineage: Eukaryota > Viridiplantae > Streptophyta > Magnoliopsida > Malpighiales > Salicaceae > Populus > Populus davidiana. Next base: position 7,379,166 of record CM057803.1, read on the forward strand.
CAATAACACTCTTATTGGACTTGGAATGTTTTCTCCTTTGAAACATGTTATTTAAAAGAAAATAACAATTAACACAATTATATAACATGTAAAAGTTTGCAATAAGTTACACAAGTGATTTAATGAATTTTCAACAGAGTTACCCCTGCACGGGGGCCTTACCCAAAATTTTATCTCGTATTAATATCTATAAATACAACAAAAACTCAAACCACATTTGACACGTGCAAAGCACTAAACTTTTTTTTTTTTTTTTTTTGCAGTGTATGACACATGAAGCATAAATGAACTTAGCTATAGAGAAAGGTTTATTGGTCTTGTCAAAGCCTTGACATCATTTATCAAACAATTAGGTGTTTTATGTTTTGACATTAGAATTATACCTTGAAACAACGTGACAATAAAAAAAACTATTTTTAAGTTATATGATCCTACAACTTAAATATATCTCTACTAAACTTATACATCATTATCATATACCATTTAATCCTTTGACACAAATGTTTAGAATAGTATTTTCCTCAAAGATTCTACCCAATGTTCTCTCATGAGCAAAGAAAAACCCACACACCTAGTTAAACACAAAAACTATTGACCACGATCTTTTTACTAACATTTAAGCTCTTTAAAGAAAAACCCAAAATTGACATAAGAAAAATAAGCTACCAAAACTAATGTTTTTAAGTAGAGATATAAAAGTTATTTACATAAAAGAAATACCTTTAAAATGACATGTAATACATCAATTTAGTCACTAACACAATAATTTAACCAAACCCTAATTTCCACATTCAACTTGACAAAGCTATTAGAAGTTTGGAACACCACCACCCTTCCAATAAAAAAGAGTTAATTAGTCATGTTCTGTGTGGTTTTGGCTTGTTCTGTATGGTTCTCTGGATGCTCTATGTTCTGGATTTTTGGTTGGATGTTAGTTGTTATGCTTGCCATATCTTTTCTTACCCTATGATAGCTTTAGGTTGTCCTTGTGTTCAGTGTGGTTCGCAGGTTACTCTATGGTCATGTTATTTTGGTTGGTTGTTCGTTGCTATGGAAATTGGCTTTCTTTGTTTAGTGATGCTGGTTAGATTAATTTTGGCACCTATAATCCTTGTTTGGTTTCTTCTTTAATCGTTGTTACTCATTATTTTTAGGCCTTGCATAATTAGTCTTTTATGGGAGCATGTTCCCTCTTTTGTATTTCTCTGGTTCAGCTATGCTTGGGTGTTTGTTCCTTCTTTAGTTCTTGTATATCTTGTACATGTATATGAATTTGTTGGTTAACCAGTTTGGTTACTTTTGATCTTTATACATACTTACATTCTGATAAAAAAAAAAAAAAAGTTAATTAGTCATGTTTGGTTACTACACAAAATGGCAGCAAAGTAAGGGGAAATGAACCTAATTGTCAAACCATGAGGCACCCATGTAAACCAAATTCTTCATCGAATTTGAAACCAATTTTCTTCATTCCTCTATAATTAAATAATATCACATTATCAGGTTATGGACTTTGGAATTCAAAAGCTAGTAATAATACTTTACTAACTACTACTAGTTAGGTCACAATTCCCTAAAATGGGGTATCATAATCAATTTGATTTTAAAAAAATTATTTCAACGTTTTCTTATTATAGTTCTATTATAACTTTTTAGTTCCTCAAACACCCATTTACATCCCTTCTCTACTTAACCTAAATCCTTGCTATTGAACTACAAAATTCACATAAAATTGATCAACATAAGAACTTAATTAGCCAAGATAATAATAAGTTTACCTCAAACTAGAGAGAGAGAGAGAGAGAGAGAGGAGGCGGTCATGCTTTACTTTAAAAAGAGAGATAGATGATGAGAGAGAAAACAATGATATAGGGAAAAAAGAAATAGGGATTTGGGTAATTAGGGATCTAAAATCTTGAAAAGAATAAGAAATGAGGGAAGAGAGGGGCTCCTAGTTTTAGTTGATTTTATCATTATTGATAGAATTTATGTTGTCTGATTCAGAGAAATCAGTAAAACTGGAAGCCCTTCGACTTACCTCTCTATGTATAAAAAACCTATTCTTGACTCTGTTCGAGCCTCTTTGAAATTACATCTCCGTCTCTTGTCTAACTTGAGTTATTTCATTCGGTAGTTAAAATATATTGGAAAAAAAAAAAGTCAGGTCCCTTTTAGGGGTTTTCTAGGGACTAATTCACTCTACGTAGATTAATTGAAAATAGAAAACCTTCCACCAAGTTATATTAATACCTTTGATACGTCATTGATGTCGATGAAATTAATGATAATTGTTTTTATTTTTTAATACTTTTATTCCATTCCTGATTCTGTTAGAAATAAAAACCTCAATTGCCGATGGATTATTCTATCAGAAAATCAAAAATCTTTTGTAACTTTCTAGCAAAAATTGGTAATCTATTGTTGATTTCATCATAAATAAAAAGCTTAATTTCTAGTGGACTTTTCCATAAAGAATTGTTATGTCGTAGGTGATTTTAGTAGCTTCATTATATTTTTATTAGTTGTTACAATTCTCTTGCCAACTTAAACATGTAACAACAACCAATTAAGTAGTTTGAGTCAAAGTTTAGTTGGATCTAAAGAGAAGATGTATTATATATTCATGGAAAGCTTAATGTAGATGAATGTTAAACATTGATTAAGCATTTTAACAATGAAAATAGTGAGGCAAAAGTATTTCTCGCATTAACTTGGGCTTATTTTGAAGGGATATATCTTGTCGGTACTCTAGGGATGCAAATATACAAGAACTATTTCAAGTAAAACACTTAATTATATAAGAAAACTACGAATACTAAAAAAATATTTCTCGGATTAACTTGGGCTTGTTTTGAACAGGGCATGCATTTACCACTAGAATGTGCTTACTGTAACTTCTAGGGCCTTTCCCTCCCTCTGATATAATAAAAAAAAATGAAGATATTATTACTTTATGCCTACTTATTGCATTGTGGTTTTCCCAAACTTTCCTTGCCACCCCCTCCTTTTTCGTGTCCAAATAAATTTTTTCCTTAAAAGCCAATTCATCCATTAATTAGTTTTCATAATTATAAGAAAACTATATAAAAATAAGTAGATATTATTTATTTAACCTTAAATTTTCCCTACTAAACATCTATCATATTTATCCATTCAAGATGATCTTGTAGCTGATTCCATTGAAATAATGGTTCTTCGAACATGATTTCACCGTACTTATGATCAAACGAGTAGCTTCAATATTGGTAAACCTAAAAATCAATGCATGAAAATCATTTTTACTTAATGTAAAACTTAAAGTAACCTAATACAAATAAATAACTTTGTCAATGAGAAAAGGACATGATTTACATAGTGTGGTCAGCCTTCCTTTATGTGATAATTTTCCTTGTAGAAAGGTCTCTTTTAGAAGGGATTCCAACTCTTATATTCCTATTGGATGAGAATTGGTTAAATATTAAAGATAAATTAATTCTTTATTAATAATAAATGTATAATTTACACAAATATAATAATATCACATGTAACCAGCTGATTGGCTACAGGGATATTAAACTAACAATAACAACTAACCAAAAACAATTATGAAAACACCAATGGAAATGCTGATAGACATGTCCATTTCATTGACAATTTCACACCTATTTAATAGGAAATATTTGGCGTTTCTGATGAAATTGGCAACTGAAAAATCCATCAAAAATTGATTTTTAACAGACTTGTTCACAAAAAATTAAGCACTAAAATCTTTTTTTGGTGTGAATAATTCATTGGCATTCTATTGAAAATTGCATTAGTATTCTAATATTGGAAGGAAATATCAATAGAATGACAATTCCGGATGAGAACCTTGTTGATAATAGGTTTCCATTGGAAATTTCATCAATAGTTAAAATACTGATGGAATTTCTCTCTAAACATTGACATGATATTCCATCGGTGTTTTTTAATTTTCTAATAGTGAGCAAAAAGACTTAGTTTCAATGAAACTATATTTAATTTTAGCTAGTTTATAATATTGTTTAAATTCATCAAACTCAATTAATGTTTATAAAAATATAATATAAATCCTCTTTCAAAAAACTACAAGAATTGAAAAAAATATTTAAAATGAATATATTGTTCAATGAACAACAATGAGATAAAAGTAATTGGTTTTTTTTTTATCATGGGGTAACCTATCAATGTAACATTTTATAATACATGTCTTCTTAATCATATTTTTGTGCCAAAAAAAAAATCAACCATTGCTTTTATTTTATCAATATTTCTTAATATGTTCATCCCTCAACTTTGTTTTTCAAAATTAATGAATACATGCATTACACATGATAGCTTAATTGTGAATTGACTTAAACACCTTTCCAAAAATATGTGAAATGAAAAAATAAATGTTTTAAATAAGAAAATTTTAATGAAAATAATTGATAAATAAACATATTACAAAATATGAATGAACTAAAGATTACGATTGATGGTATTTTTATACAATGTAAGATTAAAAAACACGTGTAATATACAAGAATATATTTTTCCTTTGCTTTTTTCTCATTAAAACCAAACTTATCAGTACATATTCCTATATAATTTGGGTAGATTAGTTTCCATTCATCCTTTTTCTTACTAATCACATAGCTAATTGGATGGATTAATACATGTACTATCTCCCTCCCTCACCCTTTTGTTTTATTATTTACATTTACATCCTTCCAAACAAATACAACATTAGGTAGTATTTGATTATTGTCTTGAAATAAAAAAGATGAAATAAGTAAAAATAGAAAAGACAAACCATAACAAAAGACAGAAAGAGGATTGTATTTGATAATAATATACAAAATATAGTAACAATCTATGTATTATATTTAGTTAACGAATAATCCATTAATGTTTTTTTGAAAAACAGGTTTTTGTCGGGTTTTTAAAAAAAATTAGGTCAACCCAGGTTAACTCTCTTAACACGTGACCCGGATCTTATCTTGGGTTGGGTTTTAAAATTATGATAATAACTACTTTTATCCTAACATGTTTTAGTTAAATAATTTTAAAATATAAATTTTTTATATATATTTTAAGGATAAAATATAATAAATATTGTCCGTGCAAACATGTCTTATCTGTACCTCTAGTTTAAAAATATATAAATTTTCTCCGGGAAAAAATTTAATTTTATGTCCTTGTCACATTGGCCAGATTGTCCATTTATCCTCTTGTTTGCTTTTACAGGCTCTTTCACCTGTGTTTCCCAGGCCCTAATAGGCTCTCGCTTCTTGCTAGTTCCATCCTGTGTCTGGTTTGTATAATGCCTCTGCCCTTCTAAGAAAGTCCACTCGCATGTCATTCTAGGTCAAAAAGAAGAGCAGAGAGAACTCCAACGTTAATCTCTGGAAATAATGCTTCTCCTTGTTTCACTATCCAATCCACTCATTATTCCTGTGTCATTTTCGCAAGCTAACATGCCATGCAAAGACATGAAACTTATCCATCCATTTAAACCTTAGCAAAGCACTGCCAACTGTTGCTTGGGAAGCATTAATTTGCATTTGCCAGACATTATTAGAACAAAGTATATTCATTCTGTCTGAATCTTATTGGTCTGTCCATGGCCCCGCCCTCAACCTGTTATGCCTCAATTTTGCTGGCTTAGGTTTTTATCCTTTAGCTTTGAAAGGCCAAAAGGGAAGAAGAGACATAAAGACAAGCACAGAATGAATGAAAGAACAAAAAAAAAAGCTGTCTCTAGTGCTCAATGCAACAAAACAGAACAGCTTCCGGTAACATCAAGGCAAATTAATGACAAAAACAATGGGAGAGGAAAGCCAGAAAGAGAGAGCCTGTCTTGGTTTATCCTCTTTATTCTTTGAGTTTAACCATCACGTTTTTGTCTGTAATCCACATGTTACATTCCTCACCTTTTTATACCATACCAAAATTCTAACTTCAGTTCCCAAAAAAAGATGCCAGTGAATGGCCTTGAGTTCAAGAACCTATCATATAGTGTCATGAAAAAGCAGAAGGATGGGGTGTGGATCACCAAAGAAGCGTATCTTCTGAATGATATCTCTGGACAAGGAGGTGAAATCATGGCTATCATGGGGCCTAGTGGTGCTGGGAAATCCACATTTCTTGATGCCATTGCTGGTAGGATAGCAAAAGGGAGTCTTGAGGGATCAGTTCGGATAGATGGAAAGCCGGTTGGTGTTATCTTTTGAACCTCTTGCTCAATCTTAAGAACCTGATATAATTTAATATTATGCTTATGTAATAAGGTGTGGCTGTGGAGATAAGTACAAGCCACATGAAGATGATCTCATCTTATGTGATGCAAGATGACCAGCTCTTCCCCGCGTTGACAGTTTTTGAGACCTTCATGTTCGCAGCTGAAGTTGGACTTCCCCCTTCAATTTCCAGGGCTGGGAAGAAGAAAAGAGTCTATGAGCTCCTTGACCAACTGGGTTTAACAGTATGATGTCCCCTTCCTGATCACACAGACACAGACACATTTACTATATTGTGTGAACATAATAGCAAAATTAGTAACATGATTGATTCTGCAGAGTACACAGCACATACGTATATTGGTGATGAGGGGAGGGGAGGAGTGCCAGGAGGGGAGCGGCGAAGAGTATCTATAGGAATTGACATCATCCATAAGCCATCACTGCTGTTCCTCGATGAACCTACCTCGGGTCTTGATTCTAAAAGTGGTTACAGTGTAGTTGAAAAGGTGAAGGACATAGCTCGTGGCTGTAGTGTAGTCTTGACGACCATTCACCAGCCATCTTTTTGGATTCAAATGCTCTTGGACCGTATCACAGTTCTCGCAAGGTAAAATAAACAAAAACTCAAGTCCCTGAAACCCTTAAAACTGTATCCATCAGATTCTCTGCTAGTATCACATCTTGCTGATTAAGATATCAAATTATGCAAACAGGGGCAGACTGGTATATATGGGAAGCCCCGCTGCTCTTCCTAACCATCTCTCTGGATTTGGAAGGCCTGTTCCTGATGATGAAAACAGCATTGAGTATCTTCTGGATGTCATCAAAGAGTATGATGAATCAACTGTTGGACAGTCCATGGCACAGACATGGCACTCATTCTGTCCTCGCTTTTCAAGAACCTGGGCCATCCATCTTTCCAAGACATTAACAAGCTTCTCAATTTCTACATCTTCACAGTCTGTCTTGTTTTCTTTTCCTCCAATGATGCTGTCCCAACATTCATCCAAGAAAGGTTCATCTTCATCAGGGAAACTTCCCATAATTCATATCGTGCTTCCTCCTACGTCATCTCCTCACTCATACTCTATCTCCCATTTTTCGCAGTCTTTAATTATCATCAATAACATGAAGAACTTTTTTATATGAAAACATGCATTGAAAAGGCTTGCATAATCGCTTGCATTGAAAAAACCTACATGCTTCTTTTTTTCTTGAAAAAAATATATATCTAGCTGATAATCACAGGTTAGATAACCAGTATAAATCTCAAAAGGAACACAGCTTGAACATGTCAGTCTTATTAGAAAATATATAATAATCTGACACATTTCTCACGTCTTAATATCATTGTTGAGTTAAGAAAGAAAACACTCGCAAGGAGTATTACCAGAATCAAGGTTCTTACAGTAGATTAGCATAGGGCTAGCTAGCCAGAATGTTGTTTAACCTTCCTTTCCAATTCATTTTTATCAGCCCCCACGACCTTGTCAATCTCCTTGCCATTCTTTATAAAGTAGAAGGTAGGAACACTGCTGATGTTCCAGCGTGCAGCAACATCTCTTGCCTCGTCTATGTCAACTTTCAAGAAAACAACTTTCAGGTACTTCGCAGCTAAGCTTGTGAAAATGGGAGCAATCATTCGACATGGTCCGCACCACGTAGCAGTGAAGTACAAGATTGCAAGGCGGGAAGTTTTTGACGCAGCATTCAGTTTGGGATCTAGTTCCTTGGCAGAATGAATGCCTATAACTTGTCCTGTTTATCAAAAACAAAAAAAAACAAAAAATTGTAAAATGACCTTTAGATGCCATTGATGACAAAGTTTATCTCAACAATTCATCAGGTGATCTCAACTCAGAAGGTTAGGAACAAGAAATATCCTAGTCTATAATGGTGGAAAACATAACAAATGGCAACTGCTTTTTCTAAATAAATATGCTTGAGCAAGCGACGGCTTTTCTATGTTAACGTATTCCATTGTTCCTAGTTCTGCCCTCACAACGTTACTATGATCATTCTCTCATCCTTCACTGTACTTGAAGAACATAAACCTATGCATGCCATAAATACACAAGGAATGGATGCTGGACACCCCAAACTAATGAAGGACAGATGATTTACAACACATTAAAACATACCCAAACCGAACACAAGAAACAGAAATGGCATAAGGCGGCTCAAGAAATCTGGCAAAGAGCAAGTCAGTTTGTTGTTTCCATTCTTTTGTACAATTTAATCACCTACTTAAAAAACCCCTCATTATCCATGAATTTCTTCTTCCGGTTTACACCAATACAAACCAAGCCCCTCCCCCGAAAAAATAAAAGCCCAAAACATGAGCAGGGACATGTAATGTTTTAAAAAAGTTAGGACCAACGTAGAAGCGCTAAATCCAAGTGTTGGCTAGATAAGCACCAAGTACTAGGAGAAATAATACCAAGCTAGCATCAGCAGAGCAGTGATGAAGGGAAAGATTATATTCCAAGGCCTAAAAGTTGTGAAGCCCATACAGTGCAACTATGTTAAATTTAGTATCATGTCATCCAAAATGAAATTTTCTCTACTGCACTGGTTTCTTGTGTGTGCGCGCGCGCAAAAGTGCTCATGGGCAGATGAGACAGAAAAGGAACAAAAACCCATACCTTCCTTCAGAGCAGATAAGGCTTCCCTTTCCTGCATTCAATCAAGAGTACTTCAGTATACAGCAAAAAAGAGCAATTATTAGTATAAAAGTAAAAAACAAAAACACTTACTTGGGCTTCAGCTTGTTGTTTTCTCTCATGTTCGGCTTTCTTTAGCTCCCTTTCTTTTCGGAGGCGTTCATATTTTCTATGATGCTCTTCAATTTTGTGGGCATTAGGTTCAACCTGTGGATTTAATTGTACTATCAGAAAACATTTACTGCACTGAATCATGATAAACAAAGGCAATTTACCTTTTTCAGCACCAAACCAATCTCATCATCATAGTCCAACTTTGACGCCTCATGCAGGTCAGTTGCAGCGTGTTCCCATTGGCCCAACATGGCTCTGGCCATACCCCGTACTTTATATCCTTTTGCAGAGTTTGGATTGATCTAAAGAATATAATTCACCTCAGTAAGTCATCATGTTTGTCCAATGGGATAAATAATATCAGACATATGACAACTGATTAATCTAAAATTTTAAAACTTCTTCTGCTGCTTAAACAAAATCAGTTGTAGAAGGGACCCAGCCAGAGACTTACTGCTAGAGCAGCATCAGCATCACGAATCGCAGCAAGAGGTTTCTTCAGTTTAACAAAAACAACACCTGAAAAAAAGTATCGTAGGAAACTAAGAGATTGATGAACATGGTAAGGACAGGCATTAAATGAAAATTGAAAGATAAATTTCAAATCAGATAACATAACCTTTTTTAAAAACAAAAAGCTACCTCGTGTGGCATATTCAACATGATGGCTTCTGTTAAATGATCGATGGCTTCTTCCAGCTTACCTGGAAAACAGACAAACTTGGCAAGAAGCACTATGGGAGAAATCTCAATCAGAAAAGCTAATACCAAAGGCCAACGGCATACCTTCGGAGATTGCATCCATAGCTTTTGATTTTTCGGTTTGAGCAGCATCCCACTTTTCTTCTGTAACTTCAACTGCAGGATCTCCCATCTATAATCACAAAACATGTGTGCTTAGCCAATGTATAAAGCCTCTGTACCAACTAAATGGAAGTGGATGAACTCAATGAACTCTTTCCATCACCTTTTGCGGAGGATGATTGTCAGGTTCCACGACATCAGTATTATCCAAGTCAATATCAGACTCAACAATTTCATCATCATCTTCAATTGGTCTTTTGGAATCAGAGTATTCCCCAGAGTCAGCCATGTCAATATCACCTTTCTCCTGCATATGAGCACCCTGTCATCATCACATAACAATTTCCATAAAGCCAAGTACTACCTCCCACGCTACAAACCATTTTATAATTTATTTATTTTTAAAGAGAACCAATTAGGCTCAATGGTCGTTATTGAAAAGAATTCTTGACATGAAAAATGAGGGACTCGATCTCTCTCTTGTTCCAAGCAAGTTATAACTTTATAATCCACTAGGTCAGAATCCAAAACTCAAGAGCAATATTTCTGCCAGTAAAATATACAGTATTGAAAAAATTACCAGAGAAGAAAACATTCTTTTTTGAAATGAAAAACAGCGTGATATTTTAGAGTAAAAATCATAAGAACGAGATAAATCAAATGTTTCAATTACAAAATCCTTCATATTTTCCTCTTTGAAGGATTTTAATGGAAAAATTTTTAATAACTCCATATATTATAAATACAGCTCAAACTTTTATCAACAAAGAGAGTTTTATGTAATAACACTAATTAATTGTATATATTCGGTTCAAGGTTGAATCTTTTCTCTCTCTTTTTCCTCATTTGTTTCCATTTCAAGAAATGATCATAAGGAAATGTAAATTAGTATCGAAAACCATTCTTTAAAGTATTTCAGCAATATACAACAGCAAGAAATGAAGTTATAGCTCATTTCCAGTGACAACAAGGTAAGTTCAAATCCAATGAGACAATCACTCGTACACAAATTTATGCGTTCTTTACAAACCCAGAAGCGACAGCAGGCAAAAAACCAAAACTGCATAAATAAGAAGTGAAAAGTGTGATCAAGAAACCATGCCTCACCGATTTTGTCTCTGGAGGAAATCGAGCACCTAGGCTGCGAACCCCAAAAAAAAAACAAAAACAAAAACAAAACACTAAATCATTAAAACCAAACAAAACAAAAACACGAAATATTAAGATACGTAGAGAGATCTTGGTTGGAAATTAATACCTTTGAAGATAGGTCTTGAAGAAAGCAAGAGATGGGGTGTGGATAATAGAAGGGTTAGCCTTACACTGATCAATAAAGTGTTTGAGCTCAGTTACTTTAGCGGCATCCATCTGGAACATATGCCTCTCTTTCTTTTTCTTCTTTTCCCTCAGAGAATCTTGAAAACAAGTGATGCGCTTGGAACCTTGCACAGGTGCACTGATTTTGTTTGTATTCACGGTTTTATACGTTGAAAAAAAAAAGTAAATTTTATGGGGAAAAGTCGAAAACAAGATATTAATCCTCTAATTATTGTTTGATTGTCGATTTAGTTCTCAATTCAAAAAAAAAAATGTATGAAAGATGTTAATAAATGAAATAATTCCAACAATATTGGGTCGTTAAAAGTTTTACAATTGTTTGAGAGACAAGAAAAATTCTGAAATGCATTTATAAAAAAAATTCAAAAATCTCGGCCATGAATTTTTAAAAAAATGCTTAAGCAATATAAAAAAATTTATAGGAATAGTAAGATTTCTTAAAAACTTTGAAACTGATAAAAAATTAAAATCTAAGAAATAATTTTTAAAAAAAAAATGAAAATTCTTAGCCATTGGTATTTTTCAAAAAAGAATTAAGAAATAAAAAAATATTAAGAATTTTAATTTTTTGTATTTCTTAAATATTTTAAATATTTTCAACCACCGCCAACTTTTTTAACATTGTTTAAAATATCAATCTCACATATTTCATTGAATTTATTTACTTTTATCTTTTTTTACCTATAATAATACTCATTATATCAATTTTGATTTTACTCATTTAATCCTCCTATTTCATTTTAATATTTTATCTATCAATTGTTTTATTAGATTTGTATTTATTTAATCTTGGTCCTGAAAAATATAGCTCAATTGATTAAATTTTAGATTTTTTTTTTAAATATTATCAATTCAAATTCCATAAATTTTAAAGTCATTAAAAATTTATATAATTGTTAATTTTAAAATTCATAAAATTAATCAAGATATAATTTAGACTTATATTAATAAAAAAAAAAATTCATCCATCTAAACATGACGCCATGAAACAGAGGTGAAAAGATGTAGCTTTGGCTTTAAATTAGTAAGGGATGGGTTATTAATTAGCACGAGTAGGTTGCTAATTAGTTATTACTTAACTTCAACAATAAATTTAATAAAAAAATCTTGAGGTTTGAAATTGTTTGTGAAGGCAAATACCTTGCTTACGGTCGGGGCCAATGTTTCCAAACTGACCAATAGCATAAATCCAGTGAAAGATTGCACCTTGCAGTTGCGGATTTAATGATAAATCTTTTTAAAAAAATTAATATGAATATTTGAACCAGTTTATATATATTTTAACTTATTTTATAAATTCAAAAATTAACAATCATATAAATCTATAATGACTCTAAAATTTATATAACTTAAATTAATAACCTCTAAAAATCAAACACAAGACCTAACCAGTTACATTGTAACCCTTAGAATTTCAATAATAAACTTCTTATAATGCTCTTTGGTAGCTCGAAAGAATTTCCATGCACCAAAGAGGAACTTCTACTGGAAAAAATACTTTGTTCCATTTGAATGTAGAAAAAAATAAGGAAGAAGATGGAAATAGAAATATATTCCACAATGAGAAAGATTACTTTTACAGCATAGTGGAAGCTAATACAAGTTACAAGTAATCTAGAGTGTTGTCGGATTGAGAGATTCCGATCATAAACAAAATTTACGAAATTGCTACTAATAATAAGAACCATATATCTAAATTAATGAAATCTATCACCTCAAAAGAATCGAGCTTACAGTTTATAACAAAAAATAGACGTTGAAGAAGATCACTCTTTCTTATATGAAAGACTGTAGAATCTGTTTCGATCCCTTCAGCTGGACTCCCCTCCTTTTACTGCTAATTGCTGGCTGGGAGAGAGAAAGAGCTAGAGGTGCTCATTGATAAACTCATACCATCAAATCTATGAGCACCACCCTCGGGAGACTTCTTGCTTCCATTGTAGGGCGATGTCTGCATCACCCTGCATGCACCCACAATACCATTTTGACGTGAGAAACTCAACGTAGCACAAAAGTAAAGAGAAAATAAGTATACTATTAGTTAAAATCAGTTCCTCAAGCACATGATTTCACATTTTGTGATCATGATATCCTCGATGACCATGTCTTTTCTATCAAATTTATCTTTTCTGCTAATATTGCCCCTTGGGGTTTGACGACCCTCGAGATTTTGAGTACATCAAAAGAATTTTCTTTTTCCGATAGTTCTCTTATTAATAGGAGCCTTTAACATCTGTTGGAAACTGAGTCAATAATAGTTGCTCGGTAAGTTTTGCTCTTCTGCTTTTAGGAGTTAATACATTGCAAATTCATGAAGAAAACATGTCTTGAGCATCAATATATTGCAAATGAGTTGGAAGCCTATTTCAAGAATGTTTCTACTTTATTGCCATGAATTAAAGACACTGCAACATACCTTTCCTTGCGCTTCTCCAAAAACCGAGCCAACGATGCTTTACGAGCCTGAGGTACAGCCACTGCTAAGAGAATTGTGATTTCATCACAATAATATCAAATTATGATGAACATAATAATTGTAAGAAACGCAGATGTTAAAAGTAAAGCATTACACGAAGCAAACAATGTCATACCTGCTGGAACTAGAGTGGCAGAAGTAGGTCCTACTGAACTAGCTGGCGTGGTGGGCTCTATTTGTTTAACAGAAGGTGCTAAAGTTACTACTGTCTTAGCCATTGCTAAATCGTTGGTGCTACTAGAGGTCACAGAAATAGGGCTTGGCATGCCTGAGCATGGAGCTGTAGTGTTGATTTTGTTCCCTGCAAAAATATCGCCTACAGGTGGTCCAGGAATTGGTGCTTGTGCCTGTGCTTGAGGCGTGGAGACTGGCTTATTCTGAGTCCCAGAAGAGCCACCATTTCCAGCCAAAAGCATAATGGCCTGTGCCTGGATAGACAGTGAATCATAAATGAAATTAAAAATAATAAAGATGATAATAACAACATTCCACCTCCATTGAAACAAATGAACTTTCAAGGTTTAAAAGGCACTGAAGTGAATAGATACCTTCTCAGGAGAAACATCATCATAAACACTCACTGAACCAGCGTAGAATATGGTCAACTGAGCAGGTGCTCCAGAGGATTTAGCACCATCCCTACAAAACAGATTCAAGTTTAACTTGCCGATTCCAGCCATGTTTAGGGGATTATTGAATAAAACAGCGAGTACAAACAAGAAATAGACTTTTAGATACCTAAGATCAGTGGTGCCAATGACGGAGCTCGGGGTAGGAAGAGTAGAAGCAGGGGTTATGACCGGAACTCCTCCGAGAGGTTTTGAGACTACTGAATTAGTAGTAATCATGTTGTGTCCAGTGGGAGGAAAAAAGGACTGCAGAATGGGGGAGCTCATAGAAACGTTGATTGTTTGATTTTGTTGGCTGGAGATTGGGAACATCCTCATATCCTGTGGGCGATTAACAAAACAGGCATCGAAATGCTGTTTACCATAGGTTGTCATAGCATAATGGTTTCCAGCTTGTTTATCAAGAGCCATGTTTTTCTACAATTTGCAGAAGATATGGTAAACAATTAGCACACAGACAAAATGAAAGCAAGGATAAAACGTTCACCCACTTCATATTCATTTTACTCAACAATATGCAAATAGTATCTCATGGCTAATTTTCAAGATTCTAGTCCAGGGCTGATCTTCATTTCCTTCACATGTGAAATAAAATTGCGGCACACAGCTTAACTAAGCATTAGTAGAAAGGATTGCAAAGTGGGAATCAACATGAAACCTGAATCAAGGCAGAGTATGATTTCTGGTTAGAATCAAAAGCATCAGCAGTTGAAATTGACATAAAGCCGGAGGATGATGATGCCATGGGATCATGAACAGCCTTTCTTGGTTTATCTTCCATGGAAGACTTGAACGACAAGAATTGAGGAATGGCAGAAACCTTGTTTGAAAAAGACCACTGCATCCCTGAACCTCTCATGGGCACTGCAACACCAAAGAAAATGGCAACGATGTCCTATTAGTTGTGTCCATGATTATCATCTCCATTTAAACTTAACATTTGATCTGATAATAAATAAATAAATTTGTAAAGACCGTTCAATCTTTTAATTTATCTTAAGCACTTAAAACCAAGAATCAAAAGAAAAATCCTCAACTACTGTTTGTTGAAGGAGAACAGGAGATTACAGTGCTCGCTCAACTAAGCAATATAGCAAAATAGAATCTTGATATAGTCAATGAGAAATCATGCGTCGACAAAGTCGAAACACATTGTCAAGACTTTAATACAGTACAGCTATGGAATTGTGATTAAAAGAAAACCCTGCACTGGAAGTCAACACAGACATGCATATGCTAAAGGATAAACACATGAATAACGATCCATGTTTTAGCACCAATAATTAAGCATCTAATGGAAATTGTTTATGGTTACCTTCACAAAAAGACTGAAAAGAACAACTGATGATCTCTCAAGCTTGGATTCGTAGTAAAAAACAATAAAGCCTCCCCATTTACATTTGTAATTATTTTAGGACAGAAGTTGGTTGCACCTGGGCAATCACTACTTATCAGAAAAGGCACATTTTTGAATTATAAAATATATATATATTTTAATTCCTCCTCATAAGGGTTCAATCACATTCTATCTGTCATCCACTACCATTCAAGACATCCAAGTATTTAATTTCTCTTTTTTGAAGGCAGATGACCCTTTATTTTATTACATTAACAGCCCATGTTCATGTTACCAAGAAAAACTATCTTATTCTTCATTTTATTAATCCAACACAACGAAGCTTCAAAATTTATTATTTTTTTTTTTTAAAAAAAAAAAAAGGCATGTTTCAACAACCAATTCTCCAACTACAAGCAATACAAAAACACCAATCTAGCCTGACCCACAAGCGAAAACATACCACCCATATGCACGTTAGCATTCACCATAAGTTAAAGGGAAAAAAAAATAGTACGTTAAAAAACAAAGCTTGACCACTTGTGACTTTATTAGTCCTAGGTTAAAAAAAAGAAAATATTGAACAGTTGTGAATGTTTAAGGCACTTTATTGCATAGCATCCCATGGTCGCCTTTAATGTGATTCCTATTATAGGCTTCAAATATTTGTACCATGTGCCCTAAACTTTCTTGTGCCGTTTAATTTTTATTTTTTTTCTTATTTTCCCCACGAGGTTTCTTCTTGAAGGAAGAAAAGCCATGTGCTTTAACCCTTGTTTGGCTCCTCGGGAATAATAAATAAAAGAAAGTAAGCAAAGCAAGCAGGAAAAAAAAAATGAAGTTAATTCTGATTTCACCTTCACTTACAATTCTCCCAAAAAAAAACAAACAGAAACGCAAAACCCATCTCAACAGTCAACATAAAAGCACACGCGAAGAATTAGATCAGTAGCAGAAAAATAACAGACCTGCATATATTTTCTTTTTCTCAGTCGTTTCTAAGCAACCAAACAGGGTAAACTCAAGAAAAACAATATATTCAACAAACAGAAAAGTTTATATAATAAATTTCCTGTGATTATTTAGAATCAAAGAATCAGAACATAATATACGGCCGGTTAGAATTGTAATAAAAAAAAAACTGAAACAGATAGAAGAAGAAAGAACTCAATGAAAAGAAGCTAGCATACCAGAATCCTTAAGAGAAGTATCGGTAGCCTCTTCTTTGATAGTAACAGGATTGTTTTTCGAACCCAGACCCAGAAAATCTCTCTCCATCGCCAACTTATAGAGCTTTCCTCCAATCCAAACCAAATAATTATTTCTCTTAACTGTAAGCAAAAAAAAAAACAAGAAAGAAAAATGATGCTTGCTTCTTTAAGTAGAGAAAGCAAGGAAGGGAGAAGGAGAAAGAGAAAGAGATGGGGACACAGCCTGGTTTTTTATGACAACTACGAGTGTAGGAATAACAAGTTTTTGTTTTTTTATTTTAGTTATAAAATTAGATTGGTGGCGCCCACGCGTCGGGTGGAATTAATTTTTTTTATCTAAAAATAATTCAAAAGATTATTTAAAAAAAAAAGTGAAAGAAGTGATTATATTCTTTTAAAAAAGAAGATAAATTTGATAATAGTTAAATCTTAATTAATTTGATGATATGATAAAAAAAAAATATAAAGTAATAATAAAAAAAAAAAATATATATATATATAGAAGCACTATATATGAAACAATTGTAAAGCTCAATCCCAATAAAATGATACTTTGAAGGATCAAATCCAAAAACAATAAACAAAAAATAAAAAAATAACACTTAAAAAAAAGAGTTAAAATTAAAATAAGAAATAAATTAAATAATTTTTTTAATTTAGAGTTAAATTAAAACGAATAAAAACATTAATAAAATAAAAATGAGGTCCAAAATGAATATATATAAACTTGAATTGAATAATGAAATTAAAATTTTAAAAAAAAATTATAAAAAAATCAAGAAAAAAAATAGTAAATCTAAAGAATAAGGATGAAGTTGAAAACATCAATACACGATTAAAAAAATTAATTGAATATGTAGAATTTTTTAACGCAGTTGTTTAAGTGAAAAAATTCTTAAATGTAAATTGAAAACTTGTGTGCTTATAATTAAATAAATTATGAACGATTGGACAAACAAATTTTAAAACATCATTAATAATATAAAAAAAATTAGAAAAAATAAGAGATAAATATATATATATATATATATATATATATATATATATATCAAGATATTTAATATCGTAATACAGGTCATTTACCAAGTTATGACAATAAATTTATTTATTAAAATCAATTTATAATAGAAATTGATACACACGTAAAAAATTTTGAATAAAAAAATATTATACAAGGCTACACATATTAAAAATATTATAAAAATTAAATATTTTGTATTTTTAAAAATAAATTTGATATATATATATATAATATAAAAATATATAGATAAATCATAACAACCTCTTTAAAAATTGAACACATCCAATATAATATAAAAATAATATCTATTTAAAAAATAATAAATAAACAAAAACAAATTTTAAAATACAAACTTAAAAATTGTTTTAAAAAAAGACATATAAAAAAAGGTTTAGATTTAAAAAATCAAAGCTATACATTTAAAAAAATAAAGTCAAGCCAACCACCTAATACATGAATAAAAGGCTCATATGTGGGCCTTATTTTTTTGTAAGTTAACGAGGCAGACAATGTGACCCAATGCAGTTTGAAAAAAAAAATAGATGATGTGTTATTTGCAATCTCCAGATTTTGGCTATTATAATGGCTAGAAAAGCAGGGTGGTTAGTTTTTTTTCTTTTAAGAATCCATCTTTAATCTAAAATATCTAGAAAACAACATATGTATCTTGTTAAATCAATTTATAACCTCCAAAAACACATACAAAAAAACATAAAAACTAAAAATCTTCTTGTGCTCGAAACTTTTTTTTAGGCATTTTCAATGTAAACAAACATCTAATTTGAGCTCTCGTCATCATATGAAACCATTTGAAACAAAAATATACCATTTTGATGGTCAAAATCACCACAACAATAACTTTTTTTCTCTATAACGGAATTTAGTGACCCCCCCCTCTCCTCTTAGCAAAAAAAGACTGAAAATAAAGTTTGGTACAAAAATTATTTTATCTAAAATTAAAGGGATTGATCACTTAATAGTTAAAAAAAAATGGGGGCTCAGATTATTTTTCAAATAAATTTGAAAGCCATCACCTATTTTACTTATGTTTTTCACTTCTGACTTTCAATCAATCCTCTCTTTAAAAAAAAAAAAAACATGCAATTGAGTGTCAATTTAGGCTAAAAGGCTTAGTTGTGAAAAGAAAAAAAATTAAAATCAAATTATTATTTAAAAAAAAATCATTACTCTAATCTATAGATAGTGATCTGTGAGAGGATGAACAATCATTTTAGCTACAATGGTTTTCCCATGAGGATGAACCGTCCATAATGGTTTAGTGTTTTACCAAAAGAAGTCTTACATTAGTCCCATGTTAAAGTTACATCATTGCTCCACTTGCTGTATATATAGGATTCACTGTAAATACTTATTCACTTCCCAGTCTATTGCAATATATATAAAATATTAATCAAAAGTATTTTAAAATAATGTTTTTTTATGTTTTATTTATTTTTAATATTAGTATATAAAAACCATTAAAAACACTTAAAAATATTAATCAATTTGATAGTTTTTAAATAAAAAATACAATTAAACATTAAAAACATACTCTTAGTCTCGCTATTGTATGTTAACATGCAATGTTAAGTAACTCAAAATCATCATTATCTATATCAAATGATTAGATATTATCATAATTTTATCAAATTTTTATAAAACTATATTACAATTTAATTAATTAATTAATTAATACGATAATCATCTCAATTATTTTAAAAATATCAATTTAGACAACAAGACCATCTAAATATGAATTTATCATCAAAATTAAGTAAATATGACACAATGTTTTTTTTTTTTTTTTTGGTCTTGACATTTAATAATACTTTATAGTTAATCTTGAAAAGGTGATTATTATCTAAATATAGTGCGTTGGTACTTGGATAATGGACGTGGGGAGGAGGATGACGACCAGCAAGATTTGGAGTTCGAGAGTTGAAGTAGATCAGCCATTCAAAAGTAACTTTATTGCTCCGCATGAGATCTAGGCCGTTGATTTAAGATTCCTTGTTATGGTGAAGAAAGTAGCTCTCTACTGGATAGGGACCGGTCAGGGAACCGGGTGCTGCACCACGTGCGTAACAAACTCTGACAGAGATTGGTAGCTCGCTGTCGAGGGCTGTGTTGAGTGACACGTGGCTTGTCTCGTGAATTATTTATTTTTTCCGGCAATCAGTTGTCGTGAGTCGTGGCACTCAAATATCAATTCGCTTGGTGAGAGTAATTAAAACCGACTTGGCATTTAATGTTAGTTTGGTAACTCTTCAGCTTCTAGTTTAGATAGAATTTATTCAAACCAAAGTTAAACTAGTTTTATTTTAACCATAGTTAAACTAGTTTTATTTTAACCATAGTTAACTTTAAGAATCATCAGCCAGTCAAAATCTAATTTAGTTTTTTTTTTTAAAATGATTTCATTTTAACTTTTTCTAAAAAAAAAAAAATCTTCATACAACTGCCATTTTAAATTCATAAATGACTCCCTCACTAAGTTTCAGAACAATTCATTAAAAACGACGGCTGTGTTTTTATAGATATTTTTTTATTTAAAAATATATTAAAATAATATTATTAATTTTTTATTTTTAATATGAATACATTAAAAAATTCAAAATAATACTATAACATATTAATTTTTAAATAAAAATCTATAAAAAACAAGATGTTTCATCTTCTCGAACTACTTCTATATGTTAGTCAATTAAAAATCATAATCCTAATACAAGATTAATCTGATATTTTATTTCCCGCAAGAATAATAATCCACTAAAAATATCTTCAAAAAACACGTCGAGTTAATAAGTTTTGTTTCCTTTTTATATCACTCTGATTCTTTTGTTCCCTTTATTTTATATTTGTGTGTTATCCTTCCCAAGTGACACGGGGAGATTCTCAAGGCGCAATCAGAATGCACCACGTGGCTGTTCTGCTAAAATATGATAGTGCTAAATTAGTCGGTGTGTGGGTAAGTAGTTTAGGTGATAAGAGTTCTTTGATGATTTCAAGAAATTAAGAATTGAATTATAAGGGTATTAATTAATTAATTAACTTAGTATGGGAACTAAATATTACTAGAAATTAGTATTGCGCTGATATTTTTGAAAGATTATTTCCAAAAATCACCTTCATGAAATAATTAGCCTTTTTTAACAAGATTTATTAACCAAAAAAAAACAATACGCTAAAAAAGAAATAAGATTCATGTAATAATCTTATATATTATTATTTGAATATTAGTCTACTTCAAGAGAAATAAAAAAGTTAATTTCCATCCATATATTAGTTTAATTGTTTTAATCTTCTATAGCATAATTGCTAAAATTAATTTTTTTAGTGAGTATTTGGAAATATGGTTGTATTTTTGTTTTTTTATATAAATTAAAAATTAATTTTTTTATATGTTTTGGATTATTTTGATGTGTTGATCTAAATAATAATTTTTAAAAAATAAAAAAATATATTCTAATGCATTTTGATATAAAAAATACTTTAAAAAATAACCACAACCATACGCCAAAACAAATCTTTAATTTAATAATTGGTTTTATGGATCATGAAAAGACAAGAATGTAAGATTTTATTAACATTAAAACATAGTGTTTTTGAGAGATCTTACAAAATATAACTACACGCAGGTACAAAACCAGCTGCGTCTTATATGCCACTTAATTTCCAATTAATTATAACATCAACTTGAGGAATATATATATATAAATAAACTCTTACTTCGCATCAATTCAATTTAATAAGCCCTTAAATAAGTGTTTTTATTAAGATTTTTGTTTTATCCATATGCATGTCATATGTTTCCCGAACAATAGAAATATCCTCGATCATATTGAGAACAAGTTGTTCTTTGACTATATCTTAAAATATACTCCACGCCACGACAAATACACTCTTATCAGTTACAGGATGTTTTTCTTTTCCCTAAAAATCTTAATAAAACACATTTACTCATTTTCTGGCTATATATATACCGACATAATAAAATAATTAAAAGATGAAAAGATTTTATTTTGGTGAATCTGTCACCAAAATAACATGTTATATATATTCCGTAGATAAATCTAAAAGTGTTATAACAGCTAAATTTTCATTCTTTCCTCCCCCTCTTTAGTGTCTGCTGAATTTAGTTGATAAATCTAAAAGTGATTTTTTTTTTTTTATGATTAAGGTGATTAGTTTGCTTGATTTTAGTTGTCTTATTGAAATTAAAATATTTATATAAATTAGGTTGGGTTCTGTATAGAGAAGGTGCTGGATAGATCTACTAAAACAAAAAAAATATAAATGATTGAGATTTTAAGTGAATATTAAGTAGTGGTGTTCCTGATCTTTTAGTTTATTTAGATGTTGATCATAAAGAGATACATAATGTACCATTTAATGATATTGGCTTATCGACTACCGGTTGCAGATCTACAATTTCATCTGCTAGGGATCTATATTCTGGCAAGTTAATTGTGGAATGGAAGCTGAATTTAAGCATGTAAGAAAACCTGATTTTGTTTAAACAAAATAATAAGTTAACATTAACGTGTTTATGTAGTTTGACGTTAATTATTTTATTTTTAGGTTCATAAATTTGAAAGTTGTAGGAACAATAACATCAATGATTAAAGCATCGTTTAGAGGCACCTCTTTTTCAATGGATCTAGCTTAAAGATCATCCAAAATGAAAGCATGTGGTTGAGGCTTGGTGGAAAAAGTTCAAGATTAGTATGTAATCAAAGTTTTAATAGATAAAAGATGTTTTAAAAATTTAAAAACTAATTATTTTACAAAAATAATTTCAAGAAACAATTTTGATGGGATGAGACAAACTCAAGGGTGGCAAGACAAATCTGGAAAAATCATAGCACAATTAAGTAAGTTTTAATGTGTGATGTATATGTTTTTTTGTAAAATTTTAATTTTTTTGTTATATTTTTTTATTTTAATAAATTTCTGAATTAGATTGTATAATTTTCTAATATGAAGCACACCTTAATACCAATAAAAGAGTCAAATTAGATAACTTTGAGGTTGGAAGAATTTTAAATCTCCCCACATTACTAAAAACAACCAGAAGAGTTATACATTTACACCAGGTGATTTTAGAAGGCATTCATGGAATGAATTTTCAAACAAAATTAAGGAGATTCACGGCTTCATTATCAAGTATATATTAGGGTCATTTTCTTTTACAAACTATATAAAATGCCTGGTATGAGAGTTTATTTTAATTTCAAGTATTTTTCTTAAGATGTTTAACTAATAAGTAATAAATTTATTTTGCAAGCTACATAATTTAATGGTAGTCTACTCCGATAAATTTGTATGAATATATGTGTCCCATGTCCGCATGATTATAGCCACCTTTAAAAAGATCTTAAACTACGACTCCAACAGATATACAATAGACATCTTTTCAAATAAACAAATGATGAGATGTTGGCGCAATATTTTTTTATCAGAAAATATGCAATAGCCTTCCTACATTTCCATCTTTTGTATCAAGAAGAAAAGAAAGGAGACTTCTCCTGTTTTTTTTTTGTTTTTTTTTTAGCATTGCATCCTTGTTTATTAAGCTGAATTAAAACCAAAACTACAGCCCTATTTATTTATTGAAAAATAGTTCTTTTTTTTGAAAAGTGGTTTCTTTATAAAATGAATTCCTGAAAAGTAAATTATTTTTTGATGTTTGGTAGTGTCATGAAAAACACTTTTCAGTATTTGGTTATGTCATGGAAAATAAGTTGGAAAATAACTTATTAATATATTTTTTTCAAGCTTATTAAAATAATTAGGAACAAATCTTACAAATTAAAAAAGTTGAATAAGAATGAAATTGAAAAAAAAATCTAATTTCATAAATTATCTCTAATAAAATAAATAACAATCAAAATAAAAAGATAAAATATAACAGATAAAAAAATTTGAAAGACGATAAAATTAAAATAATAATAATAACAACTTCATAAATTATTTCAAATAAAATAAGTAACAAACAAAAAAATAAGGATCAAATTTGATAGATAAAGAATTTCAATTAAAAAAATAATAAGAGAAAAGCAAATAACAATCATAAAAATAAGGACCGAAGTTAATATAAAAATCAAATTCTAAGGAGTGAAATTGAAAAAAAAAATTCAAAACAAAATATATAGCAATCAAAAGTTTGAAGGTCAAATTTATTATAATCAACAAATAATATGATATTTGTAAATTTTTCACAATTTCTGAAAAGTGTTTTTTCCCAAAATAAAAAGAAAACACTTTCCTATAAATTAAGCTGAATTTTTCTTTGACTGAAAATTATTTTTTATTGACCAATTTTTTAAAAAACAAACAAACAAATACAAAAATATTTATAAAATAATTTTTAAAAAATCACTTTTCGTGAATAAACAAGGCCTATAAAAATCTTCTAAAAACCCTGTACACAAGAAAAATAAAGAAAAAAAAAATCCTCCCACAAACTTTGTTTATCATATCAAACCTACGTACGTTATGGCAGTTTTATCGGATTATACTATAAAGCAGCCATGTTTTGTGCAATATATATATATATATAAACGATGCCAGTAGAGACTAGGTCAGATACATGAATCCGTCAAGAATAATAATAAAATTATACAAATTTGAAACAATCATTCAACCAGTTAAGAATATTAAATAATATATATATGTGTGTATTAATTAGAGAAGAAGAGTTTATTAATAATATTGTCTCAACTTTCACATCCTTTAATACGTATTCAAAAGATTTTAAGTCTATGTGAACGGCAAAAAATAAATAAATAAATAAATAATTAATTAAATAAATCGTTATCCTTTTATCATCTTAGTTGAAGAATGGCTATAATATAAAACACATAAAAGGAGGTGTTTTCCACAATGGTTGTCAACTTGCTAATAAAGAACAAGTGGTGGGTTGTGAAAAGTAAGAGATTATATAATATTACTAGTGTTTTGAAGATTATGTATTTATGTTGAGATTTAAAGTATTCTTATAAATTAGACTAATATCACGTTGATTTGCCATTTATCCTGAGTTAAGGAGTATTATTATGGAACATCAATGAGAAAAATCGAAGGGTTAAATTGTAACTACATAATATAATAACAATCTTAATTTAAAGAAAAAAGAGTTTAATATTAAGTAAAAATCTAAAAGTTATGGTTGTTTATTGTTGAGCCGACACTGGTCATACACTCACAAAGTACTGTAAATATATTGTTAAATTTTTTTGATAGAGATTGTTTTTTATAATGTTATGCATATTTAATTTTTGAAAAGATTATTCTGATTCATCTATATTTTTTATTTATTTTTTATACACAAAAAACTTTATTTGTGAAAAATAAAAGATAGCTATTTTAAAATAATTTTTAATATGTGTAACCTTACATAATATTTTTTTAATATCATTTGATTGAATTATTTTAATATACAAATTTAGTATATACAACTGAGTAAATATTTCATCTTACAAGATTAAATATCATAATTTATACTTGTTTTTTGATTTTTTTTCTATTTTATTTTTAGTTATCACTAATACTCTTTTTTTTTCGTTTATTAACACATTTAGTTTTTTATTTATTTAATTATATGTACACATGAGCTTTTCAACTAACGCTTTTAAAATACATTATGTGCAATTCTTTTGTTAGAGAAAAAACATATGGTCAACTGCATATTGCGACTTAAATGGCTAGTAAAATCTAAAATTAAAGGATTACTTGTGTAATTAGGCAACCATAAGATCAGTAAGAGTAAACTATTCCTAGTCCTTATTTTCCAATAGAATTACAACTTAGTTTTTCATGGGTTTGTTTTTATGTTTCAAAAGTATTTTTTTAAAAAATTAAATTATTTTATTTGTTCAAATTAATTTTCTTCCCGTATTTTCAAATCGTTTTGATTTGATGATATCAAAAATTATTTTTAAAAAATAAAAAAAATATTATTTTAATATATTTCCGAGTAAAAATATTTTAAAAAATAACTATTATTATAATTCCAAACACCTATAACAATCCAAAATGTTATAGCTACCCAGGGACTAAAAAACAATTTCCTCAATTGTTAAGGCATAAAAAAGGAAAAGGAAAAGTATGACGAGGATTGCTATAAGAAGAAAGGAAGAAATGTCATGTGCAGAGAGCAATTGAAGATGGCCCACGTGACTGGTGGGCGAGTCATGATCGGTCCCCCAAAATAGAGAGGTCGATATTGGAGTACAAAAACACGTGGTGGTCCCCGTTTGGCCAATTTGCAGAGTGACGTCCTTATCCACAACTTGAATTTTCCTTCAAATTATCGGAAAATAAATTAATCGTCCCCACATTATTTGTCACAAGTTTTTTTTATGTCATAACAGCTGACCCAACAACCATGGTTACTGGGACCGCTCTAGCTACCAATGTGTTTTTAATTTTTTTTTAATATATTAAAATATATTTTTTAAATTTTTAATAAAATATTAAAATAATCTAAAAAAAATAATTTTAAATGTATTGTACCATTCTTCAATTTACCTTCTAAGTAAATACCCATGCAAATTTTTTTTTTATTTTGATTGAACTTCTTTTGAAATTATATTTTAAATGAAAGTTGGGTAAATTTTTAAATTATTTTTATTTAAATTTAATTTTTTATATTTTTAAATTATTTAATATGTTGATATCAAAAATATTTTTTTTTTTAAAAAAAATATATTATTTAATATATTTTTAAACAAAAACAAATTAAAAACTTACCACTAACACACTTCCGAATATATTTTTAAGCGTCTAATCTTTTATTATATATATATATATATTGGAGAGCTTGATATTTGATTTTTTTATTACAACAACTGACATTGAAAAGGTTGGTGTGCCTAGGATGAACTGATATGTGACCATTTTTATCTAGCACATGAAAACAGGTAGGCCCCACCATATTTATTAAAAAATACAACGAAAATTTATTAAAAAAATTGGCGTGAAAAACAAAAAACAAAACATAACATTAAAAAATTCAAAAATAAGTGGGACCATCTTTTTGTCAAGTGTTAGGTGGTCCCAACCACGTCAGCAATTTCAAAGCTCAGGTGAAAGGAAACTCAAATAGAAAATAAATAAATAAGTGAAGGTGGATAGAATACAATGGTGGGCCCTCAAACATAATAAAAATTAAAGGTTGGACACTCAAATTGCAAAAAATATTTTTGTGAGCGTGTTTCAATAGTGGTTTTAAATTATTTTTTTTTTATTTTTAAATTGTTTTAATTTATTGGCATTAAAAATAAATTTTAAAAATAAAATATATATATTTTAATATATTTCAAAACAAAAAATATTTGTTAAAAAAGAAGAAAATGGATTGTCATATGGTGTTATAATTTATTTTTTTCATGGTTATCTTTTTAATAGATAAGCTTGGGTATAAGTTTCTCAAGACGCAAGGGAGTTTATTTTCCTTAATTGAAACGAGAAAATACAATAAAAGGATAGATTGCAAAAAAACATTATATTTAAGGATAAATCAAAGATTTCTTTAAACAATAAGGACATATTGGCAATTGAGCCTAAAATATAAGGACAGGTTGTCTGGGTTATCTTTTATATAATATTAAGGCATGTATGTATCATACTACTGATTTTTTTTATAAGCGTGTTTCAATAATGGTTTTAAATTAATTTTTTATTTTTAAATTGTTTTAATTAATTAGCATTAAAAATAAAATTTTAAAAATAAAAATATATTATTTTAATAAATTTCAAAACAACAAATATTTTTAGAAACAATCTTTATCACCCTCCCAAATACTCCCTTAATTTACTAAATTGAATACTAACTTCATTCATGAGGATAGATTGACTAGTTTCTCTTTTTTCTTTGGTTCTTTGATTATTGTAGTTTTATATAAGGTTTGTTTGGGTGTGTAGTTATAGTTGTTTTTTAAAATATTTTTTATGTCATAATACATTAAAATAATATTTTATTAAAAAAAATATTTTAAAAATAAAAAATCAATGCATCCAAAACATATAAAAAAATCATAGGAGTTTTTGGGAAGGCCAGAAAATCTAAAAAAAAAAAAAAGAAGGGTTATTTTTCAAAATCATCATTAAAAGTCTATTTTTTTTCTAGAAGTTCCAAGTTTTTACATTTGTAGGTTTCCAATTTTTATAATATATAGTATTTTTTTTTTATCTGAATCGTCAGGTTTTGTTATTTTTTTGAAGAATAATTTCTTTGGGTGGTCTGATAGGTATTTTTATTATAAAAAAAAATGGTAAAAGTGACGTGGGAGCATAAATTCTTAAAGAACATAAAGGAGAGAACCCCCCCCCCCCTCCTGCTAAGATAGATGGAAAGGGATAAACAATGCAGTACACAAATTAAAAATAAAAAAATCTTAAGATTTAACTTTTGGGCATGTCCTCTGTCACAAAAAAACATCTAGTTGAGTGTATTAAACTATATTGAGTTGAGTTGACTACTATCTTTCTCATAAATAACTAGCCTTGGTGCGCGCAATTCATTGTGGACGATTCTTTTTTTTCCATAATGTTTGATTGTTGCAAGTGTATTTTTTTTTTATAAAAAAATTCAAGTGGTGATAGACTTGAATAAAATAAATAAGATAATTTTAATTTAACTAGACAAAAAAAAGAAGATAATAGATGAATCCACAACCTATTAAATATGAAAAAATGAAAATAGATAAAATAAAAATGGCATAAAAAAAAATTGTCTTGGTCAATCTAGGTTAGCATGACAAATACATAACCCCGATAATCAGGGTCGAGCAAATCAGAAATATCTCTCCATACCTGTGTTAACTTTTCAAACCCGTGTCATTAGACTCGAATCACTCAATTTAAAAAAATCATGAAGTCCGATTCTAAATCAATCAAATATTGAAAGGAAAAAATTAAAAAAAAAAGAATTTAAACTATACAAAAGGATTTTAAAAATAGAATTTAAAAGAATGAGGATCAAAATTGAATAACAAAATAATTTTTGTATTTAATTGAAGAGTGAAATTGAAAAGAAAAATTAATTCAGTAAAAAGAAAAAAAAATCAAATGAATGAGGAAAAATTGTCATAAAAAACAAAAAACAATTTTGTAATTAAAGGGTGAAATTGAAAAAAAATAATAGCTTTTACAAAAAAAAATAGAAATTAAAACAATGAGGATCAAATTAAAAAATATAATACCATTAATTTGAATTGAAGGATAAAATTAAAAACCACTAAAACTTTTACTAAAAGACCAAGAAAAAAAAATAGAAATCCAAATTATGAGGACCTAATTAAAGAATATAATATTTGATAAATTGAGATTAGATGATGATATTGAAAATAAATAAAACTTCTATAAAAATATAAGATTAAAAATTAAAAATCAAAAGAATAAGGTTGAAGTTGAAATACAACAACAAAGAGGGTCAATTTGTAATTTTCAAGGGATGAAAGAGGAAAAAAGATCCACTAGGGACAAATCAAATCACCCAAGCTAACATATGTCACCTTAATAACAAGAGGACACAACGACCCTTCCAATGATATGGAGAAAAAATATATTTGGACACCAACAGGTACTGTACGCGTTGCTCGAAGTGTGTTAGTGCATCTCACATCCACCGGGTCTCGTATACGTGCGCCCACCTTTTTATTTTTATTTTTTGTTTAGCCAAATATAGAATTACTCCTAAGCTGATTTTATAATTATAAAAAAAATAACACCGTGAAAAACAAAAACAAACACCATTTAACCTGGTTTTAGATATTTTTTAAAAAACTTTTTAAAGATATTTTTATTATTTTACTATGCATTTTAATTGTTTATTATCTTTAATATTTAGTCAAGTACTAAGTTGACCCTCAGTTTAAATTATAATAATAAAAAAACTATTTTGAAAATATAAAAAAATATCCCTTAATTTCATGTTTAATTTTTTTTTTTGCTTTCAAGAGCATTTGGATTGTTTTACTGTTCAATTAAGATAAAAAAAATATTTATTTGTCCCTTCTTCATTTGCCTTTAGAAGCCAGTGTTGTGTTTTTTTTTTATGGAATTTTTTTTTATTAAATTATTTTAATAAATAGTGTTTCGAGTGCAGAGATACAATGATTTCTCAACGCGTTTTAGCTCTATCAATAATCAATGTATTTAATTGAATTGAATTATAACTTATCAAGAGGAAATGTTGTGATTTCACTTCACTAGTTTATATATAAAAAAGTACACCGATTTTTGCGTGCGGTCCAGCAAGATTCCCAAGCAACAACATAAATGCATAAAAAAAATATTTGAGTTGTAGATTATACATAGCTCCATTTTGCTGCAACTCATTTTATCATTGAATCCCAAAAATTAATTTTCTATTATTATTATTATTATTCAAACGAGAAAGAATATACAAGATTATATATGTATTTTTTTTTATTAATGTGAATATTCGGACGAGCTTGCGTGTAATTCGACTATTAATCCTGAAGTTAATGACCATGTAAGCCTCCAATAATTATCATATTAACAACTACAGGACTCAAACCCGAAACCATAAGGAAACAAACTCTTTGATTTCAAGCTCTTATCATTGAGTTACCTACTAGATAGTTATTATATATATATATACACATACCATCTCTTTAACAACTGTTTTTAATCTAATTTTCAATTACCAATAATCATATCAAATGAATTTATATACATTCCGAATAAAAAATTTCAAAACAAGATAATTAATAACTATTTCATTTTAAAATTCTGTATTTGAACCTAAAAAAAATAATTTATCCCAAAGATACATCAATTCAGGTGTAAATAACTTGTCTAAAACTATCTAACTTAATAAAAATATCATAATTTTTTTTACCAATGCGTATAACACACACACAAAAGTACCACCACGAAGAATTAAAAGAAACAAAAATCACATAAATAAAGTATAATTGTACTTTCAAACTTGTTTAAAGAATGTTTTTGATTAAAATCCCCTTAATAGGAGAAAGCGACGTGATTAACTACTAGCATTAATATATATTTGTGAGCATTTCTAATGTTTTTACTTGATATTGAATTTGTAAACGTCTTTGAAAATAAATATTAAAAAATAAAACATTCTTTTTTGATCGTGCGGTGAGGACCAGTATTACAAGGTGTTTGGCTTAAAAATATCATGTTTTTTTTTTTTCAAAGATACAATATATTTTAAGTATAAACCACACCCAACCATATATTTAAAAGTTATAAAAACATGTTTTTACTAAAAAAAAACACCAAGTTACCTCACTTCCAAACACTCTTAGCTGGGCTATAGTCTCCTCTTTTTCACTCACATCGATGCCTAGTTTACTGTTCATTGCTATTATTATAGAGTGTGTTTGGTATTACGGTAGCTGTTGTGGTTGTGGTTTGAAAAAAATTATTTTATAAAAAGTACTTTTAATTGAGGTTGGTTTGAAAAAATAGGTGTTTGGTTAAAACTGTGGTTGAAATTGAGGTTGAATAAAAATTAGTTTAATGTGTTTGGTTAAGAATGCTTTTGAAATTAAAGTTATAAAATAATTTTAAAATATATATATTAATATTGATGGTTTTTAATTTAAATATCGTAGATTTAACTATTGCTATTACTTCATAAAATAAATAATACTTTATATAAAATTAGATAAAATATTATCAAGAATCAAATTGATTTGATATTACAGTGCAAGTGAATTTAATTCACTCTACACTAGTTTTTCGGAAAAAAAAATATTGTTTACATGACAATACAAGTAAATTTAATTCACTCTAAACTAGTTTTTTTTTATAAAAATATATATACAAAAAATAAACACACTAAAAAAAAAAACTGTTCACGCGAACAGTGCAAGCGAATCTCACTATTCACGTGAACATTGCAAACAGTGCAATTCACTTACACTGTTCACGCGAACAGTGCAAATAAATTGCATTGTGCACGTAAATGTTAAATTTCAAAAAGCAGCCACGAGCTGCTTCGCGAAATTCGCGTGCAGAACGTGAATTTGCATGGGTCCACCAAAATTATATTGTGTTTTTAACATAACCAAACGTTATGTTTGCTGTGGTTGCTTTAAACGCAGAAGCAACCAAGCAAACAAATATCTTTCTTGACTATTGAGGAAAGAAAACGTGCGGCTGGCTAGCTAATTCTGGGCAAGACAGACTCGTTTGCTTGAAAGACAGACCCTACAGCAAGCAACCAAACCTGTTTGTGTCTATATATATATATATATTATTCAACTTTTAGTAAATAAAATAAAATATATTACTTAACAATTTTGTTGTTGAAATAGACAAGTTTTAAAAAATGCTTGAGACCAAGCTCCTTCCTCGACAACATTTACTTCGGTGGAAACAACAATGGGTTGATAGATATTAGTTTGACATTAAACATATCAAATCAACATGCAACCTCCTTCTTTATCTCTTATCAACATATCCAGAAAAATCCAACATCCAACCTACCATTTTTCCTGTCTTTTTCTTTGACCTAATCCAATTTTCCCTCCCTGTTGATGAAGAAAATCCTCATCATCTTAGACAAATACCTTCTGGTTTTTTTTGTCCACACTCTCCATCAGGTCCACTCTATATTACTCAGAAAGCATGGCCATGTAGGAGATTATTTTTTGGCTTGTAGTCATTTATCCTACGCACCGTTTTCTCCCTGTCTTCTCTACACAGAGTCATTACATCTTTACCAGAACTGAGTTTTTATTCTGGATTTACCTTGCCAGGATATATGAATTTGGTTAACAAAGCCTTGCAGCATCATACAATTTGGTACATGATCCTCCGTAATGGTCTCGATTCCAATACAAATCATAATTCTCAAAGTCCAACGTTCTTCGAAGACCACAAGCAACAGCTCCAACGTCTCGTTTACAGTCTCCACGATCAAGAACAAGAAGATCTGAACGATGATTTTGAAATCCTGGAATCGAGCTCTGATGATATTTCCTTCAATTCAGCAGGTGGGAGCACGGGATCAGAAGACCACGGATCCATGACCCCTTGACGAGACAAGAGCAGGCCATCTCTTCCTGAAAGATGCTCGAGCATTCGTCAATGCGTTCGTCAGCAGTCGTTTCACTAAATCTGTCCATCTTTCGATATTAAATCAGTGTCTGTCACATGTGTGCTGTTAAAACAGTGTCAGTGTGTTATTTCCCCTCTTCTTACATGTGTACTTTTAAATCAGTGTCTGTCACATGTTTGCTGCTATAGCAGTGTCAGTGTGTTATTTCCCCTCTTCTTTATTAAAGCATTGCCGGTCTGTGTAACACATGTATAATAATTCTGGTTCTTGGTGAACAACGTGTAAGATCCTCATCGAGTATTCAAATAAAAATTTCGTTTACTCTGTCTGCATGTTTCCGGGTTGGCAAATCACCAAAAACCTTAACTAGGCTCTTAACTAGGTTTTTTTAGGTAAGTTTTTAATGATTTTTATACTTGTGGTATTTAAATTAGTAATTTTGGAGCAATAAATATAAAATTTAACTAATTAAGTTGTATTTTTTTAAATTTGTTAACTTTGTTTCTTAGAGATTATTTTGTAATATAATTATAATTGTTTTTCAAATAATTTTTTATGTTAAAATAACTTTTATGTGTGTAGCTCAGCTTTAAGTTTTTTTTTATCCAATTCACATGGTTACGGGTCTTGAACCCATCAATATGTCTATTTATTTTATGTATATAAAGAAATGTTTTGTTATAAAACGTAGCTTTCAAGCTCTCGTCTTGGTTGTAGAGGTGGAAAATGGGTGGGCTGCCACAAGCTCGGCACAATGCGAGGTGGAAAATGGGTAGTGCATTCTAGTTGGATAGCAAGATTTGCTTTCTCCATTGATATTGATATTGATTTTTTTTTTTTAATTTGAACCTTGTAATCATATCTAAAAAGAAAATCCCTTGAGTGATTCAATCGATATGAAAGATGCGTTTCTTCAAATTACTTGGACGAAAAAAAAAAAAAAAGCTATCTTAATTATTAACATGTAAGTTAGTATTAGAATTTTTTTTTTTATTCTAGGAAATTTTATCTCTCAGAAAGCGTATTTTGTAGACCTAGATGAGCGAGTAAAATTCCGGTTGTTTCAGACTTTTACAAAAAATGCACGTCCTAACTTGAACTCGAGATCTGTTATATAGATTTCAAACCCTTTATCATCATATTATATCTCTTGGAAACTAAAAAGTAGGGTGCAACAGGAGAATGCTCCTAGCCATCAAATAAAAAGAAAAAAAATAAATATATTGCACGTTTCAAGGAATTTCCAAAATAAAGAGGGCCAATATTCCGAGCTTGAGGATAGAAATGGCCATCCGAACTTTATTTTCCATCTATTATTTGTTTATTTTTAGGAAAGAGGAGGGATAGGCTCAACCCGAGGATTGGATGGTCGATTATTAACTTTATGTATTTATTATATTTGAAATTGATTTTCTAACACATTTATTGTTTTAAATGCTGTATATCTACCTTCAATTAATCAAGTTTGTAAGAATATCTTTAATCTTTAGTTTTGATGAAGATACGACGAGGATCTCTCTAAATTGACATGAATATAAAAAACATAATATTCTTCGTCGGGTGCATGTTGAACAATTTATACCATATTATAATATATAAATTAAGAACGATTTACAGGTGTAATAAAATCAGTTACACATCTCTCCACTATTCAATAAATGTAAATTAATGACCTCAAGTAACAGATTTTAAATTTATTTTTTAATAATTATGAGTTTAAATTTTTTTAGAATTATTAAAAATTTATATAATTATTAATTTTATAATCCATAAGATTAGTTGAGATACACGTAGGTTAACTAAATATTTACATTAATAAAATAAATAAATATATATAAATTAACCCCACCAGACATATGGTGACAACTCGCATTTGTTCACTCGATGAAAACAATAATTTAGCCACTACACAATTAACACGCCACCTCCTTCTCTGTAGTTGCTCCCCTCGTCCATGGTGGCCCTATGTGTTTTTCCTTCAAAAGAATTCCTTTTTCCGGTCATGTGGTCCTAAATTTTTATATCTTTCAATTGTTTTTTAACGTCGAGGTCTTAATCAATCAAGTTGACAATGGCACAAGAATCTATAGCGTGTGACCCTTAATTTAATTAAGATTAAAAACAAGAAAAAAGAAATTTAAATTCCCATTTCTGTTTAGATAAGAGAGTGCATGTGGATGGCACGATTTAAAAAAAAAAAACCCAAACGCGATATCGTTCATAAAATACAATAGAGAAAATGCATGGTCCTACCCTCTGATTTTAAAAAAGATCTCTGCTCACATTACAAGATTTTAGAAAATGCATGGTCCTACCCAAATGCTTGGATTTTTCTGATAATATTTTAAGGTACAATCATGGAAGAGAAGGTCAAGGAAAAACCCACGTTCTACATGTATGAACATTATTTGTATTCCTTTCTGCCTATACCTGCCTCAATATCAAACCTAGCTTCTTTTCTCTCTATTATCAAGGTTTAAAAATTAAAAGTTAGGGCATCATCATTGAATAATAATAATAATAATAAACTTTGAGAGGTGTAGTTCAACTGGTCAGGTTTTAGATTTGCTCTCTAAAGATCACCAGTTCAAGTCTTACAAATCTCAGGGCCACTAGAAGCTTACATGGTCGTTAACTTCAGTGTTCCTGGGATTCGTCGAGGTGCGCACAAGCTATCCCGAACACTTACGTTAATAATAATAATAATAAAAGGTTGAGCAGGAGGATATTTATGTACTCCATAACACACTCGAGTCTCCCTCAACAAGAATTTATTTTCTTCAAATTTTTTTTTTTATATTTTTATATTAAATATCTTAAGTGTTGCTTTATAAGGCATCTCATTTTGCTCTTCATGCTATTATTTCAAATTTAAATTCAAATAGAGGTAGTAAAAGAAAATCTTATAAGGGAGTATAATCAATTTATTATAAGAGCGACTAGAACAAAAAATGATCTCAATACATAAAAACTAGTATGAAATCTACTTTAAATGTAAAATAGAACAACCACTCAATTATAACAATGAAAAATAAAAAGATTGAGTTATTTGAAACTATGTCGAATAATTTTATTATATGAAATATAACAAATTGCTATTTTTATGATAACTACCCAACTGCCTCTCTCTTTAAGAATATGCTAGCCCACTACATTATTAACCCGATGCAAGTCTAGTTATATTTTTAATATAAAAAATATCAAAGTATTATTGTTATGTTTTTTAGTTGGTAAAAAAATTAAACCATGCGATGATTGACTTGATATGACTTGATCAATTTAACAGGACCAAAAACAAGTCGAACAACCATTAAAAACATAATTTATCTAAAAAACCTTCAAGACCTCTTTTTTTTTTTAAAAAAATAATTATTGAGACGGAACATATTGGATAGACCCAAATTAATATGAATTAACTTGTTAAATCCACGGCTTGAATTATAAGATCGGGATAACCTTATAAAAAGTAAATCAAAACAAGTTATGAAACATAATTTTCAATTAAGAATGAAATTAGATAAAAAAATCAATTAAAAAACACTAAAAATATATAATTTGAGTCAACCTGAGTTAAACTGCTAAAATCATGATCTAAGTAATCAGATCAAGATAACCTTATAAAAAAAAATTATAAAGTTAAATTTTCAAATAAATCAAAAAAAATGATGGAGAAAAAAAAATTATTACACTGCATGTGAAAAACCCAAATAAAAACCCACAAACTGGCCTAGATAAAACGACCCTTGAGGCTAATGGGCCTGAAAAACAGACAACACATATCTTAGCCCACATACCAGTTTTGATAATGAAGGGCAAGGCAAGTTGATGATGAATTGCGTTTTTTTTATTATATAAATATACGAGGTTTTAAATTCAATTGTTAAATAATAATATTTTTTTAATATTTAATAGATTATTTGAGATTATTTATAAGTAAATATTTTTTTCATTTATTGAATTAAAATGTTTGGTTTTTAAAATATGAATATTTTTATATAAAACTTGATAATGTATAACTAAATTAGTTTATTAATTGTTAAAATATATAAATAAATATAGATTGCAATGACAAAATCATAGTAGATAGTATATATTTGGGCGCCATGTGTGTGTATAACTGTTTAAAATCAGATCTCTTGAAAATAATAATTATTAAGAAATTTATACAATTTATTTACTAGCATAGTTAAAAATTAAAAATATATTTTTCTATCACATGTTATTATAAGAAAATCTCACATCTTTATTTTAAAAATAGAATAAATAAAAAGAAAAGGAGCTTCATTGTTTATTATAATTATAATGTTATACTGTATGAATATGTAAACTGCATTATATGAACACAAAATTTATTTAAAGTCCTACTGATATTGGACGATAATATGGTATTAGAATGAATGTTTTTATTTGAAGGAGTTATTTTTTTTATTATTATTAACGTGGAAATCCGGGTTAATTTATATATATCTCAACCATAAAAAACTTATTTTTAATTATATGTGATGTGAATAGAACTTATGAGCACTATAGAAATGAATAAAACTTTATTACCTTTATTTTAATAAAATAGCAAAACTTTTCAAAATAAATAATTTAATGGATAATTTTCCTGAAATGAGTAAAATGTGATCTAAGACAATAATGAAAATTTTCTTATAAAAAAAATAAGGATCCAATTTAATAATTTGACAAAGTTTGATGCAGTTATATTGATTTTATATTATTGGTTTGTTTGGCTTCTTTTTAAGAATTTTTTTTTTTGAGTTTTCGTAGACAAAAACTAAGTAATAATTTTAAAGAAGCTAAAACAAATAGGGACTTACTGTAGCCAAGCCCTGGTGTAGTGGAAAAATGACGCAGTTGTCCCAAAAAAACAAAGTGATTTTTTTTAAAATCTTATGTATTTTCCTTCACTTTGCTCCTTAAAGTTCTAGATTTATACTAAAAAATCCCTAAACTTCATTTGTATTACATTAAGGTCCATAAATGTAAAGGGAGGAGAGAGAAAGTAGGAGAGAGTGGTTCGATGTTTTGGTTTTCTAGAGTGATTTTGAATGGTTTTGAAATTCAAAATAAAATGTTTACATGTCTTTAAGATGATTTTGGATGTTTCTAATGAAAACAGTGGAGAAAATGAATGGAAAGGGACACAAACACGGCCCTTGTTTTTCTGATAACACATGGAAATTGCAAATGGGTAATGCTGTCATTGCTTGCATTGTCCAACTTTTTATTTATATATAAAAAAATTATAGAGTTGTTGTTGTTAAAAATAATATAAATTATATTTTAAAATTTCATTTAACAGTTTAGATTATTAAGTTGAAATAATTTTTTAACATGGTATCAGAGTTTTGATGATTAAGCGGTCACGAGT
Source organism: Populus davidiana (assembly GCA_030145905.1). Taxonomy (NCBI): domain Eukaryota; kingdom Viridiplantae; phylum Streptophyta; class Magnoliopsida; order Malpighiales; family Salicaceae; genus Populus; species Populus davidiana. The sequence goes on from CM057803.1 coordinate 7,417,420, forward strand.
TCGAATCTTACAATCCATATTTATTTGATAAAAATTAAATATAAGTTAGTGTGAACCTGTGCAAGTTTTAAGTCTAAAGGACTTTCACGATGTGTTATAAAATAATATAAATCATATCATGAAATCTCACCTAAAAGCTTAAGTTATTAAGTTGAGATGGTTCTTTGACTTGGTATTAGAGCTTTAATGACCAAACGGTCACGAGTTTGAATCTCATCATCCATATTTATTTGATAAAAATTAAGTACAAAATAATATGGACATCTGCAAGTTTCAAGCCCAAAGAATTTTCACTTGAGAGGATGTGTTAAAGAATAATATAAATTATATCTTGGAATCTCATCTAAGAGCTTAAGCTATTAGATTGAGATGATTCTTTGATATTGATCTTGATGTGTCTTGGTCAAGTGCTCGAGCTTAGATATCATGAGGCCTGACAAGCAGCCAACCCAATAATTTTTTTTATCTTTTTTATATAATTTTTCATTTTTTATTATATACTATTCTATCATTTTCTTAAATAACAATTTTTCCAAGTGATTAGTGGTTATTTTTATTTTTATAAAACCTCACAAAAAATAATGCTTTTTTTTTCTTCATGTTTTTGACTTTTTTTTAATGAGTATTCGAATTATCATTTATGTAAAAAATAAATATTCTTCATGTAGACTTAAATCAATCTAAATATAAAAAATATTAAAAAAATCAGCATTGATTGTGGATTAACATTGAGAAAAAGAAAGGGTCTAAATAAAAAGAATTTTGCGGTTTTTTTTCTTTTATTTTTTCATGAATTTTCACCAATAATTAATGGTTATTTTTTATTCCTTGTATATAATGAGAAATGTGCGTGTCAAACAACAAAGTAACCATTTCTTCTTCTTCGATTATTCATTTGTTAGGCCAAGCCTAACATATTTTTAAGTAGAGTTTGTGATGCAAATTCGGAGGGCAAAACCCTATAACTCAAAATCAAGAATTGAAATACTTATTAATGAAAATTAAAATTATATTATAAAAATCTGAATTGTTCTTGAATTAATAATTGAAGATATAATGTTAAAACGACATAAAAATAATCTCTTTGATAACTTATGAAAAGTCAATCAAGAATTAAAAATAAAAATGCTTACAAAATATTGAATATTTATTCGATATGAATGATTTGTTTTTGTTTTTTTCACATCCTAAAATAAAAGATATGTATATGTTTGACTTAAACAAAAATAAACACTAATTAATTACAGGCTAAAAATTAAACTCAAATAACTAACTTGAAAGAATGAGTAAAATAAAATACAAAGCTCAAGTTTTGTATAAATAAAAACTCAATCCGTGTATTCTCAAATAATAACTTTTGAGTCTTATAAAAAAACCTTTCCAATTCGTATATTATAAAATAGTAATTTTTACGTCTTATTAGAAAGCCTTCTTGATGTATGATTGCTTTGAGATTTTAACCCTATAGTAAATAGGATCTTTAAAATATTCTAACAAGATTTCAACCTGATTCAAATGATAGATTACAAGTTATAACCATTAACATAAAGTTATTTACCAAAGCTTTGGTACATGTTAAATAACCTCATATCTTACTTGGATCACATTAATTAAGACTTTTGAACTCAACTTCATGTTTGACGCATCTTAAAAGAAATTTTTAAAGTTTGCTAAACCCAAATATCATGAATCAGCCCAATGAATGTATCTTAGATTCTCTTGGTTCTTTCTATTGTAATTGGTCTAATGAGCATATGTAATGAATTTTGCCTATAGTTCCAGAGTTCCGGCCCTAAGTGTGGTGTTTTTTCATAACAAAATGAATGGTATTAAGGCGATTGGCATGGTGTTTTCTATCTATAATCACCATCTTGATGATTGCAAGTCTAAGACTGAACAGTATTCCAGTGTGCAAGTTTCCGGAGCTTGACTTGCTTAAAGGTTCATCTATGAGCAAGAATGGAAACACAAGTCTCAGAATAAAGCAACTATGAGCTTTCCAAGTAACGCACACCATACAAGACCACCCTATGCACTTTAGAAGGGAGAATGAGAAAGATCAGAGAAATCTGTCAAGAGAACAACTTTGTCCCAAATTTATACAATTCCCCACTGGATTGTGCAGTAGTGTTTTAAATAAATGTCAATACCAAATGTCTGAAAAACAGATAATATAGATTCCATAAAACCCTTAAGATTTTCTATCCTTGTGCAGTGACAAACAACCTTGACTAAAATAGGAGGCAATCACTATATTTATCCCTTATATTTATTTAGTTCAACAGAATAGACTTCAATAAAACCCTTGCAAGCAATGTTTTGATTACAACGAGCTAAATCTAAGTAGAGAAGCACAATGAGGCCATGCTATTCTTTAATTTGTACTATCCTTTGCATGCCATTTCTCTATAGGGAATGATAATTATCTCAACATTTATGTAATTCGGCATTTAATGAAAAAAAATGACATGCACACAGCGTGATGAAGCAGAAGTGATATAACATTCATGAAATGTCAAAAAGAAACAAGAAGAAGAGAGAATAGTTCTGCAAAATTTGAGTTCAGGGAATGCGAAAGAACTTGCATTTAAGCAACAACGAAACAGTTGTTATGCCTATATAATATAAACTCAACCATCTAGCAAGCGGAGTTGGAAGTGACCTTTCCCCTCCCCAGCATCTTGAGGTCGAGTCCTCATAGAAGCCCAAACTACAAATATAAGGACTTTCCAAAACCACAGCAGAACATGCTTCAGCCTTCAAGACAGTTCAATAATTTTTCGTTGCCTTTTTGAGCATTGTTTTACAATACCTTCAGTTGAATCTTTGTTGCCAGACTTGCATGTTTTGTTATTATCATTGCCATTGTCTTCACCATCACTTTCAGTGTCATCACTGGCCTCATCATCGCTTTCGCTTTCATCACTTGTGTCTTCTGATTCTGATTCACTACTGCTAGCAGCCAAAGAATTCAATGGATGACCATTACCTATGGCAGATTCAGCAGCAGCTACTGCTTCAGGAGTATGAAGATCAGCTATACCCAGCATCAAATCCTGTAATCAAGACATAAAAATAACTTAGTAAGCTCAGGGAAAACCATGGGCAGCACCAATTTAAGGATGGAGGATAGAAAGCAACTGTCAATTACCATCTCAACAACTTCTGATTCATTTCCAGTTAGCGTTTCAATGTCATATTTCTCAGAATTATCCTGTATTTTAAGAGACATGTAAAGTACAAATTAGTATGATTATGGTTGAGATTTCAAAAGAAGAAGAAGAAGAATCTCCTCATCACAAGTAAGCATACCTTTGCATCTTCCAGCAACCGCTTATTGGCTTCTGATATGACTCCTATGAAATCTCTCACTTTTCCTAGAACTGTGGCACAGCATTGTTAAAAAATACCAGGGTTACATTTCCACATTCTATTGTTCTCTAGGGCATGATATTGCAACAAAGTGGCAGACATCTAATTCTAATAGAGAAAATAAATAATTCCAGTATTACACGAAATCAAACCAGAATTATGAATTTGGCATCACACAAACGTTCTTTCAGCAATGACCATTCTATACTAGTTTTGATAAACACTTTAAAGAGTGAAAGTCAGGACCAAAACCAATGACAGTACAGTGTGGACCTGCCCAACAGTATTATCCTCCTATTCCATCAACAAACAGCAGAACAATCTTACTGCAAGCAAAAACACTGCTCTTCAGGATGTCTAGCACAATGTTCCATTGGCCATTTTAAAGATATTGAAGGTAGCAACAATTATTTTCAACAGGAATTGTGTTCCCATTATTACATGAAAGAATGAAATAGCAAACAAATAGGAGAGAATAAACTTGAAGATCACCAACCAAAGGTCAATTTAGTCACCAAAAATTTACACAAATCTTATCCAGCCTGAAAATAAATTGCTAAATATTTAACTCAATAATGTTGATAATTAAACTTAAAAAGTGGTTATTAAGAAAGTTGAAGAGCTAGGTCTGCATTGATCTTGATTGTTTTGTTCCTTCTGCACAGCATCGATTCATAAGAACACTGGCAGAATATATCTACAGGATTCCCTTGGTTAAGCATGAACATTGTAGAAGACCAACAAACAGTGAGACCATCTTTGGGGGATAAGAACACCACAGACCAGTCTTTAACCAAGATGAAGCAATTGCCAGCAATTCTTATTGAAAAACAAGCACATACAATTCCAATCTGAAACTTTGGATATCATGCTAGATGCAAAAGAAAGGGAAAGAAACTTTGCCAAACCTCCTCCTAAACCACAAAATTGTGAAAATCACTTAGATCCTTCTCCAGTAAGGATATTGCACGCAGCTTAACTAAAGAAACTAGTATCGATTCCCATATTAGAGATAGTAACCAATTACATAAACATGTAGAAGATGTGTAGCTGCTTGTGCCTTTCCACCTCATTTTGAACCAACATTGTTTTTAGTTAACTGCAGATTCACTGCAGACTGGAACCTTACGTTTTTCTATTTGCTCTTTTCATAAAGAGAAATCTTCCCTCATAATATCATAGACAATCACTACCAATAAAAAAAGCAATAAAATTGCAAAACCCTATTTGTGCCCATTCCATTATATTGTAAAACAGACCAGGTATGTTAATCAGACCCTTTTCTGAAAAAGCTTCAATTAACCTCATGAATTCAGTTTTCAATACAAATATCAGTATACTATGAAAAGAATTACAAGAAAATTAATTTTTGTAGTGACACAAATAAATGATCAAACTTTGCAAAGAAACCAAATATTGAACTGAATCAAATACCTTGGCTTTGAGGAACTGGAGTGGTTAAGGGCTTTCCATCAGCTTGGGGCTTCCTGGATCCAGAATCTTTCTCACATACACGAAGTATAGACTCTGCACACGTATATAAACACACACCATTATGTAAACATATATGCCTCTTCTACTGAATAAGAAGAAAAGGAATAGTTAGAGGGAGAGGTTTACCAAGGGATGATGGTGTTACAAAATACTTGTTCTCCAAATGCAAAAGGTCTTTGCTTGAAGAACCCATCTCTGTTTGAGAACTGTGACAGTGAACAAGAAGAACTCAGTACAAATAGTCAGTTTGGTTAAAGAGAAGACAAAGCAGAAAGTTTTTGTAAGGGGTTCTGTTGATAGAACAAAATTTTGGTCTTAGAACATCATAAATGTCGCAACCAACATTCAGAAAACAGTGATAAACTCCCCAACTCAGCTGAAAACTCGCACCAACTGAACTTCAATGTAATAAATTGTTAGGGATGGCAATGGGTAGCCATGCATCGGTTTTGTTACCATCCATACCCGAATCCGAACCCAAAATTACTTGCAGGAGTCAATTTGAGAAATCACAGTACAAAGAGTTACAAGCCCTACAAGAATTGGTGATTGAAGACAAGTAAACACAAGACACCCAGCAAGATATAACAGGAAAAGCGAGAGAAACTATTATCCAGCAGATTTCATAATAACCTGAAATCTTTAGCTCCTGTTACTTCCTAGCTAGAAGCTGCTGGAACTAGGCAGGACAGGCTGTTGGAGATGCTGCTTCTGCCGCTGCTACCACCGGCTGGAGAAGAGAGTGAGAGGAAGAGAATTCTGAGGCTACAAAGACTACAAACCAGAGGTTTTTTTTATATAGCTTGGTATAAATACAAGTTCAAGGTTATTAATACATCTAGCTAGGGTTTCGGGTAGGTTACAGCGACCTATTGTGTCGGGTTTTACCCGAACCTAGTCGGGTAAAAAACTAAAAAGAAAATACAAAGGTTTAATTTCCTAATAACTTTTGAATAATATGTTACGGATTTGTTTAGATTAGGTAATGAAGATTTGGTTTTTGATTATATTTTAAAAAAAATCCAATTTTATTTGGGTGAAATATGCGTTTAGATAAAATTATCATATCCTTGTATAATTATTACACCTTAACATCCGTGATTAACATGTGCTCGAATAAAAGAATCAACACAAGTTTATTTTAATAATATATATGTTTTTATGTTTTAAAAATATATTTTTTTAATTATTATTTTATATTTTTTTGGCTTCAATTCTTTTTTATATTTTTAGATTATTTTGACGTGTTGATATAAAACATAATATTTTAAAAATAAAAAAAATATTATTTTAATATATTTTCAAATGAAAAACACTTTAAAAAATCACCACTACTAAACTCTCAAACACCCTCTAAGCCTTCCTTCATTCTCAACCCACAAAATAAAGAAAAAAAATAAATCAAATTCACTGTTCAAAAAGAGCTTCACTAAATTTTGAATTTTGTTTTATTTAAAATTAATTTTCATTTTATTTTTAAATTATTTTAGTATATTGATATTAAAAATAAATTTTTTTTTTAATTTTTTTTTAATATATTTTTCAAGTAAAAAATACTTTAAAAAACAATTATTGCCACACTCCTTTAATTTTATTAGAACACACTGGAATTTTTTAAAAACATTTAATGAATATGACATCAAATATAGGATTTTTATTGAAAAATGGTTATTCTTTAATTTTTATTTTTCATGAATTTAAGTAAATGGTTCTTTTTAATTTCATCTTTGGAACTCAAGGCATTTCCATAGTAAAAAATATATTTTTGTCGGTTTTTAAAAAAATCTTAAAATCATTATGTATAGGAGAACTGGTTATTATTGACAAATACTCTAAAACACGTAGGTTTTTCACTGTAGCAGATTTTTTTTTCCGCTTTTGTTTCTTTTCTTTTTTTACATGTTTTTTTTACCCAAAATTGAGTTCTTCTTCTTTTTTTTTAATTTTTTTTCAAAATTGTCTTTGCTAATTTTTTTAAATATTGAACTGGTTGAAAATTTAACTATATAGTTTTTTTCTTTAAAACATTGTGGATTGCTATAATATTCTCATACATTTTTTTTTTATGATTTATTTATTCTTTTTTTTTCTTCAAAATGGTCTTTGTAGATTTTATTTTTTTTTAATATTAAGTTGGTTGAGAAATTAGCTTTGTAGGTTTTTGTTTTTTTAAAAAAACAATATGGATTGCTACAGTGTTTCCCCTACATAGTTTTTGTTTTGACGCAGTGTTTCCCCACATATTTTTTTAAAAAATTATCTTTATCGAATTTATTTTTTCAATATTGAGCTAGTTGATAATCTAGCTTTAGATTTCCCCACATTTTTTTTTATTTTTTTCCAAAATTGTCATTTTTTTTTGTTTTGTTTTTTTCATAATTATTTTTGTTGATTTTATTTTTTTACTATTGAGCTGATTGAAAATTTAGTTTTTTAGTTTTTTTGTTTAAAACACTGTAGCTTTCCTCAAATGTTTTTTTTTTCCGCTTTTGTTTCCTCTTTTTTACATGTTTTTTTACCCAAAATTGACTTTTTTTTTTTTTTTGAAAATAGTCTTTGTCAACTTTTTTTATATATTGAGCTGGTTGAAAACTTAGCTTTGTAGCTTTTTTTTAAAAAAAAAAACACTATGGATTACTACAGTATTTCCCTTACATGGTTTTTGTTTGGCTACAGTGTTTCGCCCATATGTTTTTTTTTTTTAATTATCTTTGTTGAATTTATTTTTTCAATATTGAGTTGGTTGAGAATTTAGCTTTAGCTTTCCCCACATTTTTTTTTTCATTTTTTTAAATTTTTCCCAAAATTTTCTTTCTTCTTTATATTTTTTTTTCATAATTATTTTTGTTGATTTTATTTTTTTACTATTAAGCTAATTGAGAATTTAGTTTTTTAATTTTTTTCTTTAAAATACTAGATTGCTACAGTGTTTCTATACATGGTTTTTTATTAAATAATTTTTTTTTTTAAATTATCTTTGTCAATTTTATTTTTTCATATTAAGTTGATTGAGAATTTAGCTTTGTAGTTATTTAAAACACTGTAGATAGCTACAATGTTTTTCCACATGATTTTTGCCTTGCTACAGTGTTTCCCCACATGATTTTTGTCTTGCTATAGTGTTTCTCCACATGTGTTTTTTTATCGATGTTTTTTTTTCAAATATGTTTTTGTTAAATTTATTTTTTTTCATACTGAGTCGGTTGACAATTCAGCTTTTTTTCCTTAAAACATCGTTTATTGCTACAGTGTTTTCTCATATGATTTTTTTTGTTATGTTTTTTTTTTTAAATTGTCTTTGTTGTTTTTATTGTTTTTAATATTGAGCTGGTTAAAAATTACAACTGTAAATTTTCTCATGAAACACTATAGATTGTTATAGTGTTTCCCTGCATGTTTGTTTTTCCTTTTGTTTTTTTTATATTTGTCAAAATTATCTTTTTTGATTTTTTTTAATATTGAGCTGGTTGAGAATTATAATTGTATATTTCCTCACAAAACACTATAGATTGCTATAGTGTTTTCTTAAATGATTTTAATATTGAGCTGGTTGAAAATTTAACTTTAACTTTCTCCACATGTTTTTTTTTTGTTTTTTTATTATTTGCTTTTTGCTTTTTTTTCTTCCAAAATTGTCATCTTCTTTTTTTCATTTTTTTTGTGTTTTTTTTTCATAATTGTTTTTGTCGATTTTGTTTTTTTAATATTGAGCTGGTTGAGAATATAGCTTTATAGTTTTTTCCTTTAAAATATTATAGAAGGTAACAGATTTTTTTTATATGATTTTTTTCACAAATCCACGATAATACACAAGCATGCCACAAGCCCGCGGCATCGCGCGGGCATGTCACCTAGTAATAATCTAAAAGGCGTGGGGAACCTACTGTAGCTTCCCCACGCCTTTCACTTATTATTATATTATAGAATTGTTTTTTTCTTGTTTTTTTAATGAATTTTTTTATTTGATTTAGTTTGTTAATGTTCATTTGTTTTTATTTAGTTATCAGATTTTCATGATACAGATCTCGGGTTTGATAGGTTAACTTGGTTTGACGAGTTAACCCGGATTTTTTTTCTTTTTAATTAATTTTTTTCGTTTAGTTTAGTTTGTTAATGTTAAATTTCTTTCTATTTAATTATCAGACTTTCATGACACATATCCTATACTTGATGGGTTAACTTGGTTTGATGGGTTAACTCAGTTAATTCTAGGTAAACCCGTTAATTTTTTTTTTTCTATTTAGTTATCAAACTTTTATGACGTGAATCCCAGGTTTTACGGGTTAAACTGGTTTGAAGGGTTAACCCAATTAATTTAGATTTTTTTCTTTTTCTTCATTAGTTTTTTTCTTCCTGTTGGTTTTCTTCTTTGTTTTTTTTCTTTTTAATTAATCTATTTAATTATCACACTTTAATGATACGACCTTATAGCCAGATCCCCATCCAATATTCTTGGGTCCAGTGTTGCAGTCAGGCTCACTCAAACTTGGATCATGCAAGTTTAATGTTATTATTAATATTATAAATATTATTTTTAGGTCAGGCGTTGCAGCCAAACCCAAGACTCTTGGGTATAGCTTTGAAGAAAAACCTAACACTTTTAAATCTATATCTATATCTATATATATATATATATATATATATATATATATATATATTATGCAAAAAAAACACCCGTGGCATCGCGCGGGTCATGTAACTAGTTAGATAGAAGGTTCGTGCGGTCGACATTTTAATTCATCAATGACAGTAGGAAAAGTACCCAAAGAAAGGTGAAGTGATTTGAGCATATGTGCATAAAATTGGAAAACAAATTAAAGCAAGTCTGGTTAAAATTAACTACAACGTGATATCTGAATAGAAGCAAGGCATATGCAATGTTAAGCAACACTAGTGGCAATGACTCAATTGCAACTAGGGGTAATCATTTTCGATTCAATTTGATTTTTATTAAAAAATAAATAACCAAATCGAATTTTTTTTTTTTAAAAAAATCAAAACCGGTTCACACCGACCAGTTTCAGTTCAGTTTGGTTCAATTTTTTAGGACAAAAACCGGTTCAAACTGGTTTGGCTCGGTTCGGTTTTTTCGGTTTCCGGCTTACAAAACCGAAACCAAACCGGACCGGTTGGGTTTTTTAAAATTTTAATCGGGTTTTTTTCGGTTATTTTTTTTCCGGTTTTCTCGTTTAAATCATTTTTTAAGTTTTTTTGCTCACCCCTAATTGCAACAACAATAATGAATCAACATCACCAATACCAAGCTAATTTTATTACGGAGTTTACTAAATTTTGAATAATAATTTATTTTAAATTATGTTTTTATGTTTTTGGATGGTTTAATGTGTTGATGTTAAAAATATTTTTTTAAAAAATAAAAAATATTATTTTGATGCATTTCTGAGCGAAAAAACACTTTGAAAAAACAACTGTTACCACACATCCAAATACCCCTTACGTTGTTATCTATTTTTTACTATATATATATATAGTAAAAAATGGGTATTATATATATAATACAAGAAGACATGCATGAAGAAAGCCTAGAAGATTGCTTAAGATTGGTGGTGAAGGACCAAGATGACAAGTGAAAAAGTTAGAGGACCAAAATGTATAAGATTGGTAAAATTGGCAACCCAATTCTGACTGGTAAAAGGTTATACTGGTGAGAATATTTTTATTTGAGGTAAATAAATACGAATTTAAATGGTTAAGAAGTCAATGAGAATTTTAGAAGGTTTAATTAATTTTATTGAGGGCTGTTTGCAATGAAAATATATTTTTGGAGTCAAATTGAGTGTGAATTGGAAGAAATTGAAGTTTGTGGATTGAAATTATACTTTAAAAGGTTTAATTGGTCAAATCAGGTGCTTAATTGTGAAAAAAAAATAAAGTTTGGAGGCCAATTAAGAACTTAATTGCAAATTTCCAAGATTAAGGACCAACTTGTAAGGGATGTACAATTTTGAGGGTAGAATTTGGTCAAATTAGGAGACAAATTGAAAGGAATTGAAATTTTGGTGGTTAATTAAGGATTAAATTGAATAAATTAAAAACTAAGGACTTATTTGTAAAAGGCGTTGAACTATAGGGATGATATTCGAATTTAGCAGGGGTGCAATTGCATGCAATTAAAAGGAATTGGAAGAGTAGGGACCAAATTGAAATTGGCCAAATCCTAAATTAAAAACCCCTAATTTTTAGGTTTTAACCTAGATGATGTGTCATTCACCCACTTTTCATCTCCTTTCTTGGTAATTTTGGATGATCAAGTGAGCATGTTCAAGCGAATGAATGTAGCGTTTCTGACTACCTTAAGGGCTGTGACAACTACCATTCAACTGAGAAACACCTTTCTACGACCCCATGCCCATGAAATTGGATGTTTATACCCCAATTCTTCCATAAAAGTCTCCAACATCTTGTCCCCAATCAGTTTCCCCTGCATTTTTAAATTTTGGATCCAAATGAAAGGTGTGCACATTATCTACCAACTTCAGGTGGTTTTTGATGACGTTTACATCGGAGTTACTCTAGCAAAGCTTTGAAAGTGGTCAACCCAGTCAGTCTTGACCATGACACTTATTTTTCAAAAGCTGCATATTTTTCATGTGTTCACACTTAAAGCTCCTCATAGGGTTCTTATTAATGGCTTTAAAACCTCCATCTCAAGATCAAAAGGTCAGAACTAAGTCCTTACCCTCCAAGTTTAGCAAAACCATCAAATACCCCTAAAACCAAAACCATCATTGCAAAACTAGCCTAATACAAGAGCTTCAAGCTGTTAGCTTTTGTCCAAGACCGTCTCACTTTGATCAAAGGGCTAAGTTTTGATTAATCTTTGAGAGAATCCATCAAAAAAACTAGAAAAAACCCTATAAATACCCCTAGAAATCAGAGGAGAAAAAGAAAAAAAAGGAGGAAAAACATGGGGAAATACTCTATTAATAGAATTTATTGTGAAGGTTCAAGAGCCTTATATAAAATGTCTAACAAGCTTTAGAAAGAAAGAGAGTTAAAGGAAAAGGAGGATGGAAAAGAGAAGAAAAAACAACAACTTATAATCAGTAAGCTTGGAGAAGGTATAACCATGTAACAACTCAATGGTGGAGTCCATGTGGCCTGCCATTCATGCTTTCTTAATGTTTAAACCTCTTTTGATGTTTTTTTGAACTTGTTTTAGTATTATGATTTTTTTTCTTAGTTTTGTTTTGATTAATACGTAAAAATATTGTTTAAATCTTGTTTGGAGTTGTTGTTGATGTTACTGAGTGTCAAGATAATATATTTGTGACTGATTTTGATAAAATATGGTATTTTTGGATTATATTAAAAGGTGGCGGTGGGTATGTGATGCCTTTTTTATTTTGTTAGTGTATGTTCTTGGTTCATGAGCATGGTTTGGCTTCTAAGTGTTCAAAGAGTTAGTTTTAAACTGAAATTTAATGTTTTTGTTGGCTGTCATTGAGGCTGCAATTATGAAGTTGGAATTTTCCATGTTTGTGATGATTTGATGTTTTTGTTTGTTCTTTGGTTTCAATTATGCTTGGTATGGGTAATATGGTTTGTGAGGACCAAAAGCAGTGTGTTTAAAAGGTCAAATCTGACCTTTCTTGTGACGTTCAACCACTATTTCTCTAGATTTTGGCATTAGTTCTTTAATTTCTAGAAATTTTCAAGAATTTGGGTTCATGTTCTTCGCATGAACTTCGCCTTAGCCTCTTGTTTTTTAGTTGTTTTGGGTTAATTGTTGGCAAAAACATGTTAACTTGTCATCTTTAGCAAATAATCTAAGGTTAAAACACATCAATAACACGTATTCATGCATTTAGATTCTATGGTTTTTTGGACTACCTAAACACATTTTGATTAAATCGTGGCTTTTGAGTATTAATCGAAGAAAATAGATGTTTGATTCTTGATCTGCGTATGATTATGAACAAAACTTTGCCTTTGATTGTATGAAAACTTGTATGGTTTGTGATTTGTGTTTGCTAGGTTTCGGTTTGAATGCTCATCATGTTCTTGGTTTTTTATCTAATGTTTTCGAGTCAACCCGATTGGTTTTGTTTTAGATCAAGTACTAAGTTTTGTTTGACTTGCCACTATTTTAATAAAAGGAATTTAGGCTTAAGAAAATGTTTGGCAAATATGCTCTTAAGCCTGTTTTGACAGTTTTGTTTTTGAATAAAAATAGGTTTTTGTTAAAAATGCCCTACATAAACTCCAAAAAAATTCTAAAAACTTTCAAGCACCAATCTAAAATTGTTTATAGGTCCTTCGCATGGTTTTTCAACAATTTTATTTAATATCGAGGTTGTAGACTTATAATGTAAGATGCTGACCTGGTATTAAAATACTCATTTTTCGTCAAAATCTCAAAAATTCTAAAAACAAATTTCATTTAAAAAATACAAAAAATATTTTTTATTTGGTGTGCATATGATCAAGTCTCTCAAGAAATAAAAATCATATTTTGACTATTTATATATAATATATATATATATATATATGGTATGATTTAGTATTTTTTTATATACATAAAAATTCAAAAAATATCATTGCATGTATTTTTTGGATTTAATAACCATTTTATTGAATCTATGAGAGCTTGACCAATATTTTAAAAACCCTAATTTTTTTTTAGAGAATTAATTGTCAACATTCTGATATGAATATTGAACCTACAAGTAGGCTGATATTTAAATATCAGGAGTTGATTAAAAAATTCTCATAATTATTTTGAATATTCACCAATTTTAATTCAGAGTATTTTTCATAATGATATACAAGTTGTGAAAAATTATTTCGCCTACCAAGATAGGTGAACTCTGTCAAGGCATCTACATGAATTTTTTCTCACAAGAATTTATTTGGGTATACGAGCCCGCAATAAATTCAAAATACTAGATTTATTCATGAGCATAAATCTTTGTTTTAAGCCATAGACAAACCATTGGTCCGAACCCGTCAATACCTTTAAGTCACGTCTAAACCATAAAATGCAGCTTATCTCAGGTGAGGTGCGCTGGGGGTGCTAATACCTTCCCTATCCATAAATCAGTCATTTATCTTAGAATTTCATATAAGACCAGTCCACCTAGATCTCCTAGTGACCCTAAATCAAACAACTAGGTTGTGACTCCTCGATACCGACGTCTCGCCATACCGCGTGCGCATATGCAAGAGAATGATGACTCCACTAGGAGCCTTCTGTTTTGACAGTATTGGATTAGACTTTGTGTGTTTTAGGTGGTTATGTGATTTGATGCATTTAAATTTTTGCATTTTGGCATACTTATTTACATTTTAGCATGTTTTATCCTGCTCATAGATATACGTTAAATATAGATTTATGTCTTCATGCATCACTAGTCTATTTGTGATATATCGCTTTAGAATATGCACATATGGAAACTTCAGGTTAGGTAGGGGAGTAGCGACTTTGCCTATGACTTTCAGTTAAGGTTTAAGTTTGTGAAACCATCTGACTCTTTGTTGAGTACTTGGATTGGTAATGAGTGGTATACGTGCCATCTAATTACCTAATAAGCCCTCATACTTCCTTCACGATGGTGATTACTAGGACAACAGGAGACCCTTTTTAGAGACCAAACAGTAAACCTACCCCTTGTCTCACATAAAAGGATTAGAGCTTGCCTTTAGGGTATATGCTCCCTACAGATGTCTTATATCAAGGCAAGCCCTTCATGTAGCATTTTGAGTTTAGGACTTACGGGCGACACAATAGGCATCACTCAAGAAATTTTTGTTGTAGAGTTTATGCAAGAATCAAAATTTTTGTTCATCATTCAAGAGTAACGACCATAAGTCACCTTTTGAAGAGCGAGTTCATCATATAAAAACATACTCATAGGTTTAAATATAGGTCCCTCAAATCTAGTTTTCCCCTAAAGAGTCAAGAGTTGCCAACATTTGACGGTGTAAGGAGGATTTGCTCAAATTCCAATTCAGAAGCATCATTATGGTTTTCTTCAAGTCGATAATAAGAAATTATGTTTTACCATGAACTCAGCATATGACCTATACATGGATATCATTTATGAAGTTTTAATTCATTCATTAATAGAGACTACGAGCAAATGTAGGTTTCTTTCCAAGGAATACAAGAAGTTCACTTACGAATCCATTTTCACGAAGCTACACAGCCACAAAACCAACATTGTATCTAGGATTTTTATACAAAGCATGATTATGAATGAATATCATGTTTCCTTTGTTTCAATTGACACTTTAAAGCCCCGTCCTGAAATGTCATTTGATTTATTTCCTAACCATGTTATGACATCAATAAATCAAGGAGTGTGATTCTGCCACATATATCATGGATTATGTTATTATATGGGCAACACTACTACCAAATAATCGCAGAAGATCCCAACCCTAAAGACACGATATGATACTATATAATTTGGCATGATGGTTGAAATATCAAAGCCTTTACATTATAAGATCATGAGATTCTCAAAGCTTAAGTTCTACATGTATGATAAAGAATTCTATATGTACCACTGCATTATAGTCGAGTTGTTTGACTCAAAGACTTGGAAATGGAAGTTATTGGATAAGGTAAAGTTGCCATAAGAGGAGTCTCTTTGTCGTATGATAAAAGTATCTATGAATGGTTTATTTCATTGGCTTACTTGGAAAAGAAACATATTTGTATTTGATGTGAAGAGGGAGATCTATTGCTTCTTTCCACTTCCTTCACCAAGCCTCCAAGGGCAATGATAGTAAGGATATTGGGCTTATCGAATATGAAGGAAAACTTGCCATGAATTGCATAGATAGAGAGTGATTTCATGGAAGTACGAATCATAAAGAGTTACAACGGAAGACAATGAAACAAAAGGCATTCAATAAACATAAGGGTTTTAATGAGAAAAGAACCTTATGTAAGTTCTTTGGCCTTCTACAATGCTGACATTGTGCTGATTGGAAAATATTTTCCTAGCATGATATTTTTCAACTTCATGACCGAAAGAATTGATATACTGCAATTAGGGAAGAGTTTACTCTATGGATGCTTCCCATTTTGAACTATTTTTATTACAGAGAAAGAAGCATAATTGGACACAACATTGGAATTGTCATGCCCTTAAAAACAATTGCCCCAAACCACCATTCTCTAGGTGGTATAATTTAAATGAGAGATATGAGTGGTTGTAAGAATTTCAAGTATCGAGTTTAGAAGTTAGTGAGCAAGAGACAAGTTGAGGATATGAAGGATGATGTCCTCTATCATATTGTCACTGAATCATCATAAGCATCACAAAGATTGATAAACGATGACGAGACATGAGTGATTGCTAGATAAGCTGACCTAATTAGGGTGTCGCATTGTCAATAATTTTGTTATGGAATTTTGCTATTCAACACTTTGTTTTGGGATTAAATAATCTTTTTAATGAAATATGCATTTTCTTTTTCTTTTTGATGTTTTGAATTCAAGAGATGTTTAGCATTTTATTGTTGGCTATGATATTTTGATCAAACTCCAATATGAGAAATTAATATTAATTGATCCTAAAAGATTAAAAGTGTTTTGATTAGAGAAATGATTCAATATTTGTTATGATAGCATAACAAATATTGAATCATTTCTCTAATCAAAACACTTTTAATCTTTTAGGATCAACAATATGGGGTGAACGAACAATTTTGAGCTCATATATGAAATTAATTCACACATCATGGACCTAAGTTTTAGCAATATACAGAATGACGTGTAGTGAATTCAATAGCTATGGACTCGAGAATCATGGTTCTTTGCAAGTCCAAATTATTACACTGGATGAGGTCAAAATTTATCGGTTCTAACTAATCTTGCTTGAAATGAGAAAATGTCATCTTTGTTTATTCCTTTCACAATTCTTAAGATATAAATCTCAATTTGAGCTTGATAGAATCTTTCTTTCGAAAAAAAACCCTGACCTGGATCACACCCAAACTAGGGGCAAGTGAAGGATTTTTGGTTGAAAAGATGGAGACAATAGTAGAATCAATGGTAAAGTGAATGCTAAGAATAAAATCCCAATGATTGAGAAAGAGCTAAAAGTGAAAAAACCCCTAGACTTGAGGTATCTAGGAAAATTTTGAGAAAGATAATGAGAAAGCCAAAAGTACAAATTGTCCACCTTTAAAGACAAATCAAGTTTTGATGATGGAATGCCATGAAAAGGTTAAAGGTAAGAAAATGTCTATCATTTCTGGTAGGGATAATAAAGGTTTTAATTAAGGAAATACACAACAAATGGCAAAAGTTGATGCCAAGGTCAAGAGTAAAAAAAAAAGATATTAAACTATAAACATGTCCTTTTGTTATCTATGATAAAGCTTCTGTTGTCTTCAAATGATTATATCGGTTATCTATGAAAGGAAAAGTTGGAGTTACTTTATGGCCTCTGTTAAGAGAATATTGATCTTTTAGGTAAAACTGGAATGTGTGGTATGGTTATATGCCATTCTTTTACAAAGATAGTAAAAGAAAATGAGGAAATGACAAAGCTAATGATCGACACCTTGACCCTTCCTTTGAATTGAAACGTGAGACAACAAAAAGATGAAGGAGTATTATAAGATAAATAATGGGCAATGAGCTTTAGTATTCTCTTTAAATTTGAGATTGACATTGGAAGAAATGACATGATTATATGCCAAAAACTGATAAGAATTAAACTTTTTTAACCATTGATTGAATAAGGTGAAAATTCTTGTTAAAAAGAATAACATGGTTATATATGTTAATGTTTGACATTGATTAATAACATTGAAAGTTTTTTTTATTGATGAAAAGTCTTGTTAAGAGCAAGGCCTTTGTTTCCTTGCAAACCTATATTTATAAACACCATTTTTTATCCTGTTATAAACCTATTCATTGGTTTCATCAGTTTGTGCTCGCAGGTGAGACAAATACAAATCCAAAGCTCCATTTTCAAGTATATCATTGAATTCAATATTAAACATATGAATAATTTTTGAAATCTCATTATCAACAATTATCTTGAGCTTCTTATCCCACAACACTTGCCATAAACCAAAACCCATTATTCAATTCAAGATACTGACGCAAAGCATAAATCAAAAGACCAAAAAACACAATTTATGTAACTAAACATACATAAACTGTATACTTTCCAACATAGTTTGTACTTGCAAGCTTATAAAGCTCTTGTTGGAAGAAGGATAGGTGCGGTAAAAGATAATAAAAAAAACATTAATATAAAGTCAAAAAACTCAAGAACAAGAAAAGATTGAGAGGAATGTATACTTTTATTAAGTGTTTTTCTCTAAACTTTCTTTATTATTCTCTCTCTTTTTTTGCTTCTTAATAATGCTAAATTACAAGCCTTTTATTGACATTAAATCCTAGACAATTAAAGAATTAAACTATTACAAGGAAATGTTAATCTGAACAAAAATTATATTCTACCGACTGAATCGGTTGAACGTTTCTCAATCTAGTCGATTGTTTCAACTTATTCCACCTGATTGCTCTATCTCAACTAGTTAACTTGTTCCCAACCTGTAACACTCGGTAATTTAATACATTCGTAAAAGAACTTTAAGCCTTAACTTAAAAAATGGGTATTTTTTTTTCTTCCGCCTAACTTATCGGAGACTTGCTGAAATTTCAGCAGAGATTTCTTTCTACCTGGAGGTCCCAAGTTATCGACAATCATCATGTACAGTTATACTCATTTCTCAATCATAATCATGTAGAGCCTCAACAACACATCATTCATGGTGCATGCATAACATTTTGCATGTTTATTTTTTTTTCCTATTAACATACATAATTCATAATAATTGGAAGTAAACAAACATTAAGATTACAAATACAAAATAATACATTTTTATGTCTTGGCATTTAATGTAAAAGGAGTACCATTACATATTAAGTCATTTAGTTCCTTAAAGATAAAATACATTAATGTTCATTTTCTTATTTAATCATACCAAAGGAGAATAGAGGACCTAAAACACTACTCTTGGCGTGAATCTGAAGGACTTGCAATTTCATAATGTATAGAATAAATATAGCATAAAAGGAAAATCACATAACACATGCACATGTAATTAAACATATATTCAACGATATGCAATCATAGTTCCTTAAAATTCTCATTTAACCTTCCATTATTACGACTCTATTCATCCTTCCTAGAATCATTCAACATTTTCATTTTGTGTCTTGTTTCACCTCACGAACGCATTTAATTCGTTATAATATCTACCATGTGATTTCTCTCTCGTACTCTATCTCTTTATATCAATTTCAATCCCAATATCTATTATATCCATTATGGCTTTTCCATATAAATTGTCAAACTCGTCATGATTTTGGTCTAATTTTAGTTTATAAATATATTTAACTTACATATTTCTTGTGCTCATTTCGACACATTCCAATGTTTCTTTAGATTTTCAGTAAGATCTCCTATTATAATGGAACCTACCATCATTTTCACAATATTCATATCTGATCCATCTTCAAATAATATGAATACCATATATACATCATTCTATTTAATTTATCAACCTAATCTTATTCAACCACTATAATTAAGGCCAAATTCCATTATCTATCACTATTATTGGCATTTTATTACCCTGTTATAATTATCACCAAATTCTTATTATGCCAGCAACAACACAAAACGTTAATACAACATATTTACATTATTAGTCATAATTTCTTTGATATCCTCCATGTGTACAGTACATGACTCTCAAATTATATTAATTACAATTCATCAATTAATTCAAAATACATTGTGTGTGTGTGGGCGCGTGTGTGTATTGCATTCCTCAAGTGTATAACACATACCATGGTTAATGAACTTTTATTCTCATGTCCCAAGCAATATGATATTTGCCTCTATCCTTCACAAGAATTAGATCTTCATCAGTTTTTTTCTCTTCAATAATCCATAACATAAACACAAATTACCATTTTTGTTTAACAGTTAGGTATCATCCAACATTTCATTTATAATCTGACTAGTCAGTCATCTTGACAATGTTAATACCACATAAGTAAGTTTAACTCAAGTTGCATATTCCGGTCAATAGAAAATAAAATTGATGTCACTAGTCCATTACCGGGTAACTAGTTCCTCCGCCCATCTTATTTTACAATTTCCAATCAATATCAGCCTCTTCAAAGCCAAATGAATAATCCTATCAAGATGTCAATCCACATTTCATTAACACTTTTAATTATTCCCTATCAGAAATATCGTTATAATACCTCTCCCCTAAAACTTGGAAGGGAATTCCCACACTAATAAATTTTCATTAGTGTTATTAGTTGCCCATATGAGGACCAACTAATCAAGTTTATTGTAAATGTCAAAATTAATACCACTGATTGATGTCATTGACTATTTCTAACCTGAAATAGACAATCAGATTTTTCTTTCCATAATACCTTGGAATATTTCTAGAAATGTTGATGTCAGGATTCGTGACATTATTAGCTTTCACTTCAGGAATAACTAATCAAGTTTCGTGTGATTACTGATATCGACAGCACCAGTCGATATCAGTAACTATTCTCACTCGAATATTTAATTAAGTTCAATATCTCTCGTTTTTAGGGATGATCATGTTAATGTTAGTAAACCTTACTAACATCATTAGCCTTCGTATTCGGGATCGGCTAATCAAGTTCGTGTGATTTTCGATATCGACGACACTGGTCAATATCATTAACTATTCTCACCCGAATAGTTAATCAAGTTCAATATCCCTCATTTTCAGAGATGATTTATGTCGATGTTAGTAAACCTTATTAACATCATTAGCCTCTGCATTCAGGACCGGTTAATCAAGTTTCGTGGAATGATCATCAACGAAGTCCATTAATGTAATTCATATTCTTAACCCAATCGAGAACTTAAATCCATTTCAATTTCTTGTTTATTTCACGTTATCCTTTCTCTTTGTGGTTTTACCAATAAATGCAAAGATTAAGAATTTAACAAGTTAGTAAATTAACGTTACATAAAAAGTCTAGGTATAGAACACATACCTGCTGCAGAAGCTCAACTCGCACTTCCTTGTTGTTATTATGCCCCTCCTATGGTCCCTCCTCAAGCTTTTACTATACAAGCTCTTAAGAAGTTGGTCCCCTTCAAATGCTTCTCCTACATTTCAATATAATATCTTAAATCAATATTTGAATCTTCATGATTTATTCATAATGTTCATAAATTCACAAAATCAAATATTTCGTAAACAATTTCCATGGATGTATTTTATTTTCTTGCTTGTCATTTAAATTCATTTACAATAGAATTTATTTACACTAACATTAAACGTCCAATTAACTCAATTCTTCATCAATGATTTTCAATGTCCAGAGGACATAACTTCTCGTTACAATTTTTTTTCTAATGTCCTAAGACATTTAATCTATCACCAAACAATGTAATTTAACTTAAATTTCAGCAATGACTACACATGCCAAATGTTTTCCAAAGCACACTCAAAATGATCCCTTATATCATAATTCAATTTACAACATCCCTTACCATAATTTCCCTTTCATTTCTTCACAAAACACATAATTTACCAAACATTTCAGCACCTATTTAACTAACATGACCAGTCACAATAGTAGTTAATTTTTCAAAGTTAGTTTCAATTTATCCCAAACTACTTTCTTATATAATGTTTCTCATTCCAACACGCCAAAGTATTAATCAATCATTATTTCTTTATAAAATTTAACTATACCCTTCTCTTATCAACACATCAAACATGACTAAAAAACAACACAAATAATTCTCAAACACTTCCATCATCATTAAACCCATTGCAATTATCCTTAGGCCCAAAACATACTTTTTATGTTAAACATCATATTCTCATTCAATATTTCTTAAACCAAACTTAAAACATTATTTGTTAAACTCAAGAAGATGAGCCGAGAGGTTAAAGGTGTAGTGACTTTGGTTTAAACCTATTGATATCTAGTGACTTTGGTTTATTGATTTTCAATTATGAAAGAATCACAAGAAGATGAGTCGAGAGGTTAAAGGTGTAGTGAGAACAATTGAGTGAAAAGCCTTAAATTGTGTAAAACCTAAAAGTTGTGAGGATATATTTTTCTTTCTAGTAATCAATTTTTGCAAATTTAAAGATGTCTAAAAATCACGAGTTCACGACACCGAAAGTGGATAACAACTTTTAGATACAAGCTTTCACTCAACAATAAACGAAAAACTTGCATATTCATTTTTTCTTGCTAAAAAAAATTATTCAACCCACATTGAAGCACATATCAAATATCTAGTATAAACTAAATGATTTTGAATTTATTCTTATAAATTTGACTATAAAAACTATTCTTATCAAGTAGGTAAAACAAGAGAAGAAAATCTTTTAATATTAAATGAATTGATGTATTTTAAATTAGATTAAGTTCATATCTGATCAAATTATATATACATTATGACTATAAATGCATTTTAAACAAAGTTTCTTTTTAAAAGTTATTTTAATATGAAAAGAAAAGCCAATTCGTATGGGAAAAACAATACATTAAGCATAATTTACTATGGATTACAATAGTTGAATTAAGTTCCTGCCCCTGAGAAAAAAAACCATTATAACTGGCATGTAAGGGTAGATTAATATTTTCATAGGGTTTATTTTGTCATTCTTCAATTGTTGAGGGGCATCTCTATCCTGTCATAAACTTTTTGTACAATGGATTTACATTAGTACCCTTAAAAGCAATTTTTAACCTAACTATGACTAGGGGCATTGTTGGTTTTTCATTATTTTTAGAACAATGCAATGATATATCACCCTTGAAAGGAAAATTCTTAAAGCATCTTTGCAGGGGCCAATTCATCATTTCATGATAGTTTTTTAGCAATAACTGTTCGGTCCTGGGATGATGTTGTCTTTTGACACATAAAAAAATGAAAATCTATTAACGCATTCATAGCACACGTGAGCCACTCTGTCACCTTCGAGTGGCGGGTGTGGATGACTGCGGTGGTAGAAAAAATGTTATGTCATGCCAATGGATGCGTCTTGACATTCTCTTCCTTTCTGGGCGGCGCGTGTATGATAATTATACCTCAGTTTTTGCGTTGCCCATGGGAACGAACATAACAGCTTTTGAACTTCTTTTCTTTTAAGAATTAGTCCCTACTTTATTTGGAAAGTCCACTTTAAATTAGAAAGTTTTTTCAATTTTATCCTTCTTAAGTTTTTCATCTCTCGAATTTGGTCCTTACTTTTCTGATTTTTTTAAGATAGCTTATAGATTTTATTTGTTTCTTACGATTTCATCCTTATTCTTTTTTTTTCCTTGGCTTTTTTTGTAAAGATTTTGTAGTTTTTAATTTTATCCTTCAAATCAAATTTATGATTTTTTCAATAGTAATAATATTTATTTAGTTTGGTCATTTTTCTTTTGCTTTTGTTTTTGTTTTGTTTCCTTTGCTCTTTTATCAAAATTTGTATGCTTTTTAATTTTATCATTTAAATCAAGTTTATGATTTTTTTCATGATAATAACAATAATAATAATAATAATAATAATAAGAAAAAGAAAAACAACAGCAACAATAGCAATAACAATGGTAGTTATAGTAGTAGTAGTAGTAGTAATAATAATAATAATAGTGGTGGTAGTAGTATTAATAGTAATAATGGTAGTAATAATTATAATTATAATTAAAATAATAATAATAATGATAATAATTGTAGTGATGGTAGTATTTTTTATGATTGTTGCATTGATAGTAATAATTATGATAAAAATAAAAATAAAAATGATTGTGGTAGTAACAATAATAATACTATTAATAGTGAAGGTAATGGTAATAATAATGATGATATTAATATTAATAACAAATGATAATATTATTAGGGTTGTGATAATGATAATAATATTGTGATAATAATAATTTATTAAGATAGTAATAGTGATCATGATAGTAATAATTGTGATAGTAGTAGTAGGAGTAACAATTTATTATGATATCAATAATTATAGTGGTGATGATAATAAATAAATAAATAAAAATAATAATAATATCGTGAGTTATAATGTGATAATAATAATAATAGTGCTAATAATTGTAACAATAACAATGATACTGATAATTATAATAGCAGTAGAATATTTATATTAATAATATTAGTAATAATATTAATAGCAGTAATTATAAGAATAATATTAATAGTAATAGTAATAATGATAATAATGGTGGTGATAATGATAATGATGATACTACTAATACTAATACTAATAATGATGATGATGATATTACTTAATAATAACAATAATGATGATAATATATGTAATGATAGTGATAACAATAATAATGATAATAATAATAATAATAATAATTCATCATTTGATGTTAATTTTGATGGGAATTGAGTTTCGCTACTTATTCATATATATAGTACTTTTGATCTAATAACACAGATTACAAGTTTAAAAAATTTATCTTGCTTAATGTTCTTTTTTATTTTTTGCCTGGTTTAACATTGATTTTTTAAAATAAAAAATGATTATTTAATTTTTTTAAAACTTATTAAATAAACCAAAGTTAGTTCTATGATTTAATTAAAAGTTTGTGGTAGATAAAGATCCAAATTAAAGTATTTAAAATTTTATTTTATTAGATGAGTGTAATAACATCACAAAAACTTATCATGCTCTTAATTCTTTTTTTAATATTTTTTAAAAAACAGTTCTCTTGCAGCGGAGCAAGTACAAATTAACTTAGTTCAAACCTAAAAATATAGAAAAACAAATTCATTGAATAAGTTATAAATTATATAATTAACGGTAAAAAAATAAGATTACTTTGCTGTTGTTAAAGTTAATTTTAATTTTTTTTATCCTTTACCAAAAAAAAAAAAAGTCTCCCCTTTTTAACACAAAACCACCTTTCAGTCTCCTTTCAGTCATATCCTTCTCTCTTTCCCTGCATCCAACCACATTTCTGTCTCTCCTCTCCTCCAATCAATCTTAAAAAAAAAAAAAAAACCACCGCCATTCGCCTCTCTCTCTCTCTCTGAAAAGCCAAGAAAACACACACACACCTCCTCTTCAAATGTCACTGGTCTCTCTTTAGCAGCTCCTCTAAAGGGTTGCTGTTGCTGCTGCACAAAAAGAAACCCTAAAACAAAATGGTATTCAAGAACAAGCTGTTTTTCTCATCTTCAAAGAAATCAGAAACTTCTAGTCCTGATGGATCCAACAACAGTCCAAGATCAATTGGGTCAAATTCACCGATCCGATCCGACAAGAAGAAAGCCTCCAAATCTAAAGATTCAACCCCAACTACTCCAACTAGTACTGGCAGCTCTAGTAGTTTTACTTGCAAGCAAACCCAAGTTAAAGATGGGGTAAAAAAGAAAGACTCGTTTTTTAAAGGCAAAGAAACTGTGAACCAACCTCAAACTCCTACCAAACCCGGGACTTCAAATTCTGGGACGGGTTTAAAATCCAAAAAAGGTGGTGTTTTGGTTGAAAATAAGGAGAAAGAAGCAGAAAAATCGTCAGTTTCGCCGATTTTAGCATCATCTTTGGGGTTAAATAGGATCAAAACAAGATCAGGGCCATTGCCACAAGAGAGTTTCTTTAGTTTTAGAGGTGATAAGGGAAGTGGTGTATTGGGGTCTAGTAATTTGTCAAGGCGTGGTGGGGATGGAGGGTCGGGTTCGAATTCAAGTTCTTTAGGGTCAGGGAAGAAGAAGGAAGGGATGGAGGGGCAGAGTAAGCTGACGGGGTTTCAAGAGAGTGGTAACGGTGGTGACAATTGGGACAGTATGTCTACAGGAGGACAGTCTAGAGAGGTCAGTCCTAATTTGCAGGCAAGGACCAGGTTGCAGAATGGGGAGTCATCCAGTGAAGCTGGTATGATGTTTTCCTTTTCCTTTTCAGTGATGTTACTTGCTAATTTCTTAATTGGCATAGCTTTGAATGTTGTGAACTGCTTGCTTTTACTTGTTGATTACATTTGGTCGCATATTTGGTCAAGTGTATTTGACTAATTGGCAAAACTTGCTTTAGTGTGACATCTTCTTAGGTGTTTAGTGAGGGATGTCTTGGTGAATGTAGGATATAATTGTTTCCAAAATGTAATTGTTTGTGTATGAAGTGATGATAAAATGATGATAGAGACTAGGTGGTGCACTTTTTTAGGAGAATTTGTTGATGTCTGAGAATTGTAGGTGTTTAGTTGGGGGTGGCTTGGTGAATGTAGGCAAATGGCTGTTTAAACAATGGAATCATTTATGCTTGGCATGATGATAGAAAGATGATTGAGACTGCAATGGGATCAGAAGAGGATTCCTATCCTGGAAAAAGAAAAAGGATATATTTTATTAGGACATATGTGAACCCGAAGTCTCATACTTGCTCTTGTTAATCCTCTCTGGTCTCTTCCATAAAATCACCTGAAATGGTATCTACTCAGTCTTAAGCAAGATCTAACCCATTGCATCCTCAAAGCCTAAAAGGTAGGTGACTTTAGTGAGGAATTCTCTAGAGGAGCTGCACATATCCAATTAAGGGTTAGTGAAGTCTATTGGTCATGCAAAGGCTTGCTCTTTGCTCCATAGGTTACGCAAAGGTTTGGAAGAAAGCCCACAATCCTTTTGTTGAAAACTATTGGTTGACTTTTAAACTTGCATTGTTGGGAAATTTTGCTTAAAATAACATAGCTTGAACGATGCCCCCAATTTAGATTTAAAATTTTCTTAAGTGAAATAATTTGGGAGCGTATCCAGATTTCAAAGTTCGTACAATGCAGCTGTTTCCACTTTCATAGTCAATTTGGAAAATAGAGGACTAAAGGCCCGCTTTTGAGTAATTAAGGTTTGTAAATACTAAGAAGCTTTCAATCACTTCCTTGAAATGTAACTTGGTGTCTGCTGTGAACTGATTTTGAAAACTTCCATAGAATTAAATCTGAAAGGAGGATGATTACGTTTAGCAATGAGCTTCTAAGTACTCACAGCTCCTCAATGAACTTTATGATAGGTACCTGCAAGATATGTGGATTTTCAAGATTGACTGGAAATAATGACACCGATATTTCTGTGATAAATCATTTGCAATTTCACCTTTGCTTAATGAATTCTTGGATCTGACCTAACAAGCAATGCATTAAGAATGATGAAACTAAAGGGATTTAAAATTGCACCAGGACCATATTTTGTGCATTTGTTTTTGCGATGTTCCAACATGCAATATACCATGTAACTTAGTTAACTAAGTAATGTTTGTTTCCCCTAATATAAATTATCCAAAATAAATTCTAATCTTTGTATCCAGAACAATAATTTATATAAAGAAAAGTTCAAAGTAAGTTGTCTAATTTTTGTGGAATTTTCAGAATTGTGCTTTAGTCTTAATTGCTGAGTTTGTGCAAAAGAGTTTCCATTTTTCATAAAGAAAAATTGTGGAGTTAGTGGGGATGAATCTGTATGCCCTGGTTGATTGAATTATATCAAAAAATAGTTTGGAAGAGATACAATTTAGTAGGTCCTTCATCATGTCAAAACAACAGGGGCTGTTCAAAATGAGGTATTGAAATGTTGCATGCATTCGTATGGACCAGATTGACACAATGTGTTAACAGTGAAAATTTTGTGAGGCACGAGTTGTTTGGACAGCAAACTTGTTCATGTTTCTAAACAAAAGAAATTTTGGTGAGAAGGAAAGATACATTGTATGTTGATAGTACTTCATGTGTAAAAAGAATAAGAGAGATCATCTTTTATTTAACTATTCAATTGCAGCAGAACTGCAATTAAACTTTGTCAATCTGCTGGGAATTGAGGCTTTTTCTTAAATTGTCGAGAAGTTAGGTGGCTGTACATAACGGGGCCTTAGGGTGCTATGTTTTCATCATTGGAAATGATTTTGTATACAGAAAAAATGGTGTGTGCAGTTGCAACTGCCTTAGCTTTTTTTTATTTTATCTGCGTATGTAAAAGGATTGTCCTGTGGGACCTTCTCTGAAATTCATACCAATTTAAACTTTGTAATGTGGAAATGGTTTCTGCTCGTGGAATGTTTTAACTCATAGGCAATGTTCTTAATGTCTTTCCTCATAAAAAGACGTTTCTGATATTTTGTTACCATAATAGGTCAACATAAGTCATCATGGGGGCACTCTGAGAGCTTGCAAAGCTCTGATGTTTTTACACCTGAGGTACTGATGAAAGGATTTTTTTTGGTACTGTTTGTGAATTCACTTGTCTTCTACTCGGTTACTTGGTGTTCAGTTAGTTTTCCTCACAACGTTGTTTTAAATGTTTGGTTTTCTAGACATATGATTGTAACAACCCAAAGGAGTCTGAATCTCCCAGGTTTCAAGCAATACTCCGTGTGACAAGTGCCCCTAGAAAGAGGTTTCCTGCTGATATCAAAAGTTTCTCCCATGAATTAAATTCCAAAGGTGTACGACCTTTCCCATTTTGGAAGCCTCGAGGGTTAAATAACTTGGAGGTAATGCATTAATTTGTGTTATATCTCCTCTAGATGGTGCAATTTGCTCTAGGAAGTTCGCCTCCAGATTAATTTTCTGGTTTTGTACAGGAGATCTTGGTTGTCATACGGGCAAAGTTTGACAAAGCAAAGGAAGAAGTGAATTCTGACCTGGCTGTCTTTGCCGCGGATCTGGTTGGAATTCTTGAAAAAAATGCAGATAGTCATCCTGAGTGGCAGGAAACTATTGAAGACTTGTTGGTTTTGGCTCGGAGTTGTGCTATGACATCACCTGGAGAGTTTTGGCTTCAGTGTGAAGGGATAGTCCAAGATTTGGATGATAGACGCCAAGAACTTCCTCCAGGAATACTGAAGCAGCTCCATACCCGAATGCTTTTCATCCTTACAAGGTGTACCAGATTGTTGCAATTCCACAAGGAAAGTGGGCTGGCTGAGGATGAAAATATTTTCCAGCTTCATCAGCTTAGGCTTTTGCAGTCTGCAGATAAATGCATTCCTCCAGGTGTTGGTAGGGATGGAAAAATTTCTAGTGCTCCAAAGAAGGCAGCTTCGGCAAGGAAATCATACAGTCAAGAGCAGAAGGCTGCATCAGTAAGGAAATCATATAGTCAGGAGCAGTGTGCTTGGGGCAGAGAACAAGATATACTGCCAGGAAAATTCCTCTCTCCTGCCGATAACACTCCAAAGAGTGACGAATCTCCTACGGGAAGGAATCGGATTTCTTCTTGGAAGCCACTCCCATCTCCTCCTGTAAAAATTACAAAGGAAGTTATTCCTCCAAGGGGGCAGAATGATGATAAGAATGAACCTTTGAAAACGTCAAATGACAGGAAAGTAGCTTCTGATGTGCTTCTGGCTGCTGCTAAAGCTTCTGAGCTTCCATTGGTCAAAGATTTGCATGAACATTCTACAAAGCACCAACACAAAATTTCTTGGGGTAACTGGGGTGATCAGCAGAATATTGCCGATGAGAGTTCAATAATTTGTCGCATTTGTGAGGAGGAGGTTCCAACTTTATATGTAGAAGACCATTCAAGAATTTGTGCAATTGCAGATCGATGTGATCAGATGTGTCTGAGTGTGAATGAGCGCTTGGTCAGAATTTCTGAAACGCTTGAGAAGATGATAGAATCCTTTGCACAGAAGGATATCCAACATGCAGTGGGAAGCCCAGACATTGCAAAAGTATCAAATTCCAGTGTGACTGAAGAATCTGATGCTCTCTCACCAAAACTCAGTGATTGGTCTCGGAGAGGGTCTGAGGACATGCTCGATTTCTTTCCTGAAGCTGATAATTCTATTTTTATGGATGACATGAAGGGCTTACCTTCCATGTCATGTAAAACCCGTTTTGGTCCCAAGTCTGATCAGGGAATGGCCACATCATCAGCTGGTAGCATGACTCCTAGATCTCCATTATTGACACCAAGGAATAGTCAGATAGACTTGCTTTTGGCAGGGAAGAGTGCCTTTTCCGAGCATGATGATCTTCCTCAGGTTCTTGTCTACCTTACTTCGTTTCTTCCTATTGATAAATTGGTTATGGGTCCTGTCCTTGAAACCAGCATCTTAAAGAAAAGGGGATAACCACTGTGTTTTAGGATTTAAAATAACTACTTACTCCTTTACTATTGAGAGGGCGTGTATCATCAGTATTATAATGCTTGGCTTTCTCTTTATAATGAAATTTCATCCTAAATATTGGTCATGTACTAAATGCAAATTGAAGTTCTTTGCAATTGTGTAAGCTTTCAGAGAAGACAAGAGAAAATGTAATAATAATATTCTTAAGGCAGCTTGAAGCACCTTAAATACATGAAAGATGGATTCTTTGTGGCCTTAATGCGGTTCTTGCTGACATGAATTGATTACTTTTTGTTTAAAGTTTTATTTTTTAAGGTGTCTGTGTCTGTCTAAAAGTCCTTTTATATGATGCAGCTGAATGAACTTGCCGATATTGCAAGATGTGTAGCAACTATGCCGTTGGAGGATGATCGCGCCATATCCTATTTGCTAACTTGTCTTGAAGACTTGAGGGTTGTCATTGACAGGAGAAAGTTTGATGCTCTTATGGTGGAGACTTTTGGGACACGAATTGAGAAGCTTATTCGGTGAGTATTATGTGTTAATATTTTTTGGAGTTTTATGCTAAAATATGCAAAGAACATCCATGAATTACAAAGTTTGGATCTAGCTTGCCAATGAAAGTTTGGGTGCACTTCTTTTGGATAATTTCAAAATTTTAATTTTGATTGAAAGTTAATTGATTACCACTCTGTTCTTCTTTCTTCGTGTGCAGAGAGAAGTATTTGCAGCTCTGTGAGCTAGTGGGAGATGAGAAGGTTGATATAACAAATACTGTAATTGATGAAGATGCTCCTCTGGAAGATGATGTTGTTCGAAGCTTGAGAACAAGTCCCACACATCCTTCTAAGGATCGTACCTCCATAGATGACTTCGTGATAATAAAACCAATAAGTCGTGGTGCTTTTGGACGGGTGTTTTTAGCTAAAAAGAGAACAACTGGAGATCTTTTTGCCATAAAGGTACCAATGTTTGATGCTGTGGTTTTAATTTCCTTTTCTGTTCTGACCTTTTGCTTCATTATATTTACTATTTGCTTTTTTTTCTTTGAAAAATTTCCTTTGATTGGACAAAATTTATGTAAATTTGTGTTCAATCAACTATAGAAGCTCATGGGACCTTGTAGTCAAATGGTGCATCTCACCTCTTGTAGAAAGAGATCACTAATAGTCCCACCAAGGCAGATTTCCTTAATTAAGATGGAGCGGGGTGAGATCGTGGTATTGTAGTTAGGCCCGGTGGGCTCTGTGCTGAATAATAAACATTGATTTTTATGTGTTGATGGTGGTCCTTCAAGTTTATATAAAGAGCAAGACAGGAGACAAAAGATCTCTTGAATTCCATCAGGAATATTTATGAGCACTTTTTATAGAGAATTTTAAGGGAACTGTGTGATTTGACTTTGATGGCTGACTTTCATAACGATGCTTGTTTCAAAAGTTCAGAATGACAAATCTCCCTTTTTTCAATATTATAACTCTTGTTTCTTAATTAATTGTGTCATCTGAATAGATGAAATTTTAGACAAAATGTTTGTGCAGGAGTGCATGTTTGCAAACCTTTTGTTTCTGTTGTGGTTCTTCTTGTTGTTGATTGTCCCATGCTTGTCTGTTTTTCAACACGCACTAAAAAGGGGGTTGGATCTGAATTGATTGTATACTTTGCATTTGCAACAGGTTCTTAAAAAGGCTGATATGATCCGCAAGAATGCAGTTGAAAGTATACTAGCCGAACGAGATATTTTAATTTCAGTCCGCAATCCCTTTGTGGTGAGCAGGTCTAGCTTGCAAAGCATTTTGGCATGCCATGAGAAAATCTTTTCCATTCTGACATAAATGTGTAATTTTTCAGGTTCGCTTCTTCTATTCATTTACTTGTCGTGAGAATTTGTATCTTGTGATGGAGTATTTGAATGGTGGCGACTTGTATTCATTGTTGAGAAATCTGGGCTGCTTAGATGAAGATGTTGCTAGGGTATACATTGCAGAAGTTGTAAGTTTTAATTTTTCTTCCTTTGCAAATACTTTTACTGCTTGTGGTGCAGTTTGTAAATCTGATTATTATTGTTTTTAAGGTGCTTGCTTTGGAATATTTACACTCACTGCATGTAGTTCATCGTGATTTGAAGCCTGATAATTTGTTGATTGCACATGATGGGCACATCAAGGTAACTCCCTTTTTTTTTTGTTTTTGTTTTATTTTTCCTGCTATTTCTTTTCAACATCTATACATCTACTCTTTTTATTGCATATATTTTGCTTCTTCTTTGACCATGTTCTGATATTTAATTTCTATATGCCCTTGTCTAACTAAGGTGTACATTCTTTGTAAACAGCTGACAGACTTTGGTCTTTCCAAGGTTGGTCTCATCAATAGCACTGATGATTTATCTGGTCCAGCTGTTAGTGGGACATCCATGCTTGTTGACGATGAACCTCAACTGTCCACTTCTGAGCATCAGCGAGAAAGGCGGAAGAAACGTTCTGCTGTGGGTACACCTGATTATCTGGCACCAGAGATACTTTTGGGAACGGGACATGGTTTGTATACCTTGTTTTAGCTACAAATGCCATTATTTAATTTGTATGGTGATGCAATATTAGGTTAAACAAAAGTGTATGTTTGGCAATGCTAACCTTTTTGTTTAATTGCATTGAAATGCCTGAAACAATAAACTATTATGTGCAATTTTCCTCAGGAACAACCGCTGATTGGTGGTCTGTGGGTGTTATTTTATTTGAACTGATTGTCGGTATTCCACCCTTTAATGCGGAGCATCCCCAGGTTATCTCCCTAATTCTATATACTGTCTCATTCTGCATTTTGCTGCTATGCTCTCTCTTCAACTTTTCTCTTGGTGAATTGTTTTCCTTTCCATTTTCTTTTGCATAATTCTTTTAATTTATTTTTGCTAAAAACTCTTTTTATTATTATTATTCTCTAAACAACAAGTTAGTGGCCTTTTCATGCTCAGGATTTATGAACCGAAAAGTCTTTTCAGAGGAAGATGTAACTTTTTTGTTGAGGTTAACAATAGTAGTGCATTCACATATTTAGGTCAAACCCAAAATCAGAAGTAGGAGTTTCTATATAAACATCTTATATGTTCTTTACTAGGCGGAATGGAATGCAATATTTTCAAAGAACTTTCCAGGGAATATGCTCTTTGTGATTGTGAGATGCAATCAGTGTTAGGTTTGACTCTTAGGAACCGAGGTGTGATGCATGTGTTTCATTTTCTAGATGTTATTCCTGGAGCTTCTTTAAATTCTATTTACTGCAGAGAAATTTCAGCAACCAGACTTGGATTATTTGAGCTACACGAACACTAGTATTCCCTCAAACACCATACATCCCTCCCATATCCAATTTTCAAATGTTGAATTCCTTTCTTCTTTTACCTAGACCAAAAAATTTGTAGTTTTGCCAAAGCCTGGCCTACTATAGTGCGTTGGTGGAATGGAAATTCAGTTATGTTCTATGTCCTGCAGTGGGTTTGGCATTGGGTTAAAATTTGCTCAGAGTCGGTAACAACAGGAGAGGATGAGAATTCTCATTTCTGACTACAGCTCATGATAAGTGCAGGAGGAAGGTGTTGAGCGAATAGCTACTATTTGGCAGTAGGTGTGACAAAGATTCTGAGAAAATCTGAAGTTCATCAGATAATTATTTTAAGACATAAAGTAGAACAGGTCTCTGTAGATTTTATCTTGTTTCATCATCACTTAGTAATATAGTGATTTTGAGGAAATACAAAAACTTGTAAAGGATTATTACTAGGTAGAATAATTTAGGTTTATTGTCTCAGTTGGATATTTACTATATATATGGAGGCAATCTACCAAGGCTTATTTTTACAAGGCCAATAAATTTGGATTAAAAAATATTACTGGAGATCTGGTTAGGTGAACATATAACTGAAATCATGCAAGGGCAATTCCAATTGTTTAGCACTAAGCAATGGTGCTCACGCATTTGCAACAGCACCAATGTCCGCAAGGTAAAGGTATTGATTTTTGCAATATACATCCATCAATGCTCCACTTCTATTCCCATATTTTAAAATTTCCCAATTCTACCCCTATATTTTTCTAAAAAGTCTCAATTTGCCATTTACTGCAAATAACTGGTTATAGTTTCTCACAAAATAATTTAAAAACCTAAATTATAGGTGTGGAAGTGGAACATGGATGAATCTATAGGGGAAAATGAAGTTATTAAAATTTTAATTTCCTGATGAATCTGCAAGAAATTGTTGCTCTACATTGGTTGGTGATGCCTGACATGTTTGGAGATTTGCTGCTAATTTAAGCTTTGGGTGGCCTGAGATGATAGTGTGTGACAACTCATGTAGATGCGCGTGGGTGGACCAAGATAGTGCTTGACAAGCTATGTAGTTGTTTGTACTTTTGAATTCCTGTGTATCCATGTCAGTCTCCTCTACTGCCTGACTGTGCCTATAGGGATTTGGTATCTACTTACATGCTGGACATGAGCCAGGGTTGGTTGCAAAGTTATTTCAAACATTAAGTCATACAACTAATGTAGTCAAATATGTGAGTAGTTACTAAGTCATGCAACTAATATGTGAGTAGTCAAATATGTGAATAGTTATTTCAAACATTAAGTAGGTATTTTGGATCTTCTGGTGCAGTGCAATTACCCTTTCTCTTTTGCTTAATCAGATACCTTTTCTTATTTGGTGGAATGCCTTTCTGGAAAGTTATTTTCAATGATAGCTTGCAATACCTTTGGAATTTATTATATTTTTTTTCCTTGATTTGCATTTTAAATTTCAGTTCCCTTTCCGTTGCTTCATTCTTATGTTCTATTTTGCATCTAGACGATATTTGATAATATTCTCAACCGTAACATACCATGGCCCCGGGTGCCTGAAGAAATGAGTCCTGAAGCACAGGATCTAATTGATAGGTAAGAGAGTTTGTCTAGTTATTATAAATGGTTATTCAATTATTTTTGTTATTGAAACGTATACTTTGTGTAATTAATTTTATCATCACTGATGATAAGGATGCTTCCATCTCAACTGATTTGTCGTTAATACAATCCCGTGGGATATTTTTGGTATTTGACGAGACCTGAATTTGGAGTCTTTGTTACCTATTTTGTATTTTGCAGATCTTTATTTGCATGATATACTACTGCAAATTAGATTGCCTTAGGTAGAATTTTGGATTATGAATTGATAGATATTTTTCAGTCTAAAGTGACTAATACTACTTGTCTCCAGATTATTAACTGAAGTTCCTGACCAGAGACTTGGAGCTGGAGGAGCGTCAGAGGTGAACTTAGTCTGTATTTGTAGTTTTTATTTTCAGCCTGTTCATATTCACGCATTTATTGCATTCTACCTTGATAATAAATGCAGAACTTGTGATCCAGGTGAAGCAGCATATATTCTTTAAAGATATCAACTGGGACACACTTGCTAGGCAGAAGGTGTGATGATTCTTCCATGAACATGATAAATATGACCTTTTGCAATCTTACAACATGGATTAGAGATTGACTGCCTTTTTTACATTGATCTTTCAGGCTGCATTTGTGCCTAGTTCAGAGAGTGCACTAGATACAAGCTACTTCACAAGTCGATACTCGTGGAATACTTCAGATGACCCAAATTATCCAGCCAGTGACTTTGAGGATTCAAGTGATTCTGATAGCTTGAGTGGCAGCAGTAGCTGCTTAAGCCATCGCCA
The DNA here is from genome assembly GCA_030145905.1 of Populus davidiana. NCBI lineage: Eukaryota > Viridiplantae > Streptophyta > Magnoliopsida > Malpighiales > Salicaceae > Populus > Populus davidiana. The sequence goes on from CM057803.1 coordinate 7,453,110, forward strand.
TGATGAAGTGGTAAAACATCACAAAATTTGAAATTTGTGTGTTTTCCCCTGCATATTTTGCAAAAGTGACTCACTCTTGGGCCATATTGATGAACAGGGAGATGAATGTGGAGGTCTTGCAGAATTCGAGTCTGGTTCATGTGTCAATTACTCCTTCAGTAATTTTTCATTTAAGGTATTTTCATTCCCCTGAACCGGATTGTCGTATCGTTGGTTTATACACAATCTGAACGTTTGAGATGCTTTTGGCACTAAAGGGAAGAAAGTTTCTGATTCCATATGAAACTTTTCTATCCAAAAATACTGTTAAAAGTTAAACTTGGCGATAGATACCACTTACAATCATAATATGTGCAATGTGATTTTATGGCTTTAGGTTGAATTGATATGGAATCAAAGTTTTTTTATGATCTATAAATAATTATGTGCTCAACTGGGGGAAGATTGATAGCTAACTTTTGGCTGGTCCCTGTTAAAATGCTCTGCAGGGAAGAATTTTTCGTCATTCTTTTAAATAATGTTTCGCACATGGATTCTTTGTTCTTAGTTAAGCCAGCAATTATGTTATAGGTTAAATGGGCTGTGGTGGGTCATTGCCATATCTTACCCCAATGTTTATTTCACTATTTTTCATGGCATGATTTGTGGTATATTTTTTCCTTTACCAGCGTGTTGTTTCAATTACTGTATTCTCACATTTTTATTTTTTTCCCTTGTTTTAGAATCTCTCCCAGCTTGCATCAATCAACTATGATCTTCTCTCTAAGGGTTGGAAGGACGATCCATCAACAACTAATTCATGACCATTGATCTCCTTGGTCAAAAGCCAGAAGAATCGTGTTCCTTGGCATTCAATCACTTTGAACATTTATGGGTGTCTGATTTGCCAGTGTTATTTATATACCCTGTACATGTAATTGCTCTAGTTAGTGTTTTTTCTCCACATTGCATCTTTTCATTTGTTCTGTCATCTATCATATGGTAATATTTTTTTATCTTTGACACTTGCAGACATAGAAGAAGAAAAGTTGAAGACTGAAAACTGCTTGGGGATGTGCTCTTTATTCAGTGTAGGTAATGGATTCACACCGTTGGGACTCGATTTTATTTGTTTAGTTGAGCTGAAGAATAATAGTATGCCATAATTTAAATGCCACAGTGATGGTCTACACTCTTGATGTGTGGTGTACTTTTTGTGATTTTCACCTCGTATCAATGAAAAGAACGCATCCCCATGTTGTAAGTTAGTGTGATATGAATTTCAAACTTGCAAGTTTCTTTGTCCAGTAGTTTAATCCACAAGACAGATCAGAAGTCGAGTGCATGTTACCAGGTTTAGATTGGTCTGAATCTATGGTTAAAACTACCAGTTCTTATACCTGCTTTATTCCCACCATGTTTTTCCTCACGTAATATAATGAAAACTCCTGGCAGTCTTAGCCGGTTCAGCTAGTGCATCTCTGATGCATGGTGGATAAAAATGCGGGCTCCATTTTTGAAAATGAGAACTGGTTTTCATCACTTTTGTTTAATTCAATTAAATGATTGGGAAAAAAAGAAAAAAGAATATATGAGGCTTTGGCAGAGTCCTATATTGTGCATGCTGTGTGGTGGCTACACTTTAGATTCATACTAATAATGTTGGTTAGTCTATATTGTCCACGATCCATCCATATCTAGAATAAGACAGCTACCGACTAAAATACAGCAAAAGATCGTCTGTTCAGTCAAGTTGTCAAAACATTGAGAAGAGAAGAGGAGTGTGATTGTTAACAATTGTGAATCTTTCAATGCATAATTATACGTTTTGTAGTAGAGATGGCTTCAAGCATGATGTACAAAAATACGTTGTCTTTTCTCTCAAGTCTCCAACAAAGCCAGGACCAGCATTATTTTGTTAGACTAGAGTGCCGGAAAGTAGTTTACTCGGTAATTGGATTTACATTTGATGTTCCAATTAGTGAAGGTGAGCTTTGAAATATGGCGTTAGTGATTAGGAATCTCTTTCCATTTTGCTACAAGCTTGGAAGGCAGTGGCGTGGAGAAGAAGACTGTTATGTAACTTGCACAGGTTCTTTCTATTCTCTTCCTCTACTTCTCAACCTTTTTTTCTCATTAAAACCTCTTTGTTAAGATTGAGTCTTAACAAATTGTATCAGGGCCTCCTTGAATCCAAGGCAATTACAACAGTAACGATGACTTACTTAAAAATGGTGGAAAACAACAAGATTAGAGCATGGAAGACAATTGGATGAGAGAATACAAGTTTTTCCATCAGAAATTGCAAGATTTCATAGCAGACAGCTAGAGACAGTGGCAAGAATAAGCCAAGTAAATAAACAATTAAAGGCACAAATATGACCGGAAGGGAAGCAGAAAGAGATGGCAAGAATCAAGTTAACACCAGAGGGATGGTGTGTCTATACCAGAATCACAATCTAGAGAAAAATGTGGGAATCAATGAAGGCCATCGGGGTGGGTATAATGTAGTGGGTATAATGTAGTTAAAACATAAGGGCTAGAAATTGCTTTAACTTTACTTGGAAGGCAAGGCAGAAGTATGGTTTAAAGGATTTTTCTTGGGAGACCATGACTTGACAAATTAGGAGATTGTTCGATGCTCTTGTACCAGATTTGGCAGCAGATAAGATGTGTTTTAAAGATTTGATGAGAGAAAAAGTAGTTAAAACAACTCATGATTCTTGTATAAGGGACCATGCTGGGATACAAAACTCTTACAGGAGATTAAAGACTGTGTTTTAATGGCATTTAATGAAGAAAATGGTGAAACAAATGGTGTGGAAGTGTGATATAAACAAGCTAAAATGGAGTGGGTGGCCTATCTTAGACTTCTACAACCATTACTAGTATCAGGTGGAGTTTTGAGAGATATTACATTGGACTTTGTGGAAGGATTTCCAAATAATGGTAAATATATCATATTGGTTATTTGTGTATAAACTTTTCAAGTATAGTCATTTCACTGCATTGACACATCCTTTCATTGTAAAAATAATAGCTGAGATGTTGTTGAATCACTTTGATTAGCTCCATAGATTACTTGTATCTATTATGACTTCTAGAGAGGGTATTTTATCTTATTCTAAAAAGAATTATTAAGACTATTATAAATAAAACTGTTCATGATTTCAGCTTATCATCCTTGATCAGATCGACAATCATTAAATGTAAAAAAAATATTAAGAGTATAAATAATATTTTAATAGTGTTATTAAACCTTATAAAATATGTTAATTTTTAATTCTACACTCAACTCTTTTCCAAACCCAAGATACCTAAGCCTAGCAGCTATGCAAACCCAAGCACCGTGAGTTTTGTTGTCATGGCAGATCTAAGATATTTGGATCTGACAACCATGCTAGACCCAAACATGGTTGCTAGACTCGGTCACGGGTCTGATACTTTTTTGAGCCTAGCCTTGCATGAGTCAACCCGAAAAAATTAAAAATATATACATAAGGTTTTAATATTTCATATAAAAAAATAAAAAACAATTCATGTGGATATAAGCTAAAAGATTATTTCAAAAGGTTTTTTATCCCACATTGAAAAGATATTATCTTATCCTATTAAGTTGAAGTATTTAAACCAAAAAGATTTTTTTATTCCACATTGAAAAAATACAACCTTATCCCACATTGAAAAAATACGACCTTATAACAAACTTTAACAATTAGATCATGCAACAACATCTCAGATTTAAAAAAACATGAACCTTTCAAAAAATTATCTAACACTTGGATGAAAACATAAAATTAATATTTTTATCCACAATGCATAAAAAAAAAATTATTTTTGAAGACTTGAAATAAATCATTTAGAACTCAACAATTTCTTTCGTTCTTTCCTCTTTGAATATAACAAATTTATAAAACAAGTTGCACAAACAAAAAAGTGTTTGTAGTTTAGTTCTATTGCATACAAATAAAAAATCTTGCTTGAATGAGATAGTGTTTGCTTTGCAATCCAATCATGCTTTTGGAAAATTTTAAGTTTTTTTACTTGGGAGCGCAGGTCTGACGTGGTTATCAAGCTTGATTTGATAAATAACAAACAAATAGAATAATTATACACTTTATTTATCGAGAGAGAGAAAAGAAAGAAAAAACACAAATAATTGATCACCGACAATAATCTAACTATTATCTGTTTACACGTGCCATACCATGTGGAAGAAGGCACGACTGCTCATCCAGTAAGATGGCGGATGGCTGGATTTGACCACCAGAAAATGTCACACACACTTCTTTAATGGTGCTGGTGCCACCCTTTCACTAGGAAAAAATAGAAGGTCAAAGAAATGTCTTGCAAAAAATTAAAAGTAAAACTATTATTATAATCTATAGTAAAAAATCTCTTGATGTAGAATAATTTTTTCATACTATTTAGTTTTTGTTATAATTACGAGGAAGATAAATATAAAAAGTATGAGATATTCTTATATTTTTTTAGTATAATTAAATATGATTTTTATTTTTCTTCCTTCCGTCTTATCTCTATTACACTATTATTGTAAGTCTTAGTAATCATAGTTTGAGTATCATGAATTTTTTCAAGCATTATCTCCGTCTGAAACCTCACTGAACCCTTCTTCTTTACTGTCGAGGTATAATCACAGATAACCCTTGCCCACTCATTTGTAAATCATGATGCCAGTTTGACTCTGTGATTTTCTTCCGACGGGAAAGACACCGGAATTTTCTTTTGATGTGACAAAATGATGCTGATATTTAATTAATGGCTGAGACAGAGGTCATAGGATGTTGAAATCAGTTGTCTTAGAGTTTGAATACTGACATGATGGCTACGTAGCAAGAAAAATCAGACATTAAACTGGTGGGGTATGCTCGAAACGCCATGGCTGCCACTGTAAAATGCAGTGCTGTGTCTTTCTTCTTGCAAACCACTTGAAACGGCAAGATTCGTGTTCTAAAGGATTTCTTTACCCAAGAAAAACCTGCATGGAAGAACAGATTCCGATACAGTTTATTTGTGTGTTTTAAAAAGATTTTAAAAAGATTTTAAATTTTTTTATTTTAAATTAATATTTTTTTAATATTTTTATATTATTTTAATACTCTAATATTTCTAAATAAAAAATATTTTAAATAATAATTACAACCACACACACTAGGTATGTTACAAAGGTAAATTAAGGGCATTTTAAAACTCTATAATAACATAATTTAATGCAATGTAGAAGCTGATAAAACTAAGTGCCCGTTTGGCACTGCAGTTGAACTTGTTTTTTGGAAAAAGTTTTTTTTATTATTATTAAAATTGAGTGTGATTTATACTTTTTAGATCGTTTTGATGTGCTGATATCAAAAATAATTTTTAAAAAATAAAAAAATATTATTGACATATTTTTCGACACGAAAAATTATTTAAAAAGTAATCATTAACATACTCCCAAATACTCTCTAAACCCAAGAACGATAAAATGTTTTTTTTTTTTTGTGTCTCTCCAGTTACAACACTAGTTAACTACAGCCTCGAGAAGAGCCAAAGTGAGGTTGCTTTCTCGAGAAAAAGAAAACGAAGGCCGAGTTGCATAGTACAACATGACAAGATACGATTTTTTATTTTTATTTTTTTAGCTAGTGTGTGTGTATATATATTATGCATCTAAAAAAATGGACTTGAAAATTGGATATTGTAGGATGATTTTTTAAATATTTACGAATGATTAACTTTGTGAAATAACAGAACCTAGAAAAGTAGAAGGTAATTAATTTTTTTTTATCATTTGCTTAATCTCAAATAAAAAAGTTTTGCTTTGTAGTGTTAATTTATCCTTTTAGCCTCGAATTAACTCTCTGGATGATAAATGTGGAGTATTAATTTTTATTTATTTATTTATTTATTATTGTTAGATCCAATCTAAAAATTAATTAAAAAATAACATTGAATCAATAATTAATATTAAAATGCAACATATGACTCTTTAATTTTTTCTATATGTTGATCCGACAGGGTTTAATTGAGTCATTAAAATTATTAAAAACTTTGCCGTTAGAATTTAAATTCTGAATTTTTCAAATCAACCAATCATATCAGGTTAGGTAAAAACTATGAGTTTTTTTTTTCTATTGCTAGGCTTGTTTGCTCAAAGTACTTTAGTATTAATATCATTTTTTTTATTAAAAAATGTGAAACAATTGGTAATTAGTTGTCAAAATATTTCAAAACTAAACAAGCTACTATTTAAAATTTGTGATAGTGGTTGCTTATTTTATTTTTCTCCAACAAAAAATCCGAAACAATAATTTTATTTTATCTTAGTGTCTGTTTTCAAATTGAAAACAAGAATAAAATCCTAATGATTAAAAAAAAAAAAGTTTGAGTGTTAATGTCTATTTTCGTACTTGTTGCCTTTATGACTTTTTTTCTTTTTAAAAAACAGGAGGCCCAATAAAATTTGGATAGCCCTTTTCAGTTTCCAAATACACATTCTAATCACTAAGAAAAGTGAACCTGAATCTCCAATCAAAAGCGTTGTTGTGACTTCAATGAAACGAATGTCAAATATCACCCACCAAGCCGATGCTTTTTCCCCCTCTATTCAATTATTAAGATTGTTTTTTTTTTTTAATTTATATATGAATCAAGTTTAAATTCTTGTTTCTAATAATTTTAAAAATATATCCTTCAACGTTACCATGTATTTAAGATTTCTTTAAAGGAAAAAAACTAACTATAAATTTTGAATTTATTTTAAAAAAATAAAATTACTTTATTGCATATCAATCCTCTAGAGTAGCAATCCTTTATAGTAATATTCGGTTACCATCTCGAAATAAAAAAGAAAAACGTTGAGAACAAAGAAGATGTTTCATATACTTTTCATTTAAAAAATACAGTAATTTACTTTAAAAGATAAATTTATATTTATATTTATATCTCTTTAACTAAATATATTTTTATTTATTCTTGGTCTTCTTATTCTTCTTCTGTTTTTCTCACTGCTCATTTTCTCTAATAATCAAGCGCAAATTATTTTAATTTGACTTAACATATAATACCAGTGACAAAGATCAGTGAAGTTACGGAGCCAACAAAATTCTAAAAAATCCATCTTTTATATATATATATATATATATATATATATACACATATAAATATTTTAATTAACTTACGCGTACCGAACTAGATCTCTATATCCTTAAAAAAACATACAAAACATGACTTGCACCTTGCTATTAATGACCATTACTATTATTGGGTGAGAGAATCGAAAGGAAACCATATAGAATACATATCTCTTTGGCCTCAGTGAATGTTCGGTCATTCTACCTGGAGGAGTGTTCGGTTTTTTTGTATCATGTGTTAAGTTTTTTGTTTTCATCTTACTCAAAGACACCATAGGGCAGTTTCTAAAAAAAAAGTTGAAAATTATGAAAGGTATATTTCAATTAGTCAGACTCTAGATTTGCTTCCTAGAAAAGTTTACATGGTCATTAGCTTCATGTCCTGTAGAATTAGTCGTAGAATTAGTCAAGATTTGCTTCCTAGAAAGGTTTACATGGTCATTAGCTTCATATCCTGTAGAATTAGTCAAGATACACATAAGCTTACCCGACATTCACATTAATAAAAAAAAAAAAAGAATAAAAAGAAGAAGAATAGAACAGCACAGCACAAGGCAACGAGACAAACAAATCCCATTTTAGAAAATGGAAGGTCTATCCATCTACCACTCTCTTCTTCTGTTTTTCTCACTGCTCATTTTCTATAATAATCTTGTTGATGACGATTTCTTAGGCCTTGGATGCCTATAAAGTTCAACAATATCCCATCTCATTATAGGACCACAATATTAGACAGCTCTGCTTTTTACAGCTGACCCTCCTCTATTTATATCCAAGTGTGATAACTATCTTCATTTAAAATGTTTTTTTATTTAGAAATAAATTAAAATAATATTTTAAAAAAAAATTATTTGTATTGAAATGCGGTTATGTGTAGCTCCACAGGCCTTTAGCAGATGAGGGCCATGGCTAAGAGAGTTTACATTACCAGAGAGAGAGAGATGAGAGTCACCTGAAGAAACATTAGAAAACCCTTTCAAAGTAACCAAAACATCTCGATCTAAACAGATAAAAAGCTGCATCAAAAGTAAAAGAAAAAGTGAAAGCAAGAATAATAATTACAACCACCACCACCATCCATCCACCCAACAAGAGGAAATAGAACAGATATCCACCCCAGTATTTATGGAGAAAAAGGAGGAAAAATTAGTACAATGGGGATGAGGGGCAAGAGATAAAAAAAGAAGAACATGACAGCTGGCTCCTAATGAAAGATGACCCGATCAAACATATAATCAAACACCAGAATAAAAATGATAATTATGGGCATAAACAAAGCAAGGAAGATCCTTCTACAATACATTGGTTTGATGTAGCCAGCTCATCGAGATGAGTTATCATCTGCATCATTGCTTGGTTCAGGCTGGGGGCCGTGACGTCCCCGCAGGCTAGACTGACATAGCTCCTCGATCCTCCTTGTTGCGGCGGACATTGACGGGCGATTGTCAGGGTATTGTGCGGCACAATCTATCCCAAGCTGCAAGAGCTGAACCATCCCTTCCTCAACATTCTGGTATCTGAGGAGCTCAAGATCAAACACCTCTGAAGTCCATTCCTCTCGAACTATAGACTGAACCCATCTCGGAAGGTCCACGCCCTCCTCATTCAAAAGGGCGTGGGCGGGCGCCTTCCCGGTCAGAAGCTCCAACAGCAATACACCAAAGCTATATACATCAGCCTTCTGGGAAACCTTGCGAGGGTCGGTTACCTCAGGTGCTCGGTAACCAGCAACTCGGTTAGGAGTCGAGGGAGGACCAACAAGGTGGGCAAGCCCAAAATCAGATACCCGGGCATCATATGATTGAGTAAGAAGGATATTAGATGACTTGATGTTTCCATGGGATACGTTGGGACCTTGAGAGTGCAGGTATTCAATGCCACGGGCAGCTGCAAGGGCAATGCCAGACCTGATTTCCCAGTTCAATGGAGTCCTACCACCTCCCTTGTTTCCTGTGGTAAAATGTATCAGAAGAAATGATTGGGGAAACGCTAGATGAAGCAGAACACATACACCTCTCTAGGTTAATAGATTGATAGTCAATATATATATAATTTTGTTGATCGTTTCCCATTCTTTATCAAACCAAAGCATGTCCAGATTGTTCACCAAGAAAATATAAGAAGGTTACAAACCACAAAATTATTGCTTGCAAACATGACAACTCAATCAATCATCATGAAAAACTAGATCACATGGAACGAATAGCTAGATAACTCCTACTGAAGAGAATAATTGAGATCATCTATTATTGACTGGAAGTAAATTTCAAACAAGAAATGACAAAACGTGTTGACTTCTACTCATTTAACATTACCTACTTGGTTTGCGCAGTCCAGAAAATTAGGAAGAAAACAGTGTTAGCTATTTTTGACTCAGTTCATTATTATTCTGGCAGATCGATTCAGTTGAAAAAGATCACCATCGATATCAGACACACAAAAAAAGATAAATATAATTCTACAAAAAAAGAAATCTGTAGTGATTATCTCCAAAGGCAACGCACCATAGAAATCTCAGCAATCATTCACCAATATGCAAATCCAAAAAGGGAGATCATTATATGAACCAACAAAAAAGAAACAAAAATATCAAAGGCAAAAATTGAGAAATACTCACCATGCAAAAGTGCAGACAAGCTTCCCATTGACATGTAATCATAAACAAGAAGCTTCTCATCTCTGCTATAATAGTAAGCTCTCAATGGGACCAAATTCTCATGATCCATAGCACCCACAGTCTCGATCTTCTCCCTAAATTCTATCTCAGAAATTGTCACATCCCTCAACCTCTTCACAGCCACCACAGTTCCCATCTCCAAAACTGCCTTGTACGCCGTCCCAAACGTACCTTTCCCCAAAACCTCTGCAGAGGCTCTCAACAAATCTTCTAAATCAAACACCCTTGGTGCCTTGCCGAAAAACACCAACTTTTTGGCACCACCACTATTCAAGTCCCCACCTCTACCATTACCCACCATTGCAGCCGCGGCCGCCGCGGCCACAGAATACCCATTTCCATACCCTTCACCATTTTCCGCCTCGACAAATGGCTTATCCCCTTGAATCTCCGTCTCTTGTTGTTTAATCGATGCAATGTCAATCGATCTTGACTTATTACTACTCTTCTTTCTACACAAAAACATCAAAATCATAACAATTAACAGTAACCCCACTATAGACCCAATCACAATACCTGCAATTGCACCTCCAGACAACTTCTTCCTCTTACCTTGTCCACCACCATTTGGTGTACTAGGCACCACAATAGCCCCCCCGCTATTTTTACAATCAGGAAGAGGCTTCCCACATAAAGAAGTGCCCCCAAAAGAACTAGGTCCAAAACCCTTAAATGTATCAGGTATAGACCCATTTAACAAATTATTACTTACATTAAACTGCTTTAGCTTCTCCAGCTTCAAATCTGGCAATGATCCGGTTAACGAATTATCCTCCAAAAACAAAGTCCGAAGCCTCGTGAAATTGTCAAATCCGGGTGATATCTCACCGGTGAAATTATTCTCAGCAAGGTTCAACCTCACAAGATCTTTCAAACTAAACAGGAAATCAGGAATCTCTCCAGATAAAAGATTCCCTTGTAAATAAAGATTCCTTAAACTTTTACAATTAGCAAGATCTTGAGGAAGGTTTCCAGTAAGTGCATTAAGCCTAAGACTCAAAGTGCGTAATTGAGTCAAGTTTGAGAAGATTCCAAGTGGGATTTCTCCAGTGAGTGCAAAACCAGGAAGCCGGAGAACTGTGACACGATTTTGTTCACATTTGACACCAGTCCATGAACAAGGGCTCGGCAGCGAAACGTTCCAGAGGAGTGTCCGGCCGTGCACGGCAGACCGGAGGCTGAGGAGGGCTGAATGGTCGGGTGAGAGATCTGGTTTCGAATGAGGTAAAGAGATTAGTAACAGAAAAAGGAGGAGAGTTATGGTCTCCATTTTCTGAAAGGCTGGATTTTTGGAACGAAAATCCGGGATTTCTGAAGGGAAAGTGAAATGGGGAGTGATAAAGTTAGGATTTTTAATGAAAGGAAAGGGAAATGTGTGGGATTGTGTTAGAGATAGTGCAGGTTTTGTTTCATGTTTTTGGGGTGAAAGATAGACAGAACTTGTTTGCAGAGAGATAGGTGGGGTTGGTGTGTGTGTGTGTGTGTGTGTGTGAGAGAGAGAGAGAGAAAGAGAGAGATGAAAGAGGAAACCCTAGCTGATTTATGTAGATGATGAGTGTGAGAGCATTGAAGGGTGTGAAGTGAAGTGATGGTTGTTGTTGCAGGAAAGGTGTTGGGGGTAGTCTAACTGTTTTTTTTTATTATTATTATTATTTTATTTTTCTGTCTCTGTTTTTGTTTTAAGTTATTTTTAAAATTTATTTAAATAAAAACATTATATTCATAAAAATATTTATTTTAGGATTTTTTTCTCTTACTTATATCTATTTTTTTAAAATAAATTCATGAATAACTCATATAATATTAATAATTATTCCCTAGACTTTATAAAAAATTTAGATATATTTTTCATAATTTGTAGAGCAGAGAGGAGAGGATATTGTTTGTTTTGAATTTGTCTTTTTTATTATTATTTCTTGAGCTGTTCTTGTATTTGATTTTTTTTTCTCTTTTCGTCTTATCTTAGGTTGCAACAAAAAATGAAAATGCGACTGTTATTGGTTTTTAACTTTTAGTTTTCTTTCGCTTTTTCTTATTATTATTATTATTATTATTTGTTAATGGTCTTTCTCATGTCATGTGATTTTTTTCATTAGAGTTTGGGTATGTCACAATCAAAATGTATGTGTGTGTGTGTGTGTATATATATATATAAACCAATTAATTTTGAAAAAACCAATTGGTTTGGTTTAATTTTGGTTTTATAAGTCTGAAACCGAAAAAACCGGAAAAAAATCGAGTCAAATCAAGCCAAAATCAAGCCAAACCGAAAAAACCGAGCCAAACTGGTTTGAACCAGTTTTTATCCTAAAAAACCTAACTAAAACCAATCGGTTTCGACCGATTTCGGTTTGGTTTCGGTTTTTATTTTAAATAATTTTGATTTGAGTTTTTTATATATATAAAAACCGAACCAAATCAAAAATAATAACTCCTAATACACACACTTGGTTACTAAATAAATGTTCTTTTCTCCATTTTTACAGTCTCATTTTAAATTTAAATGCTTACTTCAAAGTCAAAGTGAAAATAATAATAACATTTCTATATAAAAAACAATAATAGAAGTGAACTACATGAATGGGGTAAGAATATAATAATAACATTTTATAATAAAAAAAATCATTAATGCATTTTTTATTTTTTTTTTGTTCTTGGGAATTTGTGCTTAATTAAGACATTTTTATTTAGAGATGAGAGAGCAGTATCTTACACGGTGAAATCTGTCTTGTTGCTTGTTTGATACGAAAGGAAACTAGCATTGCCATATATGTCAAGACTAGCTATTGACCCGCGTTGGGGGTGTTTTTTTGTTTTTTAATCATAAAAAATAATATTTAGGTAATATAAATATGTTTCTAAAACAAATTACTATTTGAGTTATAAATTTTATTGAGTTAAATAAATTTATTTTATTTTAGTTAAGTGATTAAAAAAAATAGATAATGATAGTAGAACTATGTTTAAAAGAAATAATTACAATAACATGAGAAAAAATATTTTTTTCAAAATAAGAGAAATGATGTAATTCAATTCACAGCCTATTAAATAAAATAAAATACAAAATTAGATTTAAAAAAATGACCTAAAAAGACTAGCCCTGATCAACTTAATTAGAATGATAAATTTGTAACCTTGGTAATTAGAATTTAGTCAACTCGAATTATCCTTTCAAATCCACAACTTAAGTTATGAAATTAAGATAACTCAATAGAAAAAAAAATAGTGAAAATCATTGTTTATCTAAAAAAACAAGGTTAACCAACGTTAACTTTTCAAATATGTTATCTGGGTCATTGGACTAGAAATACATTATTAAAAAAATCATGAAACTCAATTCTCAATCAATCAAATGTTGACGGATGAAATTGAAAAAAATATCTCAATTATACAAAAGAATTCAAAACAATTTAAAAAAATATTGCTAATTGGGATTGAATGATGAAAAAAAAACTTTTACAAAAAGACCAAGAAAAAAAATTAGAAAAAAAGGATTAAAGTTGAAATGCCAACAACACTAAGGGTCAAGATGCAATTTCTAGGAGAGAAATAGAAAAGAAGGGGGGGAAAAGGCCCACCGGCAAAAATTCGATCCATCATTACCAACACGTGATATCATCAGGAAAAGAACGAGATAACACTTCTAACAACATATGAAATGATATTTTCAGTTATCGAGAGTAGACACATAAGCCTACTGATTAGTACTTAAAATTGCATTTTTATCAAGGTTTTATATCATCATTTTGCACTTGAAGTATCAATAACCCATTAACTAAAATATGTTTTTATAATAACATATATAATAATATATGATATCTTTAATTTATGGTAAATGTTCATTTTAAATGTAGGCCTATCACATAAATGAAAGGATTGATTGATGAGTTTAAATACTGAAATTAAAAGGACAAAGAGATGGTCAAACTTAGAAAAGAGATGTCGGTTCAATCCAAACTGGAACACTGTTTGGTAATCGGGTCATATCTGGAGCTGTAGATCTTGGATTTAGGTCTGCTCCATATGGATGGAAAGATAAGACATAGGCCTAAAACTTTAATGGGAGTCCAAGATTAAAAAATGTCGTTTTCAAGTCCAAATTGTAGCAACAACGGAGAAGTCTGAATCTGTCATGCAGTCCAGACATTGTTCAGTGTTTAGCCCATATCTCGAGTTCTAGAAATCCAAATGACCTCAATATTTTTTTTCTGGAAAGCTGAGACAATTTTCTAAAACTTTCATAAGTAAAGATGGTTCAAACTCGGATGTTATCTATAGTGTTTTATTCATACAAGAAGATAAGGATTGTCACCAAGTCAAGATGTGGTCACCCACTCAATAATTATTTATCAAATCAATATTTTCAAATTTTAGCCTATAAAAGGAGGCATTTGCCATGCATTTAGGTATCTTGGTTGTTCAAATTAAGATCATACTCTTTATTTCTTTCTTTATATTTTTGTAATGTTTAAGTTTTATTTCATGTTATATTTTCCTTAATCTCTTGTTTATGCTTTTGATTTCCTTTACTATACTTATGTTCTTATGTTGTTTATTTATATTTCTCTTTTTCATTATGTTTAGCTAAGTTTATTATGTCAAGGTGAAAAGGTTTTACTAATGTTTATATCTAAGAAAGTTTGTTATTAACATGTCTTATCTTTTTATCTTATTAATTCTTAATATCTTGCTTGTTAAATGGTTAATCTAGATTTGTGTTGTATAATACTTAGTACAACAAATGCTTGGTACTTTCATAGCCAACCGTATGGTATAACCTACACATGTGCTATGAAAGGAACTTGATTTGTTGTTAACATAAGTTAACATCATGAATTCCTAACAATTTTTAAAAGTTTGGTGTTACTTAAATAAAATAATTAAGATGATCATGTTAAAAATTTATAATGAACTATTAAGGATAAATCATCCGATTGAAACCTCCTTTGTGTGTGGTTTCTAGTTGATTAATAAAAATAATTTATACTATACTTATTTCTAATACTATTAGTGGATCCTCTAACCTTGACAATTATTTTATCATTGTTTAATCTTCACATTAATCTTACATCTCAAAGTCCTTATCATCATCATCATCATCATTATTATTTATAATTTATATAGTTAACTTTCTTATGATTCGACCCCAGTTTTACCGAGTTATTTAATACTTTGATACTTCTACACTTGGAAGAAAACATCAATTTTTTTGTCATGTCACTTACTAAAGGGCACGAACACCTCTCGTGAACGTGAGAGTGCGTCACACGTGATTATAGTTTTTATATTTGATTAAATACTAAAATGTTCTTTAACTGATTTAATTTAATAATAACAAAAAGTATCATTGGTAAGATACAAAAAAGCCCCTTGAGAAATATAATCGCACATGAAACTAAAAGTTTTTTTTTTCTACTAACCGGAGAAACTAAAGTTGCAACTTTTACGGTGGGCAGCTTATACGGGCTGTTTGTTTATAATGTATTTCAGGCTTTATGATAGTAACAAGTGCATGTGTAAT
This sequence comes from Populus davidiana, assembly GCA_030145905.1. Taxonomy (NCBI): domain Eukaryota; kingdom Viridiplantae; phylum Streptophyta; class Magnoliopsida; order Malpighiales; family Salicaceae; genus Populus; species Populus davidiana. The sequence continues at coordinate 7,468,420 of CM057803.1, forward strand.
CTACTTTATGGTCATAATTAATTAATTAAATAACTAGAGAGACAACGTAGTTAATTGCTTTAATTAGTTAAACAGCATTTAAAAAGGGCACGCTTATGGCTTTAATATCGCCTTCATTCCAACTCCTGAAAAGTTGATAAAATATCCCTTCCAAGACAGTGTCAGTTCACTTAACAGCATGCCCTGTCTTCTTTGGCGTCCGAAAAACAACGTACTTTTTTTTTTTTTTTTTAAGGAATAACAGGTAAATAGATTCAAGAATTTGTGTCTCTGGGGATTTACTTGCACAGATTGTATATAAATTTGTATTCTTTCGATTCATAAATTGTTCTTGTAGCCTTATATCGTCAAGGGATACCTCTGGACTTTATTAAATATATCTATATTAATTACATTGATCCTCGTTACTCTATATATTCTGTTTATGAAACTGAAAATCTTATGTATTTCAAACAATTAAGACTCAACGATTTTTATTTAATTTTTATCAATATATATATATATAATCGAAGCCAATCCAAGAAAAAATGGGTGTTCTCATGGACAGTAGAAAAAGCTTTAAGCCACTTTATGACATCTATTTACATTTGATTATTATCTCAAGACATAAAAAAGACAAAAACAATAAAAATAAAAATATATTTAGTTGAAGGGACAGAAACAAAGACATAAAAATAAATTTATCTTTAAAATAATTTTAAAGTAAATTTTTAATACTTTTAAAATAGAAGGTATAAAAGAAACATATCTCCTGAAACAATATTTTTTTATTTTTTATTCTTAAAATATCATTGTAAAAAATTCTTAATTACAAAATTATTCAATTATAACATGTAAGGATAAAAATAATTATTATCATAATTTTAAAAACTCACTCAATTTAGGCAAAGCCTAGGTAGGTCAAGACCCGAATCACTAGTCGAGGCTTCAGTCACTAGAAGAGTTGACTCGAGTCAGCATAAAAATAAAAATAGTTATTGTCGTGGTTTTAAACCCGGTAATCGACTCAGGGCAAGGCCCGGTGTAACAACCTCAAATATAATCACAAATTATTGATAAAATCAACAAGAATTCAAGTAAAAAAAATCCTCCCCCTTTCTTTGTTTCAAACCATTGGCCAAGACTGAAAAATTAGGGCATTTATAGTCCAAAATTTCTTGTATTTACACATTGGCCCTTAATACATTCTTTTTCTATTTTTATCCCACAATTATCCTTTTTGTTGTAACCCATTTTTGGGTCCCCACAAAAAATAATAAATATATATAAAAAAAAAAACAGAGAAAGCTCAAAACGGTGCCGTTTTGAAACGGCACTATCGTCTTCTTCCCCTGGACGCGCAGAGAACAGGGGAGAAGAACTTTTTTCTTCTCTTTTCGCCTACTTTCTTTCCCGGCTTTGGCGCAATAAGACGTCCACAATTCACCCACTTGCCTGACGTTGTTATCCGTTGAAGGTAGTGGAGGGGGCGGCCAACAGTAGCCGCCCCAACACGTTCTCCCTCCCCTGTTTTCCTATAAATACAGGGGAGGGCTGCTGAAAAAAAGAAGAAGAAAGGGGGACCGAGAGAGAGGGAACAGAAGGGAGAAGAGAGGGAGAAGAGGGAGAAGAGAAGGGAGAACACAGAAGAAGAAGAAGAAGCAGAGGAGAAAACAAAGAAAACAGAGGAGAGAGAGAAGGAAAACACAGAGCAACCGCCGGCCACCCCACTGTCAGCGCCGCTTCCTGTCGCCACCCGCAACTCCGCCATCGACGACAGCCACCACAGGTTAGCCCTCAACCCCTTATCTCGTTTTACTGTTCATCTTCTTGCATGCAGAACGTGCACTATGCACGTTCTGCAAACCATGAATTAATTACCCGGTTACTGTGCATGTGCACAGTAACTTGGCAAATTAATTCGCTGGTTACTGTGTGCACAGTAACCAGCCATTTTGGCCTGGGCTGGGACGTTAGCCAGCCCATGTAAATGGGCCAGGTTTGGCCCAACCCAATTTTTTTTTTTTAAAAAAATATTATTGTTTTAAAAAATATTTATGATGTTTCCATTTTTTATTTATGTTATTTTTATTAATATCGAGTAGTATTTTTATGTCGAAAAAAATACAAATCGGGTATTAAAATACCCAGTTTTTTTGTCACAAACTTCCAAAAAATACAAAAAAATTTAAAAAAAACATTTTTGTGCATACGGCCAAGTGTCTCAAATCTAAAATATCATATCGTATTTTTCATGTCAAAAAACAATATTTTAGCATGCATTTTGGCTTTAATAACCAGTTTATTAAAGTCAAGAGAACATTGGCCAAAATCTCAAAAACAACAAAAAATTTTATTTTGTTTGATTTTAGTATCAAGGATTATGAATTTATACGTAAATCGTATTCCTGATATTAAAAAAATATTTTCTTTTGACGACTTCGAATAGTTAGTTTTTTTACCCGATAAAGATAAGGATCTCCTTACAGAGGAGGACTTTTCTTAAACCGTAAACGAACCAACAATTCAAAAACCACAACACGATTTTAGATTTTATCAGACATTAAAAACAATGCAGCCTACCTTAGGTAGGGCGTAGTTGGGGTGCTAATACCTTCCCTTTACGCAACCAGTCTCCGTACCCGATCTCTAACGACCAGTTAAGGTTCCTAGTAACCAGAATACTAGGTGGCGACTCTCAGTCCATATTTTCACATATGGAGACAAGAATTCCTTGTCTCTCCTTATTTTTCCAGGAATAAATTATTCCGATTTTTCCTTGAGGGTGGACGATCGTCGCGCCGCCGCACACGTGCGACACTTTTTACTTAATTTACACCATAACGCATCATTTTTTATTCTATTGTATCCCTTCACAATACCTGATTTTTTTTTATTTAATCTATTTAGTATTTTATTTATTTTGTTTGTATTTTAATTTATCGAGTTTTCACACCCACATCATGAGTGAGGTTAATTATTAACCTGGTTCGATGTAAAAACAAAAATGATTATTATCATAGTTTTAAAACTAGATTTGAGGGTCAACCCCAGATAAAGCCTTGGTCACGTATCTGGAGGGTCAATATAAAAATAAAAATGATTATTATCATAATTTTAAAAATTGAATAGGGAGTCAACTTGGGCAAGGCCTAGGTCACGAATCAAAAAGGTCAACCCAAGTTGACTCAAGTCAATGTAAGGATAAAGTTGTTATTATTATAGTCTTAAAACCCGGTTCGGGGGTTAATTGGGGCAAAACCCAGGTCATGGGTTGAGAGGGTTAATATAGGTTGATCCAAGTTGACATACAGATAAAAGCAATTATTATTATAATTTTAAAACCTAACTCGGGAGTCTACCCGAGACAAGTTTTAGGTCACGGGTCAGGAGGATAAACTTGATTGACCTAAAAAAAGTTAAAGACAATCAAAACAACCTTGTTTTTACCAAAATTATTTTTTTAAAAAGTCAATGGTTTTCTTACTCGTATTTTATCTCGTGTTGACCTAAGTTTTTGAACAGGTCAAGTCGAGTCAATCCTTCCTCTATTTTTTTTAAACTCAAATTAGTTTAGGCCAGGGTTTAACCTAGTTTCGAGTCAACCTGCCAAGTCAATCCTTGTTTTATAACTACAATTATTATAATATTATTAATTTCAACACTCAATATAAAATAAAGTAAGAAAAGAAAATCTAAAATCTAATTATTTTTTAAAATATATAAGATTAACAACAATATATATTAAGGGTAAAATAAAGTTTTTTATATTTTATTCTGTCTTGTACACGACTACTAAGCATGATACAGAGACAATCACTTTATCTTGTATACCACTATCGGACACAATTATGTCTCTATCTTCTTTTATGTTTAGTCTTTGTTGTCTCCACTGTTTTAATCTCTTTTGTCTTGGAACAATAATCAAATGTTGCCTTAAAGCTTATAAAAGGAAGATTTTTACATGAAGAATAAAATAATAAAATAAAAATTTAGAAAAGTAAATATTTCTCAGTTTGAAAATAAATTATAATGTAAGGGAGGCAGAGCTAGTGTGCTCTTTCACTTCAGCAACCCATCGGTATGAAGAATTTTCCTCTTGTTATACATGTATCTTCACATCAAAGAATAAAACTTTTTGAAAAAACCTATCATGCATAATAACAAACCTATAAAAAGTGTCTGTACCATATTAAAAAAAAGAAAAAAGTACTGGGCTAAAAGGCTTACTTGTCTAGGCCAAGCCTAATGAGTAAAGGCAATAGCTTATTTGGGCTAGGGCCATACGAGCTGGGTGCGCTCTTGGGCACAACCCAGGTCAGTACGGGAATAAACCGACCCCATTTATTTTTACACATTTTTCTCATTGACCAAAGTTTTCTACATTATATTCTTTGAGTATTCACTGCTCATAATAAATCTTATTACACAATTCAATTAATAAAATATTTAAACCCAAACTTTTTATCAGACGAATAACACAACCGATTAAGCATTGTTTTCTAAACTAATGAAGCTCACTCTCTTATTCCGTAAGGTAAAGATCTTTTCAGCGTAGCCACTTTGTAGGGTAAGCTATGAATAGCCTTGCCACCTCTAAGTCTGACCTTCATCTTGGAAAAGGTAAGCCATAGAATAAGTTTTTATAAAAATTAAATGCCAACGAGATGTTATGACTATCATCTCTCGGCCACATATATCAAATCACCTCTTTTATCTTCTAAAGATTTTTTTTACCTATTTATCTCTTAAAAAACACTCAAAACTAACTTAATCATCAAAGAATTGTTTTGCAGCTAACACCAACATAATCCACACTAGTGCAACCTAGTCCGTTGTTAGCTATGGAAAAACATAAAGAGATTCATTGAAGTTTTTCATCAACTTTATAAGTGGTGTCTTTTGTACTTTTTTAATCCAAACTTTTTCCCATTCCTTTCATTACTCAAGATTTTTCACGGTTGATAACACGGAAACACCAGGTGGAAGAATTACAGAGCTTCCATCATCTTTATCAACTCTGATCGACTTCTAACAATTTGTTCAGCAAATAAGAGCACTTAAAGAAGCTATTTTGGCTACTTAACAGTAACTCGAGGCTTTCTACATCCATCCACCACTGATTATTCAACAACCTTCTCTTTTAGCACCTTTTATGCACAAACAACTCTATTTTATAAAAGAAACTAGGCAACAGGGAAGGAAATGAGGCACAACACCCCTATCATTTTGACGAGTAACCATAAAGAGCATTCTCACATTAAGTAACCAAAATTGTAGATCAAAAAGCAAGGCCATAGGCCATGACTTTTACCAATAACCTTATTCTCTATGAAATCTCATTCTAGTAGTTTAAAGCTAAAAGAGCCACGTGGAAACAAGGACAAAAAATGATAGAAATGTTTCATGATATATAAGAGACTCTTTATTATGTTAAAAAATGTTGACAACACGTTTCTCAAAGATTTTATAGTTCCAAAGATGAATTTGAACAACTACAATGACCTATTTGATCTTAGAGAACATATCCAAAATGTTAAAAGTAGTCTTGAATTGGTGATCTAAGATACCAACACCATGAGTGAAATTCTCTCCACTAGTTTTTATGGGTTAGATAAAGTCTAGAATCATAGTTTATAACCAAACATTATAATTAACTTTGCGGACCCGTGTCATAAGCTAATTACTCACTTCAGTACCAATATACTTGTAAAGAAGAACTCCATAAAACTTTTCACCATCACCCAATAAGAAAGAAAAAATAATAAGGCTTACCTAAAAAAATTTAATGAAAAGATGTCAAAAATGGAAAACATGCTAAAACCCATGATGATATAAGCTCTTATTAGAAATGTGTATAATTGCTATATTTAGAAGCGGCTATATGCTCTACCTGATATGATTCTTCTCAATGTAAAGCAAACTATAAAGAATTACAGTCGTATGGTGGAAGTGAGTATGGCTAGACAGGGGTATCCATGTTTTGTAAATGAAAGGGGAAATCTTCAAAGCATGATAGGTGTCCCCCTTGTGATACACAGACATTCAGAAGTAATCCCAAAGGTCTTGTACATATTAGGTTAGTGTATCTAGAGTCAATGATAACCCCATTAAATGCTAATAGGGTAGAGATACTTACTATAATCAAAGGAAAAGATTACATGTTATATTCATCGTTAATAAAAGGGGATACAAGAATGAAAAATGCAAATAAGTATTGCTTAATTCCAAATTATGAAATGCTACTGAGCTAGAAAGAGCATTTTTAGGATTGTGATATAGGTTATTTTTCAAAGTGCTTTTTGCTTGGAAATGCATCAATTGTTTTTATAAAAAAAATTAATTTTGATATTAGCACATCAAAATCATCGATGAACACATTTTTTTTTTTTTTGCAAAGCTAAAACAATATTAAAAAAAATTAAATGCACGTTCCAACCACAAAAACAAACACTGCTTACATCAACTTCTCTCTATCTACTTTTGATCTCATGACCTAGCAGTGATATTACACATTCCAACAAGATACAAGAGTTATTGACTTTCTTCTCTCCACTTAAAAAAAAAAAAACACAAGAAGAAGAGAAGATAACTTGGTACTTCGTTACTCATATAAATAATGAAATACATTTATTTTTTTTATTTTTTTTAAATTTTAATCCTACCTTTTAAATTTTTTTCTTCCATTTCTAACCTTTAATATTTTATTGATTTTATATTTTTCATTTTTGGTTTTTTATGAGGTTATCACATTCTAAAAAAATATCTCAGTATTTGATTTACATTTGATTTTTACAAACGTCTATTTTTTTTATCATATTATTAAATAAAAAATAGTTTAAAACAAAATTTTTTAAATCCAATAGAGTCTATAATCCATGTCACGAGTTTTATAAGTTAAACTGCAAAGTTGGGGTCTATCCAATATGTCGTTGCTTCAATATTATATAAAAAACAATATCATGTTAAATTTTGTTTTATAGTCAAACCTTGCTTTTATCGGTCATCCAGATTATCTTTGGACACATGAAGTCAACTAGGCCATGTAGAGTCAACTCATATGAGGGTTAATTTTAAACCTGGCTAAGCAATAAATCAAGTTAGAAGGTTTCAAGGTTGATAAGTTGGTTCGATTTAATAACAATATTAAATAGTTTTTTTTTAAATCAATCTTCCATTTTTCTTTCTTTTTTTTCTTGATTGAATTGGGAAGAGGTTTCAATTGATAAAAAAAAAAAAGAATCTACTTCAACCAATATGCCCTTCTTTGGTTGTTATTTTTTATTTATCAATTTCTTCATTTAACATTTAGTTAATTTTGAATTAGTATTTATAATTTGTTTCGATTTTCTTTATATGAGATTATCATAGTCTCAAGTAAACATCTTAGCATTTGGTTGATGCTTAATTTTATAAGCGTTTGTTTTTGTTATTATATCATTACGTAAAAATTAGTTTTAAAAAATGAAGTTCTTAAATCCAGTAAAGTCCATGATTTGGGTAGCGAGTATGGTGGGTTAAATCGCAAAGCCATGTCGATCTAATATATCACGTCTCAATATTAAAAAAAATAATATCTTGATTTTAAAAAAAAATCAAACCACGCTTTTTACCTATAGATTAGGTTATTTTTGGACTCATCAAGTTAATTAGATTACGTAATAATAACTCTCATATCATTAATTTTAAATTAAAATTATGCAAGGAGTGGGGTTGAGAAAATTAAATATTAAATATTAACCTATTAGATTAAGTGTAAACACCCAAACAAAAATATATATATGTCTATATATATATATATATATATATATATATATATATATATTTAAAGAGAAAGAGAGAGAGAAAGATGGTGATGAATGCAGTTTTCGCTGCCGATGCAGAAATCGGCAGCGACGCAGTTTTCGCTGCCGATGCAGAAATCGGCAGCGACGCAGTTTTCGCTGCCGATTCTGGATTGGGCAGCGACGCAGTTTTCGCTGCCGATGCAGAAATCGGCAGCGACGCAGATTTCGCTGCCCATTCTGGATTGGGCAGCGACGCAGTTTTTCGCTGCCGATGCAGAAATCGGCAGCGACGCAGTTTTCGGCTGCCGATTTCTCAATCAACAGTGACGCACAGCTGGGAGGGAGGGGTAAAACTGGTTTTAGATAAACCAAACAAGGATAAGGACACACCTAAACCAACCCCCAAACAACCCAATTCATTTGATGGGTAGTATAAATACAAAGAGGGGAGAGAGAATGACTCATCTTCTTCCCAAACCAGCAGCTACATGTCATTCTTCCCTCCCCCTTTCACATCAAAAACGTGAATCAAACTAGTAGAGTGTCTTGTGAGCTTGTGAGGGAGAGATGGGACCTTGAGAGAGGAGTGGGCAGCTGCATAGAGGAGAGGAAAAAGAGAGCTGGAAAACGTGAGAGGAAGAAGAAGGAAGAGAACCAGCAGCTGAAGAGAAAAGAATAGTGTCAAACCTTCCTCAAACTTAGTTAAATTCAGAAGGTATGAGTCATGGAACTCCCTTCCCTCTCCCCCTTAAAATCAAAAACAAAAATGAAGAAGAAAAACCCTAAGAAAAAATTGATCTAAGACCTAAGCCAACTATGGGGGAAACTGAAATTAACTAGGAGAACTAGCAAACAGAAGTGAAATAAAGTCAATTTCAGAACATCTAACAATTATGGTAGAAGCTGGCTTTAACTATGGGGTAGGCCAGCATGCATGTGTATGTGTGTTCTGCTGAAATTAAATGTGTTCTGTTGTGATGTTGCTGCTAGAATTAATGTGTTCTGTTGTGATGATTGTTGTTGCAATTAATGTGTTCTGCTGTGATGTTCTTGCTGGAATTTAATGTGTTCTGCTGTGATGTTAGTGCTGGAATTTAATGTGTTATGCTGTGATGTTCTTACTGGAATTTAATGTGTTCTGTTGTGATGTTAGTACTGGAATTTAATGTGTTCTGCTGTGATGTTATTGCTGGAATTTTGTTGAAGAACTATGTGCTGAAATTGATGGTTCCGAGTTGTGTATTGCGCAGCGAAATTCTATTTCGCTGCCGCAACGGAACCTCCTGCAGCGAATTGATATTCGCTGCCGATTTGTGTGTTGCGCAGCGAAATTCTGTTTTGCTGCCGCAACGGAACCTGCTGCAGCGAATTGATATTCGCTGCCGATTTGTGTGTTGCGCAGCAAAATTCTGTTTCGCTGCCGCAATTGAATCTCCTGCAGCGAATTGATATTCGCTGCCGATTTGTGTGTTGCGCAGCGAAATTCTGTTTCGCTGCCGCAACGGAACCTGCTGCAGCGAATTGATATTCGCTGCCGATTTATGTGTTGCGCAGCGAAATTCTGTTTCGCTGCCGCAACTGAATCTCCTGCAGCGAATTGATATTCGCTGCCGATTTGTGTGTTGCGCAGCGAAATTCTGTTTCGCTGCCGCAACGGAACCTGCTGCAGCGAATTGATATTCGCTGCCGATTTGTGTGTTGCGCAGCGAAATTCTGTTTCGCTGCCGCAACTGAATCTCTTGCAGCGAATTGATATTCGCTGCCGATTTGTGTGTTGCGCAGCGAAATTCTGTTTCGCTGCCGCAACGGAACCTGCTGCAGCGAATTGATATTCGCTGCCGATTTGTGTGTTGCGCAGCGAAATTCTGTTTCGCTGCCGCAACTGAATCTCCTGCAGCGAATTGATATTCGCTGCCGATTTGTGTGTTGCGCAGCGAAATTCTGTTTCGCTGCCGCAACGGAACCTGCTGCAGCGAATTGATATTCGCTGCCGATTTGTGTGTTGCGCAGCGAAATTCTGTTTCGCTGCCGCAACTGAATCTCCTGCAGCGAATTGATATTCGCTGCCGATTTGTGTGTTGCGCAGCGAAATTCTGTTTCGCTGCCGCAACGGAACCTCTTGCAGCGAATTGATATTCGCTGCCGATTTGTGTGTTGCGCAGCGAAAGTCTGTTTCGCTACCGATTTGTGTGTTGCGCAGCGAAATTCTGTTTCGCTGCCGCAACGGAACCTACTGCAGCGAATTGATATTCGCTGCCGATTTGTGTGTTGCGCAGCGAACTGGCAGCCTGCAGCGAACCAGTTCTCGCTGCCGAATTCCTACAATAAGCCTCCTAGGCAGAAATGACTTAAATGCTAGTAACAGTCTCATGTTATGATGGTGTAAAATATGGAACACTTGAATGTGAACATATGAACTCTTGAAATAAGTGATGATGAGTATGATTCAAAAATAAAATAAATACAACTGTGCTGATTTGTGACCATTGATGTCTTAGGTGGTACGGTCGGGATTGGACTATCATCAAGACAGGATCGACCCACAGGTGGAGCAGGTAGGTGACTTGCACCTTCCTTTTTCTTACGTTGAATCTTGAAATATTTTAACTTGAGTACTATCATATTGTTAGAATCGATATTAGATTGTTGAACGCTTAAATGATGATTAAAGATTGATTAGCTTCGGCTAATGGCATCCGAATGGATGGCCGGGACAAAAGAGTGATTAGCTTCGGCTAATGGCATCCAAACGGATGGCCGGGACAAAGAATGATTAGCTTCGGCTAATGGCGTCCGAAGGGATGGCCGGGACAAAGAATGATTAGCTTCGGCTAATGGCATCCGAAAGGATGGCCGGGACAAAGGAGTGATTAGCTTCGGCTAATGGCATCCAAACGGATGGGCGGGACAAAGAATGATTAGCTTTGGCTAATGGCGTCTGAATGGATGGGCGGGATGAAGGACTGATTAGCTTCGGCTAATGGCATCCAAACGGATGGATGGCCGGGATAAAAGAGTGACTTCGCTGCCGATGCAGAAATCGGCAGCGACGCAGATTTCCGCTGCCGATTCTGGATCGGCAGCGACGCAGATTCCGCTGCCGATTCTGGATCGGCAGCGACGCAGATTTCCGCTGCCGATTCTGGATCGGCAGCGACCCAGATTCCGCTGCCGATTCTGAATCGGCAGCAACGCAGATGCTGCTGCCGATACAGAAATCGGCAGCGACGCAGATTCCGCTGCCGATTCTGGATCGGCAGCAATGCAGTTTCTGCTGCCGATTTTGGATCGGCAGCGACGCAGCTTTCGCCATGGATGGCCGACACAAATGAATGACTAGTTTTGGCGAATGGCATCCGAAAACTTGTGTATCTATATGTACTACTAGTTGTTGTAGCAAATACATGAAGAAATTATAATTGTTAATGTTTTATTTAATTGCCAAACCGTGAGTTACCATTCTTATTATTATTAAATATTTGCATTCTCTTAAATGTTTGTACTGCTGCAAGGACTTCACACCAACGAGATGTCTAGGAAACCCGATACACGGGAACCTATTTTGCAAGGAATTATGTAGATGTATCTTAAATCACAATGTATTTTGTATGGATCAATGTACTGAATGTATAACTTTTATTAGATCCTTTTTGTTTAAAATTGTGATGACTATTAGTAGGAGAAGACTGTAAACTCGTGTCTATGTATATATTTTTAATATGAACTTCAAATCAAGCAACCTTAATATTACGTGTTTGTGTAAGATTCACTTTGAAATGAAATGTTGATTGTATGGATTGTATTTCGATGATGTGAGGATTTAGATTCATTGATTGCCGGCACCATGTGGATTGAATGTATAAAAAAAAAATAAAAAAAATTATTGTGTTTTGGGCTTGGAAAGCCGGGTTGTTACATTAAGTTTAATAATAATTATAAATAATTTATTGAGCTTGATTTTATTTTTGGGTTTAAATTTTTTTATTCCAATCATAATGTAACGTGTACAAAGAAAAAACATTATCATAATTAATTAGATGTATGGTTTACTTCAAATACAAAAAAAAAAATATAAATAAATAAAACAACAACCGTAAAAATATCTAAATCTTCATTTTCATTCGTACGAATCCCCGATATTTCGGTGGGGGGCCTTATAATTGGACAAGGACCTTTTATTGCATGAGCATGTTATCTTGTACATGGAGGCATGGCGTGCGTGATTGGGCATCATGATTGTTGCATTAATTAGGGATAATAATTTAATTTAAATTTGGTTTAGAATATATATAATTTATTTTTAAATGATTATTTTACTATATGACTAATTTAATAAATTAGATATCTAATCCAATTATATATATATATATAATTGGATTAAATTTTATATTAAATAATAAATAGTATTTCAGTAATCGATATTTAACACTCGAATAATAAAATATAAATATTTAAATTATTTTATTTAATAAATGATAAATAAAAATGAATATCTAAAATTTTTATTTTAGTAATAAATATCCAAACCTGTGCATAAATATCTAAATTTATTGTTCAACTGTTAAGAAATAAAATATAGATATAATAGAAGCTTAATATATGAGTATCAAACTTAAAAACCCGAGAAGCTAAAAAATAAAAAATTCGAAAAACCCTAGTTCGGCAAGTGGCGGGTAGGGACGCATGATAAAGACAGGTGCTCTCTCACTCTCACGAGCATGCCTGCTTTTGAAACAAATATTAAAACAACAATATCCTAAATATAGAGGCAATGACAGACTATGACAGGCATCTTCCCTTGGATCTTGACATTTTATCCACCGTTCTTATTCATTTTCTCCCTTTGAATCGTCAAAATCGTCCAAAGTTTCACTTTTATATATATATATATATATATATTTGTTTTGCGGTTCAATCGTATATTTCTGTTGAGAAATAAACTATACTTTTCTTGCAATTTTTACGTATAATTTTGTAATGATGTTAAATAAAATAACATATAGCATAAAAAATCACAGCATCTTTTATTTGCTTGATTTTCAATTTTAATTGTATACGTGTGCTTGGATCCCAAGTTTAGTTAAATCCAAATTAAAAAGAACTTAATTCAAATTTTATAGGCGCTAATTAAGGTTGTAAAAACATGAGCTTGTTTGGAAACGTTGGTTAACCCGTGTTTTAAAAAATTAAAAATTTTTGTTTTTAAAAATTAATTTTTTTTGTATATTTTGAATTGTTTTAATGTGCGGATCTCAAAAATAATTTTTTTTAAATAAAAAAATATTATTTTGATTTATTTCAAAATAAAAAGTATTTTGAAAAATAACTGAATATGTCATAATCACACTGTAGGACTATGTATTCATTAATATGGTATGTGTTTCAAAAAATTATGAAAAAAAAATTAACGGTTGAATTTCTCACCCTTGATTGTTGTGAAAGTTTTTGCAATGCTTATGGAGTTAGTGCATGAAACTCAAAGGTCAAAAAGTTTGAAGATATGCTGCCATCAGTGTCACCTTTTTAACTCAAGCTTTAGCTTGAGCTCAAACGATAATTATTGAAAAATACTTGGGTTATCATAAGCTACTTTTATTTTTGTTTTTGTGTTTTAAAATTTTTTATTTATTTTAAATTTTTTATTTATATTTTTAGATCATTTTGATGTACTGATATTAAAAATAAAATTTTAAAAATAAAAAATATTATTTTAATACATTTTTAAATAAAAAACACTTTAAAAAATAACCATTATTATAATACCAAATGGACTTTTAATCATGAAAAGTGTCTTAATAGTAAAATTAGGGATTCCATATTCAAGAAATTTCAAGTTTAATGTTTTTCAACATATCTTATCACCACAATATTAAAAACATGTTTTTAATATATTTTTAGAAAAATCACTTTTACTTATGATTGGTTTGATAAAAATATATGTTTGGTTAAAATTATAGTTTAAGTTACTGTTATGCAAAACACATGTTTAAGATATTTAGTTAAAACCGAGGTTGAAATTGATGTTAGTAATGAAACGACCTAAAAGGACATGCATCAATTTCTTGTTTTGGCAATTACATTTATATGCATTTGATTATTAATACATTATAAAAACAACCATACAAATTACAACACCAATTTTATTTTCCCATTAAACTTGATGCAATCTTATCACGAATATAATCAATACTGGAAGGCTTAGTTAAAAAGTTCTCTGGAATGAAATCGGGATGGCGATCAAATTCTGTAAATATCATATTTTAATACGACTTTCTTCTGTAGTGTTATCTATTGTCATTGATAACACTACAATTTAAATTTGCACTTTGTAAAGAAAAAAATGGTTTTATAACATCTATTGCGAGTGAACATACTATTCTAAAAACTTAATTAAAATATCTACTGACAATTTCTCCCAAGTGTTGAAGTCTCTTCTGAACTTCTCTATTTAAAGCATTGCTAATGTATACAGAAATATTCTGATCTTCTAAAAAATACTCATCCTTTTATTTGAAGTATTTTTTTTTTGTTTATAAATACATTAAAATAATATTTTTTTTATTTTTAAAAAATTATTTCTGACATCAGCACATCAAAATGATTTGAAAATACTAAAAAAAATTAATTGGAAACAAAAAAAATTAAATTAATTTTTTTCAAAAACACTTTTGAAACGTAAAACAAACAAGCTTGAACCCAAAAAGCCAGTTAAAGATGATTCTTAAGGTTGGATCCCACTTATAAAACCACATTTGATTCAAATTAAAGATAAAAGTTACTTTAAAAACAAACCAACAGAAGCTATTAATGTTTATAAGTGGTTGATGTGTGATGATTAATTATCTAATTATCTCAAAACTTTGGTTGAGAATTCCCATAAGAAAAAAATCCACATAATATTTTTTGATATTTTATATATTTAAGAGTATGGAAAGTAAAAGAAACTCTAATAAAAAAACCATGTTAATATAACTTCAAAGTTTAAAATTATAAAGGAATAAAGTTCGATGGTAAAGAAAAAGAAAAAAAGCGCGCATCTAAGTAGATGCAAAGTGATTGTAACTTCTATTTTTCCGTTTTTTTTTAGTTTATAGTATAATATAATATAACTCAAGATTTAATGCTTATTATAAGTAAATATGATATGTAATGATCTTATATATGATGAATTATCTAATTATCTCCAAACTTAGGTGGAGAATTGACATGAGAAAAAAATTGGATATATTATTTCCTAAAGAATTCTACTTCATTTATTAGGAAGAATTTGTTTCTAACCTCGGGTGATTGATCTCATGTTTTATCCCAAACTGCGAAAGAAACGAGAATCCCATTTTCTCTAATATTCCCGACATGTTCAAATCACATGGTAAGAGATAATAAGGCCCACTTAGATTTTCTCCATTTTTTTTTTTTTAATTTTGAAAACTAATCATACTTTTAAGGCAACATCATCAATTGCTTGACAGAATTTTAAAGAAGCCAGGCTGTTTGGCCATGCACTAGCAGATCGATGTAGGTCCGTCTAAAAGCCAGTTTTCTTCCCTCTCAAAACTTATAAATACAAGGAGATTTCATTTAAAAGAACAAGAGGAGACAAGAAAAATCTTCTCTTTGGAATCCAAGAGAAAGTTTTCTAGCTTCTCCAACTCTAAAACTCAATTAAAAAACAATGAGAATGGAATCCAAGATTTGCCTTTATTTTCTCTTTGGATTCGGAATTGTGGGATCCAAAATATGTACGAGCACATACTATTTGTTTTTGTGTTTCAAACGAGAATTGAAAAAATTTTAAAATTTAATTTTGCTTAAAATTAATTTTGTTTTTATGTTTTTAGATTATTTTGATATACTGATATTAAAAATAAAAATAAAAATATTATTTTGATGTATTTCCAAGTAAAAAATACTTTGAAAAATAACCATTATATAATCGCAAACACCCCCAAATAATATATATATATATATATATATATATATATATATATATATATATTTATATATACACACACTTTGGTGATTTTTAAGATACTTTTTCAAAAGGCATGCAATTTAGGTTTCAGCCCCATACTCATTACGAAGACACTTTATTAGCTGTCACATGCTGATTATGGTTGGAAAGCCACTCCTTGTTGTGTTTCCCTTGTCGGTTCCAACTTCATTGTATCACACGCTAAGAAATAATGCTTCGATGGGCTCTTTTAGGGCAAATTCTCTTAATCATGTACCATATGATTCGTGAATATCTTTAATTATCGAAAAAAAAAAAGTCGCATCACAATAATTTCATATCAAAGTACACATGAAAAACATAGAATAAGGGATTATGAGAAATATTGTGAATGAATGCTATAAAACTCTAATGTTTCAACAATAGGAGTGGTGAAGTCGAAATACTTCATAAAAAATGCTAAATATTGGATATACCTTTTTCTTTTTTAAAAAATTGAATTCGATAAAGAAATTAATGATTTCTTATGCTTAATAATTTATGTGATACATATATAAAATCCACCTTTCTATATGGAGAAAAATAACAATTTCATTATTCATATTTAAAAATATAAACAAATCACTAGTTTGAGTTCTTGCATTGTGTTTAGATAAAATAAAATTATAATAGTCATAATTTTTATTTCGAAAAGTATTTAATAATCTTAACATATAGTTTTTCTGGTAATATATGATCCTTTGAATGATATAAACGATAAAAAAAAACTTTAAACTTCCTAAATTCTGAAATGACCATGTAAGAGTGCAAAAATATCCTAATGACAAGAGATTAAAAAACACTATAAATAAATAAAAGAAAGCACATATGATTTAAAACTACCAAGAAAAATAAAGAGGGATTATTGCAGCTGGTGAAAGGCATTGGCTGTAACCATCAACTACTCCATGAAGGCTGGATTTTTTAGGTTTTCTTTCTTTCTTTCTTTCTTTGAGATAAAGAGAGAAGATAAGCGATATATACATATATTTATGTATATGATATATACTGATAATTATGTAGAACATTCTTCTTTTCTTATGAAGGAAATGTCGAAAATTGTTTATATTTTGGTGTATGATATTTATCATCAGGAAATTGAAAGAAAAAACATGCATATAATCCCATCATGTATAAAACTCCACACTAGTTAATTAGTAAAATCACTCATTGAAAGAAATCTCATCACCCACACACATATATATAAGTTTAAAACATCTTCAAGAATGACATTTGATGTGAAAAATTGGAGAAGTGCATTAATATGAGGTTAATTTAGGATGCAAAAGTAGATTCATGGTCACTATTTAATTCTGTGCTTGTAATTGATTGATTTCCATGTTAACCTGTGCAGTTCAAGTTCATGTGCAAAAACCTCCACAAAAATAGAACCAAAAAAAAAAAAGCAAAGCAAAGGTCATCCTGAAATCAAGCTTCCGCATTAATGATATCAAAGTATTTGATAACACGATTAAAATGATGTTTTAAAAAAGTTGAAATTTTATTTTTATTTAAAATGAATTTTTTTAATTTTTAAATTGTTTTGATTTATTGATATTAAAAATAATTTTTAAAAAATAAAAAATATATTATTTTAATATATTCATTTTAAACCATTATGGCGCTATTAAACACCTCCTCCAATGTCATTTTCCAAGCCTCTTATGAAAGAAATGAAAAAACACTGGACAAAAATACGAAGTATACCGCACGTAATTCAGTGGCCAACCTCCAACCAACTGTCATATCTTACACCCTCTCGTTCCCTCGATGGTTGATGGGATATATCGATCTAATGCAAGAAAACTAAGGATTATATAGCTATGGTGGTTTAGACTTCGTCAAGAAACTTTGCATGAAGGTACATTTTAGAAGGGTTGTTTGTTTTTATATTTAAAAAAAAAATTAATTTTTTTAATATTTTTGTTAACTTTAAATTAATATATTTTGAGCGTTATCAAATCATTTTGATATATTGATGTAAAAAATAATTTAAAAAAATAAAAAAATTCATTGACATGTATTTTAATACAAAAAGTTATTTGAAAAGCAACCATAACCATACTTCCAAATAAACTATTAAAACTTCTACCGGTTGTGTTAGGCGAGGGCTAGGTATGATGTTCTTGAATCAACCCTGAGATTGACTCGTATGGCATTCTAAATCCTTGTTTTTCTGGGTTGTGCTAGACTTCATAAAATAATTTGATGTCGCTATTGGTGAACAGTATTAGCCACAGATACGACCGACACATGAAAGATATGATATAATTCAAGGTTCGAGTACGTTTGGCATGAATGCATTGATTTCAAGGAGGATTACCCTACTGCAGGAAAAAAAAAAACTAGGATATGAACGGTGGAGGGTTTTTTTACTTTTTCTTTTTTTTAAAAAAAAAAATCAGCCTGTATTTTTTAACTTTTATTTGCTTTCACAATTTTATTGGCTTTTAAATTTTATTTAATAGTAATTAAAATGTCTTTGAATGGACTAAATCAACTAAATTATATCAAGATAATTTTTATATAATTTAATTTTATATTTGAGTTAGGTAAAAAATCAGGTCAATGGTGTTTTTTCTTGTTAATTTCATTATTTTTTTTAATTTCATCTTTATATTTTTTTATTTATTGATCGGTCAGGTTGTCATTAGATCAACTAAGTCGATTAGATTATATCAAGACGAATCTTACATGGTTTAATTTTAAATTTGGATTAAACAATAAATCAAATTAAAAGATTTCAAGGTTAACCCTTCTAGCCATGTTTAATAATAATGTAAAATAATTCTTTATGATTATATTTTTATTACTTTTAAAATAATTCTCAAGTAATGGAATTTGTTATCCATTACCTCATTCTTTTTTTTTTTTTTTTTTTTTTTAAAAACCCTAAATGTACTAAAACATTACAATTAACTAGTTAAAATTAGGTTCTAACAGAAAGAGGAATTTTTGCAGCAATGCAGAATTAGAATTTAAAGCAGCTTGTCACTTCAAATAGTTGAGTACATAAGAATTTAAGGGGGGGGGGGGGAATAAGAAAAAAGATGAAGCTATGTAATTAAAACTATCCTGATTTTTTCTAAAAGGGGGCAATGAATTTTGATTGGGCCTTTCTCTGGGTTTAGAATGATGTAATCTTGAATCTATAAAATTTATTGAAATTCTAATTGGGCTAAAATCATGCTATTTTGGGCTTGGCCCAAAATCCGCATTTCATTGCAAGTGCTTGTGATCCCAAAATTCTTAAGGCATGCATGACTTGTTCAAACGCACATTTGCACCTCACACTACACCTTGCTCCTAGAAAACTTGATATATAGTGTAAGATTAGAGAGTTGTAAATCTCTTTTTTTTTTTGTATTAATTTTCACCAATAAAAGCTGCTTCTTGACACCCCCCCCCAAAAAAAAAAAAAAAAAAAAAACAATAAAACCTGCAGCCAAACCATGTAAATGAACTCTTTAGGGAAAAAAAAGTCTTTCAATATTGTAAATGATCTTGGATGCCAATTTGTTGCGCAATAAGACGGCTGTTTCAATTATTAACAAAAAAAAAAAAAACATTAAAAGATTTGTGATGAAAACACTATTCCTATGAATATTCAATAATCTCAAGTTTGTGTTTGATTTTTTACCTGCATGAGTCCTTGCCGCCACCTCTGTAGATATAAAAATCCTTCGTTTCCTGTGAAAAAAAGACTCTTTCGATGTGACGTGATTTGCCAAGACAAAGGCCAAGGATAGTGCTCGGGCAAAGTGTCAATCATTTTTTGTAGACCTTTTGATCTGAATCTGCAACTGCTCAACTCGATCGATAAGCTTCGTTACAGAATACAAGAGCCAGTAAAAAACCAACGCTGCAGCAACCAGAAGCGCGTTGCGTTGGCTCTTTATAGTGGACTTTTGGTGGCGCATATTCTCCGATGGAGAGCAGGAATTGAGGGTCTTACAAGAGGACATCGTTTCATATTTCCAGTAGATGTCCATAACCAAGAAGAAGCAGATTGGCAATATTGAGAAGAAGGGTTTCAGGAGGGTTTTAGTAACAGACAAAAGGCCATTGCGTAAGGGGTTTAAGCCTGGGAGGGTTAAGAGGAGGAGCATGATGGCTTCTGCTCCGGCAGCATAGGCAGCCGCTACCCATTCCAGTGCCATTGGTCACTGTTTGGTGAGAAGGAAAATCGACGAGAGGTGATACGGGGATTTTCTAGGAAAGATTGGACAACGAATCTTGAGATGGGAAAACAAAATGGATTCATGGAGGGGATTATAAGGAGTTGAATCGGATTGCTTAACGCGTTTCAATGTCAGAGCTAGAAGTTCAGTTGAAATTTCAACGTTGCAATAACTTAATACTGAAGTAATGGTGTCAATGTCAGTCCATTAGCGAGCTCATATGCTTCAGTCTACAATTGTTCACAAGGCTAAGTAAACTAAAAAATGAAAAAAGGAGATAAAAAGATAGGGTTATTATCTGAAGCTGGTCTGCTGTATATGAAAGCCCTGGAAATTCATTTTTTATGCTCTGATGCTCCTAGCCATAGCCAGTATGATATCTTTTCAAACATTGTTTTAGACAATCATAGACATCATCTATGGTGACCATGCCCTGCTCTTGCGTTGACACAGATGGCTAGAAGTAAAACATAAGAGAAATGGATCCCTGGTTCTGACTCGGTAGCATTGATTCTGGAAAGAACACTTTAGTTTAACACATTCTTGATCAGTCCAAGCTCCAGACCTCAAATCACGAGGCTATCAATCCATTATTCAACGTAAAAATGAAGTTTTGATTACAAGAATGATGAGCTCCGACGAATTGGCAGACAGTGAAGTTACTTGCAAAACCAATCAAAAAATACATATACGGATAGGCTTGAGCTATTGAAAGCAGCATCTACATGCTAATATGCTTGGGAATTTGGTTGCTTTTCAAAGTGATTTTCACTTAGAAAAATATACCAATAATATTTTTTTTATTTTTTTAAAATTATTTTTAAGATCAGCACATCAAAATAATTTGAAAAGATCAAAAACATATTATTTCAAGGCAAAAAAAATAAAATTCAAGCACTTTTAAAAAGTACTCCCAAACAGCAGAAGAATCTAATCTTCATGCCAGCCCTTGACGACGATAAATCTAAGGGAAAGATGCCAGGAAATAAATAAAATGCATCAAATCCCATTACATCTATTACAGGTATGGGCAAAGACTACACCTCATATCACGTTTCTCAAAACTTTGACCTCAGCTGAAAATCATTTCTTCCTAATGTTCTGTATATGCGAGGAATTGTTCCTTTGTATCTTTCGCATGGAGGTTAAAACACAAGTTAGAACTGAAACTGTAATTACAGACAACATGATGGAAAAATCCGGTTTGCCAGATCTCCACAACAGTGATGTGTTGGTCATGGTGACAGAGGCAAACCTTTCCCGTGATTGCTTTTGCCTGCAAATTCATAGTTTACGGGGCCAGTACGTAAGAGAGGGCAAAAAACTACATGCTTACAACACAAACATTTGTTTCCTACAAGTTTAAAGATTTTGATAAACAAGCACCACAAATGTTCCACTGATCTGTACAAGTACACGAGCCCCGTGACTCATTTATTACTTGTACTGCTACTCATAAAAGGTATGGTTGAAAGCACTCACTGATTAACATAATGCACTTTATTTTGATACCAGAAATTGAAGATATCGATGCCTTGCAATTAACCAAGCAAAACACAAAGAAAAAGACATCAACACCAATTCATTAGAACGCAACAAGCATTTCCACCCATAATCTTTTTTTTTTTTTTTTTTGAGAATGTTTTCAACCATGATCCTCCTCATACATCAATCAAGTCCAGATCCCTTCATTGCACATTTGGAGGCACGGGTTCTCCATGTATGCCATGTAAATAAAACCAAACGACTAGATCTACAAGGTTAACCAACATTCATGGCACCCAATGTGATGCTAAAATGCTCCAGTCCATGCCCACCCTTTCCTTTTCTAAATTTTCTAGTGCTACCTGATCTGGAGTGAAACATGTGCAAGTAAAATTCATAGACTGTAGGTGTAGGTGAGCAAGGACTTCAGAGGACAGAGAATGGAATGGAAAAAAAAAAGGCAACTTGAAATCAACAACATAGGTATAAGAGAGGACACGCACAGAAAGGCTATTACGCAACTATGGCCCCAGGAGGAGTTCGAAGAAGAAAATCTGGGCCTCTTTATCCTTCAAACTTTTTACAAAAACTAGCTGATCTCAAGACTAACACCTGCAAGCTTAGGTTGCTTGCAATGCTCCAGCCCATGCCCCCTTTCTTTTTCAAGAGTTTTGATCACAAAGATTCAGGGAAGTATTATATATCCTTCATTTATATCTTAGTGCTTTATTATTTATCTACGTTGGCATTTTGATTCTGCTTTATGATTAAAACATCATTGTAAGTGATATCACTCCTAATCACACACAACTTTATGAAGGCAGAATAGGAAAGCAATGTGAAGTCAGTAAAATATACCCCAAGAAGCCTTTAATTGAGTTCCACAGAGGTGCAGTGCATTTGTACCTATGACCTGAAGCATTGTCTTTTGGATCTCTAATGTGATCCTTGTTGCTTTCAAATGTGCCTGAATGTGCAGATATGAAATGTAAGAAAAGGTACCAAATCTGAATAATCTGTACCACATTCCCACTTTCAAAGCAAATTGACAAACTACAAAGTATGGATCAGGATATGACCATGATACAATTCACTAAAGATATGTTAGTGTGTACAAATATACTCTTTATATAAACAAATTTATATTTGATTTGTTTTGTCTTCAAACACAAAATATGAGCCACTTCAAAAAAGTGTTAATCACATTAACAAATTGTGCTCAGATAATAAAAATAATCCAACCTGCTTGTAAGATTATGATTTCAGAAACAATGAATCATCATATAGTTAGAACTAAAAAAGAAAACAGAAAATGAGAACGAAGGCTTTTGTGGCAGTCAAACAAAGCCTGATGGTATTGAACACAACATAATATTGTCTATTCGAAAAATACTAAACTATGATTTATGGACATGACATTAGTGTTAACAGATATGGAGTGTGTTAAATTTGTTCAATCTAAAAAATCAAGAATCAAGGACAAGACTACATATATTTTGATAGTATATGTAAATGCAAAATCTTATGTACATGTACAATTTCTTGAGTAACCACCCATATTTTTGGCATTTTCTTACTTGCAACAAATACTTAATTTTATTGGGAAAAAAACGTGTTAGAGATGTTGACTAGAAGGGTAAAAGTGAAAAAGTTTAAGTGCTGAAAAGGAGGTTGAGGATGTGATTTCTAAGAAGGGATGATTGCAAAAGTGCTATGATTTTAAGTAGACACCAGGTCTTG
The DNA here is from genome assembly GCA_030145905.1 of Populus davidiana. Lineage (NCBI taxonomy): Eukaryota > Viridiplantae > Streptophyta > Magnoliopsida > Malpighiales > Salicaceae > Populus > Populus davidiana. The sequence continues at coordinate 7,491,582 of CM057803.1, forward strand.
TCAATGCTCATATTTAGGCTGAGCACAGCCACATGAACGTATGTTTCAAGTTGTGCCAATACATGTCAACTCAACTGGACATGAATTTTCCATAAGAATTCTTTTTTGGAGTCTACATTTTCTTTTTCCATCTACCAAAAGTTTTTGTATCCCCAAAATTTCTATTTTTACCGAAGAGAAGTAAAAAATCTACCCTAAAATATCCTCCCTGTACTAGGCTTATCTCCTGCATTCCTCCATGCACTCCCCATTTATCCAAAACTATAATTTTTTCTTAAAAGTTGACAACCGCACATATAAGATAACTATTCTGACATGTTCAGCATGAAATTATACCACTATGAAGATCCTTGGAGTATCTACTTAAATGGTTTTAAATAAATACTATAACTGACAAAAAGAAACGAAAAGAAGAAGACAATACCAGAGCTGTTAGAAGAAACTGCATGTTCCTTGCTGCAAGACTTGAGTGAAGCCAGTTCCTCGACAAGCGCTCGCTCCTTGTTACTGCAATTATCTTCAAATTGAGCTCATACAAAAAGTGTGCAGCCACACAAAACAGATGAAAACAAAGAAACCATGGCATAAACTCCCAAATGCAATCAAACAACCAATTCAAGCAGGCATTGCATATGATGGTACTCATATAGGTTCTATAATATCCAAAATCAATTCTCCCAATCAGTTTATTCATTCAGAACCTAATCTATTCAGAACCTAATCTTTTGAAAGAAGCTTTAAGATATTAAATGCTTTAACAAAAAGAACAAAAACAATCATGGGTGTCCTTAATTGACAGCTAAATCTTTCTGTACGATTAGAAAGAGAATGCCTAACATAATTTGCATATTATTGAATCAAATTATAATCTTCAATCCAACTCATGTCAGAATCGACAATATTTATTAAGGCAATTTAGAGCAGACGTTCCCTCCATTGTTTGATTTTGTTCGGCTTGAGAAGATGGTTAACCATAAAGTTCATGCATATAAAATACAGCTTTCAGTTTGAGCCAATTACATAAGGTTTGTTGAATAATGATTCTGAACAGCAGCTGAAATTTCAACTTCAAGGCAGCAATTATCTAAAATGTTAATAATTCATCCAAAAAATATCAACATTATCTTTTAATTTAAAGTGATAGTATAGAATTCAAAACGAAAACAATTCACACAATATCAAAGAATAGCTCACTGATAAATCCTGTTCAATAATGAGAAGGTTAGACATAATAAACAATGTATACATCAGAGGTAATTTCAATTCCTCCAACAAAATAATGGATATAATGGTAGCCTCTTGATCATTATAAAAAAAAGGCGGGCTTTCATGTGGCCTGGTGAATACCAACAAATCATATTTTCATAATGATCAGGACAGTAATTCATTATTCAACTACTGAGAAGTCCTATTATTTAAACAACTGTAATTTGTCAATTAACAAAAACTAAAACATATAGGGAATTTACTGTAGCCATTTTCATTGTTCATGCTCTTAGATTGTAATAGTGTATTTTTTATTCAAAAATTCATTTTAGTCCTCAAAACTTTTTCTTTCCACAATTGAGCCCAAATCAACATCCAATTGAATGATTTTTTGGGAGGGAGGATTAAATTGAAAGAAAAAAGGAATGATTGAAAAATGCAGGTAACATAGGTGGTGACTTTGAAATTTGTTTCAAAAGTTCATTTTCATCCCCTATAATTTAAGAAAAAATACATTTTGATATCAAACTATATTTTTATCACATTTTAGTCCTTATTTGGGTGGAGGAGAGAGAGGGGGTCGCCAGATTCTGACTTAGAAAGAGAAAGTTGTCGCTAAGAAAGATTTCAACCACCAGTCTATTTTTGTACCAAAAGGTTCCATATGATAAGGGGGGTTGTGATTAAATGTTATTTTTACCTTGAAAACACCTAAAAATACATTTATGTGCTCGAAAAAAGTTTTTGTTTCGGGTTTTGGGGTGGTTTTTGCGTTTTTTGAGGCTATGGATTGGTTTAACAAGGTTCATGGGATGTTTCCAAGGTGTTTTGGGTCAAAAGCGGGTTCAAAATGGGTTTTTGGGTAAAAAAAGAACCTTGTTAAGCATCGTCCACCCCATTAAACTACAAAAAAAAATATAAAGGCCCGTGTACGGGCCTGATTGGGCCAGGCTCCTAGCAACGCCTGGCCTCATTGCTTTCTTTTTCAAAGATTTTATTTTTTTATATCAATGGCTTTTTTTACAGGCGTTTTTTAAAATATTTTTAAAATTTATATTTTAATTACTATTCCTTCTCTATGATTTTTTTGAGTTTTTTAGCCTTTGTTGAATAACAATTATTTTTTAATTATATTGGGTGTGTTTAATTTTTGCGTAGGTTGGTATGATTCATCTGTAGTTTTTTTTTTAGTATATTTTATATAGATTAAATATTTTTAATATGTGCAACCTTGCATAATTTTTTTCTTTTATTTTATTCAACAAATTTTATGTGTGTGTTCATCTCTATTACAAAATGATTTTCATAAACAAATTCATTAAACACAACCAGGTAAATGACTCATGTTATAATATTAAACATCTTGATCTACATTGGTCTCTTGATTTTTCCAATTATGTTTTATTTATCGTTACTTACTCTCTCTTTTTTTCATTTATTTACACAATGGTTCGTGATTTATTAATTGGATGTGTATAAGTTTTTCGATTTACATTTACGATTTTTAATGTAAAAAAAACACGTTGAAAAATTCTACATGTTCAAGTTTTTTTTTTATCATGTATTTGTATTTTCAATTTGATCCTTATTCTTATGATTTCTTACTTTTTTTCCTTAACTCTTATAAACGTTTCATTATTTTTAATTTTACCCTTCAATCAAAGTTGATAGTGTATTATTTTTTTATTATTTTGGTCCTCATTGATTGGTTTATATATATATATATATATATATATATCATGTGCTTTCCAGTTTACTATTGTCGTTTTTTTTTTCCCATATGATTACAAGGCCAACTTGTTTATTTAGTTGGGACTATAACCCGAGTTATTAGATTTCTTTTTTAAAAGATAAATACGCGCTAGCAATGCCTAAATATTTTACTGGAAAAATAATGCGAACCCGCAACGTAACAAGGGCTCCAACCTAGTACCTACTAAATTAAATAATGTGTTCAAAACACTATACATGCCCATGTTGAATAAGAAACTCTCAAGTGTAAAGTAGAAAGGAGACTAATACCTGATATCTTTGGGGATCAGAATGTGCACAATAAAGTGATGATCACCTCGAACAGAAGGTTTATTGATGTCTGGAACTCCCAAACGTGACAATTTTACAGCATCTCCAGGCTGAATCCCAGAAGGAATTTGAAGATCTTTCAAACCCTCGACAGTCTCAACCTGAAGTTATTTAAGATTCATATGTCAAACAACTTACTTCAAGGCATCCAAAAGCCATTTCTATGTTTCCAGAAAAATTCTACAAAAACTCACATTTCAACCCCATCCCTCATTTGAATGATGAAGGCAGGCAGAAAAAGTGGTAAAGAAAAGAAAAACACGGGCCATACTGAGGCCCCTAAGATGTATTCAAGAACTGAGCCATAAGAAGAAACACATTTTGCATGATACCAAAAATCCATGTTGTTTGGTTAACATATACCAAGTCAAATGATCTGATTTAGAGTTACTTTTATGGCATAGAACTATGTCCAGCAATTCAGTTTTGATTAAGTAATCAGATTGCTTTAAGAGTATGAACAGGATATGTTCAAGATTGCTATATTGTACAATTATTTCATACAGTAAAATTGCATCTTGTAAGTTCCAACCGCAATTGTGGCAGACTGACAATTCAATATCAGGAAGAGAATCTTTGTTTGTGGATTATTATTTAGCCATTGTTTCAAATGAGCGTAAAACAGTCATACAAAAACAAAAGCAGAGATGACAATGGATAGTGCATTCCATAAATGATAACAATGGTTATTTATATGGTTATAACATTGGTAGCTTAAATGCCAGGCTTCTTCTTGAGGTCCAAAGGAAATTTCTAATATCTAAAGTGCCAAAAATCACTATAACATAGACATTGGCATCAAAATTGCCGGCCTCTATAGCAGGTATGCAGGAATTAAGGATTAGATGATGTCATGAGTTAAGCTCTAAGAGTCATACTTAGATTAAAAACTGTAGATGAGGTGAAGTGATTGAAAGTAACTCTCAAGAAGAAAATTTGACTGCACAACGTGAACATGAAGAAGCCAACCCTACATTTTATGCCAAAAGCTTGATGGAGAAGCCATCACTAACTCAAAATTTTACACTGGGTGCCCTCAAAAAACCATTTTCCTTTCCAAAACTTTCCACAAGACGATTCCTCATAAAAAAACACGAAGAAGCCAAAGTAACCATACTCTAATCTAAACTAGGCCCAAATTGAATCTGAAATTATAAATGATGAAACAGCCTTGACTCAAAGTGGCATAATTTCTCCATAAGATTCTGGCATTGAAGAAAATGGAACCATGAACATTGCTGTTCAACCAGAAACAAAAGATTGGAGCAAGGGCAATGAAAGAACAAGTGAATTAATAACCATTGTCAGAGTTGAAGGAGCATGTGATAAATTAGTATAGTGTGAATACTAATTTCTGACACGTTGATTTGTTACACGTCCAGAAGAATTAAGTCTTGAAATTATTAACTGTGAAGCTATAGTTTAGCACCTGAAAAATAAATGAGAAGCAATGCTTCCAACAAAAGAGTAAAAGATAGCAGATTTTTTTTTAAATATCTAAAATATAAGACAAGAAACTATAATTACCTTTAAGACAGTCCCCAGAATTGCCTGAGTATAATCAACATTGATCTTTGAGTAAAGATTGAGACCATTTCGCCAAATCCCTTGTTTTTCATTGACATGGAGGCTTATAAACAGATCACCAGCAATGCCCCTATCAAAAGCAAATGAAGTGATGTTTCCAGTTTTAGATTATTTTTTCTTGTAAGACTTTGTTTTGCATTGCTATCTAGTAATATCTAATCATAATATGAAATGAAGAAACATTCCACAGCTAACACGGTATAAATGAAGAGAAAAATCAATAGAAACAAAGGTTTAATAGGGAGCATGTCAAATATTACAAAAGAACCCATTCTCATTTTTGGCATAAAGAACTCAGCAAATACATCATATGTAAATGATAACCTATATGGTGCATGCCCTAGTGTTAACCTTGTCCATTACGCATCAATTAGCGCAATCATTATATATCCAAACCATCCAAATCAATCTAGATATAGCGATTACAAATTTTTTGTGATTCTACATTGCAATGGAAAGGGTTGTGCTTGGATGTATAGGGATATGGACAAGAACAAAATGTAAAGAGAGAATATATTTAAACCAACAAGGGTAGCTGCAAACTTGTAGACACAACCAGGAAGTTTGTCGTGTAGAAAGTATTAACAAGACCTGAATATGCAAATATTAATGTATGACAGATGACCTACCAGTTTAAAATAGCCAGGAGAACACCGGAAAGTAGAAAGTAATATCAGCCTATAGTGGATGGAGAGGAAGATATGCTTAAAGAGAGATGGATATTGGAGAAATTCAGATATGAACCTACAAATGCTGAGGTGATATGTATGGATTTACATTTTGAGACATGACATGACTCAATAGCTCACCCATTTTCTTTTTGCTTTTGATAAGCCAAGGGCCTCAGTATACCGACATCAAAAAGCTTCCTTGGTGCAGGCATTATACTCTATGCAGTATAAAATTGCCTTTGTATTCCACTAATACCTTACAGAAAATTGGGTTTATGTTGCAGTCAGCCAACTCCATGTAGGGATAACAGTTAACTACTTATTATATCGGAATCACCACGCAACAGGTGATGAATTTTACAAATGCATTTCTGGGATTTCTGTTTGATGGAACGCAAGCAGTCCCAAATCCCAACAGTAAACTCAAACCTCTGACATTAAAGTTTCAAAAATTTATCTTTGAGGCTTTTGATACAAGGATAGCAGAATGGTCCCATGCACTGTAATCCCAAACATAAACTAGTTTAGTTGTCAACGGTGAAGTTTTTGGGAACATGCATTAATTCTACATTACACTTGTTTAGCATTTCCTGATTCTTAGCATTGATTAATCAATTTCTTTGGAGCAGCTGAAAGAGCACCAAATGAGATGTAATCCAGCCTGTTAAGAGCAACGTAAGCGCACCAAAAGGGACAAAACCAAGCTTTACTAATCCACATGTACTGATGATACTAGTAAAAATATTTGATGGACAGAATATCTTTATTCAATCATACCTTGTCTTGTTGAAACTACCCTCGCCCTGAATTCGCATTGTAGCTCCATCATTGACACCAGCTGGGAAGACCACTTTCATGCTTCGCTTTGACCTTATTTGACCATTTCCACCACATTTTCGGCAGTGGTCAGTAATCAACTTGCCTTCACCAGAGCATTTTGCACAAGTAGAAACCTGAAAATCGCACAAGCCATCCATCCTTTACACATGAAAGGAAAAGGACTCACATTCCCATACCTAAAATGTATAATATCATCTATACAGCATTATCAAAGAAAGGGAAGAGAATTGAAAAGGAATAAATGAGTCAAGGTAGTTTAAGTAACAATTTTTTTAATAAATCCTACCCGTCTGAGTAGTTCCTTGTATTATTCAGATAAGGAAAGAGGCAAATACATTCAACTTATTCATTAGTTTAGAAACATGTCAGCTTGAGAACATCTAGACAATTGATTATAGATTTAAATGTGAGAAAACTAGAAAGTCAAATGATAAACATGACTTATTCCAAGCAGTAAAACTAGACAAGTAATCTGAATCTCCTGCTCGGAATTCTTTAAATGATGCAAAGCCTCAGAGATAAAAGAAGAGAAAAGGAACACATATCAGTAGAGCTTACTACTGCAGAGTACTAGTGTCTACTAGATCAAACTTGGTTTGGAGACAAATAGGTTAACAAATAACACTTCGATACTTGTTTTGCAACAAGACAGCACTTCACTGAAGGCAATAGCTGTCATAAATTTCATGCTGGCCCAAGGAGCAAAAGATAAAGGGATAAAAGTAAAAATCTGAAAAGATACACAATCACTAAGCAACCGCCCCCCCCCGCCCCTTTTTTTTTTCTCTCTTAAAAAACTAAGTATTGTCAAATTACCTGAGACATCATTCCAAATGGTGTTCTTTGAGTTTTCATCACCCCTCCTCTACCTCCACAATCAGCACATGATTTTATGCAGCTACTAGATTTAGCACCAGTACCACTGCAGCTATCACATGTCTCAAAAAAAGAAACTTCAATTTCTCGCTGTCCTCCAAAAACCGATTCTTCCAAGCTCAAATACAGATCATACCTTCAATATAAGACATTACAAATCATAAAAAAAGATTATTTCTGGCTAGAAACAAGGGTGGGAATGAGGGAAAGAGAGAACACTTGCAAACCAAGTCAAAGTAATGGGTAAGTTCATGAATATGCAAAAGGGTTTCTCAAAATTTATCATCATAAAGTACCTAGGGTATGATCCTTAAACATGGTCTCTTAAGTTGTTTACTCTATGTGGTTTTACTCTGCTCATTGGCATATGGTAGATAGACTTGAACTAAATTTCCTTTTTCCTTTAAGTAATATGTTATAGGTTCAAGGGGCACCATAAAACTACGTGAGGGGTGTGCAAAAGAAGTTCCAGGATAGCAAAGCCTCAATTGAAAGAAAATTTAAGAATTAGAGTGGGGAAAAGGAAATCAGCACCTTTGCACAAAGTTTAGCACCTAGCAAAAGTCAGAGAGATGGGCATGCTGATAAATGCATCCAGCCAAATAACAATAATAAAACCATCTTTAAGCCTGTAGAATGGGGTTCTACACTGATAGAATCTCCAATTGTTCACCCCATACATAGGTTACATAAGATAAATCTACATTGCTCTGCTTTTAGACCTTCCAGACTTTCTTTCCAGTTTGCAAAGCATCTTTGCTACAGTTCTAGTCTTGGCATTTCTAACCATAATTTGATACATCAGCATCTAAATCAAAGCTCACAATCACACACCAAAAAACAACTTGATATTCTTTCACCCTCTCCTATCCAGCTATCCTCAAGCTCTCTAAGCTCAAAGACATATTAGTTAAAATCTTCCTCACACCCAGGGGAATCTTTTCATGGATTACAGATATTTTGAGAACTCAAAGTTCATTAACAAGATGGTGAATCATAAACTTCACTCATGTCTAATGTCCATTTTCTATACACAAATGCATCCAAGTAACAAAGATAAAAGCTACAGTTTTGGCGCATTAAATAGCAAATGGTGAAGAATGAAGGATCAATACCGAATGTCAAGATCCTGGTTTCCCATATTTCTGAAATTGAAGTTAAGCCCGCCATCTTCACCCCTTCCACCGAAAAACCCATCTGAACCACCAAAGAACGTGTTGTATATTTCAAAAGGATCCACCTGAAAATGATGAAACCGACAAGATTACAAACAAGTAACCAGCTGGTCAAAAAGGTCCAGCACACTTGCATTCAATCCCCGAGCGTTAAGTCAATAAAAACATTGCTTTTCAAGTCACGTTAGCATGACAAGCTAGAATTTTCAGAAATGCATAAAGTTGATCCCATGATCTTACCCCTTGCGAACCACTGCCAGAGCCATCAAATTCTCCTTGCAAACCTGCCTCACCAAAGCGATCATATAAAGATCTTTTCTCATCATCTGATAGGACCTACATAAATTCTTCATTAACACCATGGAGGTGAGAGGCAAATCAATGCTACACTCGAAAATGGCATGTTAGTTAGGCTACTACAGGGTGGGGCCCACAAAGCATACATGGACCAATAATGAAGTTTAGTTAGCTACCTCATAAGCAGCACTTATTTCTTTAAACTTGTCTTCAGCTCCAGCTCCCTTGTTCATGTCTGGATGATACTGTACATACATACCAAACCAAAGACAGATAAGAGTAAATTTCAAGAAATTACCTAAGCATATCAAAATCAAATATAAATGAAATCCACACACACACACACATATATATAAAGAAACCTTGCGCGCCAGCTTTCTATAGGACCTTTTGATTTCTTGTAAAGTGGCATTTCTACTGACATTCAAAGTGGAATAATAATCAGCTCTAGCAGAAGCTGCTGCCCTTACAGAAGCAGTGTTGAAAAAACGATGGCCCTTTGCCGAGGTGAAATTGGGACTACAAAAATTGTTGGTTTTCAAGAAATGAAGAGGAGGAGTTGTGGAAAAGGAATTAGCAGGAATGGGTCTAATCGTGGGGTTCGAAATGGGGTTTAGATTAGGCCAAAAGCAGCAGGAGGGAGCTTGGACGATGACGGGCATGGTAGTGGTAGACAAGACAGGATTTTAGGGCATAATCATGATTACTACCTGGAGGTAAGGAAAACGATGATGATGGGACGAAGGAGGGTTTATGGTTGCTCTAGTTTAGATATATTTGGAATTTAAATTCTAAGTGGCTGGGCTTTTGAGCTGCCCAAAAGCCATGTGGATGGGCTGTTACTGTTACTATATTGCTGTTGCCTGGGGTTTCTTTCTTTTCACTTTACTGTTCATGCACTCTTTTTTTTTTTTTTTCCTGCAGTTTTTCTCTTTTTTTCCCCTGTTTATGCAATTTTTTTTTGAGTTGTCCATTGGACTCTGTTATTTTCAGATGATGTATTATTTGACCCCTAACGTCTTAATAACTTGTATTTTATTCCTAACATTTTTTTTTATATATATATTTCAGTAAAGTTGATGGAAAATTGGAGAAGAGAAGATGGGGCACGTCATGCACTTCCTGACATAAAAAATTGATATTAGTATTAATAAGTTTGTATTACATAAAAGATTTGCATAAAGGTGATTTGAATTATTTATTTATAAAAAAAATAGATAAGAGCTTGAAATGATTTTTTTAAAATTTAGTTTAATTTCTTTTTGTTTTAAAGTAATTGGAGAGCTTTTTATGTTAAAAACATGTTTCGTAAAATCTTTATGATGTTTTTTAAGTATTTATAGATGAAGACAAGTTGAGATCCTAGGCTTATTAGATTGGACTAGATGTATGGGTTAAAGCCCATGCAAACCTGCCATGTTTATTATGCTATTATTGCTTTTTTATAATAAAATTATATTTAAACAATGATTCAATTATGCATAGCTTTCAAGAATATCAAAATCTTTTATTGTAATATTTACAATTACTTTATCAATAATTATATACTAACATAATATGTAGTTTTGTTTTTAAAATAGTTTCTTGTTAATATTCAATAAGAATACAATATTTATTTTGTTATTATATATTTTTATATAATTGTTTTTCAAGTTTGTTATTTTTAGATTTATTTATATAAGTATATCTAATTGATCAATTCATGATTATTTATTTGTTATTAAAATATTTTTATTTAAAAACAATATTATTGATAAAAAAAACTTATTAAAAAAAACCATAAAAAAACACACTAACAAGGAAAGGGTGGTCGAAAGAATTCTCAATTTAGAAGTTCCAAAGGACTTGTGGAGTGCATTTCATATCCAAATGGATGGGAACATATCTTATTGCTGAATTTTTATTATGGTCCAAGAACATATATATACCTAGAATACTAATGGTGGAACAATTTTCAGCCCCTTCCGTGTAACAAAGGTTTCGTATATAGCAAGCAATATTATAGTTTTCTTTTTAATCGCCTTTATATTATTGTGCATCATCTAATAGGTATCTAATACTTGTGACAAAAACTAACACATAAAGAAGGTGTCTTCCTTACACCAATTGCCCCAAGGAAGAAGAAAAGCATCAAGCAAAACCTATAACAAGATATAGATAAATAGATTGCTTGTTGTAGCATTGGTGATGATTTACTATACTCATTTGATTAGAAAATAGAGAAACCTTAAAATTGATGTTCTTCCTCTAGGTTCTATGGGTTGGCCTCTCATTAGAGAATCTCTTCGGTTCATTATTCCTAGAAGATCTCTAGACCTTCATCCATTCGTCTAGAAAAGGATGCAAAAGTAATATGTTGGGTATCATACTTTGCGAGAAAAAAAATAGAATGTTTTATATACTTACATGTTTATTCACTACTAACAAATTCACATTAATTTCCTTGTTTCAGGTACAGACTAATCTTTTAAAACAATTACTTGTGTTGCAACATGAAGGAACTTTGGTTGAGCTTATGATATTTGGATTCATTTGTTAATGTTTTTGCACTTGATGGTGAAAATAGAGTGAGCGTTATTAGTGAAGTTCATAGATATACATGACAAGCATAACCTGAGCCCTTTTAGTGTTGAGATAATTAGAGAATCATACTTGCATTCACAAAAATTAAAAGAGGTGGGGGGAATCAATGTTACCATCCTTACTATTCATTAATAAAAAAAAAACTAATAGAAAATTGAGGGGTGAAATTGAATTAATTCTTAAAATCAAAATCTTAATCAATGACCTGATTGATAAAATTAAAAATTAAGGACTAATTTTGAGATAGGAGTTTCTAAACCTAGTTTGTTGTTTAAGCGCCAAAATGACATGTTTTGTAGGAAAGGATGTTGTTTTGGTAATTGACTGAAAATAAGAAAAGGAAAAAGGAAATGATGTTATTTTTATGTCATTGGACACCATCTTCTTCCTCTGCACTAGTTTTATAGATGGAAGAGATGGATATTTTTTCTCTTTTTTTCACAGTTTATTTTTTGGTCCCTTTCTCTCTCCTCCACCTCCCCCTCCACCATACCACGACACAAAACACACTTCTCTTATGGCCTGTTATTGTACCCTAAATGAGCAGAAAAACAGGTCTTTTGGTAGCTCTAACCCACTCTTTTTTATGTGTATTTGGACAAGAGTAAGGTGGTCCAACATCCTCATCGCCCCTATAAATACCACTTTCATGACAAAAAAGAAGAAGAAGAAGAAGAGACCTCGTTTTGCACTTGTTTGCCAAGAGGATTTTTAGCTCTGCCCAAAGAAAAAAAAAACTTCTCAGTAGCCATAAAACCAACCTCTCTTCCTCATCTTAGCCAACAACCCCTTTTGTTTTCGCTATACTAGAGACCCCTTAACAACTGTCGATACCATTTTCTTCAACTTCTCACTACTAGCAGCAACAATATCATATCTCTCCCTCATCTTAGCCAACAATACCAACTGATGTGAACCTCATAATCACGTGATCACGCAACCTACAACAAAGATGACAACTTCCCCAAGAAAGCTGAATAATCAGGTTTGGTTGAACCTTGACTCAAAATTAACTTGTAACTAAGAACCAGAGGTATTGAATGATTGTCAATTACCCACGATATTAGTTATACCTTAACAAGTTAGATTTACTCTTTGTCCCAGCAAAGAAAAAGTTTGCTTAAGCAAAAATAAATTTAGTTAATGTTTAAAGGCTACCTTAAATTTACAACTAAACAAAACATAATATAGTTCTAAGATAATAACCTTAATGGTCCAATATAGGGTTTTAAACTAATGGGCCTTAACTAAAACTCATCCAAACATAAGCCTAATGTCTAAAACAAGACTAAACATTAATTTTAGGCCAAAACAAACCCAACTGAAATAAAAGCCTAAAAACTAAAATATAATTATCTTGAATATTAATTAAAGCAATAAATAATCTCAAGAAATATTCAAATTAATATAAGTTATCAAAATAGCCCCAAAACCATATCTTTTTGCTTTGGATCCCTTATAGTCGAATCTGAAACTTATAAATAAGATAGTGTTCTTTTATGCCATTGATTAATCCTTTTTCTTTTCTTGCAAGATGCTATCTTGAATTCTAAAGTTTCTTCTTTTGTTTAGCCGAATGTATGCTCTCAAAAATAGGAATGAAAGTTGAAAAAATATTTCATGTAAGTAGCCTATCATAATCTCTCTTTTTAATAAGGAAATCCTGCAAAATAAGAAAAAGAACAACAAAATAATCTAAAGCCTCCTTGCCACCACATACATTCCATAATGGATATGGAATTCTTACAAACTATGGAAAATAGTTGTTGCCATAAATGTCTCCTTATTTGATATGAAATCCTTGTAGAATAAGTAAGTGAGCATTAAGGAATCCTAGTGTTAATTGGAATCATAAATGTCTCCTTATTTGATATGAAATCTTTGTAGAATAAGTAAGTGAGCATTAAGGAATCCTAGTGTTAATTGGAATCCATAATACATAGGAAAATAATGTTTCTCTATTTTAATATATTTTTGGTAGATTTCAATTCTAACTTCAAAGACATCGTTCTTTCTTGTACGGATGAATTAATAGGTCTACCATATATTATAAAAAAGGTATAAATGTCTAGTTTCCAACCCAATTAGAATCACATTTAAAATCCTAGGATAGCTTCAGATATGACCTGAAAATTAGATAAAGGTTTAAACTAACATAGTTGAACCTTTTTAATCCAAGCCTTTTAACTTAACCCATTAAACTCTTATTTAATCCACTTCATTTTAGACCTTAAAATACATTCAATGAATACTTCTAATAAATTCTTTGATGTTATAGCCAAGATCGCATCAATTTGATATTTAGGGATCCTTTTGAAGCTTTAAGAGCATGGAACAACTCATTGCATTTTTGTAATTGGTGAGGAGTTACTTGTGGTCTGAGGCATCTAAGGGTGATTTTTCTAAATTGGTCTTCGCTCCAACTAGCAGGTTCCTTAACCCATTCATGTTGGGAATCTTACCTTTTTTAGGAAAATCAATCTCAGTATGAATAATTTTCATGATATCGTTTCACAAGAAATTGATTGATTGATTTGCCTACAATCTCTTTCTCTAAACTATAACTCCTTTGGGGGCGAACTTCCTAGAAATTTGAGCCATTGTTCAAACTTTGGAATGTTGAACAAAGAGAAAAACAGTTTTACAGTGAAATTCACAACCAGGTTACCTCTTTGTCAAATCTATATGAACTTCAACTCAACAAAAATGATTTCATTGGTTTTTTACCATAATCATTTGGGAACCTTTTTAGTCTTAGATTTCTCTCTCCTGCAAACAACATTCTTAAAGGAAGCATACTTGTCAAACTTAAGCATCTCTCTAAGTTAGAATATCTAGACTTGTTTAACAATAATTTATCTAGTATGGTTCCTAAACAACTTTGTCTTTACACACCCTTGGCTTAGTTTATAACCAATTTAGTGGTCACCTCCTATTTGATTTTGGCTTGACATTTCCCTTTATAAAAAAGATTTACCCTGGAAAAAACATTTCCCAATAATAATAATCAATGCTTCAAAACTTGAAATTATTAATTTACCTTTTAATGCTTTAACAGGGCCAGTACCAAAGAATTTAGGATTCTTAAAAAATCTTGGACATAAAAATTTTGCCAGCAACCCACTCGATGATGAGAATGGCACTAACATAACTTTGCTAAACTCTTTAACCCAGCTGCACCAATCTATATTGGATAGCATTGTGGGGTAACTATATTAGTGGAGTCATTCCTATAAAGATTGAATATCTTAAGAACTTGCAGTATCTTACTTTAGCTAAGAACATGCTCGAAGGTAGATTACCTGAATCTAATGTGAAGCTATCTAAGTTACAATAATTTTATCTTTACACGAATAAAATCTCAGGAAAAAACCCATCCATCTTTGGAAACATTTCTGGATTACTTCTTCTCAATCTAGGAGAGAATCATTATGAGGGTTCCATGCCTAATTCTTTAGCTAATTGCACTCATCTAGAAGAATTATAAGCTTGTACAGGTTTTAGAATGGAGGTAGTGGGATTTGAATTCGTGACCATTTGATTGATAAAGCTTTGATATCATATTAAAGAACCAATTCAATCCAATAACTTAAATTTTGATATGAGATTTCAAAAATAGTTTTATAATACTCTCTCACAATTACCCTTTCTTTAGGTTCATATAAATTAACAAGACCAATGCCATATTAAATGGACATGAGATATCTCATTGAGTTAACAATTTCAGATAAAAAATTATTTAGAAAAATCCCAGCAATTATTAGGAACTGACTTATGTTAGAGTCCCTCAACATGAAGGATAACTTCTTTGAATGTACTATTTTATCCTCCTTTAAGAATCTAAGAAGTTTTCGAATTTAAGAAGTCTTTGAATTCTAAAATTTTAAACCTTTCCAGCAATAATTTGTTAGGGCTGATTCCAAAATTTCTTGGTGAATTACCTCTCCTCGAAAATCTTAACTTATCCTTTAATGAGTTAGAGGGTGAAATTCCAATAACAAGAGTTTTTAAGAATGCGACCGTATTTTTATTTGAATGAAATCACAAGCTATGTGGAGGATTCAAAATGATTTAATTGTCTGCATGCCTAAAAATGAGACAACAAAAACGTTGTCTAAAGAGAGTAGTAATCCTTGTAAGCAATGTTGCTCTTTTAATTATATTCTTGTTGGCATGAACTTTTACTATTATATGTAGGAAAAGATCACCCATAAGAAAATCATTTCTGGCTTCACCTTTAAAGAAGAAATTTCAAGAAGTTTCATATGCAGACCCGGTTCATGCTACAAATGGATTCTCTTTTGCCAACATGATTGGTGATGGAGATATTGTTTACAAAGGTATTCTCAAATCTTATGACCAAGCTGTTATTGTGAAGGTGCACAAAACTTTAACATCGAGAAGCCAACAAGATTTGTCTGGCTGAATATGAAGTATTAATACACATCAGGTATCGGAATCTTATTAGTATTGTCACTGCTTGCTCTACCATTGATTTCAAAGGCAATGACTTCAAAGCTTTGCTATTTGATTTTATACCTAAAGAAAGTTTGGAAAGTTGGTTACATCTGAATCCAGTGGAGCTACAAGACTAAAAAAGTTTGAGTCTATTAGAAAGGATAAACATATTGATTGATGTGGCATCAATATTAGATTATCTTCATAATTGTTATGAAAAACAAATAGTTCATTGTGATATAAAACCAAGCAACATCCTTCTTAACAATGACCTTACTGCTTATGTGTGTGATTTTAACTTTGCAAGGATTCTTTCAGCTATCACAAGTGAATCCCTTTTGACAATAATTAGCTTGTTTTTCACTAGAATGGCTATTGGATATGTTACACCATATAAGATATTATGCAATTAATCTTCTCAATTCCTTTCAGGGAGCCATATAATTATCTCAATCACAAGACATCAAGAACTTCTCGAGTTTTCTCTAACTTTACTCAGTTTGGTTAAACATAATTATTTGTCTTTGTAAATTAAAAAAGATATAGATGTAAGGTTATTAACATCAAAAAATAAAATACAAGAATTGATAATTTTTTGTCGCTTTTTAAAATGTAGAATATGGTTTGGTAGGAGAGTTCTTAATACTTGGTGATGTATACATCTTTGAGATCCTGTTCCTGGAGATATTTACAGGAAAAGGACCTACTGACAACATGTTCTGAAGTAGCATTAACCCTGTGAAATTTTGTTAAAACTTGATCAGGTATTGTAGATCGTTGACAACCATCATCCAAAAGGCAGTTGAGTACAGTAAAACTAGACCAACTAGCAATAGAGCCCATTGAGAGTGATAGAAGGATGTTTGATTACGATCTTTCAACTTGAAGTTCTATGTTTTGCTGATATGCCTAGTCATAGGATGGTTATAGAGGATGTTCTCTCAGAACTAAATAAAATATGTGACATTCTTTATAGCCATTAGCGGGGATGAATCCAGGGTCTGGCCAGAATGGCCCTACTTCCACTCAACGTTTTCAAAACTTCACTTGTGTCCAGAAACTCAACTAATGCCCTTTTCGTACATACACATGCATCTGAGTGATAAAAGCTACTCTTTGAGTACATTGAGTAGCAAATATTGAAAAATAAAGGATCATGGTTTCTTGAATTTCTAAAATTAAAGTTAACGCCACCATCTTCTCTCCCTCTAGAAACTTATCTGAACCACTAGAGAATGCGTTGCATATATCAAAAGGATCCACTAGAAAATTATGAAATTGACAAGATCATAAATAAGTAACTAGCTAGTCAAAAGGATCTAGTTCACTTGCATGCATCCCTCTAGTGTTGAGTTAATAGAAACATTGAATTTCGGTTCTTGTTAGTATAATAAAAAAGAATTAGGAGAAACGCATGAAGTTGATCACAATCTTACCCCCACCAGAGCCAATAAATTCTCCTTGCAAATTAATCTGCCTCATCAATATGATCGTATGAAGATCTTTTCTTATTATTTGATAAGACCTATATAAATTATTTATTTTTAAAAGGACTCATTTAGACTTTTATACTTCAATTTTTTTTAGGCATTTGAGTGACCCAAAAGCATAGGGTTTTACTCTTTCCTGGTTCTAGTGCCACTTCGGTTAGGTTAGAGGTGCCTTGGAGAGGTTAATTATATTGTTAAAAAAGAAGAAGAGAATGTTAATTAAAGGATACGATTATAAGTGGGTATTTTTCCTGTACTGTCATCTAAATCTTGAATATTAGGATACATCAATTGTTAAGAAATCGATTAAGGTATTAGATTAGCTCTCATACTAATTGTTAAGGATTTCTCCTTAACAACAAAAATACTTTAAGTAAAATAGAAAGAAGAAGAAGAAGAGATGCATAACCAATTCACAATTCCCTCATGTGCTTACTCTTTTCATTCATTCTTGATTCGTAACAATACTTTTCATGTCAAGAGATTCTTGTCCTCAAGAATCCACATTAAACTTTGGGAATTACATCTAAATCTTGTCTAGTTCTTCTCATGTAGCATCTTTAGGAAATGAATTAGACCACTAAATAAATCCGATCATTGTTGCTCTATTTCTTTTTCATGTGTTTTCTTTCCAAGATTGCTACAAGCCTAACCATTACTCATTCATGCTTATCAATCTTGTCTTTTTCAGCTTCTTTCACATCCAATAACCTATTCTTTTCCATTCATTCTATCATATGTATTTTTTTTATTCTACATTGATGGCCTAAACTGCACTTCTCACTATATTTATAACACTTCCCAAGCCTTTTTCTTCGCTCATACAATGTTTTTATAGGGTTGCTTAATACATTAAGATGTATCATTCTTAATTTGATTATAGAGTTTAAAAGGTTGTTGTCTTGTCCATTTACTCACACCAACCGGAACAATCATCTTACTAGCCATTTTGTTCTTTTTAATCATGATTAGACTTGATTTTTATTGCCACTTAGCATGTTCAAATGCCTATATCAAGGAGATTAGTTCCAAAATTTTCAATATTGGTTTTACATCACCTTTGAGCCCATTAACAAAATTGGATATGTAATATGATTCATGCAAGTTAGGGTTCATTGCAATTATAAAAGGTTTGAGTTCTTTGAACTTTCTTGTATACCTCCATTCCTCTTTCTTGAATCAACTTATTAAATTCTTCCACCACATCCTCCATACTTCCAAACCTTATATATACTTATTTTGTAAACTTATCCCAATTAGCCAACTTCTTATTACTCATAACAAATCCTTTAAACCAAACTTCTACCCTTCTTTTCAAGTAGAGAAAGTCACCTCAACCTATTATTGTACAAGAACCAACATAAGTGTAAAATATTTCTTGCACTTTCTTAATCATCTCTTAAGGTTATCTCCACAAAAAACTAGCAGATCAATCCTTGGTAGAGGTGAATTATATGTAATCTTATGGTGATCTTGGTTACCCATGTGATCTCCATGAATATGGCTTCTGAACCCATTTAACATGCTTCTTGATTGCTATGAGTGCCCACTTTCTTTTCTACTAGTGAAGTATTCAAAATTCCTTTAGAGTTAGCTCTAATTTCCTTCCGTACCATCTGATTAACTAGAAAAAATTGGAATTGATTTGTTAGTGCTTTGATTTGTAGATCGACCTGACCAATTCTCTTATCTTACTCTATCCATTGTTCTCATCATTTTTATTATTGATAAGCTATTGATTCTTAAATTTCTTGATGAATATCCTATAATTGCTCATCAAGCTTCCTACAATTTCCTTCCACAATCTTCATCTTATTGCTCTCCACTATTTTGAACAAAAAAGAATTGATTAAGGTCTAGGATTGATTTTGATACCAATTGTTAAGATCTCTCTTTAACAATAGAGAAACTTTAAGAAGGACATAAAGTATAATAGAAAAAAGAATATAAATGAGATAGAATGAGAAGAAGAAAAAGAAGAAATAGGAAGGAAAGAGAAGAATTGAGAGAAAAAAATATACCAAATAAAACTTTTTTCTACTAATGTGAGTGTCCAAGCCAGCTTGCGCGCACCTTGACTAATCCCACGAACCCTGAAGTTAATGATCATGTAAGCCTCCAATGGCTCTGAAGTTTATGGGACTCGAACCAGTGACCTCTAGTATGTAAACCTAGGGCTTGATCAGTTAAGCTACACCCCTCAGAGTTTATTTTTCTTATTACTTGAAGAAGCACTTTCTTTCTTTTACTAGTTATATACACTACTCACTTTATTGAACCAACTTCTAACTACTCTTCCCACCCTTGTAACTAACTTTACTAATTACCTTAACATAATTGGAAAAAAAAATCAAAGTTTAATAGACAAAGTAATCGGCATTTTACTTATATTGTATAAAAAGTTATTGATAATTATAATTATAATTATAATCTTAGATTTTTATTAAAGTTAAAGATTAATAAATAAAGATAATTGTCGATCAGTTAGTAATTGGTTATCACTTACTAATAATAATAACGATGGATAATGATAGTTAGAGACAAAACCATAAGTGTTATTATCATTAGCGATATAATAACAATAATAAATATATTATTTTAAAAATAATTTCCTAAAATGCTAATAAAAAAACAAAACATATACTGAATTCAAAAGCAATAAACTTAAATTAAAAAAATGGAACTAATATCAAACAATAATCAACAAATTAAAACATAATCTTTAATTTCAGCAAGTCATCAATATGAAATATAAAAATTTTATGCAGAAAAACTAATTAAAAATAATTTATAAAATCTAAACTATATAAAAAAAATTATCTCTAAATTTTCAAATCATAATACAAACACGCAGATTGCCTTTTATTTCTCTTTGAAAATAGAAGCTATGCAAGAAAATATATGATTATACAGTATAAAAATTAATTACATTAATTTACAAGTAAACTAGGAGTGTATCAAAAATATTAAAATATAAATGAATTGTTAAAATAGCATTAATCATTGGAGTACATAAAAAAAAACTATATTTACACTATTTAAATTATCATACTATCTATTCAGCTCTTTCATTTAGCATTTGCCGTTGTAGATACTGTAATGCATTGGAGATGCTTGCAGGCAAAAGACCAGCTGATCGACAACATGTTCATCTGCAACAATAGCCTCCATAATACTGTTAAAATAGCCCTGCTGATCATGTTTCAGAGATTGTTGATCCTCTGCTGACAATCGATATCCAAGTGGGAGGTGAGTCAAGCAGAAATGGATTTCTGTTGTTTCTCTCCCATTCAACTTTCTCCATTTTGAGCTGTTTTCAAAGTTTTTACACGCTCAGAGAACTCAGTAATTGAGTTTGTAAGCATACAACAATGGTTTGAAATAAATTTCACCAATCAAGCTTTTCAGTATTGTCATGGCTGTGAATCCTAAATATGACATTCAGCCTCCACGGCAGCGATGAAATTCATCTCGGAGTTCTTGATACATGCAGCAATGGTCTGAAATAAACTTCACCAATCAAGCTTTTCAGTATTGTCATGGCTGTGAATCCTGAATATGACATACAGCCTCCACAGCAGCGATGGAATTCATCTCGGAGTTCTTAATACATGCAACAATGGTTTGAAATAAACTTCACCAATCAAGCATTTCAGTATTGTCATGGCTGTGAATCCTGAATATGACATACATCCTCCACGACAGCGATGAAATTCATCTTGGAGTTCTTGATACATGCAGCAATGGTTTGAAATAAACTTCACCAATCAAGCTTTTCAGTATTGTCATGGTTGTGAATCCTGAATATGACATACAGCCTCCACAACAGCGATGGAATTCATCTCGGAGTTCTTGATACATGCAGCAATGGTTTGAAATAAACTTCACCAATCAAGCTTTTCAGTACTGTCATGGCTGTGAATCCTGAATATGACATACAGCCTCCACAACAACGATGGAATTCATCTCGGAGTTCTTGATACATGCAGCAAAGCATGCTCTGCATGTATTCTAGGAACTGATCTCATTTCTTTTCGAAATTAAGTGTTGGGGAGCAACATGTAAATTTCTCCACACAGAGGATGCATCAAAATACACAGTGTTAAAATATCAACACCAGACTTGTTAAAATAAACTGACCAAGTCAGCAAAGTTGTCCTATTCTTTTGCAGTTTGTTAGTTTCAATTATTGATTTGCTAATTATAGGAAGTTGTTAGTATTCTGTGGCTAGAATAATGGAAGCAACTGTTAGTTTCTATTTGTACGTAACTGATTTGCCTATATAAAGCATATCAGTCCAACTCAATAAAATTATCTCATTTCGTTCTCATCTTCCAGTGTACTTCTCTATTTCTTATTGTTATCTTTATTGTTTCACAATTGGTATTAGAGCCTTGTTTAAGAGAGATCTTTGTTTCTATTTTTTGAGAGCTAAACACGTAAGGAAAAGAGAGAGTATTGAGAGTTAAACACGTAAGGAAAAGAGAGAGCGAGATGGGTGATCTTCAAGTCATTGGAGGGATTAAAAAGCTCAACAATCAGAACTACAAAACTTGGTCAACATGCATGATGTCTTACATGCAGGGCCAAGATTTGTAGGAAGTTGTGAGTGGTTGTGAAATTACACAACCAGAGGCTGAAGATGCAAGCGGTACTCTATGAAAATGGAAGATAAAGGCAGGCAAAACAATGTTTGCTTTGAAAACTACAGTAGAAGAAGATGTGCTGGAACATATTCGAGATGCCAAAATTCCTCATGAAGCTTGGAATACATTTGCCAAGCTATTCTCCAAGAAGAATGACAAAAAACTTCAACTATTGAAGAGTGAACTACTGTCAGTAGCTCAACGTGAGCTCCCTGTTGCCCAGTTCTTTCATAAGGTGAAGACTTTATGCAGAGAGATTTCTGAATTGGATACAGAAGCTCCAATTGGTGAAACCAGGATGAAAAGAATAATCATTCATGGTTTACGTCCAGAATTCAGAAGCTTTGTTGCTGCAGTACAAGGATGGCAAAACCAACCATCACTTGTTGAGTTTGAGAATTTGTTTGCTGGACAAGAAGCCTTAGCTAAGCAAATGGGAGGAGCTTCAACCAAGGGTGAAAAGGAAGCACTCTATGTCAACAAAGGCAGCAGGAACTTTAAGCAGTATGGAAATGGTGGAGTGAAAAAGTACAGTGACAAGATCAAAAGTCATCAAGGTGCAGGAGGCAACCGTGCAATGGGAGGCTGGAAAAATCAAGGTGCAGAAGGCAACCATTCAATGGGAGGCTGGAAAAATCAAAGCAACAACAAGAAATTTGAAGGAAAATGTTACAATTGCGGGAAGAGAGGTCATATGGCCAGAGTCTGCAATTTGCAGAAAAAATACATGGAGAGTAATGTTGCTACCTCTAAAGTTGAAGATGAATGGGATGCAAAGGCACTACTTGTCACAGAGGAAGAAGACAATGAACTGGCTCTTACTGCAACAACTATTCTGTGTGATGTTGTTAATACCAGAATTGAAGCCGAATGGGATATTCAGACAATATCTATAGCAGGAGAAGATGATGAACAAGCGTACACAACAAATATGTCTGATCAAATTGATTATGAAAGTGACTGGATTGTAGACTCCGGCTGCTCAAATCACATGACTGGAGATAAGGAGAAGCTGCAGAATTTGACAGAATACAAGGGAAATCATGTGGTAATAACAGCCAACAATTCAAAGTTACCAATAGCTCACGTTGGTAATACAATGGTTTCTAACCATCACAGTGACAATGAAGTGGCACTGCAGAAGGTTTACCATGTTCCAGGTATGAAGAAAAATCTTCTCTCAGTGTCACAGCTAACATCGGCTGGGCATTATGTTTTATTTGGACCACAAGATGTGAGAGTTTATCACAATCTTGAGGTTACAGAGGAGCCACTAATGAAGGGTCAAAGGCGAGAATCAGTCTATGTAATGTCAGCAGAAACTGCATACATAGATAAGACCAGGAAGAATGAAACATCAGATTTATGGCACTCACGGTTGAGTCATGTCAGCTATTCCAAGCTGGCTGTGATGATGAAGAAGTCAATGGTGGAAGGTCTTCCTCAACTTGAAGTAAAAACAGATGTGGTATGTGAAGGATGTCAGTATGGAAAGGCACACCAATTGCCGTATGAAGAGTCAAAATTCAAAGCCAAGAAACCATTAGAATTGGTTCATTCTGATGTGTTTGGCTCGGTGAAACAAGCATCCCTTAGTGGAATGAGGTACATGGTGACCTTTATTGATGACTTTTCACGGTATGTATGGGTATATTTTCAAAAGGAGAAATCTGAAACATTCTCAAAATTCAAAGAATTCAAGAGTGCAGTAGAAGCAGAAACTGGTGAACATATTCAGTCTCTACGCACGGATAATGGGGGAGAATATACGTCAGATGAATTCTTCAAGTTCTTACAGAGTCATCGAATAAGTCATCAATTCACATGTGCCAACACCCCACAACAGAATGGCATCGTAGAAAGGAAGAACAGGCACCTCACAGAAATTTGTCGATGCATGCTCCACGCAAAAAATGTCCCTAGACGTTTCTGGGCAGAGGCCATGAAGACTGCTGCGTATGTGATCAACAGGCTTCCACAACAACGGTTATGTTTTCTTTCACCCTTTGAAAAATTATGGAACATGAAACCTGTGGTCAGCTACTTTCGTGTTTTTGGGTGTGTGTGTTATGTGTTTATTTCTGATCACTTACGTAGCAAAATTGATAAGAAAGCTGTGAAGTGTATTTTTGTGGGTTATGACAATCAAAGAAAAGGCTGGAAATGTCGTGATGCTCTGACTGGGAAGTGCTATACATCACGAAATGTGGTGTTTGATGAAGCTTCTTCATGGTGGCCAGCAGAAAAAGAAACAAAACCAGTTTCAGACTACTTGCACCCTATCCATTTTCAACTGGAATCAGGTGAGGGAGAAGTTTTAGTTCAGGAAAAAGGCCAAACAAGTGAAGAAGAAGAAGAGAGCAGCAGACATCCTTGGCAAACAGGTGTGTATGATCGTCCAAGTGAAGAAGGAAAACATAGCAGATCAGCTGAACCTCGACGGTCAACAAGAACTAGAAGGCCAAATCCTAAATATGCTAATGCTGCAATAACAGAAGAAGAAATTACAGCAGAACCTGAGACATTTGAAGATGCACAAATTCACGTGGAATGGAATAAAGCCATGGAAGAGGAATTTGCTGCATTGGAACAAAATCAGACATGGGTGCTTGTACCAAAGCCGACAGGTGTGAAGCCTATTTCATGCAAATGGGTTTATAAAATTAAACGTCGCACAGATGGATTAATTGAAAGATACAAGGCACGCCTGGTTGCTCGCGGATTTTCTCAACAGTATGGCCTAGACTACGACGAAACATTCAGTCCAGTTGCAAAGATTACAACGGTGAGGGTTCTACTTGCACTTGCAGCAAACAAAAGCTGGAACCTGTGGCAAATGGATGTAAAGAACGCCTTCTTACATGGAGAACTGGATCGGGAAATTTACATGTCTCAACCAATGGGATTCGAGAATCAAGATCATCCAGAATATGTTTGCAAGCTACAAAAGGCGCTTTATGGCCTTAAACAAGCTCCAAGAGCCTGGTATGGAAAAATTGCTAAATTCCTAACGTATAGCGGCTATTTAGTAACATCTGCTGATTGTAGTGTGTTTGTCAAGTTCGTGAACATAAAAATAGCTATTGTGTTAGTGTATGTGGATGATTTAATTGTAACAGGAGATTATGAAGAAGAAATTCTCTTAACAAAAGAGAATTTGTCCATACGGTTCCAAATGAAAGAACTCGGCCAGCTCAAGCATTTTCTTGGCCTAGAGGTTGATTTATTCATGAAGGGCTGGTTCTTCATCAGAAGAAATATTGCAGGGAGCTATTGACAAAGTTTGGAATGTCTAATTGTAAACCAGTTTCAACTCCGATGGAACTAAATGCAAAGGTTTGTGCTCTCGAAGGAAAGGATTTAGAAGATGCAACAATGTATCGGCAATTGGTAGGTAGCCTGATCTACTTAACTTTAAGCAGACCAGATATTTCCCACGCAGTTGGTGTGTTGAGTCGATACATGCAAAATCCAAAGAAGCCACATTTGGAAGCAGTTCGTCGAGTATTAAGATATGTGAAGGGGACACTCAATGAAGGCATTCTATACAAGAAAAATGGAGATTGCAGACTTGTTGGATTTTGTGATGCTGATTATACGGGTGATCATGACACTCGACGTTCAACTACTAGCTACGTTTTTATGCTTGGATGGGGAGCAGTTGCTTGGTGCAGCAAGAGACAACCAACGGTGTCTTTATCAACAACGGAAGTAGAATATCGAGCCACAGCAATGGCAGCATAAGAGAGTACTTGTCTCATACGGTTGCTAAGATTTACGGTAGTCAACAAAAGCAGCAGTCACACTATACTGTGACAATCAATCAGCCATACGTTTGGCTGAAAATCCAGTCTTCCATGCAAGGACCAAGCACGTAGAAGTGCACTATCACTTTATCAGGGAGAAGGTCTTACAAGAAGAAATTGAGCTCAAGCATGTTAACACAAAGGATCAAGTTGCAGATTTGTTTACAAAAAGTTTGAGCAGTAATAAGTCTGAAGATTTCTGTCGACAGCTCGGGATGATTAACAGAGAAGATGCTGGTGTTGAGAGGGGATGTTAAAATATCAACACCAGACTTGTTAAAATAAACTGACCAAGTCAGCAAAGTTGTCCTATTCTTTTGCAATTTGTTAGTTTCAATTATTGCTTTGCTAATTATAGGAAGTTGTTAGTATTCTGTGGCTAGAATAATGGAAGCAACTGTTAGTTTCTATTTGTATGTAACTGATTTGCCTATATAAAGCATATCAGTCCAGCTCAATAAAATTATCTCATTTCGTTCTCATCTTCCAGTGTACTTCTCTATTTCTTACTGTTATCTTTATTGTTTCACACACAGAACTTATGATCATGATCAAGTCGATTGTCTTGGTAGTTCATTTAGAACCAGCAAAACAATTACATCCTATGAATTCTTATAGCAACTTAAAATTCATCCTCATCTTCCAAGCGGGTTTATTCGATGAAGCTCATCGATCCAGCAGCAGATGTGCAACTGATTTGTAACCCATCTCTCGAGCTTTGATGCCATTCAGATCAACCATGTTAGCACAGCAATAAGGAAAGTCACTAATAGTAATTATATATAATCATGAAACAATAACAGTTAAAAGAGATAAACCTTTGAGAATTGTTACCCCCTTTGTAACTATCTTTCGCTTCGTATGCAAAATGAAAAGAAAAAAAAAACAAGGAACAACTATTTTCCAGTCATAGTAATAAGATTCGTCATGGTTAACCCAAAGGGGTATAACTCAACTAGTTAAATTCTAAATTTGCTTTCTAGAGGTCACCAGTTCGAATTCCACAAACTCCAGGGCTATTGGAGGCTTACATGATCGTTAACTTCAGGGCTCGTAGGATTGGTCAAGGTACACGCAAGCTAACCCGAACACCTATGTTAATAATAATACTAAAAAAAAATATTCATCTTGGTTCGACCTTGACTAAGAACTACATCAATAGCTAGAATTAACTCAAGATTTTTAAATTTTTTTTATGAAATGACATTATTTAAAAATTATGTTTTTTTACTTCCCCAAACCGAACCAAACCTTAATCAATGGATTAACTAGGTGATTTAATAAATTGGATCTGATATTATAACTATATTTCTTGTTATTACATTTCAAATTTCAAAAGAATACTCAGTTATGGAATGATAAACTACATTTAATTAGTGTGCTAAAATTAGAAATGAAATCAGAACAAATAACATAATTAATAGAAATATGTAAAATGATTTTGGTGTAAAAAAGCATTTAACTTAGCTCTAGGTTTTAATCAAAGTTTACAAATATCAATAAAAACCATTTATTTGTATCAATTGATTTTACTTATTGTAAATGTACTGAGCATTGTTATAGGGTGTGATTAATAAATATTTAATATTGATATAACTATTTATTAATTATAACTAACTAATACAATCAAAACTCCTTTTTTATATAAAATATATATTACACAAGCTTTTGGTTTTTTAATTAATATATAAAATTAGCTCTTACTCTCCAATATCATTCTTCTTTTAATTATATATATATATAAGGGATGAAAGCCTAAATTTTTTGTGGCTTTTTTCCTTGGAGATGCCCTTAAGATGTATTGTGACTATTGAATTGTGTTTTGGTGTGCTTGTTGTGATTTGAAACTAAATAACTAAACCATTTGATAATAAACGACGAGGGAGGTTGTATGTAAGTAAATTTATTATTGTGTTATTTGAATTAAAATGACCCTAAGCATATAAATCTATTATAATATTTTTAAGATCTAAATTAATATAAAAAAAATTAACACTAATATTTGAAATTTAAATATCACATTAATGTAATAGAGTTTTGTATGATAAAATGCTCGTATTAATATTCTTAATCATGCATATATTTAGGATAAAATATAAATGCAAGTTTGCTTTTAATAAAAATTATAGTATTGGTATAAGGTTGAGAATAAAAAACGATAATACCCGGGAATATTTTAATAGATATAAATGCAAATATGCAGATTGACAATTTTGTAGTAATGTTTTTAAAAACAAATAAGGCTAATTTTTATTTATTTTTTAAATGAATAGCATTCTATTGTTCTTTTCAAAAAGTATCCATATATACTTTTTAAAATGGAACATGATATGCTTTAAAGTAAAGTCACTTTTCTTTTTCAAAAGTTAATCAATGGAGTTTAAATTACTTACAAAAAACTAATTTTAAATTGCTTTTCTTAAAGTAAAGCAATAAAGGCATGAAAAGTGAAGGACGAAACAGGCTCGAAATTGCTCTACTACAATAAAGAAGAACATGTTTAAAAATTTAATATTCAATAATTCAATTAAAGTTACCTCAATTTGATTTTTTTCATTGCGAACTAAAATTGATTTGAACCAATTTATACAACATATGTATATGAATTTTAATATATGAAAGCATAAATCTTCAAAACATTTGATTTGATAAAAATTCTTGTACTATTTTAATGAAAGAAATACAAAAATAATATGTATATATTTGGAAGGAAATAAAAGATAAATTGAAAAATATTCAAAATATGATTATTATTATTTTTAAGGAAAGATGTGTTTTTATATGATTTTTATTGTTTTTCTAACAAACGATGATAAAAAAATATTAACAAATGAAAAGATATTTAATCACCAAAAGCTCGATTACAATAATCATTATTTACAATAATTAAGATTATTATTTTCTAAGAAATATGGCTTATCAAGAAAAATATTAATCTCTTATTATTTTATAAATTGTTATTTTCATTTTAAGGAATTTATTTTTGAAAATAAGAAAGAGCATTGCAATGTAATGTGTTTTTTATTTTTTAAAAAATATAATATAATTATATTGGTAAGATTGTCTATAAATTTTATTTTTAAAAAACTAAATTAATAATATAGGTTCTTCTTTAGTTCATAAATTATTTTTCAATTACTAAAATGATGAATGCACATGATGCATGTGCATTCATTGAAATAAATAAAACTTCTCATTGACTATTATATCCTTTATATAATATTAAAAAATTGTATCCTTTGATTGTTTTTGTTAAGATAAATAGAATTTAAATATGAAAATAAATTGGGCCTTAGTATTATTTTTTTATTAAGATAATTTTCATCATTTTCTTACGACAAAAGATTCATAAAACTTACATTGTTTCTCTAGACAAATTTTCCGAATGCTGAAAAAATTATTTAATAAAAAAATCATAAATGTTTTATTTATTCCTATATATATATATATATAAAAACTGATCAAAATAATTAAATTCATAAAGGATGATATGTGAATACTACTACAGTCATCCAAAAATTTAACACTATCTATCTTATATGTTCATGCAATATAAATAGATTTTATCCGTATAAAAACACTCTTTTGAAAAAAATATTGTAATAATGATAGTAATTGTGGTAGAGAAAAATGTTAAATTTTATAGCCATTTTGAGTTTCTCAAATTGTGAATGCTATTACGAACAAAAGAAGCTTCACTGCTTACATATAGCTCGTAAAATTCTTTTTCATGTCTTTCATATGACTATGCTGATGTGCTTTTTGATTGGCTTGGAGATCTGGTGTATTTTTGCTTTTTAGAAAGTGTTTATGAAAAATTTTGATTTTTTTTTATTTTGAATTAATTTTTTTTAAAACCAATCTCTATGTTTGTGTATGTGTGGACACATCTTCGAGAGCAATTGGTTCCATCACTATCAGCTTGCCTGGTGCTCTTTATATCATATTGTTAGTTTCAATCTAACCATAACAACTCCATCAATATAGTCCACCGGAAGGGGGGGAAATCTACCACCGGTCTCTGTCAAGCTGATCAAGCCATAACACCTCCTCCACTACGGTTGGTCCATCAATCACAGAGCTACCCCACCTCCTCTCATCACAAGTGGAGGAGGGCTTTTTGACTTTCTGCCAATCCATGAAGCCTCTCCAGCCTTCTGGGACTGTCAGATGGTTCTTCAGAAATGGAACCCGGAAGGAAGATGCAAAACCTCTTTGAAACAGCAACCAAGACTTCCATGGATATGGCATGGATCATAACTTCCCAGCGCATGGTGTCAAGATCCTAGTTGTGATCAATTCTAGGCAAGCCATTTTGTTCAACTGTCAATATTTGATGATCATCAGTTGATCCTCGGCAAAGACAGAGGAAGAGCAACAAAATGTACTGCAACAGCATTTATAATTCAAAACGAAGTCATCTGTAGTGTTCTCTTGTATAATTGGTAGCACTTAACAAGCTACATAGTGTTCCCTGAAAATTTGCAGAGACAGCAAACAATGATCATGCAGAGCCAGTGACTGTTTTTTCTTTTTCTTTTTCTTTGGTCTTGATAATGTCGATATCATTTTGTGTATATAATCGAGTAAAGACTTGGTCTGCTAGGGTTTCGGTTGATTTGCTGTTTATGAGGTATTTTGTATTACTGGATCAATGGCGTGTCTGCCAAAGCAGCATTGTTATAAACAAATGAAGCAAAATCATTATTCTTTATGCATAAACTGAAACAGACCAAGTCACCAAGCACTCCATCACCATGGCCAGCATTGGCCTGCAGAAACAAGCATTTGGCGTTTAAAGAATTCACAGGCTCGAAAGAATCAAGCCTGAAACCTATTCTAGGCAGTAGAGAATCACGTTTATTGACTTAAAAGAATCAATGAATCAAAATTTGTACATCAACTAGAATGAAAAAGGAGCAACATTTGTACTTCATCTAGAAGATGTTCTGAAACCTATTCTAGGTTGAAACTTGTTCCTGGTTTCCTAACCCTGTGCTTGGGGATTCGGTCTTCGTCGCCTAACCAATTCTTCTAAAGCTTCTCGCATCCACCAGTTATGGCATACTTCTCTAGCTTCATTAATAGAAACCTGAAAAAACCAGCAAATACATTGCAAAATCAGATCCCATTCTCTTCAACAGCTGCATTAGCACCATCAAGGGATAAAAGTAACACATACCCATCTTCTTTTTCGGGTTTTGCTCTCGGGCCAGCTATCTAATTCTTCTTGAACAAGTAGAGGAAACATGTAGCTCTCATGCATTATGCAACTCCTTTTGCTCTTATAATACCATGGCCCTAGTTTATCCTGTAAAGTCAACAGCAAATAACTTGATTAGTTTTCAGAAAAGAAGCATTGCAGAAACATTGAGAAGCTCTGATGCGATAATGAATTTGCAAATACTAACCCCAACAACACCAATCACTCCTGCTTCCTCTTCTGTCTCTCGCATCGCAGCCTCTACCATAGACTCATCATTTTCCCATCCTCCCTGTTCATTACAACACGAAGAACATTAATTAAAAAGAAAAGGAAACGACTAAATACAAGCATCTTAAAAACCAAATGATGATAGAGAGTCTCTTGCTGCAAGTAATATAATGTAATTACCTTTGGGAACAACATTCCTTGACCATTCTGTGCACTAATGACAAGAACTTCTAATTCTTCAACCGAAGTTGGTTCTTGGCTTTTCTTGCATCTATATGGAATGCACCTGCATAAATTTCAAATCAAATTCACAAACAAAGATCAGATGACAAATTGGACCGTTTAGTAATACAAATTATATTCCATTAATTAATTATTAATTACCACTGAAAACCCCTAAAGAGAAATTATTTCACTTTTTATCAAAAAATAAATAAATTTAAGCCTAGATTGACATCCTAAAACACCAAAACCATGAAAGATACAAAATTAAACGCAATAGATCAAATTCAACAAGTTTAACAATGACCCCCTTCAAAAAAAACCTCGAACTTGTGAAGAATTCCAATTGTTTGGCAGTATCATACAAGCATAATGAATTAATAAATAACCCAGAAACGGAAAATATTAAAAAGAAAAGGAGAGAACAAAAAAGAGAAGGAAACTCACCCTACAACAAGGCGATAGCCTTTCTCATACCGCTGTAGATTTCTTCCAGTACGAGAAACCAGAGAAACCATAGTCTCAATTTGCACAGGCAAAGATTTTGATGGGATTTTTATAAGAAAAGGGAAAAGAAAGTTGAGTAAATTTGTCAGGTTCGTGAGGTAGAAAGATAGGTTCCTCATGTTTCTCTTACACAAGAGATTCAATACAAGAATTCTGGCGACGGTGTGTTTTGCAGTTCCCTTAAATTATATACTCCAAATTTGGTTTTCTTCCTTCTTTCTTTTTTCGAAAACTAAAAATTGGGATTTTTACTTCTCTCGAAAGGGTTTTGCTAAAATTAGAGAAGGACTTATCGTTGGAGGAAACAGAGAGCGTTAACAAAATTGCAAACACACAGTGACAAAAGTGCAAAACAGAGAGTTTGTGTGGATGAGAAACTAGAAGGTTGTTTGATGCGATATAAATAGAGAGTTTTAAGTACGGAGAAAGAGAGGAACTGCTCTGGATTTATCTTATCAAGTGGGACAGACGCGCCCGTTAAAATGTTGAGGAGTTCCACGGTTAGCATACAAAATTCACAGTAATAAAAAGTTTTGAAGAAATAGTAATTTTTTATTTAATATAATCATTATATTTAATTATATTTATAAACTACTATATTAATTAAATTCAGGATTAATTGATTGATCAGTTTATAATGATTAGTTAAATTAATTAATTGATTCATAAAAAATTCATAAAATTAGGATTTTGAGACAAGATTTTTTAAATCTAAAAATTCGGTGGTAGGTGTAGTGATTCCATAATTACTTTAAAAAAAATAACCTCCTAAAACTCTTGTAAAAATTTAAATGCGATTCAACAGTTGAATCAAAAGTTATGGTTTTTTTGAGCTATCATTATCATCATGTGTGACCAAACCTCCTCTTAGGTTTATAGTTGTCTTACTAGTCCATAAATATATCTGCTATGCCATTTATGTAATCTATTTAAAGCAAATCACCATCTAGTTATTATAAACTCCGTCTTAACTACTCATAATCACTTATTATCGCAAGCTTATTTATATCATTGACACTGAAAACACATAGAACAATTATTATGTGAACAATAATTTTTTTTTTTGAGATTTTAATTAGAGTATACAAGTTGAACAAAGATGTATATTTTGACTTATAAAAGTTTATAAAATTATAGTTTTTATATGAAACAGTCAACTAGTTTATACAAATGGATCAATCAGTCAACTGGTCGAGCCAAATAATTGACGATAAAGCTACATCTTAAATTGGCAGGCTTCTAATACATGAAATGTTTAAATGTTGCTATTTTAAAGTGCGACATTGCTGCACTTAAAAATAATGATATTTAGTAAATATCATATTTTAAAAATGCAACAAGGTGAAAATGTGCTATTTTATCTTTTTTTTTTTCAAATGGTGTTATTCTACCAAAAATTTTAATAAATTGTGCTAATTTTTTTTTTTAATCCTTAAAATGTTAAGGTTAAGTTGTTTTGAAAGTGAAATATTAAAAAAGAAAAACACTCGGTTTTAGTTACCACAACTAATGATTAACAAGATAAACTAGAAAATTTAAAAGAAATTGCCTTTAACTCCTTTAACAACAATTTTACTGGGAAATAAATAATAATAGAAAAATATAATTAGATATTCGTGATGTAATTATTCTTTCAAATAAAAATAAATGAAATTCATTCATAACTATCACATTCATTCTATTTTTGTGCAAGTGAGCCAATGATATATCAAGAATATATAATATTTCTCTTAAATAGTTAGATAAGAATGCCATCCTATCAGTACAACTCATATCATATTCAACTTTATTTCTTAAAATTTTATATTGCAGTAATAAAAATAGAAGGTGACATTTCTTTATTATATTGTTTTTATATTCAATAATATCTGAACTTATATACTTTATTAAAAAAATTATTCTTTTATATTTTTCTTAATTTTTTTAAAAAATACAGTGTTTTTTAATTATCCTCTTATTCATATTTAGTATAATTTAAATCTAATTTTTCAATATGTTATGAAAATTATAATTTATTATGTAGCCATAACTTCACTAGATGGGTTTTGATTTGTCTCTAAAGAGAGGCTATGGAGACATTAGGGACAAAAGCTACATATTTTCTTGTTACTGTTTTGAAAGTAAGAAAGATTAACTTTGGTGGGTTAGCACGGCTTGGGACCCGATTGACCAGGAACTGGAATTAGGTTGAGTTAAAGAAAAAACAAAGGAAGAAAAAATTTGATGTGACCTAGCAGGTTGACCTGATAACCCGGTTGATCCGGCAAGACCCGGTCAAAAACCCGGTTGTAACCTGTTGACTTTTGTTTTTTTACTAAAACAATGTCGTTTTGATTTTTTTTAAAAAAAATTGATTCAAATGACCTAGTTAAAATCCGGTGACCTGATCAAAAACAGAAACCTGGATCTTGGACTGGGCCGGCTCTAAAATCTATGTTTAAAACTATATCAAGACCATATGTATTTTATATATTTGTAAATGTTTTCATTTTAATTTTAATTTTTTTATCTATATATTTTTATTTCTATTTTAAAATACTAATCAAACACAACTTTATTATGAACAAAAAAATTTTATTTCTAGAAATGGCAAGTCCAGTACCTTATATATTTGTTTCTTAATAAATATTTACCAATATTTTTGATTCTCAAGAAAAAAAAAACAATTAGTTGACATTAAAGCGGTTATTTGTGGATAACTCTGTAAAGAACGTGTGAAAAAAAAGGGGGGAGGACGCCACGCGCTGAACTCGCGTCGGTTAATAATATCTTATTTAATACGGTATTTCGCTTCCCAATTCGTACAAAAATTAAATAATTGCGTGGACTTATCTAGGAGCGTGTACGCTCTAATTTATTCAAAGAGTTAATCATAACGTTTTCAGTCACTAAGTTAAATGAAATTAATTAACTAGTCCTCATGTTTTTCTTTTTTTCTTTTTCTTTTTTTTTTTGTAGAAAAGAACAAATAAAATGAAGTTGATGAGATAGAAATTGAGCGTTTGGAAACGCGGTTATACTCGTGTTTTCAAAAAAATATAAATTTATTTTACTAAAAATTAATTTTTTTATATATTTTGGATTATTTTGATACGCTGATCTTTAAAATGATTTTTAAAAATAAAATATATATATATATATATTATTTTGATGCATTTCGATACAAAAAACACTTTGAAAAATAATCGCAACCATACTTCAAACATGCCGATTTGCTTTTGGAGCAAAAATACTACTAAATCAAGGAAATCAACTTTAGTCAAGGGGCTATTTAATCACTTCAAGGACTAATTGATTAGTTTGGAGAGACTGAGGGACTGAGTTAGAATTAACCAAATCCATGCTTGGACGTGCACTCGGTTTGAAATATTGCGGACCAGACCCGATCAACACGGTTTTAACACTCTTGTCTGTATTATTTTTTTCGGTAAGTGTAATAATAAATAATAAATAGGAGGGATTTTTCCGCGTTACTTCGATGTGTAAAAAGACCAACACAGTGTTTACTTTTTCTTTAATTAATAAGGTAATTGTTATTACCCCAGTGGGAGTCCCATGAATGATGGAAAAGCACTAGCGATTTTGTCGTTCTTGCTGTCATGCGGAAAGTAATCTAGGTTTTATTTCGGGCTATTACTATTCATTGTACCTACTCTACATTAAAAGTAAACTTTTAAATTAATTTATTATATAAGTGGAAAGGGCTTCAATGTAATAGAAATGTTTTGTGGTATTCTTTTTTAAAAAACTAAAGAACGAAAAAAAGAGTACTGTATGTATTTGATAAAATAAATTGAAAATTTATGAAAAACAAAATATTGTTAATGTTAATTAAAGACTAAAACATGGAGTTGATTTCGTAGTAAAGTAACACATAGCCTTATATGCAAATATTTTATATCGATTGATTATTTTATTTTAAATTTTTTATCTTTTTATCTTAGAAGTTATATCTATAGTTTAATACATATGATAGTTTAATACATATGATTTTTTTGTTGTTGTAAATGCATCATATAAATATAATTGGTCAATCTAGAATTTAATAAGAAAATTAGAAATAAATTATAATAATCTCTTTAAAGTATTATAAAATTATAAAAAATAAAAATATTAATTACTATCTATAAAAAAAGCTTTACCAAAAAATTTAAAAAAACATGAGAGAGAGGATATATACTTAAAGTAGGTCACCAGTTAACAACACAAGTCACAATATAATACCACATAAAACAATCATAAAAAATAAACTTTTCTACATTCTTGTTTGAGCTATTATACTTTCCATCTCTCCCATAATTTACTAATATAAACATCAGATGGTCTTTTATCCTAATAAGTGACTTGTTTTTACAAGAAAACGTGAAACAATCAAACTCATACACTTTAAATTAAAACACAGTTATGGAAAGTCCCCATTTAATCTGAAGTTTTTAAGACTTCATCAATGGCGCCATTCATAAGAAGCTAAAAAAATCTAGTTCATTCCAATTTCACTTCTTGGAAAGCTAATGTTTGAGTTGTCCGCCAATATTTTTAGAGCACATGACTTGATAATTTTTTAAGTTAACATTTAATCCTGACATATTACAAAAGTCAGTGAGAACACTAATGAGGACACGCATTTAAGCTTTGCTAGCTTTCATAAATAACATAATGTCATATGCAAAGAAAATGTGTGAGATGCCCGAACCCCTTTTAGATACATGAATAGGGTGCTGGACTTATCTGAAACCTTATTGCTAATCAGGCAGTCCAATTTTTCCATACACAAAACAAATAAATAAGGAAAAAGAGGGTCACCTTGATGCAACCCATGATTAGGAATGAATGATGAGAGCTTCGAGCTATTCCAAAGAAGAGTGAGGAAAGATGCCCGAACATGAAACATAATCAGATTAACAGTAGTTGCTGGAAAGAAAAACTGTTCAAGATTAGTCTAGAGGAAGTCCCAACTAACTATATCATAAGCTTTCTTTATATCGATTTTTATAGCCAAAACTCCATGTTTATTTCTGGTCTTGTGTATATAATTCATTACCTCCTAAACAATCAAAGCATTATTAGAAGTACTACGACCTAAAATAAAGCTACTCTAAAGAGAACCAATGAGATTATCAAAGATAAGGACATAGCTTGCTCAGCAAATCTTTTGTAATTAGCTTGTAAATAACACTATATACGCTAATTTGATGGAAGTTTTTAAAATTGATTGACCTCTCCTTTTTGGGAATTAAAACCACGAGAGTTTCTGCAATGTCCCTATCAAAATTCCCATTCTCAAAGGCTTTATGAACATGATTCAACACATCATCACCCACCTCGTTCTAATAGGTTTTAAAGAAAATAGGTTGGAAACCATCCTTACCTAGAGCTCTGAAAGAACATATACTTATAAAGATAACATGGATTTCATGAGGGTCAACCACAACATTAGAAAAAAGAGTTATAAAACTTTACAGCTTCTTCCTAGAGAACAGTATCATCAGAACATCACAAATCCATCAAGAAGAGAAAGCCCATAAATTATGTTTCTTCTCCTTTAGGCATTTGTAAGAGTGTAAATAAATTATATATTCTTGTTTCCATGGCACACCTATTTTTCTCTAGATTTCTAGAACCACAAAAGTTCTTCTTGCACGAGGACTTTATTATACTCCCGACATAAATCACGTTAAAGCTAAAAAAAAGCATCTTGATATTGATTCTCTAAATAAGTTTGAACACCTCTTAGTCTACCTTCAATTCTGTGTTTCTTTTTAAATTGTTACCAAAGGTATTCTTGTTGAATAATATAGAATTTAGGCGGACTTCATCTAAACCATGAACCATAACCTG
Source organism: Populus davidiana (assembly GCA_030145905.1). Lineage (NCBI taxonomy): Eukaryota > Viridiplantae > Streptophyta > Magnoliopsida > Malpighiales > Salicaceae > Populus > Populus davidiana. The sequence continues at coordinate 7,529,301 of CM057803.1, forward strand.
GCCACTCTTGTTTTAGGAATTAATAATTATATTTTCATAGTCCTCATGAGTAATCCAGGCTACCTCGAACTTGAACAGCTTGCCTCCTAATCTGTCAGGGGTTTACCACATCTTATAATAATTGGATCGTAGTCCGAATGAAGCCTACACAAGTGTTCTAGATAGGTCTCAAGAAATTCAGTTTGCCACTTTACCAAAAAAAATCCATGTCTAGTTTTTTTAGCTAAGTAACAAACTCTATTGATGTGGTAGTGCCATGTAAATTTCAGGCCCTAATACCTTAAGTCCACCAAATTACAATCATTTATCATATGAATAAACCTAGTTGCTCTAAACCAGGAGAAAATACCCCCATGATTTTATGAAAAACTACAAATTTCATTGAAGTCTCCTATTAGAGTTTAAGGCCCTTGGATCTTGTGGGCGATGAGAGATAATTTCAAAGTTGCTGCCTGATATGGGGGATAAAAGAGGCATAGACAACTGTTAAGAATTAGCAGCTTTGTGCTAAAGTAATCTGGATAGTAACACATTGGTTAGTAATATCAACTAATATCATAGAGAAGTTACATTTCAAAGACAATACCTATATACCATCTGCGTGGCCTTGAGCTTCCACAATCGCAGCTGGAGAATAATCTAAATTGTTCAAAAATTTCTCAATCCTAACAAAATAAATATGAGTTTCAAGAATACCAATGAAAATTGGATGAAACTTATTGACCAAGTCTCTGCAATGTCTTTTGCTCTGTATGTTTACGACACGATTAAGGGCCTCTATTCATTTGCATTTCCAAATCCCCATAAAAATCTGCTATATAAAGAGTTATCTCCTCCGAGCATGTTGTAACTCCACTATTAACACATGTAGGTTGCCTTATGCCAGCCATATTATTAATTCCTAGATCACGTGGACTATCTTTTGTTCCTACTTTCATTTAGAGATTCTTTAGGCAGCACATTATCTCTAGGAGTCAAGCTATTTAACCCGTTTCTCATACTTCTTGCCTCCCCTAATAAAGTTTTCTCACAATTTCCAGCTATGAATATGAAAGGCATAGAAGAGGTTAAATCCCAAACACTATATCCCGCTAGATTTGGCATAATTTTCTTCTACTTCTTCTTTTGTATTCTATTTCTACCCATTTCTTTAAGCACAACTAGTTTATCTAAGGGTTCACCAACAATGGCCTCCTTTCTTTTAGATCTTTTATTTTACCAGTGCACTATCTTGTCTATTAGGCCTTTAATAGGGCCCTCAGTAACAGGGTTTGCAGCTTTTATAACATTGAGTCCACCACATTTATATGCTATCAGAATACTCTTCTCCATATTATGTAAGGTAATATATCTATCATCATCATCATCTCCATAACTCCCCTCTTTAGTTTTAACATTATTATCATCTCTAGGTCTTCTCCTCCTTGTAACCACAAAACAATCCTCGTGAATACTGCTAGGGTTTATATAAATCTTAACTATTGATAGTGATACGTTACAATAGACATTTTTGTATCCCAACATCATTATGTTTAGGCCTTCAACCGCTAAACCCTCCACTGTAACTTTGTGACATGTTTTTGTTTTGTAGTCCTTAGTCACATGACCATAACAACTACATCTACTATAAATTATATGGAGTCCCTCATACTCCACCTTGTATCAATTATCTCTTATATATTTTACCCATAATAGGTTGCTCAAGGTTTATTTCTGACACATCCGAGCAGATTTCCCTCTTTTCATATTAAGTGTATTCAGATTGACCTTAACTAGAGTACTAACTATTATGGCCATAACAAGCAAAAAAGCTTTCATCATAAAAGACATGTTTGAGGCTAAGAATTCTTTACCACATCATCGTTTGATTTATTTTGGTAGTGATCAAATTGAAATCAGAAGACCAATTACACACTGTCAAATAATGGTTAAAGATCATCCATGGACCTCTGGTAATAACCTTCGTTATATGATCCTTGATATCAAACTTCACCACAAAGAAACCATTATTGACATCCACAAGCTCAAAGTCACCAGATTGTTTCCAAACCCCGCTTAGTCTTGACTTCATTTGAAAGAAACCAACGTTTTTACCAAAAAGTTTAGTGATCAGAGAGTCATGCCAAGGAATGCAAAGATTGTTAAACACTCCATCATCAGTAAAAATAATTTTAGCAACAATCTATTTTCATTCTCATGCTCAATTCGCACCCAATTTGTTCTCTATTAGATTTACTTTGTTTCTCATCGGGTGATCTAATCCTAAAAACCTTATCCCTATAAGAGACTTTTACATGCAATGTTAAGTGAGATATCCCAATCTCGTTAACAATACCAGGGGTTTCATAGGTATTAAATCAATCCCTAGTACTGCTATAAAAAAACTCCATGTTCATATAAAAAAAAAGGGCCTAGATTTGTTCCTTTCTGTAACAATCTATTGAATCACCTTATTTGAAAGGTGAAATAGTTAAAGAATTGCAGCTGCAAATTGAAGGTTTTTTGGGGCCTTCCTGTAAACTAGTTATAACTAAATCATTAAATTTAAATTATGTAAGAGAATATAATACAATCCTATCTCACTAAATGTTAGTTAAATGATTTTTTATATAATTAGACCCGTAAATTATATGTTTTTTTAATTTTTTATTAAATATTATTTTTTATTGAATATTATTTTTTTATTGAATTACAGTAAATAAAACAAAATTATCTTTTATTTGCATGAATCTTTTTATTAAAAATCAAATTTTGAATAGAAGGATGTGATCTTGATTTGAAAGGAGGAATCGTCTCACTATTTACTTCTCTATTATTCTCACTTGACTTGATCTGATTTGAAAAAAACTTTTCTTTTCGTGTAGAATGAATAAGTTTGGCTCATAATTTAAGGCTAAATAAATATATAATTCAAATGAACATTTCTAAATAATTATTAAGAAAATTACTCAAAAATATCCTTCTGAAAGAACGTAAAGAATACTCATAAAAATGTGGCTGGAATTAATTTGACAGTGGCCTTAGTTTGGTCGGCAATAAGGTGGGGGACCATTCGATGGGTTTAAATATAAATTTTATTTAATTTTATAAAGCAGTCAGAATCAGCCATAGCATATATGATTGCACTAGTTTTTGTTTTCTAGTAAAGAAGAGGGACCAAGTTCACAAAAACACAAATCATGGACACTGACACATGAGACAACAACCCAATAAATTAAAGAAAGTACTACCATTCTCGAGCAACTTCGTCGATTTATATATATATATATATACACACACACACATAAATCCAAGCTGTTAGGCCAGCGCCCTCGGCTTATTTTGTTAGGGCGTGTCTGATTGGTTTTATTCTTTTTTTGTTATAAATTATTTATGAAATTTTATATGTAGGTTTTTTTGAAATTAAGAGTTTGCTTTCAAAATTTTATATGTAGGTTTTTTTGAAGTATTTTTATACATAAACAAATTAAAATATAAATTGAAAAGCTCATTCGTATATTTAATCAAATAAATCGAGAACTATTTGAATTAATAAACGGGAAAAAATTATATTAATAATAACTAAAAATAAATTTAAAAAAGTGAATGTGTTAATAAACATAATATTTACCCGGTTATTTTTTAAATTTATTAATTAAAATTAATTTTTTTATTCAATCAAATGATACTAAAAATAATCATATATTAAATTAATTAAATAAAGTAAAAAAAAATATTATTAAAAGCTGCACATATTAGAAATATTATATGAAAAAAGATAACATAAGAAAAAAAGCAATATCAGAAAAAAATTGTCTCGTCATTGTGACTTAACTCATCAAACCCAAGACCCGAACCATGAACTCAACCGAATTTAATAATGTTTCCCCTTAAATTTATATTCAACTTTTTTAAAAAATTAAAGACTCACAACACCATTAAAAAAAACAATCTTTATCTAAAAGAGGTTAAATAAGAAAAACAAATAATAAATGAGTAATATTAATTGAAATATAAATTGAAAAATTATTTTAAAAAATGTTTATATAAAAAAAGATACTAGTAAAAAAAAATATTTAAAAAAAATAATTTCCTAGTTGTTGTAGTTTAACTCGTTAAACCTGTGACCTGGACCATGAACTCAACCAGGTTCAATACTTTTTTTTTCCTTAAATTTATATTTAACTTTTAAAAAAATTTAAATACGTACAACACCATAAAAAAATCTCTATAAAAAAAATTAAATAATAAAACAAAATCACAAATAATGGATCTTAAATGAAACATAAATTTAAATATTACACACACACACACAAGTATATAAAAAAAAACATTATAAAAAAAATAATTGCTCGGTTGTTGTTGTTGTAGCTTAACTCGTTAAACCCGTGATACAGACCGTGAACTCAACTGAGTTCAATATTTGTTTTCCTTAAATTTATATTCAATTTTAAAAAAAAATAACCAGTGATCTAGACCATGAACCCAACCGAGTTCAATATTTATTTTCCCTTAAATTCACATTCAAACTTTTTTTAAAAAATTAAACTTGTGACTCAGACTATGAACTCAACCAGGTTCTATAATGTTGTTCTCTTAAATTTATATTCAACCTTTTAAAAAAATATAAAATTCAATACACACAACACCATCAAAATACAATTTTTATACAAAAAAGGTTAAATACGCGTGGAAAAAATCACAGGTGAGAAATATTAATTGAAAAATAAATTTTAAAATTATTTTTAAAAGATATATATATACCAGTAAAAAAACAATATAAGAAAAAAAAATTACCTTGTTGTCGTAGCTTAACTCGTTAAACCCATGACATGGATCATGAACTCAATCGAGTTCAATATTTTTTTTTGTTAAATTTATATTCAACCTTTAAAAAAAAACTTGTGACTTGGAATGTCCACAATAAAACTTGTGGGGTGAACCCAGACCATAAACTTAACTTGATTTAATATTTTTTTTTTTTTTAAAATTTATAGCAAACCTAAAAAAAAAAAAAAACAATGTTGTCCACATAAAAAAAAAAGCATGCAGGGGTGAATAGTGCGGTTGTACAATATTCACTTCATATATTTTTTCTTAATAAACAATATTGTTTACAGTAAAACGTGAGGAGATGAATAGTATATCTGCATAATATTTACCCCGTACATTTTAGTTTATTCTGGATGAATTCAGATAAGAAACTTAATTAAATTTAATATTTTTTTACTTTAAATTTATTGAAAATTTTAAAAAAATATATCAATGTAGTTTATAAAAAAATACAAAAAGAAGCACGAAGACAGTTAAGGTTTGGAAAGTTAAGCAGTAGATTCAAAATTACGGAATTCAAACGTGGCATCAAAGTAGTGTTAAGGTTCCTGTCCTAACACGGACTCCAATATTAGATTTAAAGAAAAAAAAAATCACTTGAAGTCAGTTTAATATTATAATATCAATTACTTTTTAAAGGATTTTTTTTGAAAATAAATTAAAATAATATATATTTTTTATTTTTTAAAATTTATTTTGACATCAAAATAATTTAAAAATACAAAAAAATAAATTAAAATTAAAAAATTAAAAATTTTAAGAACATTTTTAAATAACAAAAATATCACCAAAACTTTTGCTGATGTCGTGTTTGAAGTAGCTTTATATATGACTAGATGGCTACTCAGCATGGGGGCTGTCCTTATCTGAAATCCTAGTTTTTTGAGAGCTTTTGGACATTACACGACAACCATTTCACTGCTGGATCACATGCTCATCCTGCAAAATCTCCATTTTCTAAACTGTTTCTGCAATTTCTGCAGATGGCGTGCTTCTGGCTTTCCTCAGGTCCCCCTTTTCTTTTCCTGTGTTCTACAGGCCCCTGATTTATATTTTTTATATATAAAAAAAGTTAGATTGGGCAATTAACACTTAAAATATAAATAAATACTAAAATATCACAAGATGGAAAAGTTTGAGTTTTTGTTTTTTAGCCCTTTAGAACAAAATAACACATGTATAAAATATTTAGAAAAATAACATAGTTTAAAAAGTCATATGACATCTTAAACTCCTGAATTGCAAGTGTTACATGCGATTCTCTCCAAAATTAAAATTAGATTGACACAATTTACAATAAAAAATAAAGAGAGAGAAAAAAACAAGGAAAAAAAGAAAAATATCATAGACAAACTGAAACTCTGATAACGACATCACTAGTATTGTTAAAAAAATATCGACGAGATGAATCTAACGACATCAAGGAAGGTTACGAACAGTAACTAGAGAGGGCTAAATGAGCTGTCCAAATATGTCAAGATTCATTTGCTTTTGGATAGCTCGTGTGACACACTTTGTTCATCATTGGTGACCTTCTTTTATGTTGTTGGATTTATCTTGTCGAGATCTTTCTAACAATATTGGTGGTGTCATTATCGGAGCTTCGATGTGTCTCTAGGATCTTTTTAACTTTGGAGAGCTTCGTAGATGATAATTGCAACTCGCGAGTCATAGATGTCATTTGCAACTCTCTAAATTGTGCTCCTTTTCTAAATAGTTTTTATATATTTTATCCATTTTTAAAAAGTGCTAAAATTCAAAACTACTAAAAATGTTTTAGAAAAATAATACAGTTTGAAGATGTCGAGGTTCCAAATGGCGACATTTGACTACACATCGCGGTTATGAACTGTGGCATTATTGAAATGTCGCATTTAAAAAATATGACATTTCATCGAATGTCGTTGTTTTGAACCACAACATCCTTAAAGAGACTATTTTGAGAAACAACTAGACATTTGATTAAACAATCATATAATAGCCAAAAACAGTTCGATCGTTTTTCAAAATAGTTAGATCGTTTTGACTACCGTCTAGTTTTGGATAATTTTTATGTTTTAAGCCTGAAAAAGTTCATAAAATCATTTTTTTTTATTAATATAAGATTTTATTTACTTTATGAATTTAAAGAGTTAAAAATTTAACAATTTTATCAAAATCTGGACAAAGTTTCCTCTATATAAAAACTATACCCAAAATTTTATCTCTCTTAAAAAAACCTGCAAAAGACCTTTGTCATAACCCAATTTTGGGTTATTCCCTAAATTTCACTTTTTCTAAAAAATAAAAATAAAAAAATAGAATAAAGGCTGGCACTGTGGAGAAAGCTGATAAAAAGGGACTGTAAAAATAGGCAAAAATCGAAGGTCAAATTAAATGCATATTCGAAGGTCAAATTAAATGATTATTGGATGAATTTGCATAAAACTTAAGTCCAATGACATAATTAAATTTTTAATGGGCCAATTTGATTTAATCATGGGCCAAATTAAATTTTAATTATGTTTAAGAATTAATTTAGGTCCAATTGAAGGATTTAATTAAGTGCAAGGACTTAATTATACTTTAAATGGGTCAAATTAATTTGGGGGCTTAATTGGTGAAAAATTAAGTTCGGGAGCTTAATTTGGACTGAATTGAAAAAGATTGAAATTTTAAGAGACAAAATTTAATTTTTACCAAGTGAATTGAACACAAAAATTGAGGGACCAATTTTGAGACCCGAAAAAATATTTTGCCTATAAATAGCAGCTTTTAACTCAAAATTAGGGGGGTTCATTTTGTAATTTTGGGAAGGAAAGAGAGAACCCTAAAAAACTAAACTTTTCTTCTTCCCTGCTGAAAGTAGCCGCCAGGGAGACCCCCCCTTTTGGGAAATTTTTTCCTTCTTCTCCTATACACAGCCGCCCCCCACTGGTTTTTGGTTTTTCTCCAACTACAGCCGGCAGCTCCCCTGAAGCTCCCCCTTCTGATTTATTTTCTTCTCCCCGGTTTGTTGCTCCCCCAAAAACAGCAGCAACATTGACAAACCAAAGAGCCCCCGCTGTTTTGTTTTTTTCTCTTCTTTTCCACAAACCAGCCACCACCCTTGAAACCAAGTCAGCCCCCTTTAAAAAATCAGAGAACCCCTCTCAGCAAGGGAGTCTGCTCCCTTTTCCCCATTTTTCCAAGACTGTAACCGCAGCCTTCTCCTCCAAAAAATCCAACAGGCCGTCGCTCTCCCTTCTCTTTGACAGCACAGATTAGCCGGCCACTCATCCTTCCCCCTGATTTTTGCCAAACGAAACAGAGGGCACAAGACAGCCCCTGATTCTCTTCCTCAAAACCATTTCCAGCGGCCGACCCTATCTTCTCCCCTTTTTTCCAACACTGTAGCCGCAACCCCCTACTCCCTTTTGGAAAGGAAAAAACGGAGAACCAAAGACTTCACCCTTTATTTTTCTCCCTCACCGATCTGCCATCCTCCAGCTCACAGAACTAGAGCCCCACTTCCATCTTCTCTAAAAACGAACCAGAACTGGCCGAACCCATTCCTTCCTTCATCTCCCCTGCACGCCGGCCTTCACGATCTCCTCCTCAGCCACGGCTGCTTCTCCTTCGGTTTCCTTCCACAGCAGCGACGACCGAACAGATCCAGCGCCGGGGCAACACTGTCATCATCTCCTTCAACCGGTGGCAGACCCACGATCCCCTCTTCCACAGCAGCGACGCTCCTCTGGTTCGGGTCCTCTTCCTTGCCGGTGATTTGAAACGAAGAAGAAAGAGAAGCCGGATCTGTGGGATGCAGATATAAAAAACCAAGAAGAAAAGGGGACAGCTTGTTGTTGTGTTTTGTTCTTTTTGCAGGTGACAGGGGTTATCAATACAGGTGCAGGGAAGAAAAGGGAGACGAAGCTGAGCAGACCCACCCATTTCCATCTGTTCGCGACGGCGCGTGAACCCACGCGCCGCCACTAGTCAAAGCAATCCAGAAGGCTTTCCTGCAATTCTGTGTTTTTGGGGTCTTTTCTGTAATTTTGAAATCGTTAAGGCCTTGTTTGGGTAAACTTTGAATTGTTGCTATTTTGTAATATGTAAATGTGGAAAAGAAAAGAAAAACAAATAATAATAAAAAAGTTGTGTGTGTGTGTTTTTTATATTTATTTATTATATTGTATTATAAAAATAAAAAAAAACAAAAAAGGAATTAATTGTTTAATTTGAACATGCACAAATTCTAAGGATGGATAAAATCATGTTGTATTTTCCATGAAAACGTAAGAACATGTAGAAGTGGGCTAAAATTGTATTTTAAAAATTACATCAAGCTCACGAAGTTTGAATGTGGTGTGCGCATTGTGTTTGTGAATTTTATGGTAAAATTGCAGGAATAAAGAAGGAATTAATATTTTGATTGGATCACGGTGTAGAAGTACAAACTTGTACGGAAGTTGTATTTTTAAAATCCGATGAAAAGACAATTTTTTAAACTTCTTTTAACACATCAAGTCCACGGAGCAGCTTACCTCAGGTAGGGTGTGTTAGGGGTGCTAACACCTTCCCTAACCACAATCAGTTCCTTACCCGTGAGTCTCTGACCATGACCAGTCCATCAGGGTTTCCTAGTAACCTCAATTAAATACTAGGTGGCGACTCCTAACGAACCAATTCAAGCGATACAAACAACGAGACATGAATCGCTAGCCGATGCCGCGCGCGAGGGATTTTCCGACGTGCGACAGAATAGCGACTCCACTGGGGAGGTATTGTTTCTGACAATTTTGGACTAAGCTTTGTGTACTTGATGTGTTTAATTTTTGCCATTTTTGTCTTGGTTTATTTTATGCATTCATTTTTAGAATTGTTTCATGCATCACTTGTATTTATTTTTAAAAGCACACACAAGCTTCTAAGTTAGGTGGGGAGTAGCAGTCTACCTCATGACTTTCAGTCGGGGTTCAGATTTGTGAAACATCCAACTATGAGCTGAGTGTTTACTTGGTAATGGCGGTCACATGGTGCCCCAACCATTCCTTGTAAACCCCTATACTGCCTTCACGTGAGGTGGTCACTGGGCAGTTCATAGACCCTTTTGAGACCAGGTAGAAAACCTACCCATGTTCACACAATGACTAGAACCTATCCTTAGGTTGTATGTGCTATCATTTATTTGCATCGGGGCGAACCCTTCTTGAAGCATCTTGAACTCAAGATTTGTGGGTGACACATTGGTCGTCACTAAGAAAATTTTCATTGTAGAGTTTGGGCAAAAATCATGATTCTTGTTCCATCATACAAGAGTTACGACCATGTTGTCACCCCTCGAAGGGCGAGTTCATCATATAGATTTCATGTTCATACATTTGTCATGCGTGCACCAGAATAAAAAGTAGGTCCCCTCCGAGTCTACAACACCTGATTTTGAGAGAAAAACATTGGAGACAAAGAGCGTGCTCACCACAGCATCCATTTCCAAGAAGAGTTAGAGTCTCTGAAAGCAAGCGTGGCTTGCTTCACTAGCTTACTCGAGCAAACACTTAGAAATGCCTCTAGTGAAGGTCCTTCCAATCGGCCAGTCATTTTTGTTCACAGCCCCAACAAAGACTCAACCTGAAGAAATTTGGGGCCCACATGATTAAGAGCCTCAACACAATTTGAAGGGGAATTGCATCACCGTTGCAGAATGGAGCATGTTCTTGTTCTGCCAAAAATAACTACCTCAGTTTGATCATGCTTATAAAAACTTGATTTTTTGTTTCAACCTATTCCAGTTTTTGTTGGTAATTTGGCTCAAAATTCCACAAGACTTTCCCTGTCCACTGAGCCTTTCTTGTTAATAAGATCATGTGTTTTGCTGTGTTCATCACATGCCTTTATTTTTGTTGTTTCATGCAAATAACACATTGAGCATAACATTTAAGCATGAAACAATCACGCCCAAAATCTTGTGGTGCGTTTCCCTTTTCTTCCCAAAACAATGCATGATCATACATGTTTTCGTAAGGATTTTTGGAAATTCAAAGCTTAGTACAAAAACAAAAATCATGTTGATGTTTGTTCGAAACGAACGAGTTTTGGAAATTCAGGTGATTCCTTAGAGAGGTAACCATACACCTAGAAAACCCAAAAAAAAAACACCATGAAGTGACTCCAAAAGCTAAGTTTTGATTGCATGAATAATGAGAAATCGCGCTGCATACTCGCATGAAAGCAAGGCTTACCGATCCTAAATGCATGCATTTGAGATGAAGAAAGGCCATCTTCGATAATCCTTTCACATTGCTGAAATATATCATTTGCAGTCCCCTTTTGAGCCTAATAAATTTTTCTTGAAAAATAACCTTGGCTAGGATTGCACCCTACACTGGGGAGCAAGTGCAAAAAAATCTATAATGATTGAAAGTGCCCAAACAATACTGGGGGGCATAAAAGAAAATTCTCAATCATCAAAGGTGCTCATACAAAGCTAGGGAGCATGAAGAAAAATCCAAAGGATCCAAAAATTTTGAGCAAAAAACAAAGCAAATGCAATGATGCTCAAAATCAAATGAAGAAAACAAAAACAAAGAGAAACAGCCCAAACCCAACACTGGGGGGCACCGTGGACCATTTTTACAAATCAATTCCAAGGTCCAGAAATGTATGAACAAAAAAGTTTGGGATATAAGCACTTGTGATCCTTAGTCTTAAAGTCCTTTAAACACCTTTTGAGCCTACAAATATCCTTTTCTTCATAGCCAATAGCCCAAGCCTACATTACGTGCCTAATCAAGCCCTTTCTGATCAAAGGCAAGCAATCTGGGTCAGTAGACAGTGCTTTCTCTTGCGAAATAAAATCATTATTCATGCAAATAAAATGAATGCTTTGAGAACGGTTCTCAATAACCCTCAAATTGAAATTTAAACCTTTTGTGACCAACTAGATGTCACTTCGTGTTCTTCATATTTTCACCAATGGTTCTCAATAACCCACAAATTGAAATTTAAACCTTTTGTGACCAAACAGATGTCACTTCTTGTTTTTCACATTTTCACAAATGGTTCTCAATAACCCACAAATTGAAATTTCAACCTTTTGTGACCAACCAAATGTCACTTCATATTTTTTCACCAAAATCAAAACAAAAAGTTTTCATCACTTCTGAAAACCTCTCCATAGGAATCACTTGAATTTCTTCAGAATGAGTTCGCTTTGAATCGATGTTAAAATGATTTCTATCTCTGGAATAACTTTGAAATTCCAAAAATTCTGCATGAAAACAACTCCTTGTCAAACCTTCCTTCACATAGCCTCATCCCCAAACCCGAATTGAATACTTGGGGGTATGATCAAGCTAGGGGGCAATCAAAAAAAATCTGGCAGAGCTGGCTCCAAGATTCCCTTTCTAAGAAACAATTGGGCAAACTTGGCAACCCTTAAGATAAAAGGGGCGGAGAACAAGGAAATGATGGCAACAAGTCTTTCCTAGAGGCCAAGATCGTAAGATATTTCTCGAGTAAGCAAGGGGGACAAAAGCCATCAAAGCTTACTATCAGAGACTCAAACTTTTGAGAAAAGGAGAACTCCATGAAGAAAAGGGGACCTATACTTCTCAGGTAAGTATACATGCATATTGATCATAATGCATTTCTTTCATCCTTGACAGATCGGTGTCTCACCATCACCTCTTTTTGAGCGGGTTGCTAAAGCCCTAGCCTTTTAGGTAGTGTGTTTTCCAACCCTACCTCCTTTTGAGGGCATCTTTTAGCCCTCACCCTTTAGGTAGTGTGTTTTCTAACCCTGCCTCTTTTTTAGTGTGCCTTCGAGCCCTAACCTTTTAGGTAGTGTGTTTTCCAACCCTACCTCTTTCTGAGGGCGTCTTTTAGCCCTCACTCCTTAGGTAATGTGTTTTCTAACCATACCTCTTTTTTTTAGTGCGCTTTAGAGCCCCCAACCATCTTAGGTAGTGTGTTTTCTGACCCTACCTCCCTTTTTTAGTGCGCCTTCGAGCCATCAACCACTTTAGGTAGTGTGTTTTTTCTGACCCTACCTCCCCTTTTGAGTGCGCCTTAGAGACTTCGATCACCTATAGGTAGTGTGTTTTTCAACCCTATCTCCTTTTAAGTGCGCCTTAGAGCCATCAACCCTTTAGGTAGTGCGTTTTCCAACCCTATCTCTTTTTAAGTGCGCCTTAGGGCCATTAACCACCTTAGGTAGTGCGTTTTCCAACCTTACCTCCTTGCCTCTTTTCGAGTGCACTTTTGAGCCCTCGATCACCTTTAGGTAGTGCGTTTTTCAACCCTATCTCCTTTTAAGTGTGCCTTAGAGCCATCAACCTTTTAGGTTGTGCGTTTTTCAACCCTATCTCCTTTTACGTGCGCCTTAGAGCCATCAACCTTTTAGGTTGTGCGTTTTCCAACCCTATCTCTTTTTAAGTGTGCCTTAGGGCCATTAACCACTTTAGGTAGTGCGTTTTCCAACCTTACCTCTTTTCGAGTGCACCTTTAGGCCCTCGATCACCTATAGGTGGTGCGTTTTTCAACCCTACCTCCTTTTAAGTGCGTCTTAGAGCCATCGACATCTTAGGTAGTGCGTTTTCCAACCTTGCCTCCTTTTAAATGCGCCTTAGGGCCATCAACCACCTTAGGTAGTGCGTTTTCTAACCATACCTCCTTTTGAGTGCGCTTTAGAGCCTTTGACCGCTTTAGGTAGTGCGTTTTCCAACCTTACCTCCTTTCGAATGCTCCTTTGAGCCCTCACCACCTTAGGTAGTGCGTTTTCCAACCTTGCCTCCTTTTGAGAACTCCTTCGAGCCCTGACCTCTTGTGTAGTGTGCTTTTTACCTACTTTAGAATGCGCCTTGGAGCACTCATCTCTTAGGTAGTGTGTTTTTCTAACCCTACCTCCTTTCGAGTGCGCTCTTCAGCCCTCGTTCCCCATCGAGTCCTATCATGTCTTCCCTTTCAAACATTTTGCCTTTTCGCCCGGGCAGGTCACCCATTATAATCAGACCTCTTTCAAAACTCTTTTCATCTTCCATTTGGGCCGGTCGCCCATAACAATGAAACCATTTTGAGAAATCCTTGCATTTCTCCCCCATCTTCAAAATTCTTCCATTTGGGCCGGTTGCCCATAACAATGAAACCATTTTGAGAAGTCCTTGCATTTCTCCCCATCTTCAAAATTCTTCCATTTGGGTCGGTTGCCCATAACAATAAAACCATTTTGAGAAATCCTTGCATTTCTCCCCACTTTCAAACTTTTTCACTTGGACTGGTCGCCCATAACAATAAAACCATTTTGAGAAATCTTTGCATTTCTCACCACCTCCAAAATTTTTCACCATCTTGAGAAATCTTCGCCTTTCTCTACCACTTTGAAAAATCTTTGCATTTTTCATCACTTTCCATCTGGGCAGGTTGCCCATTACAACAAGACCACTTTGAAAAATCTTTGCATTTTTCATCACTTTCCATCTAGGCAGGTTGCCCATTACAACAAGACCACTTCGAAAAATCTTTGTATTTTTCACCACTTTGAAAAATCTTTGCATTTTTCATCACTTTCCACCTGGGTAGGTCGCCCATTACAACAAGACCACTTAAAAAAAAATCTTTGCATCCTTCACCACCGTGAGAAATCTTCGCATTTCTCATTACTTTGAAAAAATCTCTGCATTTTTCCCCACTTTAAAAAAAATCTTTGCATCCTTCACCACCGTGAGAAATCTTCGCATTTCTCATTACTTTGAAAAATCTCTGCATTTTTCACCACTTTGAAAAATCTCTGCATTCTTCACCTCTTTGAAAAAATCTTTATATTTTTCAAAACCTTTCATCGGGGCCGGTTGCCCATTACAACAAAACCACTTTGAAAAATCTTTGCATTTTTCACCACCTTGAAAACTCTTTTCGTTTTCCATCTGGGCCGGTTGCCCATTACAACAAAACCACTTTGAAAAATCTTTGCATTTTTCACCACTTTGAAAAATCTCTGTATTTTTCACCATTTTGAGAAATCTTCGCATTTCTCACCACTTTGAAAAATCTCTGTATTTTTCACCACTTTAAAACATCTTCGTGTTTTGCACCCGGGTAGGTCACCCATGACAATTCGACCATTTCAAAATCTTTGAATTTTCAAAAAAAAAAAAAAACAAAAAAAAAAGAGAATCTCTTCCTTTTTTCTTCTTTACAACGCTTACTATCTAAAGTCTCTTACGAGACTTTCTATCATAAGCATTGTAAAGAGGGGGGCAACTGTCATAACCCAATTTTGGGTTATTCCCTAAATTTCACTTTTTCTAAAAAATAAAAATAAAAAAATAGAATAAAGGCTGGCACTGTGGAGAAAGCTGATAAAAAGGGACTGTAAAAATAGGCAAAAATCGAAGGTCAAATTAAATGCATATTCGAAGGTCAAATTAAATGATTATTGGATGAATTTGCATAAAACTTAAGTCCAATGACATAATTAAATTTTTAATGGGCCAATTTGATTTAATCATGGGCCAAATTAAATTTTAATTATGTTTAAGAATTAATTTAGGTCCAATTGAAGGATTTAATTAAGTGCAAGGACTTAATTATACTTTAAATGGGTCAAATTAATTTGGGGGCTTAATTGGTGAAAAATTAAGTTCGGGAGCTTAATTTGGACTGAATTGAAAAAGATTGAAATTTTAAGAGACAAAATTTAATTTTTACCAAGTGAATTGAACACAAAAATTGAGGGACCAATTTTGAGACCCGAAAAAATATTTTGCCTATAAATAGCAGCTTTTAACTCAAAATTAGGGGGGTTCATTTTGTAATTTTGGGAAGGAAAGAGAGAACCCTAAAAAACTAAACTTTTCTTCTTCCCTGCTGAAAGCAGCCGCCAGGGAGACCCCCCCTTTTGGGAAAATTTTTCCTTCTTCTCCTATACACAGCCGCCCCCCACTGGTTTTTGGTTTTTCTCCAACTACAGCCGGCAGCTCCCCTGAAGCTCCCCCTTCTGATTTATTTTCTTCTCCCCGGTTTGTTGCTCCCCCAAAAACAGCAGCAACATTGACAAACCAAAGAGCCCCCGCTGTTTTGTTTTTTTCTCTTCTTTTCCACAAACCAGCCACCACCCTTGAAACCAAGTCAGCCCCCTTTAAAAAATCAGAGAACCCCTCTCAGCAAGGGAGTCTGCTCCCTTTTCCCCATTTTTCCAAGACTGTAACCGCAGCCTTCTCCTCCAAAAAATCCAACAGGCCGTCGCTCTCCCTTCTCTTTGACAGCACAGATTAGCCGGCCACTCATCCTTCCCCCTGATTTTTGCCAAACGAAACAGAGGGCACAAGACAGCCCCTGATTCTCTTCCTCAAAACCATTTCCAGCGGCCGACCCTATCTTCTCCCCTTTTTTCCAACACTGTAGCCGCAACCCCCTACTCCCTTTTGGAAAGGAAAAAACGGAGAACCAAAGACTTCACCCTTTATTTTTCTCCCTCACCGATCTGCCATCCTCCAGCTCACAGAACTAGAGCCCCACTTCCATCTTCTCTAAAAACGAACCAGAACTGGCCGAACCCATTCCTTCCTTCATCTCCCCTGCACGCCGGCCTTCACGATCTCCTCCTCAGCCACGGCTGCTTCTCCTTCGGTTTCCTTCCACAGCAGCGACGACCGAACAGATCCAGCGCCGGGGCAACACTGTCATCATCTCCTTCAACCGGTGGCAGACCCACGATCCCCTCTTCCACAGCAGCGACGCTCCTCTGGTTCGGGTCCTCTTCCTTGCCGGTGATTTGAAACGAAGAAGAAAGAGAAGCCGGATCTGTGGGATGCAGATATAAAAAACCAAGAAGAAAAGGGGACAGCTTGTTGTTGTGTTTTGTTCTTTTTGCAGGTGACAGGGGTTATCAATACAGGTGCAGGGAAGAAAAGGGAGACGAAGCTGAGCAGACCCACCCATTTCCATCTGTTCGCGACGGCGCGTGAACCCACGCGCCGCCACTAGTCAAAGCAATCCAGAAGGCTTTCCTGCAATTCTGTGTTTTTGGGGTCTTTTCTGTAATTTTGAAATCGTTAAGGCCTTGTTTGGGTAAACTTTGAATTGTTGCTATTTTGTAATATGTAAATGTGGAAAAGAAAAGAAAAACAAATAATAATAAAAAAGTTGTGTGTGTGTGTTTTTTATATTTATTTATTATATTGTATTATAAAAATAAAAAAAACAAAAAAGGAATTAATTGTTTAATTTGAACATGCACAAATTCTAAGGATGGATAAAATCATGTTGTATTTTCCATGAAAACGTAAGAACATGTAGAAGTGGGCTAAAATTGTATTTTAAAAATTACATCAAGCTCACGAAGTTTGAATGTGGTGTGCGCATTGTGTTTGTGAATTTTATGGTAAAATTGCAGGAATAAAGAAGGAATTAATATTTTGATTGGATCACGGTGTAGAAGTACAAACTTGTACGGAAGTTGTATTTTTAAAATCCGATGAAAAGACAATTTTTTAAACTTCTTTTAACACATCAAGTCCACGGAGCAGCTTACCTCAGGTAGGGTGTGTTAGGGGTGCTAACACCTTCCCTAACCACAATCAGTTCCTTACCCGTGAGTCTCTGACCATGACCAGTCCATCAGGGTTTCCTAGTAACCTCAATTAAATACTAGGTGGCGACTCCTAACGAACCAATTCAAGCGATACAAACAACGAGACATGAATCGCTAGCCGATGCCGCGCGCGAGGGATTTTCCGACGTGCGACAGAATAGCGACTCCACTGGGGAGGTATTGTTTCTGACAATTTTGGACTAAGCTTTGTGTACTTGATGTGTTTAATTTTTGCCATTTTTGTCTTGGTTTATTTTATGCATTCATTTTTAGAATTGTTTCATGCATCACTTGTATTTATTTTTAAAAGCACACACAAGCTTCTAAGTTAGGTGGGGAGTAGCAGTCTACCTCATGACTTTCAGTCGGGGTTCAGATTTGTGAAACATCCAACTATGAGCTGAGTGTTTACTTGGTAATGGCGGTCACATGGTGCCCCAACCATTCCTTGTAAACCCCTATACTGCCTTCACGTGAGGTGGTCACTGGGCAGTTCATAGACCCTTTTGAGACCAGGTAGAAAACCTACCCATGTTCACACAATGACTAGAACCTATCCTTAGGTTGTATGTGCTATCATTTATTTGCATCGGGGCGAACCCTTCTTGAAGCATCTTGAACTCAAGATTTGTGGGTGACACATTGGTCGTCACTAAGAAAATTTTCATTGTAGAGTTTGGGCAAAAATCATGATTCTTGTTCCATCATACAAGAGTTACGACCATGTTGTCACCCCTCGAAGGGCGAGTTCATCATATAGATTTCATGTTCATACATTTGTCATGCGTGCACCAGAATAAAAAGTAGGTCCCCTCCGAGTCTACAACACCTGATTTTGAGAGAAAAACATTGGAGACAAAGAGCGTGCTCACCACAGCATCCATTTCCAAGAAGAGTTAGAGTCTCTGAAAGCAAGCGTGGCTTGCTTCACTAGCTTACTCGAGCAAACACTTAGAAATGCCTCTAGTGAAGGTCCTTCCAATCGGCCAGTCATTTTTGTTCACAGCCCCAACAAAGACTCAACCTGAAGAAATTTGGGGCCCACATGATTAAGAGCCTCAACACAATTTGAAGGGGAATTGCATCACCGTTGCAGAATGGAGCATGTTCTTGTTCTGCCAAAAATAACTACCTCAGTTTGATCATGCTTATAAAAACTTGATTTTTTGTTTCAACCTATTCCAGTTTTTGTTGGTAATTTGGCTCAAAATTCCACAAGACTTTCCCTGTCCACTGAGCCTTTCTTGTTAATAAGATCATGTGTTTTGCTGTGTTCATCACATGCCTTTATTTTTGTTGTTTCATGCAAATAACACATTGAGCATAACATTTAAGCATGAAACAATCACGCCCAAAATCTTGTGGTGCGTTTCCCTTTTCTTCCCAAAACAATGCATGATCATACATGTTTTCGTAAGGATTTTTGGAAATTCAAAGCTTAGTACAAAAACAAAAATCATGTTGATGTTTGTTCGAAACGAACGAGTTTTGGAAATTCAGGTGATTCCTTAGAGAGGTAACCATACACCTAGAAAACCCAAAAAAAAAACACCATGAAGTGACTCCAAAAGCTAAGTTTTGATTGCATGAATAATGAGAAATCGCGCTGCATACTCGCATGAAAGCAAGGCTTACCGATCCTAAATGCATGCATTTGAGATGAAGAAAGGCCATCTTCGATAATCCTTTCACATTGCTGAAATATATCATTTGCAGTCCCCTTTTGAGCCTAATAAATTTTTCTTGAAAAATAACCTTGGCTAGGATTGCACCCTACACTGGGGGGCAAGTGCAAAAAAATCTATAATGATTGAAAGTGCCCAAACAATACTGGGGGGCATAAAAGAAAATTCTCAATCATCAAAGGTGCTCATACAAAGCTAGGGAGCATGAAGAAAAATCCAAAGGATCCAAACATTTTGAGCAAAAAACAAAGCAAATGCAATGATGCTCAAAATCAAATGAAGAAAACAAAAACAAAGAGAAACAGCCCAAACCCAACACTGGGGGGCACCGTGGACCATTTTTACAAATCAATTCCAAGGTCCAGAAATGTATGAACAAAAAAGTTTGGGATATAAGCACTTGTGATCCTTAGTCTTAAAGTCCTTTAAACACCTTTTGAGCCTACAAATATCCTTTTCTTCATAGCCAATAGCCCAAGCCTACATTACGTGCCTAATCAAGCCCTTTCTGATCAAAGGCAAGCAATCTGGGTCAGTAGGCAGTGCTTTCTCTTGCGAAATAAAATCATTATTCATGCAAATAAAATGAATGCTTTGAGAACGGTTCTCAATAACCCTCAAATTGAAATTTAAACCTTTTGTGACCAACTAGATGTCACTTCGTGTTCTTCATATTTTCACCAATGGTTCTCAATAACCCACAAATTGAAATTTAAACCTTTTGTGACCAAACAGATGTCACTTCTTGTTTTTCACATTTTCACAAATGGTTCTCAATAACCCACAAATTGAAATTTCAACCTTTTGTGACCAACCAAATGTCACTTCATATTTTTTCACCAAAATCAAAACAAAAAGTTTTCATCACTTCTGAAAACCTCTCCATAGGAATCACTTGAATTTCTTCAGAATGAGTTCGCTTTGAATCGATGTTAAAATGATTTCTATCTCTGGAATAACTTTGAAATTCCAAAAATTCTGCATGAAAACAACTCCTTGTCAAACCTTCCTTCACATAGCCTCATCCCCAAACCCGAATTGAATACTTGGGGGTATGATCAAGCTAGGGGGCAATCAAAAAAAATCTGGCAGAGCTGGCTCCAAGATTCCCTTTCTAAGAAATAATTGGGCAAACTTGGCAACCCTTAAGATAAAAGGGGCGGAGAACAAGGAAATGATGGCAACAAGTCTTTCCTAGAGGCCAAGATCGTAAGATATTTCTCGAGTAAGCAAGGGGGACAAAAGCCATCAAAGCTTACTATCAGAGACTCAAACTTTTGAGAAAAGGAGAACTCCATGAAGAAAAGGGGACCTATACTTCTCAGGTAAGTATACATGCATATTGATCATAATGCATTTCTTTCATCCTTGACAGATCGGTGTCTCACCATCACCTCTTTTTGAGCGGGTTGCTAAAGCCCTAGCCTTTTAGGTAGTGTGTTTTCCAACCCTACCTCCTTTTGAGGGCATCTTTTAGCCCTCACCCTTTAGGTAGTGTGTTTTCTAACCCTGCCTCTTTTTTAGTGTGCCTTCGAGCCCTAACCTTTTAGGTAGTGTGTTTTCCAACCCTACCTCTTTCTGAGGGCGTCTTTTAGCCCTCACTCCTTAGGTAATGTGTTTTCTAACCATACCTCTTTTTTTTAGTGCGCTTTAGAGCCCCCAACCATCTTAGGTAGTGTGTTTTCTGACCCTACCTCCCTTTTTTAGTGCGCCTTCGAGCCATCAACCACTTTAGGTAGTGTGTTTTTTCTGACCCTACCTCCCCTTTTGAGTGCGCCTTAGAGACTTCGATCACCTATAGGTAGTGTGTTTTTCAACCCTATCTCCTTTTAAGTGCGCCTTAGAGCCATCAACCCTTTAGGTAGTGCGTTTTCCAACCCTATCTCTTTTTAAGTGCGCCTTAGGGCCATTAACCACCTTAGGTAGTGCGTTTTCCAACCTTACCTCCTTGCCTCTTTTCGAGTGCACTTTTGAGCCCTCGATCACCTTTAGGTAGTGCGTTTTTCAACCCTATCTCCTTTTAAGTGTGCCTTAGAGCCATCAACCTTTTAGGTTGTGCGTTTTTCAACCCTATCTCCTTTTACGTGCGCCTTAGAGCCATCAACCTTTTAGGTTGTGCGTTTTCCAACCCTATCTCTTTTTAAGTGTGCCTTAGGGCCATTAACCACTTTAGGTAGTGCGTTTTCCAACCTTACCTCTTTTCGAGTGCACCTTTAGGCCCTCGATCACCTATAGGTGGTGCGTTTTTCAACCCTACCTCCTTTTAAGTGCGTCTTAGAGCCATCGACATCTTAGGTAGTGCGTTTTCCAACCTTGCCTCCTTTTAAATGCGCCTTAGGGCCATCAACCACCTTAGGTAGTGCGTTTTCTAACCATACCTCCTTTTGAGTGCGCTTTAGAGCCTTTGACCGCTTTAGGTAGTGCGTTTTCCAACCTTACCTCCTTTCGAATGCTCCTTTGAGCCCTCACCACCTTAGGTAGTGCGTTTTCCAACCTTGCCTCCTTTTGAGAACTCCTTCGAGCCCTGACCTCTTGTGTAGTGTGCTTTTTACCTACTTTAGAATGCGCCTTGGAGCACTCATCTCTTAGGTAGTGTGTTTTTCTAACCCTACCTCCTTTCGAGTGCGCTCTTCAGCCCTCGTTCCCCATCGAGTCCTATCATGTCTTCCCTTTCAGACATTTTGCCTTTTCGCCCGGGCAGGTCACCCATTATAATCAGACCTCTTTCAAAACTCTTTTCATCTTCCATTTGGGCCGGTCGCCCATAACAATGAAACCATTTTGAGAAATCCTTGCATTTCTCCCCCATCTTCAAAATTCTTCCATTTGGGCCGGTTGCCCATAACAATGAAACCATTTTGAGAAGTCCTTGCATTTCTCCCCATCTTCAAAATTCTTCCATTTGGGTCGGTTGCCCATAACAATAAAACCATTTTGAGAAATCCTTGCATTTCTCCCCACTTTCAAACTTTTTCACTTGGACTGGTCGCCCATAACAATAAAACCATTTTGAGAAATCTTTGCATTTCTCACCACCTCCAAAATTTTTCACCATCTTGAGAAATCTTCGCCTTTCTCTACCACTTTGAAAAATCTTTGCATTTTTCATCACTTTCCATCTGGGCAGGTTGCCCATTACAACAAGACCACTTTGAAAAATCTTTGCATTTTTCATCACTTTCCATCTAGGCAGGTTGCCCATTACAACAAGACCACTTCGAAAAATCTTTGTATTTTTCACCACTTTGAAAAATCTTTGCATTTTTCATCACTTTCCACCTGGGTAGGTCGCCCATTACAACAAGACCACTTAAAAAAAAATCTTTGCATCCTTCACCACCGTGAGAAATCTTCGCATTTCTCATTACTTTGAAAAAATCTCTGCATTTTTCCCCACTTTAAAAAAAATCTTTGCATCCTTCACCACCGTGAGAAATCTTCGCATTTCTCATTACTTTGAAAAATCTCTGCATTTTTCACCACTTTGAAAAATCTCTGCATTCTTCACCTCTTTGAAAAAATCTTTATATTTTTCAAAACCTTTCATCGGGGCCGGTTGCCCATTACAACAAAACCACTTTGAAAAATCTTTGCATTTTTCACCACCTTGAAAACTCTTTTCGTTTTCCATCTGGGCCGGTTGCCCATTACAACAAAACCACTTTGAAAAATCTTTGCATTTTTCACCACTTTGAAAAATCTCTGTATTTTTCACCATTTTGAGAAATCTTCGCATTTCTCACCACTTTGAAAAATCTCTGTATTTTTCACCACTTTAAAACATCTTCGTGTTTTGCACCCGGGTAGGTCACCCATGACAATTCGACCATTTCAAAATCTTTGAATTTTCAAAAAAAAAAAAAACAAAAAAAAAAGAGAATCTCTTCCTTTTTTCTTCTTTACAACGCTTACTATCTAAAGTCTCTTACGAGACTTTCTATCATAAGCATTGTAAAGAGGGGGGCAACTGTCATAACCCAATTTTGGGTTATTCCCTAAATTTCACTTTTTCTAAAAAATAAAAATAAAAAAATAGAATAAAGGCTGGCACTGTGGAGAAAGCTGATAAAAAGGGACTGTAAAAATAGGCAAAAATCGAAGGTCAAATTAAATGCATATTCGAAGGTCAAATTAAATGATTATTGGATGAATTTGCATAAAACTTAAGTCCAATGACATAATTAAATTTTTAATGGGCCAATTTGATTTAATCATGGGCCAAATTAAATTTTA
Source organism: Populus davidiana (assembly GCA_030145905.1). Taxonomy (NCBI): domain Eukaryota; kingdom Viridiplantae; phylum Streptophyta; class Magnoliopsida; order Malpighiales; family Salicaceae; genus Populus; species Populus davidiana. Next base: position 7,552,581 of record CM057803.1, read on the forward strand.
ATTATGTTTAAGAATTAATTTAGGTCCAATTGAAGGATTTAATTAAGTGCAAGGACTTAATTATACTTTAAATGGGTCAAATTAATTTGGGGGCTTAATTGGTGAAAAATTAAGTTCGGGAGCTTAATTTGGACTGAATTGAAAAAGATTGAAATTTTAAGAGACAAAATTTAATTTTTACCAAGTGAATTGAACACAAAAATTGAGGGACCAATTTTGAGACCCGAAAAAATATTTTGCCTATAAATAGCAGCTTTTAACTCAAAATTAGGGGGGTTCATTTTGTAATTTTGGGAAGGAAAGAGAGAACCCTAAAAAACTAAACTTTTCTTCTTCCCTGCTGAAAGCAGCCGCCAGGGAGACCCCCCCTTTTGGGAAAATTTTTCCTTCTTCTCCTATACACAGCCGCCCCCCACTGGTTTTTGGTTTTTCTCCAACTACAGCCGGCAGCTCCCCTGAAGCTCCCCCTTCTGATTTATTTTCTTCTCCCCGGTTTGTTGCTCCCCCAAAAACAGCAGCAACATTGACAAACCAAAGAGCCCCCGCTGTTTTGTTTTTTTCTCTTCTTTTCCACAAACCAGCCACCACCCTTGAAACCAAGTCAGCCCCCTTTAAAAAATCAGAGAACCCCTCTCAGCAAGGGAGTCTGCTCCCTTTTCCCCATTTTTCCAAGACTGTAACCGCAGCCTTCTCCTCTAAAAAATCCAACAGGCCGTCGCTCTCCCTTCTCTTTGACAGCACAGATTAGCCGGCCACTCATCCTTCCCCCTGATTTTTGCCAAACGAAACAGAGGGCACAAGACAGCCCCTGATTCTCTTCCTCAAAACCATTTCCAGCGGCCGACCCTATCTTCTCCCCTTTTTTCCAACACTGTAGCCGCAACCCCCTACTCCCTTTTGGAAAGGAAAAAACGGAGAACCAAAGACTTCACCCTTTATTTTTCTCCCTCACCGATCCGCCATCCTCCAGCTCACAGAACTAGAGCCCCACTTCCATCTTCTCTAAAAACGAACCAGAACTGGCCGAACCCATTCCTTCCTTCATCTCCCCTGCACGCCGGCCTTCACGATCTCCTCCTCAGCCACGGCTGCTTCTCCTTCGGTTTCCTTCCACAGCAGCGACGACCGAACAGATCCAGCGCCGGGGCAACACTGTCATCATCTCCTTCAACCGGTGGCAGACCCACGATCCCCTCTTCCACAGCAGCGACGCTCCTCTGGTTCGGGTCCTCTTCCTTGCCGGTGATTTGAAACGAAGAAGAAAGAGAAGCCGGATCTGTGGGATGCAGATATAAAAAACCAAGAAGAAAAGGGGACAGCTTGTTGTTGTGTTTTGTTCTTTTTGCAGGTGACAGGGGTTATCAATACAGGTGCAGGGAAGAAAAGGGAGACGAAGCTGAGCAGACCCACCCATTTCCATCTGTTCGCGACGGCGCGTGAACCCACGCGCCGCCACTAGTCAAAGCAATCCAGAAGGCTTTCCTGCAATTCTGTGTTTTTGGGGTCTTTTCTGTAATTTTGAAATCGTTAAGGCCTTGTTTGGGTAAACTTTGAATTGTTGCTATTTTGTAATATGTAAATGTGGAAAAGAAAAGAAAAACAAATAATAATAAAAAAGTTGTGTGTGTGTGTTTTTTATATTTATTTATTATATTGTATTATAAAAATAAAAAAAACAAAAAAGGAATTAATTGTTTAATTTGAACATGCACAAATTCTAAGGATGGATAAAATCATGTTGTATTTTCCATGAAAACGTAAGAACATGTAGAAGTGGGCTAAAATTGTATTTTAAAAATTACATCAAGCTCACGAAGTTTGAATGTGGTGTGCGCATTGTGTTTGTGAATTTTATGGTAAAATTGCAGGAATAAAGAAGGAATTAATATTTTGATTGGATCACGGTGTAGAAGTACAAACTTGTACGGAAGTTGTATTTTTAAAATCCGATGAAAAGACAATTTTTTAAACTTCTTTTAACACATCAAGTCCACGGAGCAGCTTACCTCAGGTAGGGTGTGTTAGGGGTGCTAACACCTTCCCTAACCACAATCAGTTCCTTACCCGTGAGTCTCTGACCATGACCAGTCCATCAGGGTTTCCTAGTAACCTCAATTAAATACTAGGTGGCGACTCCTAACGAACCAATTCAAGCGATACAAACAACGAGACATGAATCGCTAGCCGATGCCGCGCGCGAGGGATTTTCCGACGTGCGACAACCTTAATAACCCCAATTAACAAATTCTAACTAAACTTAATATATTCTCATATTCTATAATCACAACTAGCCCTGGAATGTAAAAACAAAACATATATAAATGTAAAATGAATTAAGAATAATTCAATATTCAAGTAATCCCAAAATATATAAACATAAATCATCTATCTATTTATGTCTATGTTGTCTACTTGATAATCTGGACTCATCATTAGCATGGCTGAATCCAGCTCCTACACTTACCTAAGTGGTCTCGTTCTTTGTCATAATATCATTAATAGTTAGTCTCTATTCAAAGGTTTTAATAATACAATATTCAAGTAATTTCAAAATACATAAACATAAATCATCTATCTATATATGTTTACGTTGTCTACTAGATGATCCAGGCTCATTAGTAACATGACTAGATCCAACTCCTACATCTGCCTAAGTGGCATCGTTTTCTGCCACGACATCATTAAGAGTTAGCATCTTTCCAAAGGTTTTAAGTCCAATATGGCAAACATTTAATTAACCACTAGGACGCAACGATGTAAACTTCACTTTTTTCATCAATACTGTGAAGATAAGATGCAGCCTCTCGACCCTTTTATAGCAAAAAGCCAACCTAATATTAATAAAATATTAATGTTAAATTAAAAGATAAATACATAAAACTCAACGATTAACATATATTAATCATAAAAAGACTTGATTACTTATATGATGTTGAATCTACTTGGCATGTTGCTTTTACCGTATATATCCAAGTGGAGGAACCTACTCGGGATCTGGAGTAATGACTTACCGTGTTATACTCATTTACCAAATCATATAGTCCTCGTCATTAATCAAATGATATATCTATGTAAGTATCTAATTCTTCTGTGCATCCCATTATGATACATAAGCTCTATATTGGCCTAACTAATTGTAATCATTATTTTTGCTCCTATAAATAATGACGTGAAGCATCACTCGTATTGATATTTACTAGAATATTCTACCTTAGCCGAACTATTACATTACCCGATCAAGGCAATGCAGCTCGACCATCTCAAAACATATTTGTGGGACCATTGATGTCTATATATCTATTTCGCTAGTGCAGATGACTGGAGTAATGACCAATCTTTCTTCTGAGTAAGGCGTCCATATGACCTGCAGATTATAAGTTACATAAATATCAAACAACAATAATTGGGTGCAGTTAATTTCTTTTATTTAACAAATAGTTCAATAAATACCTAGATAGCATGTTGTTTATCGAGCTCACTCTGATAAAATACAAGCACATGTGTTGGATTATTTTCAAAAGCTCATCCAATATACCACCTAACATTAAAATCATGTCAGTTTAATTACATTTTCAAAGTTTCATGAACACAATATAAATATATATAATTGCAAAAATAACATAACAATACCTGCATCCTAATAGGAGATGAAATGTAGCTCCCATAAATAAGTCTACTTCAACTCAAGGTCTAGTGTAATTAGTCTATTCTAACTAGTTTGGTAATGGATGAAATGGCATTCCATATGCTGATATGTAGCTTTGAACTGTGTAATAATCATCGATAAACTGTATGAAGTCCAAGTGATTCTCAACACAACATGTAAGAACATGTGAACATGGATGATGTAATGTCTATCATTTATCACATGTGTATGCTCTATCATTCAACATGTTTGCTTATCTAACTTCTTTCACAACACCTAGTTTACTAAAGTTGATGACCTAGAAAACCTATTCCTCATAATCAAATAACATTGCAGTATGATCTTTTGGTTTGTCCCTGTTTATTGTTGATCCGATCTGAATTGTAGAAGGCTAAATTACTCCACTTTGACTGACATCACCAGCTTCACATCTCTGCTTGACCCAATAACCATTACATCTGTAATATGTTAATTGCACTAGAGCAGAAATAAGCATTGCATGAGCATTTTTCAAAGCATGATTAAATGGTTTTGAAAAATTAGTTATCATATTATCCTACCAATGACCACTATCATAATATAAAGTTATTTTTATTTTGGCTCCCTTTCAAGCCATTCTTTATATCTTAGGTTTAGGTTACATATTTTTTCATAACACATCCTCATTATTTTTTTATTTTTTTGGTAGTTGGGTCTTTGAATTTATGGTTGAAGTTGCTTGCAAAATATCGAGCACCATATCGATGGTATCCTAAAAGTTGATGCTAAATTTCTGCTACTTTATTTTTTATGCTTGTATGTCTATCTAATATTATACATTTATTGGTTCTACCACCAGTAACGCATCTTTGTAAGCAAATTAATGTCTCAAAAGTCTTTTCATGTGAACCAAAAAGATGCTCAATTACCTTCTGTTTTACAACCTGTGTTTTGTCATATAATATTTTTATACTTGTAATGCAATTTTATTTCATCTTGTATGCTTGCAACTATCATTGAAAGATTGATCATTAAAAAAATTGATATAGCAATATCAATAAAATTTGCATTAAGTTGATGATAGTCTTTTTGGACAAATGTTGAAACATGTGTGCAGTCCCTTTAACTTTGTTATCTCAAATGAATTTGATCTTTTATGATATTCCCCACGAAAATATGACTTTCATTTTGGTGCTTGCACACATTGTAATTGAACAAATACAAAGTTTGATCGTTGGACTCGGTACTCAATCGAGTGTGTATTGTGCTGTCGTTTAATGACATTAACCAATTTATTTTTACTACTAAATGTTTGACCAACCCCCAAATCAGACCCTCCAGACCTACACCTATGACTAAGTACCCAATTATATAAAATAACAAAACTAGACCTAGAAGCATCTCCAAATTCAGCAACAAGGGAATAATTTCATCACCAACACCATTATCATTATGAACATCATCTTCATTAACACTAGGCTTAGAATAGTCAAATCTGTGTTGATCAGCAAAAAGATTGTAAAAAAATAGTATCATCTATCATTTACAACATATCATTTGACAATGAACTAATTTTACCTTTACCAACTGAATTTGAAGGACTAATAGAAGTTGGGATACACATATAATTTGGTTGACTACTCACATACAATATCATCATGTTCAAACCACTTTGAATGAAAGAATCAATCATTGTCTTAAAACTACCATCACACACAATCGATACAAAATAATACTATTGTTCACCAATTTGACTCTTACATGTTTTTTAACATTAATATCATTATAATTCCACCCAAGCCTATGACAAATGGTTTCTTTCAATTCTACATATAACATGTCTAAATTATCAGTTAACAACAAACTATCCCGCTATTATATGTAATACTACTATTGACTTTAGGAACAATATTATCATTGTAATAGTCTAACGTACATATATTATTAGACATTCTATAAAAAAAATCAGACTCTAGTCAATTTAACGTAATTTTAACTAAATTGTATTACCATAGTTCTAATTGGTAAAATTCATAGCAAATTCAATCAAATTCTCATGATATGGTTTAAATTTTAATTTATGCTGCATTTGTAAAGCACGACATCTAAAATTGTTGCGTTTCATAAGCATGATATTTAGTTGATATCGGTTTTTTAAAACGTGACAAGATTAAATTATATTATTTCATCAAATTTTTTTCAAACGTGTTATTCCATTAAATTCTCAAGTTTACTAAGCTAATTTGATAAATAAAAAACACCAAACAAATTAAAACCCGGAGGACATTCCTAACATCATTGTTTCTTGATGAATGTTTCTCTTCTCCCATGTCTTCTAACATTCCTAACTTATAAAAACAACCCAAGAAAAATTATTTTGACAATTATAAATCAAACTAACGGTTGATACACAAGCTCATCCGATTATACTCCCTCGAATAAAAAAGACCAACAGCTTCATGATCTTCATCTGCTTGCTGATATCTCCACCGTTTGCGAGGTATTTGTTTATGTTTGTCTCTACATTCGTCAAGCAATGGCAAACCGATGCTCTTTCATCACCTTTTTTTTTTCTTTTTTTTTTTTAATGGTATCTTTTGTCAGCATTTTAAAAGATTCTTATATATATCAACCGAAATTTCAGATAAATATAGAACAGCTTGCACTTCCTCCTACCGTGTACACATCACATTACCAAATCGTTGTCTTTGATTATTGTTGGTGATCAAACATGTAGTTGATACGATGGTGACCACAACTATTACTTAATGCAAATAGTAAAAGGTTGGCTCATAATAGCAATTACTTAGTGAAAAAAAACAACAAAGTAAAGAATATATATATTAAGATGAAGGAAAAGTTTACAATGACTTTCGACTGTAGTTTGGTATCTGAATGCTCCGTTTTGTCCTAATGCTAATGACGAATTTTTTATGTAAATAATTAAATTGATTTTTATTTACATTTTTTTCTTATGTCATTTTCTGAATGACTAGAGGAGCAGCGAAATTAGGAGGGGTATGGCTTAACTAGTCAAGTCCTGAATTTGTTTCTTAGAAATCACCAGTTCGAGTTTCATAAATTTTAGGGCCATTTAAGACTTACAAGATCGTTAATTTAAGAACCGGTAGAATTAGTCAAGGTGCATTCAAACCGATTCGAACAACTATATTAATTAAACAAAAAAGAAGCGGAGGAAATAATTAACATTGCACAGTGTACGTTAGCATGTTAGGTTTTATGATTCTGTTTCTCCACTGTTAGAGCTAGGGTTACCACACAGAGAGAAACGACCTGAACAACACAACAGGAATCAAGGAAAAGTTGAGGACACTTCTCTATCTTTGCCGTAAAAGTGGAATTTATGAATAATTTTCGAGCACACAACTTCGAATACACGGAGTATTTTTAAAAAAAGATTAAAGAGAGCTAGCTGGTAAAGTTGCTCAAATTGCTGCTTTGGACACGATACCCCATTCTTCTGGTAAAGTGATGAGATAGAATAGAACCTACTTTGCTGGCATGGTGTGAAGGAGGAATAAGAACAGTGCATGATTCGTGTTGATTATGGCTTTTATTGCCTATGAGACATTTGTTTGGAGGAGAATGCATGATAAAGTGTTTCACCTAAAATCGGTAGTGTACTTTTTCCAAGTAACAGTAATCCTTGGTTTCACATTTATGTTTAAATTACTGTGCTTGGATTAAAATTATTTTTAAATATTTAAATTATTGAAAACTTTTAAATATTGTTATTAAATTCGATACATTAGTGTAAATTTGAAAAAACTCAACCCAAGCGTTCACGTAACGCTAGAGATTTCTTTCTTTCTTTTTCTTAGATGTGGAATAATTCTGTTTTCAAGATCCTCAGATTCTCTCTCTCTCTCCCTATCTCTCTCTCTCTCTAGACTGAATTGGAGGAGAATCAAAAGACAAAGTATATATGATAAGAGGAAAGACAAGACCTTTTTAATTAGGTCCCATTTACGAAAAAGCCATCCAAAAAAGTAGTTGCAGTTTCCTTCAAGGTAAGAAAGCTATTGACGTGCAAATCCCGAAAGCAGCTGGACGTGGGATTTTACCTTTCCATGCAACACCTTAATAAAAGCTTGTTAGAAAATAATTGAAAGTTTCAATTTCTTTTTCATTAAATATATGGAATATGATTGGAAAATAGTGAAGTGATAATCTAACTTACGCAATTAGCTTAGTTGCGCGGCTGTTTGTTTCTGTATTTTAAAAGTATTTTTGAAAAAATTATTTTTATTTTTATTTATTTTAAATTAATACATTTTTAGTATTTTTAAATTATTTTAATGTGCTGATATTAAAAATAATTTTTAAAAAATAAAAAAAATATCATTAGCATATATTTTGACACGAAAAATTATTTGAAAAGTAACCGCAACCACACTGCCAAACAATCTCACAACATAGGAATAAAATTTACAGACCGGTGTTTAAAAGTGTAGTTACAATTACTTTTCAAAGTAATTTTCTCTCAAAAATACATTAAAATAATTTAATTTATTTTTTAAAATTTATTTTTGATATCAATATATCAAAACAATTTAAAAATATCAAAAAATATTAAATTTTAACAAATCTCTATTTAAACGGCCTTCTCATACAAGTCAATAACCTCAACTATATCCATTAAACAAGTAGTGGATTTTTATTTTTTTAACTAAAACTCGAAAACGAGATTTTTTCTAGAGGAAAAGACACTGTACTGATAGTTGAGCTACTTGTTCATACGCAAAGTAGTTGAAATTAAAGGGAAGAAACACACTACTTTTTTCTTGAGGTGATGTATAGAGATATGCTTCTTTATTCAAAAAAAAAGAAAAAAAGAAGAAGGAAAAAAGATGTGCCACGTTGGTCGATGATAATCTTTTTTTCCTACTTACCAAGTCCCTTTCAGCATCTGCTACCGACAATTTGACCGACTTCCATAACGTCTCCGGTAGGGCATCGAATAATGTCGTCCGTCCATCTTGTCTTTTTATTTGACCCCTTAAACGGATTGCGATAGGCGCTATCAATTTATTATTTACTGCTTCTTAAATAGCATTCCTATAGCGCGTTTACTAGACGTGCCTCCACGCTACGTGGGTGGCCTGAATTATTATTATTATTATTATTTATTTTATAAAAATTAGTGCTCATGGCCCACAAGTAATTTAAAAAAAATATAAAGAAATAAGATTGAAAAATAAATTAAAAAATTAACCTAATTAATCTAAATTAGAATAATAAATATGTAACCTGAATAACAAGGAAAATTAATACGTTTTAACCCATCAAATTTATAATTCAAGTCATGAAATTGAAGTAAATATCTTTCATGTGTTGACATAAAAATAACATATGCTAACAACTTTTTTATTAAAATGTTATTTTATATTTATTAAAAGTAATTTTATCTTAATGAAATTTATAATAACAAAAAAAAATCTTAATAAAAAAATAAAAAAGACTCAGAACACAAAATTTTAAAATTTTTACTTTGATGGTAATTGAATCATGTTACTCCGTATAAAAAAGTACAACGACTGAAAAATCTCCAGATGTAAGTTTTATTTTTTATTTCCCACGGTACTCAAATAAGGATAGAAATATCGGTGTCCCACGGCAAACATCAATATTTTTATTTTTTTATCATCACAAAAAAAAATTTCTTCTTCTTTTTAATATATATTTTTGATATATTCATCGAGGTCGCTCTCAGAAGATGAAAGGTCACTCTCAAGAATCAAATCACGAGGGAAAGTTGATCCACTTAAATTTCTGCTAATGATCATATAATTGCATATGAATTAGAATGCATAGGAATTCCCGAAAATTTACCATACTAATATTATTATAGCACAAGCATGTTTAATTTTGAAGTTCTTACAGCATCCGAAGTATTAGGCTGGACATACAAGTCTTTCTTTTTATACAGAACTTGGTCTCCAAAGCTAGCTCTGTTATGGTTTAACAGCTAGTGGTACTTTCGGGTTGGTGAGTGAGACTCGAGTTCATCTTTTGGGTCAGTTAAAGGCAAGCCCTCCCAGGCAATTCGTAACTAACCTTACAAGAAATTTATTTGCATTTGAAGAATTGGAAGCTAGCTTTTGGTTCATCAGATTAATATAATCATTCATGTCTTCTTAAATTTCAACTGTTTTACCATGATCATTAACTACCTTTGTCGCTTAAAATCGAACTTGAAGGCCCTGCAAATGGGTTCCTTTCGTTCACGTATTTCAACCATAAATACTGTTTCCATATCAAAGGAAGAAACTGTCATATCCTTTTTGAAGAACTGCTCTTGTATGAAAGATTTGAAGCAAATTCATGCCCGTGTAATCCAACTTGGCTTTGAGCAGAACCGTTTTGTTGTAGGCAAGGTCATTGTGTTTTGTGCTGCTGCAGAGCATGGAGATATGAACTATGCTGTTTCGGTTTTTGAAAAGATTGGTGACCCCGATGCTTTTATTTTTAATACGATGATTAGGGGTTTTGGCAAGACTAATGACCCTCGAAAAGCTTTTGATTGCTATAAAAGAATGCAAGAGAGAGGTTTAGTGTCAGACAGCTTCACTTTCTCATTCTTGCTAAAGGTTTGTGGCCAGTTAGGGTTGGTTTTGTTGGGGAGACTAATCCATTGCAGCACATTGAAACGTGGGCTTAATTCACATGTCTTTGTTAGGAACACCCTTGTTCATATGTATGGCATGTTTAAGGATATAGAAGCATCCCGCCAACTGTTTGAAGAAATTCCCAACCCAGAATTAGTGGCATGGAATATTATAATTGATTGCCATGTCTCTTGTGGTAAGTTCAATGAAGCACTTGACATGTTCTCAAGGATGTTGAAATTCTGCATAGAGCCTGACGAGGCCACATTCGTTGTGATCCTCTCCGCATGTTCTGCATTGGGTGCGTTAGATTTTGGGAGATGGGTTCATTCTTGTATTAGCAATATTGGTCATGGGTGTACTACAGAGGTTAATAATTCACTCCTTGATATGTATGCGAAGTGTGGAGCTCTTGAAGAAGCGTTTGAGATATTCAATGGGATGAACAAGAAGAATACAGTAACATGGAATACGATGATTTTGGGACTGGCAAGTCATGGCTATGCAAATGAGGCATTGGTTCTCTTTTCCAATATGCTAGAACAAAAGCACTGGGCACCAGATGATATTACTTTCTTGGTGGTTTTGTCTGCTTGCAGCCATGGAGGGATGGTTGATAAAGGATGGAGATTTTTTGATATTATGAAGAAAGAGTACCATATCCAACCAACAATAAAGCACTATGGGTGCATGGTGGATATTTTGGGTCGAGCTGGTTTCGTTGAGGAGGCTTATCGATTAATAAGTAATATGCCAATGCAGTGCAATGCCATTGTGTGGAGAACATTGTTGGCTGCTTGTAGGTTGCACGGAAATGTTGAACTCGGGAAGCAGGTTAGGAAGCAGCTTTTGGAATTGGAACCAGATCACAGCAGTGACTACGTTCTTCTTGCAAACACGTATGCAAGTGCAGGACGGTGGAATGAAGCTATGAGAGTGAGAAAAACAATGCATAAGAGGGGAGTTCAGAAACCTGAACCTGGTAATAGCGTTGTGGGCAGGCATCCCAGTTTGAGGTCAGATGAGCCTCTCTTAAGTTTCTTGTGAAGCATCACTTAATGTTATGCAGCTTAAGTCTGTTCAACCGAGGACTTGATTCTGTCAGATACTATTCAGCAAATTGCACTGTTGATGCTCTTGCTAAATAGTTCATATAAGTGAAAACAGTGTAGCCTTGCTTTAGCTCCTGAGTTTTGCTGGGAGGATGTGGACGTCTGGTGGTAAATTTTTGCTTTATATGAACCTGGTGGTGTCTTCTCAACCACCCATTGTGTAAGAAAATCTCTGTTAGACATCTTCGCTTTGCTGATAACCTCATAGTGTTCTGAAGGTTCAATTGAAGCTCTGTTAATTCCACCATGCAACAATTTTATTCTCTCTCAGTCCCCAAATCTACTGGTTTATAATGGGAAGGTTACCAGACAAGTATTTCGAAGATCCTCTTCTCTGTAAATTGAGTCATGATGATTCTAAAGCCCTCATTGATTAGATCACCAACAGATTGCCGTAGTAGGCATTTAAATTATTATCTTTTGCCAGAAGATTACAGTTTGCTTTTTTGCTACCTGCCATTTTCATTATTCAAAACTACTGGCCCGTTAAGTTCATTCTTCCTGCTTTTGTTATCATATCTATTGAGCAAAAGTTCAACGCGTTCTTTTGGAACTGAAGAGATGACACTGCTAAGGGGGAAAAAGTTGCTTAGAACAGTATTCTTGGTGTCAGAAAAATGAAGAGGGGAACATTCCATGCTTCACGAGGAATTTGGAACATAATCTTGTTGGCAGGTTCTCGTTGGGTGGCTTGGTGTTATGTACATCTCTTAACAGATAGAAGCTTTTGGTGCTTATCAGCTCCTTGGAGAAGCTTGTTAAACTCAGAGTCTGATTTGGGATCAAACAGCGGACTCAGTGGTAATGGAGAGAATGTTTACCCTGTAAGACTAAGCTACCAGCTGCGATTCAAGGTGAGAATTGGAGCTGGCCAGCAGCTGGATCTAATAAACTGGAAGCAATGCAGAATGCTTTATGTAGTTTAATTCATCCTCAACCTTTGATGATGGATTGTGTTTCCTGGAATCTTGGTTCCGATGGACAATTTTCTGCGAGAAGTGCTTGGCAGTTTGTTTAAATAAAGAAGAGCAGGCTGGTATAAACTGTTGCGGGGTTCTTTACATTTTTTTCTGGAAACAGTTTTATCAGTTGGTTTTTTAGCAGAATAACTGCTAACAGCAAACAAATTGGAGTGGGGAGAGAAAATACACTATAAATTATTACATTACATTACACCATAAACTAAATTCAGAAGGGGTTTTACTGTTTCTTTCACTGTTCATGTAGATCCAAGTGCACTGTTCACTGCTAAAGTTCGCCTAAAATAAAAAAAGAAAAGAGGGGGAAATATTTTAGGTCAGCATCATTTTCATCAAGAATCAAAATCAATCCCCACTTTCGGGTGCCATTTGATTCTATCCACATGAACTATTTCCCAGCTAAATTGTTAGTTAAATACTGTGATGATGAGAGATTGAGTGACATAAGTGTAAGATGCGTACCAAGTGATTACTTTGATGGTCCTTTGCTACCTTTTTCCATGTTAGTTGAGCTTCCAATTCATGTTTGCTAAGGGCCGACCTAAGTTAGGTCAATTTGATGATTGATTTAATTGTATATTATAATATCTTTACAGGAAAACTCTCCATCTTTATAAAGTATTCTTGTTCATCATGATTAATAGATACAAGTAAGGACGGAAGGACGGAGTCATGATATCAGGGTTTAGAGAGTGTTTGGAAGTGTGATAGTGATTATAGTTTAAAGTATTTTTTATTTAAAAATATATTAAAATAATATTTTTATTATTTTTTATATTAACATATCAAAATAATTTTAAAACATAAAAAAATTAATTTAAAAATTAAAAAAATACAAAAAAAAACATGATTTTAACCGTGTTTTTATAAGAGGAAGATGGTTGCCTCTGCCGATAAGTTTTTTTGTTTTTTTAACCATATGAATGATGGTTAGGTCACCTAATAAAACCTTGATGTTTTTCTTGACATAAACCGGAAGTCTTGCCTTTTGGATTATAAAATTGTATTTGGTATTCAATTGATCATCACTACAAATTTGAGGACGACTAAACTTCCTATTATGATAATATATTTTAAAAATTGAAATTCTCTGAAAGAAAATTTTGAATATGTAATTTCTTTTTTTAAAAAAAAAAAAAAGATACCCAGTGCTACTATTTCATATGTCTATTAATAACCTTTTGATTACTTACCAAGCCTAGAATTATTTATTATTAATTTCAAGCAAAAATGCCGAACAAGTCCTTCCTTGAACATTAATCAGTTTATAGTGTGAAGAATTTGCGTTCGATAAATTAAATTAACTCAAATGATCAACTAGTTGTCAAGGATTGAAGGAGTGTGATGAAGAATGTTTTATTAAATATTTTTTTATGTAAAAATATATTAAAATAATATTTTTATATAACTAGTTTGGTTCAGTTTTTTTCGGTTCTTTTGATTTTTTCAGTTTTAAATTTATAAATCGAAACCAAATCAGTTAGTTTTTTCAAAATTTTATTATGTTTAATTGGTTTTTCAGTTTTTTTTTACTATATTTTTTCTGGTTTTCTTGATTTCATCAGTTTTTTGGTTTTTTTACTGACCTCTAATTTCTACTTCTACCCAGTGGAAAAAAGACAGCAATTGAACCGTTCTAAAATCCATCTAACTTGTCTATTATATTTGGTGAAACTAAAGTCAAAGTCTTAAATATGAATTGGAGAAATATTTAAGCTAACGAGATTATTCTAATTGTCCCTTGAGACAATCCTTCTTTTACGAGATATTTTTAACTAATTTTCATGTATAAATGTAAAAAAATCTTTTTTTTGTCCCAATTGAATCTCCAAAGTTAAACATATATCCAAATTAATGTATTTATTTGTGAAGAATTAATATAGTGTTTGTTTTTTAAAAAAATTATTAAATTCTTAAAGGATTTACTTGGTAATTAAAAATATTTTTTTTTAACATACCAATATGGAAGGTGTGCTTTTAAATAAACATAATATTAAAATTATATATTTTATTTTTTTCTAATGAATTTCATATATATTTTAAAATCAATATATAAAATAATACACTTAACATGGAGATAGTTTGATTACTCAGGAATTTATATTTTTTAAACAAATTCACATGATTGATTAATACAGATATAATGAGAGTATATACAAAAAAGAATATTTAAAAGTGTAATGGTGGTTTTTTTAAAAGTATTTTTTTATTCGTAAATATATTAAAATAAAAAAAAATTTACATCAACACATTAAAATAATCTAAAAATAAATTAAAATTAAAAAATAATCTTTTAGAAAAACACTTAAACAATGAGAAGTTTAAAAAAAGTGGAGCCGGACAAGTCTTTGGCTCATCAAAATACATATTTAAGGTGGAAAAACAAGTAAGCGCTAGAAGGAGGGCTTGAACCTCCGACCTTGTGGTTAACAGCCACACGCTCTAGCCAACTGAGCTATTCCAGCTTTGTTTCATTTAGCATAATTAACTTATATAAACTATCTAAATGTCTGCATATTAGAAGATCATGCTTAAGTCGCCTATGTTCCATTCTTAGAAATGGGAAGGGGTATTCTTTTTGCATGTTTGAAAATTTAGCAGAAATTAATTTTTAAAATATATTAAAATTATATATTATTTTATTTTTTACATTAGTGCATTAAAATAATCGAAACATTCTGAAAAACTTAATGTAAAATTAAAAAAAATTCAAAGATTTTCAAAAACATAATTAAACTACAATGTAAAATAATATCTTAGATACTGTTTTATAAATATATCAATCAATTTACAACAAGATATATTATTGACATGTTATTCAAAGCTGAATTTATAATATATTTATTTATTTATTCCAAAAATGAAATAGTAAATATATATTTAAATAATAGTTAGAATATATGTATAAAATAATCATTTGGTTTTATTTAACTGACATCCATAATAAGAATGGTGAGATATTATATAGTAGCTTTTTAATAGTATTAATCAATTACTATCCCCAAAGATTTTGGCTTTACATTATAGAATAAAATCAAAACTATTGAAAAATATTATATTTTTGGCTATTAAAAAGATAGTTTTACACTAATGAAGCATTCATGAATGCCACTATAGAAAGTTTTTTTAAAATATTATTATTCATCTAAAAAAATATTTTATTTTGGATTAAGTTAAAAAATTTAAATACATGTAAAAAAAATTCGGATATCATATACAAAAATTATATATGAGAACTTAAAACATCAAAATAATTAAATAAAAAATTAGCTTATATTACTTAAAAATCAAGAAATTTTTTTTTTTGAAGAAGAAGAAGAATCAAGTAAAAGCACATTTGTTTTTGCATTATAAAGTATGTTTGAAAAAAATATTTTTTTATTTGAAATTAATAGTTTTTATGTTTTTATATTATTTTGATGTATGATGTTAAAAATAAATTTTAAAATATATAAAATATTTTTTAAAAATAACTGATTAACAATCAGAATTGAATAAATAGAATGGTCAACATAAGATGCCACTGTTGGAGAATACTTGAAGGTTTGGGAAGTTAGAATTCCTCCCAAAATTAGACATTAATATTTTTTTACTTTTATAATAATGGACGGTGGTGATTGCGTTTAGAAATAGCACGCCACGCCACGTGGCTAGATATTTCAGCTTCACGCTAACGACTGCCGTCTCCTTAATTAACAAACTCTTAAGTCTATAACCGCCTTAATACCCTACAACGTCAACGCCACGTCAAGCGTCTCGTCATTCTAGATAAGATTACAAAAAAGGTTCCTTAAGTTCCTCGAAATAACGTGATTGCCACCACGCTTCAGCGCCCCAATAAATTGACGCCACCTCCAATTCATTGTGGCTGCTTTTGAACGTTGATGCGAATCTGAATTTTATAGTAGTTTTTTTTGTGACCTTATTTCGAGTTCTTGAACAATTATTCTTCTTGAATAATTATTCCTTGTGACCAGGAGCGCAGCAAGAAAAAATAAAATTAAAGGAGTTAAATTAAAAAAATTATTTTAAAAAAACTAAAATTTTAATTATTTTACTATTAAAATTATAATTATTGACAAAACAAAAAGTTGGAAAAAATATTTTCTTAAAGAGGTCGAGGCATTTACCAGCTCAATAAATAATTAATAATTTAATCAAATTATGTGAATTGACCATCCATTTTGAATTTAATTTTTAGAAAATATTTTATTTTTAATCGAAGATTGTAAGTCTTGATTTTAAATTTATTCAAAATATTTTTTTCAAATAATTAAAATATTTTAGATAAGCTTTTGAATGTTCATGTGAGTTTGGTTTTTTTATTACCTTAGAATAAATTTCAATTTTAATCTAAGATTGTAAATTTTAATTTTGAATTTCATTCAAAATATTATTTTCAAATAATTAAGATGTTTCTAGATAGCTTCTGCTTTTTTAAAAAAATATTTATATTCTTACAAAGAGAATATTAATATAACCATAGGATTAGACAAGGAATTGCTTGCTTTGGAAGAGAGGAAAACGTAGAAAAAGTTATTGAATGATTTTTTTCTACCAATAAATACTATTAAACATGGTTATAATAAACAAATCATTCTCAACAAGGGTAAAGATGTAATTCCATCTATTGTTCCAGAAGCTGGATTACCATTACTATTTGCTTGACAACGACTTGTCGGGTATGCCATAGTTATCTGAAAACAGAGAAGAAGTGGACATAGTCAAAGGGCAGAATTTTCTTATCAATTTTGATGCTAACATATTCCCATGCATTAATGTCCATTCCTTAATATTTAATTAGCCACTACGATTTAAAGGATGTTTGGTTGAGTCATTTTTTAAAATATTTCATTATTTAAAAATATATTAAAATATATAATTTTTAATTTTTAAAATTTAATTTTTATATCAATGCATTAAAATAATTTAAAAATATAATAAAAAATTAATTCATACAGAATAAAAGTTGAGAATTCTTGAAAATTATGTATCTATCACAAGCATCTTTCAAGAAAGATTTCTATTTTATGCATAAAATTAACTTTCGTTGGCCCTTGGAATGAGTGAGACGACTATGTTTATTTTGTAATTTAAAATTTAATTAGTTTTTAATTTTACAAAAAAAAAAAATTGGTTCTTACTTGGGTATCATCACACCTTTTTAAAGGATGAGACTAGTCTCGTTCAGGGTTTGTGACTGTCCTTTTCAATAAGTGTGCTTCCTGAAGATCGAACTTGTATTCTTATCCTTATAGAAATATAACAGTACCTTAACCGCTAGACTAATACTTTATTGATTAGTTTTACAAATTTAAATCCATATAAATTGATTTTCAATTGATTTCACCTAAGAAGATACTAATTAAATTCTTAAGATGCTATTAAATACTTTCTCTCTTCTTTTTCCTTGTGATTTTTTTTTTGTGTAAAAATAAGATTCATAGATGATTTAAAAATGATTATATTCAATGCTTTTATGGAATTATTTCTTAAATTTATTCCAAACATATGCTTGTTTCCCTCTAATTCCAATGAAATTAGAATTATTTCCTTTTGATGCCGGCAACATCTTGCTCAAACCCTACTAATAACTAGAAATTATTCCATAAAGTGATAGAAATCTCACGTAATCATTTCAAAAATATAATCTCGGAAATATGGTTACGATTGCTTTTTAAAATGTTTTTTTATACTAAAATTCATTAAAATAATTTTTTTATATTTTTTTAAAATTATTTTTAAAATCAGCACATTAAAACAATCCAAAATATATAAAAAAATTATTTTTTAACAAAAAAAAATTATCTTTTTTTTTAAACAAGAGTGCAACCATGTTTCCATATGCTCTCTGACATCTAAAAGGCAAATCAAACGGTTCATAACCTCACATCAATTTATACACACACCAACATTGAATCTTATATAGCAATTATTTAATTATAAACCAAAAAAACAAAAGCACTAGCAGGCAGGGATATCACACTCCACAGCCTCCACTTGGTCAAAAATATGCCCAATAAATAAATAATAACAAGAAAATTATAAAAGTTTTAATTTTTTTCTCAACTTGGTCCAAATAAATCGTCTAAAAATAGTAAAAAAATATAAAGATTGATCTTTCCCACCAAACTTCTCCATGCCATAGCCCTCCCTTCTTCCCTTACGTCTAAAACCCATTTCCTTTTACACGTATATATATACATACACTGGTTACCTTCCCTTCCATTCAAAAACAGAGAACGTCAGACGATTCTGTCTTCAGTTTTTACAGGGCAAAGATGGAGCAGAGAACAGGAGACAGCAACAGCAAGGAAGATGGGATTGAGGAGGAGCAGATGGGATTTCCAGTTCATAATCAAGTTAAGAAGATAAAGCAAGAATCTTGCTACAATATCTTGGACTGGCCACCAGGGGGGCTGCCTGAGATGAAACCTGTTCTTAAGGAGATCGCCGCCGGATCATCACATCAACTCTCTCGTTCGCCTCTGGGATTAGCCGGCAGACCCATCTCTGTCGGCGATTCATAGAAAGGAATTCTTGAAGTAATATTGATGATCATGGTGGTTTAGGCCTTCTTTTAGTAGTGACTAGTAAGAATTCAGCAGGGTTTTGCTTTAGTTTTTCACTTCTACCATGGTATCTCCCCTGTTTTTTTCTTTCTGTTCTTGTAAATATTTTTTAATATTTCATGGTAGTTTTTTTATAATTAATTCTCAGTTTTGATGAATTCAGAGACATTTCTTGGTTTCTTGCTTCATTTCGTTCTTCATAAAGCTAATCAGAACATATTTAAAATTATATATCTTTTTGATAAATAAGGAAGGAATGAAGAAGTTTAGATTTATATCTTCATTAGAGCATATTCATGGAAGGAATGAAGTTTTTTTTTTTTTGATAAATTAGGAGCTTATTACGCTTATCTCCGATTAAAATCAGTGTCTTAATTTGGATGTTTAACGTAAAATTATAATTAAAATAGTATTATTTTTCAAACCGATCACCTTAACAAGCCCATCATCTTCGTCGGCGTGAATAGTCGTATTGTAATTACGCATCAAAATGCATGATTTCAAAAAAATAAGACCTAGTTTATAATAGAAAATTAATCCAGGAATTTAACAACCGCGCTTGAATGAATTTAGTGTTAATATGTCACTTTATTAAAAAATATACTTTTTATAAATATAATAGAAAATTATTTTAAAATCCTTTTTAAAAATTTAAATTTTTAGATAATAAAGTTTGAATCATTATTTTATATTATTCTCAAACATATTTACTTAAAATAATAATAATAATTTGTTTGGTTATTAAAATTTTTATATCATATTAAAAATTCTTCAGAAATCTAAGTCATTAAGTAAGATCCAACAATAATTTTATTGTAATCTTTGACAATTTTTGCAATTTTATCCAATGAAACTTGTATCAGAGTGGTTGAAGAAAAGAAAACCCTAAGCCTTTCAAAACCCAAAAAAAAAATCAGAACTTTCAGCAGATGCTCAAGTCTGTGATTTTGACGGGGTTATTATTCTATAGCATATTGAGAATATACTCTCTCTTTTTTTTCTTCTAATTTCACGTTAATCACGACTGAATCTCAAAATATCTCAATGCATAATAGTCCACAAAACATTTGCTCAATACATAAAAGTCCACAATACATTTACTTAACCGCAACCAATTAGATTAAAAAAAATAATAATCATATATTAGGTAGTAAAATTACTTCTCATATCATCTCTCAGATTCAAGTTTTATAATTATTAATATTAATATTGACTAAAAACTTATTTAGTTATTAACTTTAAATTTTTTAAAAATAATTAAAATACATATAAGCTCTTTTAAATACCCAACATGAATTAAAAAAAATATTATTCTTTGAAGCATGAAATGCACTGACAAAATAAAAGCCATGTCAAGTAGCAGGATGCCCTCTCTCTTATTGGCCGGCGTTCAAATATTCATACACATACATAAAATCTAAGGGTTTGTTTGGAGTGCGTACAAGGTTACATTTAAAAATATTATTTTTTAAAAATATATTAGAATAATATTTTTTATTTTAAAAAAATTATTTTTAACATTCATGTATCAAAACAATGTAAAAAAACCTCAAATCTTAAATAAACATGTTGCCCGCACCAACAAATACCCTAAATCAATGAACTTTTTGCTTTTGATTTCAAAACTTGATATAATCACGATTTGTTTATAATAAAATCAGATGTACAAATTAAATTAATTATGACTTATCATGTTATTTTTAATAGAAGATTTCAATCCACAAGTCTCCTTTCAATAACCTAAATCTCCCAAGTTAGACTATTCTTATTGGATTGGGCTAGCAATTTCTAGGTCGTCAATTTGGTGCTGTAATGGTTTTTTTGGGTGACGCAAATTATTTAATAATTTGTTTGGAAGTATAGTTGTAATTGTTTTTTAAAATATATTTTATATTAAAATAATATTTTTTTATTTTAAAAAATTATTTTTAAAATGAACGTATCAAAACAAATAAAAAAAATTAATTTTTAGCAAAAAAAAATTTGATTATTTTAGAAATGAAGATTGACTCGCGTTTCCAAACGGGCTTTAAATCTTCTAAGTTATACTAACATGTGTCGGTTTCTTATTGATTTTAATTTTATAAATAAAAGAAGACAAATTGATTAAAATGCAATTAAAAAATAAAAATTTTATTTAAGCGTTTGGATTACCTTCCTGCCTCCTGTTTTTTGAAAAAAAGAATAGTTTCTCCTCAATGAGACCCGATAAGATTACTTATAAATCTCAATTATATAGAAAAAAAACTACTAATCTTTTTTTAATTAAGAAAATAACATGATAGCTGCCTATTTTTTCAATTAAGTACATATTTAATTATATAATAAACCTTTTTTTTTTGTTGATAGGCTGCGGTTATGCCTTTTTATGGTCTGGGCTTTTAGTTCTTCACTTATTTTATTGGTTTTCCTTGGCCCGTAACATAAACTCCATAGCTACTCGGATACCTTTCACACGAGAGTAGTTATTGAGCCATGGATGTACAAACAATACACTCACACACGCACGCACGAATTTTTTATAAAAATTTAACTAATTATTATAATTTTTTACAGGGGAGAAAATAAAATAAATAAATTGGGGAGCAAAACGACGATTCGATGAAGAAATAGAGATAAAAAAAAAAAAAATACAGGAGTTTAAGTTGATTTCCAAAACAAATTGGGAATTTAAAAATAAAAGAGGAGAGCTGGAGGTTAGAAGAAAATACAACAAAAGAAAAGAAAAAGATAAGAAGAAAGAGTTTGAGATAAAAAGCTAAGCAAAGCCTGCGTTGTAAATAGACTTAGATATGCAGAAGAAAAAGAGGACATTTTTTTTTTTTTTTTGCGTGAGGATTATCAGAGATAATACACAGTTCAAATATATATATATATAAAAGAGACCCTAGATAAATAAAGCCAGAAGAAAAGCCAAAGAGTAAAATTCCTCCCACAATTTAATTCTTTTTTTTTTTTGCCTTGTTCCAGGTCATTTGCAACAGTTCTACAAGGTCAATTTCGGATCTATTTTTTTTTTATTTTACTTTGCATAATCTTTTGGCATGTTCTTATTAATTTTGTGTGGATTTGAATGATTTATACGTTTGGGAAATTAACATTTGAATCTCATGTTGCGTTAAAGTGTGGATTTTCTTATTTTGAATGCCAATATCTTTAATAATTTTTTTTTTATTAAAAAAGGATGGTGGGAAATATTTTATTTGTATATACGTGGGTAAATTAAAAAAAATGATCCCGTGTTTTCATTAATTTTCTATTTATTATCCATATAAAATCCTAAATAACATATTATGATCTTCTTCAATCACTTTTAATCTATATAGTATATGTTATCACTTTAATTCTTTTTATAGAAACTAAAAAAGTGCTTTAAAAAAACCAAAAAATAATCATATTAAAATCAAAAAATTAATAAAACTACATCAAATTTATCAAAATATTAAATTGGATCTTTATTTTTATACAAGTTTTATTATTATTTTCATATATTACTTTTTATTCATTTGGAGAAAATTATCCATAAGATTTGTATTATTCATTTTGAAAAATTCTGCTAATTTATAAAAACAATTATTAGAATAAGAACATGTTTGAAATTGTAATAACAATTGTGGTTTAAAGTGCTTTTCATTTAGAAATATATCAAAATAATAATTTTTATTTTTAAAAAATTATTTTTGAGATAAGCATATCAAAAAAATTTGAAAATATATAATTTTTTTTTAATAAATTATTGTTTTTTAAATTTTATAGAAATGCAGTTTCAACCGCGGTCCAAATACGATCTAAAGGTTCATAAAATTTTATTTAGAGTCCTCCTCCCTTTTCTTACAAAAGTATAAATAAAATATTATAATAAACAATGGAACACTTTTTATCTCTTTTTTATTTTTGTAAGAAAGACATGGAATGTTTTTATACAATATATGATATAAGAAATACATTTCAATTTCTACCTGTATAGGTAAATGAATTGGTGAAAATATTTTTAATGATTACTATTTTCAAAAGATTTAATTATAAACAGTATGCATGAAATAAACACATATATCTCCACTTATTTCTAACTATTTTATGTTTATCGTTTTTATTTCAATGCAATCAAAATTTGTTAATTTATTTTAACAATCAATAAACTAATTTAACTAAGTAAGAAAATTAACATTGAACATAAAAAATATAACATATTTATTAAATGAATCTTAGACAACTAACCACTAATAATGTACTAAAGAGAAACATTATGAATTGCACTTGAGGTCTTGGCCCAGTGGTTGAAGAGACTTGTTCCCTTCCTCTGCATCCTGGGTTCAAACCTCACCGTGCACGTCTGTCGTCCCCGCGGTGCCTTACATGCTCACTGGGTTTGCAGGATGTTCAGTAAACCGTGGGATTAATCGTGGTGCGCGCAAGCTGACCCGGACACCCACGTAAATAAAAAAAAAAAGAGAAACATTATGAATTATATTACATTCCAAAAGTTATGGGTCCAGTTAATTACCACCCATTAAATTTAATTATATTACAAATAAAAGTTACAACATTACAATATGTAGATACCTGGTTTGTATCAAAATAACAAATAAAAGAAATCTCACTATTATTGATAGGTATGAAAGGGACCTATAATACAACAAAATATTAATAAAAATATACAAAAATATCACAACTATGTTGATATAAAGAGAATTCAATAAGTCCTATTTCAATCTTCTCTTTTTCCCTCCATTTTTTAAACTTATTTTTTGTATTAATCTTTTCTATGTATCCAATCTTTTTTATTCACACTAATATCGATATCAGTTACAATAATATCATTAACCTCTTTTATTGTAGGGTGACTAATTAATGTTGATATCATCCAACTGATATTATTAGTACTTACTACATGATGACTAATCAAGATTCTTGTTGATACTTATCACTCTAGTATCATTAGTCTCCATACTTCTAAACGACTAATCAATACCGATATTAATCCAATCGATATCATTCACCTTCACCACATGAAAGACTATTCAAGACTCCCTCAATACCAATCAAAACCTAGTATCATTAGTCTTTATTGTCTTGATAGTTAATCAAGTACTTTACATTTGCACTTCTTTCTTATTTAATGATGATACTAAACCAACTAATATCATTAGTCTCCATAACATGGATGACTAATCAAGACCATAAGTATTCCTTTATTAATTCCAATCTTTACATAATAGGCCATGAACAAAAGAAAAACATTAAATGTAACTTAAATATAATATTTCTAAAATTTATTTACTACAAGTGTTGTGCACCTAATTGTTGTGCATGACGATCCTACACCTCCTCCAATTTGAGGTTTAGCTTTTGCAGTATCCCCTGTCATTATAAGGCTAATTTCATTAATATCATTTCCATTAACTTAGAAACCGTATCTAGGTTTTAAGGTAACAATCCTCATTATCTTAACATCATACATTTCACATACATGAAATAAATACCTTTTTCCCAATTTATTCTACCACTTCTAACCACTTAACACAACATCACACAATGCATTTATAATAAATGGAAACTTTTGGTCATTATAAAAAAAATTCACCATAAAAGTTCTATCCCATTCACGTTCATCATACTGTTAGAGTATTGACAGCTACTGCCAACAGATCAGGAGAGAATATCTCCACAGTTGCCACAGGATCAGGATTGTCATCAGATGAGGAGAGTAATTCAAATACTCTGCAGGATACTAGCTAGCTTTAAAATTCAAATCTCTAGTTTATCCTCCTTTAAATATTCAAATGTTTGTTTTACAAATCTGTGTAAACCTATATATACACGTGAGAATAAGAAACATGTAATCAAGTAAAAAGTGATTCTACTTTAATATACATATCTGCAGAATTCTACTCTGCTTCCTTCATTTATTCTTTTATGGTATCAGAGCTATAGGCAAACGCCTCATTCGTTTCAATCGTTTCCGCAATCTTCCTTATTTGCATCATTCCTACTATATTCAAAACAATTTTCATGACTTTCCCTAATACCACACATTTTTCCTCTCCATCTACTCAACATTTTCAGTCAATCTCACAACCCGTAAGCAACAAACTTGAAGGACACAATTATTTGACATGGAGTGTTCAGTTTCAAGTCTTTCTTCGAAGTCATGATCTGAATGGTATTGTCACACCCAAAAAAAAATAATAATTTTCAATTGCGGGTTCGACTGGCGAAATTTTTTTTATTTTTATTTGATTTGGTTCTTTGGAGTCGCCACCTAGTATTTTGGTCACTAGGAACCCTAACTGGTCTCAGAGATCGGGTACGGAGACTGGTTGCGTAAAGGGAAGGTATTAGCACCCCAAATACGCCTTACCTAAGGTAAGCTGCATTGTTTTATTGTCTGATAAAAAAAAAAAAAACTAAGGTGTTATTGTGTTTTCCTAGTTGTTGGTCTGTCTATGGTTCAAGAAAAATCCTCCTCGGTAAGGAGATCTTTATCTTATCGGGTAAAAAAATCCTAACCGTTTTACCATCCATACCAAAATTTTATTAATAATATTTGTCGCCAGAAAAATAATGGTCTCATTGTACGGGTGACCTACCCAAGAAAAATGATGGTCTCATTGTATAGGTGACTAACCCAAAGGGAATAATTCTTAGTAAACTCCATGCTTTTCTAAGAAATGGTTTCAATATAAGGTCCCTTCTGGCGACCTTCCTTGATGAATGTCGAAGTATGAGATCCCTTCTGGCGATCTCAAATAACTTGGAATCCCATCTGGCGATTCCTTTTATTCAAAGCTGAAATATTAGGTCCCTTCTGGCGACCCTTATCGAAATATGAGATCCCTTCTGGCGATCTCCTTTAGCCAAACAACTTGGAATCCCATCTGGCGATTCCTTTTATACCAAAGCTGAAATTTGAGGTCCCTTCTGGCGACCTTCATTGGTGAATATTAAAAACGAGACCCCTTCTGGCGATCTCAAACTACTTGGAATCCCATCTTGTGATTCCTTTTATTCAAAACTGAAATATGAGGTCCCTTCTGGCGACCTCCATCGAAATACGAGATCCCTTCTGGCGATCTCAACAACTTGGAATCACATCTGGCGATTCCTTTTTACCGAATGCTATCGATGTCGTTCTTCCTGCTGGCAGGGTTTGAAAACCATTATCTTCTCTTCTTGTTGTTCTAGAATCAACTCAATGATTTTCTTCGTTCATAATCTTGTTGGAATGCACTAAGATCTCCTCCTGTAACGATAAAAAAAAAAACATATATGCAATGATTTATGATTAGATGCAATGCATGCATTCGTACCTGGTTTTGAGACATAGGCCCCATCCTCTTCTTCTAGTTCATGGGACTCCCTCTTAACATGAACTTGCTTTTGAAGTCGTATGCTGGATTCATCTCTTGTGTTGCCTATCATATTCTTGGAGAAAAGGTCTTTGACTTTCTTCAAGTAGTCCTTTTCTCAAAATGTATGACTTGTATTTGCCTCTTTGTCATGCTTTTGTCAAATGTTTTAGCTTGGTTTTCAAATCGTAAAACTTTTCATAAAACATCCTGTCTTGCCCCCTAGTATAGGGGTGCGATATTAGTCTGGGTTTTTATATAGAGAAGCAATTCATTCAGCCGGTGATAAACTTTTTTAGTGAGTGAATAGATAATGATTTTTTTATATTTCAAAATGCCATTGTTATGGTTGATAAACTCTATTTTTTAAAAGACAATTACAAAGTGACCACTTAAACATTTATCCATGCTATCAGAGATACGGTTGTACTTTAAGGTTAGCTTTTCTTAAATTTCATATTAAACCATTTTATTGATACTTTATTTGTAACCACTCAAACTTGTTAAAAAAATGCATAAACTCATCATTTATTTAAAGGTAAGCTCAAAGACAAACACAAAAATCTGGCTGACAATATGAGCTCTGAATGCTCACTAGATAAATTAAAAGCAAAGACAAAAGCAAATGACAAAAACATGCTAAGGCAAATAAAGTTGTTTTACATTTTGAAAACTACGAGAAGTTCTTAGGTCAACCCGTTCTGAAACTTCTTCTAGTGTGTGGAAAGTCAACCGAGGCAATGCTTCATCTTCCTTCCCCACTTGCATTTCCTTGTCTTCTCCTTCGTTCTCGCCTTCTTCATTATTGACGACTCTTGACCAAGGTTTTCCAACCTTTATCCCCTATCACTTTTGTCATGACCATGCAATGGATTTGAATTGATATTGGGTGTGTCTTCAAATGACACCCATCCTATCTTGATGAGCTTCAACAACTTGTTCTTGAAACCGTAGCACGTTTCAAGACAATGCCCGGGAATACCAGCATGGTACTCGCAAGTCAACTCGGGTTTATACCAGATGGGGAATGGTGGCTGTAGTGGTAATGTAGGGATAGGAGCTATTTGTCCAATGCTTAGTAGTTTGGCATATATATCCTTCAGAGGCATGGGTAATGGCGGTAGTTGTTCTGAAATGTATCTTGTGTTTGATCGTTGGTGGTTGTTTTGGGTGTTTGACTGGCCATTTGCTCGATTAGGGGAAAAAGGTTTGTTAAAGTTTATGTGGGCCACATGAGAGGTAGGTATTTGTGGGTTATATGAATCTGTTATCTTGTCATTGGACCCACCTTCGAAGTTGTTAACGGGACCTTTCATTTTTCTTCCGATAAAACCCTTTGTCTCCAATGACTCAATTATGCGTCCAGCTTTAATCCCTTGCTCGATTCTTTCCGCTATGCGTACAACATCATAGAAATGTTGAGATGAGCTACCCATTAAATGCTCATAGTAGGGTGCCTTGAATGTATTGGCGAACAAATTCACCATCTCCGTTTCTATCAAAGGGGGTTGCACATGTATGGCCTCGTCCCTCCACCTTTGCGCATAAGCCCTTACTGATTCTTGACTTCTCTTTTCCATTGACATAAGGCTCATTCGATCTGGAGCAATTTCCAAATTGAACTTGTATTGCTTAAGGAAAGCCTCAACTAAATCCTTCCATTTCTTGATCTTGGCATTATCCAGCCTCATGTACCAACTTAGCGCCGACCCCGATAGACTATCTTGGAAAAAGTAGATCAGTAACTTATCGTCATGAATCACCTCAGCCATCTTATTGCAATAAGATCGAAGGTGAGTGTTTGGGCATTCCAACCCAGTGTACTTTATAAACTCCGGTATCCTAAATTTTTTTGGTACCGTGATGTTTGGTACCAAACATATTTCAGACACTCGCATGGGGTCAAACCAGTCATTTCCCTCGACTGCTCTTAACCTTTCTTCCAAAGCTGATATCTTGTCATCGTTCATAAAACCAGTGGACCTATTATCGGAAGGCCCATCTGCTGTGATGTGAGCTTGAGGGGGCTGAATGGGAATGGCAGGTGCAAAGTGTTGCCCCGTCGCTGAATCTGCCCCCAAGTTCTGAGATATCCCCGGGACATGAACTGACGGCGCTCCTATAGGTGGTTGGGTAGATGTTCCCTCCCCGTTCTTCGCTCTTAAAAGTTGCTCAAGCAGATTGGTCAGTCGAGAAACTTCATTTTTCACAGATTCCAACTCGGTCTGGTAGTGCGACTCTAAGTGAGCTCTTTCTTCGTTTTCCATTATTGATCTGGACCGGGTTTGGTGGACTCTGGGTGTGGGACCTATGTTTCACGATCTGGAATGTATATGATAAACAAAAATATGTGATGAAGATGTGATGCATAAGTGATGCGCGATGAGTTTATCCTTATTGACAAGCTCTATTTATTAAGTGAGAGTGGGTAGTTTTTTCTATCTAGTCTTGAAGGTTCTCATATCTGCCCAGTGACGTTCTTCGTAAAGAAGTATGGGGGCGTTGCAAGGAACAGTTAAGACACGTATGCCCACCATTACCAAGCAGGCACTCAGATATGAGTTGGGTGTTTCACGCATTTAAACCCTGACCAATAGTCTTAGGGTAAATCGCTAATTCCCCACTTAACTTAAAGTTTGTGTGTGCTTTTCAAAATTAAGGCAAGTGATGCATGAAACAATTATATACAATGCATGAATAATATGCGTAAAAAATAAAAATAAATACGCAAATAAAAGGAAGGGCATATTAACAATAAACACACAAAAAACCAACAAATCAGACAAAAACAAAGCTTAGTCTACAAGGTCCCCAGTGGAGTCGCCATTCTGTCACACCCAAAAAAAAATAATAATTTTCAATTGCGGGTTCGACTGGCGAAATGTTTTTTATTTTTATTTGATTTGGTTCTTTGGAGTCGCCACCTAGTATTTTGGTCACTAGGAACCCTAACTGGTCTCAGAGATCGGGTACGGAGACTGGTTGCGTAAAGGGAAGGTATTAGCACCCCAAATACGCCTTACCTAAGGTAAGCTGCATTGTTTTATTGTCTGATAAAAAAAAAAAAAAAAAACTAAGGTGTTATTGTGTTTTCCTAGTTGTTGGTCTGTCTATGGTTCAAGAAAAATCCTCCTCGGTAAGAAGATCTTTATCTTATCGGGTAAAAAAATCCTAACCGTTCTAACGTCCATACCAAAATTTTATTAATAATATTTGGGAATACGTTTTACGTATAAATTCGTAATCCCAAATACTAAAATAAAACAAAAAAAGATTTTTTAGAATTTTTGAAATATTGGCCTAGTTCTCATGGCTTGAATAAACTGGTTATTAAAGCCAAAATGCATGTTAATACATATATTGTTTTG
Organism: Populus davidiana; assembly: GCA_030145905.1. NCBI lineage: Eukaryota > Viridiplantae > Streptophyta > Magnoliopsida > Malpighiales > Salicaceae > Populus > Populus davidiana. The sequence continues at coordinate 7,582,216 of CM057803.1, forward strand.
AAAATTTCTTTGTTGTGTGAAAATATGATGTTATAATATTTATGTATATATATTGGAGAGACTAGGCCGTATTTTAAAACAAAAACAATTTTTAGAAAATATTATTTTTTTTATGCTTTGACGAAAATCGGGTATTTTAATACTGAGCTTGTATCCTTACGGTATAAAAATACAACCCAATATTAATCCGCTTTTAAAAAAATATGCAGAAAAATCAATAACATTTTTAGGGACTTTTTAGAATTTTTTGAAAGCAAAAACATTTTTTATTCTGAAAATCTTTGATGTTTTGACGAAAACCGGGTATTTATAACACTGATTTTGTATCTTTACAGTATAAAAATACAAACCAAAATTAAAACATTTTTGACAAAAATATGCAGAAAAATCAACAATATTTTTTTTAAGATTTTTCAAAATATTTATTTTTATTATTATTATATTTTATATATATATATACATATATATACACACATATAATATAATATATAATATATAATATAAAAATAATTCGGGCTGGGCCGGACTTGGCCCAAAGAGCTGGTATGGGCCAGACCTGGTCTGGCCCGTCAGATACAAGGCCGAGTCTGGCCCAAAAAAAATGATGCTGGGCCAGGATCCACCTGGCCCAGCTACGTATCAACAGGGGGGGATTAATTCCCCCCTCCCTGCATGCAGAATGTTCATTCTGCATGCAGGGAAAACAAATAAAAAACTAACGAAAGGGGGGAGAAGAGGTGACCTGGCGTGGAGGAGGCGGTGCTGCGGTGGCGTGGCTTCCCGGGCGGCGCTGCGGCTCCTTCTCTCTTCGGTGTTCGGTTCTCTCTCTTTCTTCGGCCTCCTCTCTCTCTCCTCCCTTCGGTTTTTTTTTTCTCCCCCTCTCCGTCTCTTGCAGCTTCGGTTTTCTTCTCTATTTATAGGGGCCAAACCGTGGGGGACCATCGTTAGTGCGGTGCAACGGCTGGTCGGCCAATGCTAAAGGTGGTGGGGGCGAGGAGAGAGAGAGGCGCGGGAAGATTTTCGAATTTTTTTCGTTTTCTGTTCTGTTAAAACGGGGGGAAGGAGGAAGATGAACAGTGTCGTTCAAAACGACACCGTTCTGTTTTTTTTTTTTTTTTTATGAAACGGCGTCGTTTTGGGTAAAACGCGCCGTTTCATTTAAATGGCTAAACTTCAAATCAGTCCCCCAAATTCGGTCCCCGCCCCTCTTGTTGGCCGCCTTTTTCACTTTGGTCCTTGGCCTCTGATTTATGCAATTGAGCCTCTAATTGATCAATAAACTTCCAATTTCTTCAATTAAGCCCCTGAAACAAATCCAAACAGCCCCCTCTATCTTTGCGCCTTCTCCAAATTGGTCCCTGGTTTCGGATTTTCACAATTAAGTCCCTAATTGGCCCTTAAACTTCAATATTTATGCAATTGAGCCCCTGATTTGACCCAATAAATTCCTAAAAAATATATTTTGGCCCCAGAACTTAAATTTCTCCAAATTAAAGCCCAAATTGACTTAAAAATCAATTTTTCTTGCAATCAAATCTTCTATAAATTCAAATAAAAATCCAATTAAGTCCACAAAAATCCAATTAAGTCCATAAAAATCCAATTAAGTCCATAAACATCCAAATTTGGGCTTTTCTCCTCAAAATTCAAATTTTCCTTCTCAATAGGGCTTTCATCCTTCAAGAATATACTGTCAAAAATTTAATCCTTGTATTTTTGAATTTCTTGACCAATTTTCTGACTGTTTCCTGAGCGCTTCTGCCTTCTGTTATTTTTTCTTAACTCTTTTGGCTATTTATTTATTTTTCATGGGGACCCAAAAATGGGTTACAACAGGTATGATTGATGGTTCTGAAGAAGCACCATCCAAACTTCTTTCAGATAACTCTCCTAATCCAGCCTACACAATTTGGTTCAGAAAAGACAATTGTGTTTTAAGCTGGTTGCTAGCCTCTATTTCTGAAAAGCTAGTATCTACTATCTTCAATCTGAAAACTTCCAAGCAGGTCTAGGATTCTCTTCAGACTCGTTTTTCAGCTACCTCAAGATCTCGTATTGCTCTTCTTAAGAGACAACTTCAAACTATTGTTCAAGGAAATCGGTCATGCTCAGCATTCTTTGAAGATGCTAAGCAATTAGCTGATCAACTTGCTGCCGCAGGTCAACCTGTTGATGATCAGGATTTCATAACCTTTCTACTTGGTGGTCTTCGTGCCACCTATACTCCATTCATTACGTCTTACAATTTTGCTTGCAGGGACAAGGAATTATCTCTTGATGATTTTCAACCTGAACTTTTTAGTTTTGAGACACTGGTTGAAGCACCTATTCTGCTGCAAAATCAGAATTTTGCATTTGCTGCTAAACATTCTAATTATCCCAAAAGAAAGCCTGCAGGTACTGTTTCAAGATCTCAACAATTTGTTGTATCAACACAACCTCGTGGTCCACCTACAAATCATTTAAATCTTGATAGGGGAGCCCCACATGAACGACCAAAATGTCAGATCTGTGATAAGCATAATCACAGTGCTTTGAATTGCTTCCAACGTTTCAACTTTTCTTTCCAAGGCAGGCGGCCATCTTCTGAGTTAGCAGTCATGGCTGCTGAAGCAAACAACACTTTTGAGCAGCAAACTTGGTATGCTGACAGCGGTGCCAATGCTCACGTTACTGCCAATGCAGCAAACTTGACAACCCTTCAACCATATGATGATCATGACACTGTCGAAGTAGGAAATGGTTCAGGTTTGATCATACAAAATACTGGATTCTCTACTCTACATACAAATCACAATTCTTTTCAGTTAAATAAAGTGTTTCACTGTCCTCAAGCTGCAACCAATCTATTATCCATTAACCAGCTTTGTCTTGATAATGACTGTTATTTTATTCTGACTGGAATGGATTTTTGTGTGAAGGAGAACAAAACCGACAGACTACTGCTTCACGGGCTGGTTGAGGATGGACTTTATCCAATCAATGGAACCAAGAATTTCATCAATAAATTCCGTTGTCTAACATCCAAGTTAGGAACCAAAGCCACCAGTGATCAATGGCATGATCGCCTAGGACACCCTGCTAGTAATATCCTAGAATATTTATCTGCTTCCCTGCAAATAAAGAAACCAGCACCCAAGTCTAGTATTTGTTGCCCTTGTCAACTAGGAAAAGCAAAAAAATTACCTTTTCCCGATTCCACCAGACAGTCCACTCGACCTTTAGCTTTAATTCACACTGATGTTTGGGTATCTCCTATCACTTCAGTTGGCGGTTGTCGGTATTATGTTTTGTTTATTAATGACTTTAGTCGTTTTACGTGGATGTATCCAATGCGTTTCAAAAGTGATGTTCTTTCAATTTTTCAAAAATATAAAACTCTTGTCGAAAATTTATTTTCATGTTCCATTCAACAATTACAATCTGATAATGGCGGAGAATATCTATCCAAAGAGTTTAAAATATTTTTAGAAAACAATGGCATTTTTCATCGATTAACATGTCCTTATACATCCCCACAAAATGGTGTTGCTGAACGTAAACATAGACATATTCAAGAAATGGGGTTAACTCTTTTAGCCAAAGCAGGTCTTCCTAATTGTTACTGGGTAGATGCCTTCCTGACATCAGTCTACTTGATAAATCGCCTACCCACCAAAGTTCTTAAAATGCTACCACCATATTTTATCCTTCATAAAACTATGCCTAGTTATTCTGAACTTCGAACTTTTAGGTGTGCCTGTTATCCTTATCTAAGGCCATATGAAAAACATAAATTAACTTTTCGAAGTAAACAATGTATTTTCATAGGATATTCTAATCAACAAAAAGGATATCGTTGCTTAGAATATAGCACGGGTCACGTTTTTATTTCAAGACATGTAGTTTTTGATGAAAACACATTTCCTGGATTAAACATGAGTTCTTCCGCGACCAGCCCCACGACCAGTAACTCTCTCGGTATGTCTTCTCCACCTTTAATCTTTTCATTACAGTCAATTAATCAAGACTTCAATATTCTTCCCATTGCTTCATGTTCGGAATTATCAACAGCCACTACACCCGTCACCTCTCCTTTGCTAATAAATGATTCCCATCCAAATAATTCTACGATAGAAACTGCACCTATACCTTCTATTCTACCACCTGATGATTCAACCACTGCACCTATACCTTCTCTTCTGCCACTTGATGCTTCTCATACACATAATCCTATACCACATAGAGAAATTGTCACCCGGTCCAAAACAGGTAAACTCAAAGCCAAAGAATTTCCTGGTTTCAAAACATTCCTTGTTACACGCCACCCTTTGTGTGTCTTCTCCAGTATTATGAATGAATCTGAACCTACTTGTTTTACAAAGGCAGTGACTAAACCAGAATGGCGGGCAGCAATGGGCTGTGAATTTGATGCATTGATGGCTAATGGGACATGGTCTCTTTGTCCACGGCCGCTAAACAAACGTGTTGTTCGTAACAAGTGGGTTTATAAGATTAAAAGGCATCCTGATGGCCGTATCGAACGCTACAAGGCAAGGCTTGTCGCTAAGGGGTTTGATCAAATTTCTGGAATTGATTACTATGACACTTTCTCTCCAGTTGTTAAACCTACTACCATACGGTTAGTTTTGGCTCTTGCTGTCTCTTTAAAATGGAATGTTAAACAGTTGGATGTTTCAAATGCTTTTCTGCATGGCATTTTGGATGAAGAAGTATATATGGAACAACCGAAAGGCTATGAAGATGATAATTTTCCACAGCATGTATGCCGCCTGCATAAATCACTCTATGGTCTTAAACAAGCTCCTAGAGCTTGGTTTCAACGACTCTCACAACAATTGGTTGAGTATGGTTTTACAGAATCAAAAATGGATTATTCTTTATTTACATACACTACTGCCACTACACGCATGTTTGTATTAGTGTATGTTGATGATATTATTGTCACAGGATCTAACCCCCAAGCAATTCATCACTTTATTGACTCACTGAAAACTGAGTTTCAAGTTAAAGATTTGGGTGAATTGAGCTACTTCCTTGGAAATCAAGCACTCCGAAATCACGACGGATTACATCTGCGACAGGCTAAATACATCACTGATTTACTACACAGCACAGATATGGTTGGTGCCAAACCTTTGAACTGTCCATCCTCTTCAGGTCCAAAGTTGTCATCTGTTACTGGTACTTTGTTACCTGATCCCACTGACTATCGAAGAGTTGTCGGTGCTCTTCAATATTGCACCATCACCAGACCAGATATTGCGTATTCAGTCAACCAGTTATGCCAATTTATGCACTGTCCTCGTGATGTCCACTGGAAAGCTGTGAAACGTGTACTACGCTACCTGAAGGGCACTATTGATGTTGGTCTTTATTATGTTCCAGGAGATATCAAACTAAATGCTTACTGTGATTCCGATTGGGCAGGAGATCCAGATAACAGACGCAGCACCACTGGTTATGGAGTATTCTTAGGCACAAATCTCATTTCCTGGAATAGTAAAAAGCAAGGGGTTGTCTCTAGATCCAGCACTGAGGCTGAATACAGAAGCATGGCTCATACAACTGCTGAGTTGTATTGGCTTCGTATGATTTTTCATGATTTGAAAATCACGTTGCCTACAGCACCGAATTTATGGTGTGACAACATAGGTGCAATTGCCTTGGCTTCTAATCCTGTTTTCCATGCACGAACGAAACACATAGAGATTGATTATCATTTCATCAGGGAGAAGGTGATTAATCGTGATATCTATGTTAAACACATTTCCACGAAAGATCAGATTGCAGATGTTTTTACAAAAGGTCACTCTGCCACTCGTTTTACACTTCTGCGAGGCAACCTGTCTGTGTGTATTCTCCCCAACAGTTTGAGAGGGGGTGTTAGAGTATTGACAGCTACTGCCAACAGATCAGGAGAGAATATCTCCACAGTTGCCACAGGATCAGGATTGTCATCAGATGAGGAGAGTAATTCAAATACTCTGCAGGATGCTAGCTAGCTTTAAAATTCAAATCTCTAGTTTATCCTCCTTTAAATATTCAAATGTTTGTTTTACAAATCTGTGTAAACCTATATATACACGTGAGAATAAGAAACATGTAATCAAGTAAAAAGTGATTCTACTTTAATATACATATATGCAGAATTCTACTCTGCTTCCTTCATTTATTCTTTTACATACTACCTATAATTGGTAATTTTTCCCTTACATTATGGATTACTATAACCTTATAACCTACTACTTTCTTCTCTCTTTTTTCATCAAGCCAAACACCCCCCATCAAAGAAAACATGTGTTCCTATATGATTTTTCTTTAAATTTTCATTTCAATTTATCTTTGAACATGGAAACAAACATTTATTCCAAATCTCTTAAAAGAAATATCTAGTCTCTCTTTTCCATCACTTTCTTTTAACTAAAACTTACTCTAAATAAAAGCATGGATTTTCTTCTATTTCTATGAAAATTTAGTTCATAACCATTCTTCAATTACCTTTTATAAAATCATTAAACACACATTTTATAACAATCATATCAACCAAGTTCATTCTTCCTAACATTACCTCAAAATTCTCGTATTATGGGAAGACATGTTATATTTCCTTGTTATTTTTTCACAATTCACACATTACCCATTAGTTTTTTTTCATGTCTAAAAACAAACCAAACTTAATTAAAAAAAGAAAAAAGAAAAATTGATTATAACACTATTAAAAAAATTAATTTTTTTTGTCTTTCACCTTTTTAAAATAAATTAATAAATTCCAACATAAATTAAAAAGTTCAAAAATAATTTCTAGCTATAAATAAATAAAGATTTATAACAAACCTTTTTTTTGGATAGGCTGCCTTTTTATGGTCTGGGCTTTTAGTTCTTCACTTATTTTAGTGGTTTTCCTGGACCCGTAACATGCCCACCTACACGGGGATACAACATAAACTCCATAGCTACTCAGAATTCTTATATTTTTAACTAATTATTATATTTTTTTACCTCACATTTTAAAAGAAGAAAAATTAAAATAAATAAATTGGGGAGAAAAACGACAATCCAATGAAGAAATAGGGATCAAAAAAAAAATACAGGAGTTTCAGTTGATTTCCAAAACAAATTGTGAATTTAAAAATAAAAGAAGGAGAGCTGGAGGTTAGAAGAAAATACAACAAAAGATAAAGATAAGAAGAGAGTTTTGAGATAAAAAGGTAAGCAAAGCAAAGCCTAAGTAGTGAATAGACTAAATATGCAGAAAGAAAAGGAGACATTTTTTTTACGTGAGGATAATTAGAGATAATACACGGTCCAAAAAAATAATATAGGAGAGGCCCTAGATAAATAGAGCCAGAAGAAAAACCAAAGAGTAAAATTCCTCCCACAATTTTTATTTTTTCTTAATTTTTCCTTGTTCCAGGTCATTTCTAACGGTTCTGCGAGGTCGATCTAAATTTTTTATTTTACTTTCTATAATCTTTTGGGCATGTTTTATTGATTTTGTGTGGATTTAATTGATTTATATGTGTGGGAAATTATTTGAATCTCATGTTTCGTTTAAGTGTGGATTTTTTTTATTTTAAACGCTAAGATCTTTAATTTTTTTAATTAAAAAAAGGATGATGGGAAATATATTATGTGTATATATGTGAGTAACTTTTTTTTTTTTTTTGTTAATAGTTTTTACCAAAGAGTTGGCTATAGGAAATATGATCACTTAAACATGTTACACTTTGATATATTTTTTTTTAAAAATAAATTGATGTTTTCTCTCATGGCTTCCACATAATGATGCACTACGCGATGTTTTATTTCTTTCTGTGACAGTAATGATTGTTTCATCTGCCCAAGAAATCGATGCTGATACTTTAACATGCATGGTCACAAACCGAGCCAGCCTAAGTTAAGGTTTGCTTCATCAATGGTACAGACCTCCATTTAATATATATATATATATATATATATATATTGATTTCTTTAATATTTAAAAATTTTTCATTTATAGTTTTGTAGAAAGTTACTAGAAACCCTATCCATCTTCAGTGTGCTATGATTCATTCACCCTCCCATTAAACCCAACAAAAGATAGATGGCATGTGAGTCTGATGCAATTACAACAATGCTTTGAGTGTGCTTGGTATTGTGGTAGCTTTTGTGGTTGCGGTTTGTAAAAAACAATTTCATAAAAAGTACTTTTTGTGAGGTTGATTTTTAAAAAAGTTGGTGTTTGGTTAAAATTGTGATTGAAATTGTGGTTCAACAATTGTGGTTGAAAAAAAGCAATTTTGTGTTTGGTAAAACTGTGGTTCAAAATCACTGAAAATAAATATCAAGACGACGTCGTCCAGGACCTGGTGTTGTGCTGACTTGAAAAGCGCCTTTAGAATTACGTTTCATGGAAATTAGAATTTTTTAAAATAATTTTTTTTATATTTTTTTAAAAAAATTACAGTGTCGACTCGCTTCATTTTCCTCCTCTCTCTCACCGTCCTCCTTCTCTTCTCTCAGCTCTCTCCCTCTCTCTCAAAACTCCAAAATGCTGCTGCCGAAGATGACGATGAGGATCTTAGTTTCCTTGAAGAAGAAACCAACACCGTTCCTCATGGCCACGGCCACGGCCACGACCAGGACCACTACCCCGATCCGGACCAATTCGAAGAAAGAATTCGACAACGAAGATGACCTCGACAACTACTCTGATCTCGATGACTCCGAATTGGATTCTTACAAGGAGCCTGAGATTGACGACAAGGACGTCGTCGTTTTGAAGGAAGGGAATTTCAGTGATTTTGTGACTAAGAATAAGTTTGTGACTAAGTAATTGATCTGCAACCGTAATCCGTTGGGGGTTTTTTAGTTCATCAAATTTGATCTGCAACCGTAATCCGTTGGAGGTTGACTGTAATCCGTTGTTGGGAAAGTTTGGTGGTGAGAGAGAGGTGAAACCGTATGAAGGAAACTGGGCGTAGATCTTCAACACTGCTTTTAGTGAAATTTTTGGGATTTTTTTTTTACCGTTGGGAAGAGTTATTGCAAATTGATGAGGGACAGAGAAGAACAGTTGGGAAAGCAATTGGAAATCGTCGGTGATGAGAGAGAGAAAAATACCAAACGGGTGGTTTACTGCTTTTTTACAAACCGCAGCCGCACAAGCATTGTCAAACACCATCTTTGTCTTCACCTTCCACCACAAGTTTGATAGCAAAAGTTAGGCTATCCAATAATCTTGAAGGTTAGTTCAATTAATCAAGTTTGGAATTTATTTTTTAATAATTAAAAGTTCAAATTTTTTTAAATTAATAAAAGCTTACCCGTTGTTAATTTCAGAATTCAGACAATAAAAAGTCAGGTAATCTTGTGAAAATCTCAGCTACTATTGTTCCAAAGTTGATGATTAAAAATTCGTAATTAATAATAGCCCACATGGGATGATGATGCGTTGCTTTCTTGCGTGGCCTAATCTCATTGGATTATGGTAACCTGGAAGAATATGTTGTTCGAAAAGGAGAATGAAATTGGTTTCTTCGTCATGGTTGCATTAGGAATAGGGACGCCATGATCCTCAATTCATGAATCATATATGATTTATCAGATTCTCTTTTCTGCTGCAAAACACTTAAGATTTCATCTCCATAAACTAGATTTATGTATTTCTTTTTTTTCTTTTTCTTTTTTATATGAAATGTTAAGAGTTTAGTAAGAAAATTCTTTTTTATATATATTTTCAGTTTTTTTCCTTTATGATTTTTCCTTTCTAATGAAAAATTAGAAAACATGTTCATTTATTATAAACAAAGATGAATCGCCCCCCGTAAAAAAAAAAAAAAAAAAAGACGTCGAGATTACAATTATTGTTTATAAAATCAAAACCATAATTTTTTTAATAACCATCTTAATGTTTTTTTATTTTTAATTATATAATTATAGAATATTAATTTTATATCATTCAAATTAAAAATTATCATAAAAATAACTATGTAAAAACTATTTATATTATAATAAAAATTAAATTTATGATACTAATTAAATATGAAAACATAAAAATATAACTTTTAATATTTTTACATTTCTAGAAATCCCTTACATATAAAAGAGAATAATTATATTGCTCATTTTTTTATTATTTAAAAAATAGTGGAAAACTTGAATTGAAAACTGTGAAGAACATCTAAAATATATTTTCTAAATTCAATATAAATTAAAAAAACTGGAAAACTAAGTTTTATGAATAGAAAAAAAATGTTGCATTCAAATAAAAAGTTTCAATTTTATTTTTTTCCCGCTCTAATTTTTAAGAAAATTAGAGCATTGCTATGTTTCTAAATGATCTCCAAGTTTCTTCCAAGAAGACATTGTTTTTTTCTAAATAAAGTACTTGCTTTATATATATATATATAAATATATATATATGTATAAGAATTTTTAAAAAATTAAGAATAAAATTAATATAAAAATTTATTAGATAATAACATTGAAACTACATTGAAGTGAATTATTTTTAAGCTTTGATGACTTTAAGGGGAGCCATCCCGGAGCTTCATTGGTGAGTCGGTGACCATTCAGGCATTCACACCATCACCAACAAACAGTCAAACACTAGCTGCTGGTCAATCATAGGACTTAGGAGGCATTTTTCTATTTCTTGAAATTGATGCGTGTTTAATAAAAATAATATATAATTTATACGCCTATATATACTAATAAATATTAATGATAATAATTTCTTAGCAACTTTGGTAGGCCCTACATGAAGTGTAGGCAAATTATGGTAAAATGATGAAGCTTTATTAGATGACAAAAGGAAATTAATAATGTTTTCCCAGCAATGTATTCTAATCACACTGCTTGTAAATAAAATTGTCCACAACAATATACAAATAGTTTGGTGTAATACTACGCTATAATTTCATGATTTTACATAGCATTTGTACAAGGAAGTGACTTTTAAAGAATTATAAATTATAATTTTTAAAAATAACATATGAAAATGCTATGATATTAACTTTTAAAATATTATTAAAAAATTATAATTATGACTAAAATTTTCATAACTGTTAAAAGTACTTGTATCAAAATAATTTTTTTAAAAAATTAATTTTGATATTAATAAATCAAAATAATTTACAAATATTAAAAAATAATAATTTATAAAAAGAATTTAGATTTATTAAAAAACACGGACAACGGAGACAATAAACAAGGCTAAAATAGTGATTTAAAAAAAAAACTGATATTGAAAGTCATTGTTTTTTTATATATATATATTATAGATCGTACAAAAATAAAACAATATAAATTCGGACAATTATGTTTAAATCCCTCCACTGACACAGCACTACACCAACCATGTAGGACCAACATGAGTTGAAATAAGGACTTTGTTACCATGACTAATATAAGTCATTGTTTTTTTTTGTTAGATGACAGGCTGTTAGTGAAAAAAACACATTTTAAAAAATTGTTGTCAGGTTTTATTTTACTGAAAATAAATTTTTATATTTTATTTTATTTTTTAAATAGCAATAAAAAACAAAGAACAAAAAAACAATAAAAGAGCTAAAAAAATCTTGTTTACTAATTTAGCTAAAAAAAAAATTGATTGAAGTTGTGATAATTTTTTTTTATGTGCTAAACTGGATATCCTCCCATCATTTATAAAATATAAGACTAGTCTTGTTCGAGGTTCATAGTTACCTCTCTCAATAAGTATATTTTTTAAAAATTAAATTTGTGTTTTTATTTTTATAAAAATATAACAATATTTTAACTATTAAACCAATATTTTATTGGTAAAGTTGTGATAATCCGAAGGAAGAAAAAAACCCTAACAATAGCATGAGTGCATGGCTGTTTTCTTTTTTTAATAAAAAAACAAAACCTTTCGTCGATGGAGTGCAATAGATGGGAAAATGTTTGTTTGTGTTTGTAACATATATATAACTTTTTAAAATATATTTTAATTAAAAATAAATTAGAATGATTTTTTTAAAAAAAAAATATTTTTTCAAATAACAGCATTATAAAAAACACCTTAAAAAAAGTCAAAAAAATTATTGGCAAGGACGAGTTGAAATTACATTTCTCAAAACTTTTAAATTTTTTATTTAAAATTTAATTTTTATATTTTCAAATTTTTTTAATCTATTAATATTAAAAATAATTTTTTAAAAATAAAAAATATCAATATCTAAGAATTCTCGAAGGTATAAAAGTCTAATAAACTGGCGTGCGTTCGTGGGTGGGTGGTGACTCGGTGGCTATTAGTGACAAGAAAAGGCTCTTAAAAGCAAATGCCAAAGTGGTACGGCATCGTTGTCCCTTACCCACCTTTAAAAGATGGGTTAAAACAAAAAACAAGTTGCAGACAGATATCCTTACTTCTTTTCGTTTTTTTATTAATGTGTATTTTTAAATTAATTTGTGCGTATCTGATTAATTTCATGAATTGTAAAATTAATAATCATATAAATATATAATAACTATTATATTAAAAACCATAAAATTCAAACTGAAACTACAGAGAAAATAAAATTTTTATTCTAAGTTTTTATCATTAAAATATCTACTAGATAATTATATATTTTTATTTCTTGACTACAGAATATTTTTTTTCTTTTCATAAGTTAGCTTATATGAACCGAATTAGGATTTTATATACGGAACAAGATTTCCAAAATAAGACTTATATGCTATAGTTGAAATATAGCTACCAACACCTTATTGTTATTGTGTTTTAAATGAGGATTGGACATAATTTTTTAAAAACATTTGTTTAAAATTAATTTTTTTATTTTTAAATTGTTTTGATGTGTTGATATAAAAAATAATTTTAAAAAAAATAATATTTTAATATATTTTTAAATAAAAAATATTAAAAAATTTAATAGATACCACATTTCTAAATTTCATATAAAAATTTTATTATTTTTGTTGAACTATTTTAATTTAAAAATTTAAATTGTTGTCAGGTAAGGTTATATAATATAATTTATATTATTTTTAATATATTTTTTAAAATAAAAACTTGTACAAATTCATTTTGATATAGCTGACAATGTAAAGGACAAAAAAGTAGTAAAGAGTACGTAGCGAAAACAAAAGTCTTGAATTTAATAAGCAAACGACAACTCAAGTACTGAACTTAGCTCACAACTTTAACTTAAAAGATAGCTCTTCAAATGTTTTTTTTTTTTATATATCAAATAATATTTTATATTATTATTTAAAATTTACTTTTATATCATATTAAAATAATTTAAAAATAAAAATATATTTTAAATTTCATAAAATTCTAGTTACACCACAATTCATTATATACTTATTATATTTAGTTAATGTCTAAGATTAATAAAAAAAATCAGTTTCAAAACAATTTTATTATGTTTTTAAAATAATGTGTCGCTTGAAAATATATTAATTTTTTTTTCAGATCTGTACTTTATTTTTTATATTAACAAATTAAAATAATAAAAAAATAAACATTAATTCAAAGCTTTTTTAAAATTAAAAATACTCGACTGAGCACTACCAAACACACCCGACCCTTATAATGAATTTCTGTTCTTCCCAACTATCTTCCAACAACAGTAAGTAAATAATGGAGGCAGCAGGGCTTGATTCATTAATTGCAAAAAAGACAAAACACCACTAAATTCAGGGAACGGAGGACAATCATTTGTTATTTCATCGGGCAATCATCATTCCCGGTAATAATTTGCGAAATGAAAAGGCAATTCTTGTACCAAGATAATGATCCAATGGCAATCCAGTTCTAACCAGGCACCAACTTTATCAAGAAAAGACAACAGTCCACAATCACGATAATCAACCAGGGAGCAAGAATGGTGGTGATCTCTTATGGTTTCCAGAGGATGGTTGTCTCTGCGATCATGGAGGTCACAACGTAAGGATCCATATTGGAAGCAGGCCTTCTATCCTCGAAGTAACCTTTCCCTTCCTTCTCTGTATCCCTACCGACTCTCACTGAAGCGCCACGATTCGCCACTCCCTATCAAATGAAGGCAACAACCATTTGAATCTTGAAAGATAATGCTGCAAGTAATCCACAACGAAGAAAGATTACTTTACCCATGAGAAGGTGTGGATGTCAGCTGTTTCATGACGACCAGTCAGACGACGCTCATTGCCTTCTCCGTAAGCAGCAATGTGCTCCTTGTGCCTCAGTTTCAGATTTCCAATGGCCTTCTTGATAATTTCAAACCCTCCATCATTTCTCATGGACTTGGTGCTGAAACAACCATCACAAACAATTGTTAGACACTCAATTTGAAACGCGTAAAAAAGAAAATCCATGTCTCTCTGTGTACAGATCTTATGTTACCTGTAGTTTGTGTGAGCACCAGCTCCATTCCAGTCACCCTGGCAAAACAAGGCACTCAACAAAGTTAAGAACAGTGCAAATGCTTCATGAATAAGATGTTCAAGCCTCTACTTCTGCATCATAAAAGATTTAGTTTCAGATATCAAAATCTAACCGGAATAGGTTTTGGGTCAAAGGAAACAACCACTCCAGCAATTTCAGTGATCCTCTGTTGTCATAAAACCACAAACATAAGCATCAGCATGTTTTGTTTCAAAAAGTTCGTATTTATTAACATGAACAAGAAAAAATATATAACAAGCTCGAAGCACCTCAAGAATGTAACGGGCAACCCACAACTCATCTCCAGCAGAGATGCCAACAGAAGGGCCAACTTGGAATTCCCACTGTTAAGTTACACAACGTCAAATTCTTCAAACAATAAATCAAAGCACAAACACTAAAAAACCCTTTGCAAAGCTTGCAGAATCCCCCCCCCCCCAAAAAAAGAAAAAAGAAAAAAGAAAAAAAAGAAATAGAAAAAGAAAAAAGAGTTAAGTACCTGGCCAGGCATCACTTCTCCATTGATGCCAGAAATGTTGATCCCAGCATAAAGACATGCCTTATAATGAGAGTCAACAATATCACGGCCAAAAGCCTTATCAGCACCAGCACCACAGTAGTAAGGGCCCTGTTTTGACAAGCAAACAATCCTATTTTCGTTAATGGAGGACAGAAGGACCATTTAAGGAAGTCTGTTGAATAAAAACATGAGACCCCAAAAATGGGAATTGAATTTTTTTAGTTAAGATATCATTGCCAATAATTTAGGATCGGGAGCTCAAGAATTTAGAGAAAAAGAAGATAATAAAATAGATTTAAAGGAAAGGAAAGGCACATCAAACCACAGAAAGAGAGAGCGGGAGAGAGATGAACACCTGAGGTCCAGGATAGCCACCAACAGGCCACCCAAGTGGCCATTTTATATCCTTTTGCAGCAAGGTGTATTCTTGCTCTAAACCATACCTACATATTTAAATTAAATTATTTCAAAAGAATTATGATAGAACCCCCTAAATCTCTTAAGAAAACAAAAAAACTAAAAAGAATATTCACAAGTTAAAATTAAGTAGAGAATCTCTGAAGAACAGCTTTGAAAAACAAAGACATGGATTGAGTAGTAATGTACCAGGGCACCTCAGCAACAACATCAGGATGGGTGAAAATCTTTGCTGCGTTGTGTCTCTTGTTAGTTGGGATTGGCTCTCCAGCTGGGGTGTAAGCATCACACATCACCTATAAATTTGCAATAAATAAACAGAAATTAAATTATGAAGAAATATCAATGAGTGAATCGAACAAATTTTATTTGACAAGTGAAAGAGACTTACTAGGATGTTGTTGCCCCTTCTAAATGGATCCTTGAAGATTGCCTGTGGGCTATTTTCATGACACCAAAACAAAAGTAAATCCATGGCCAAAAAGACAAGTGCCATTAAAACACACGCACACACGCAGTAAGGGGAGACAGAGAGCGAGACAGAACTATAAGATGACTTCACTGTCTTCTCCAGGAGCTTGGCCAGTGCTTGAACCGTCATAGTTCCATTTTGGAAGCTTTTGAGGATCACTCACCGCTCTATCGAGTGTCTGTTTCATGTAAATCAACAAACTTTCAGAAAACAACAACTAAAAAGGTCATAATAGAAGCAAGAACAGAGAAATTATTGATTACCCTGGCTTTGCTTCTAAGGTCCATACCAGAACCACCGATCCTGCAACATAAGTGACCGATCAAGATCAAGACTTTGAAAGATATTGAGGAAAAGAGACGAGATAGATCATTAATGATGGAACTGAAAGAACCCAATAAAAACTGAGAAATAACAGTATAACACCATTTGCAGTAAAAAGAAATGGAAAAGAAACATAGCAAGAAAAGGGAAGAAAGACTGTAACGTGGGTGAAAGCGGAAATGATTGATACCATATGTATTCTGCAATGATCTTGTCAGTGGTATCAGAGAGGTTCAAGTTGATGAGATCAGTTAAGAGAGACATGTTTGCAACGAGAAAAGGAAAAGCAGGGAGCTCAACGTTGAAAGCTTTTACTTTCTGACTCAAATGAATCTTAGATGGAGAGAGAGAGTTTGCTCCGTTTAAGATGGACTGAAGATGAATTTGGATTTATAGCGAGGATTTTGGTGTTGGAAACTAAAATAATATTTTTATGTTTGAAAAACGTTTTAAAGGAAATTTAATTTTTTTTTTATTTTAAATAAAATTCTGGTATTAAAAATAAAATTTAAAAAATAAAAATTATTATTTTAATATATTTTCAAATAAAAATATCTTAAAAAGCAACAATCTCCATATATTCACATTAATCAATGAAATAATCACATTAACCAATGAAATTTTAAGTGCTTATAATGAATTTTATGAATTTAAATATTGGGATATGATCTAAATAAATTTATTCAATTTATTAGAGTATTGAATATTATACAAAAATATTATAGAAACAACTGGAAATATAAGGATATATAAGAATTTTGCCTAATTATATAATAATAGATCAAATCATTTACTCTAAAAGAATATTAAATACATGTATTTTATATACCATTTATCATTATCAATTTTTAACACCTAAATCACCTCACAAAGAGATAACTACCACAATAATATATTTATAACATAAACTAACCTCCACCTTAATTGATCAAAATAGATAAGTATTTAAATAAAAAAATTAATGCAAGTGTTAGATAAAAATATTAATAAAATACAAAGTACTTTATATGTCATTATCTTTTAAGAAAATAGAAAATATTAAAATAAACTTAATGAAAAGTAATTGTCACATTATTATTTGATATGTTGATATAAAAAATAATTAAAAAAAACATTATTTTAATATATTTTTAAATGAAAAAACACTTTAACCACAACCACAACCGCAACTGTATTTCTAAATAATCATTTAATAAAGAGTTAATTGTTACGTTATCATCTCGATACAAATAATAAATAAAAAAAAAATAAGTGCAATATTGAAATAAAAATAGAAAACATAATAATTTAAATACCATTATCCCTCGATCGAATAGTAAACGGTTTCATTAAAACTTAATTATTTTCGAAATAAAATATAAAAATTAAAGGTGTGGTTAGGTCAGTCAATTGTGAACGGTAGGTAATGACTGGAACGTGGGGTTGTCTTACTGACACCAAACCCCCTAATATCCATTATTATTCTTTAATTGTGTTTATTTTCTTTTACTCTTTCTGTTGTAAATAATTATCCATGAATTCTTATAGAAAAATTAATAATAATAAAAGACTTCCCTATAGTTATGGCTTTGTTTATTTATTTCAAAAGATATTTAAAATAGTTGTCTTGATGTAATATATGTTTTTTTATATATATAAAAAATGAGAGCTAAAATATATTTTTTTCTCCGCAAATTACAACTTCAATAATGTTGTTGTTATTGTTTTTATTATGAAATCCACAATAAAAATAAATAAATATTGAAAGCAAAGCTATTTACCCACCTCCAAAGAGATTTCTTATTTAAGCCAAAAAGAAAGCTTGTAGTTATATTTAAGATAAGACCACTTTTAAACCACTCAAATTTAATTATTACAATAATCATCAATTATTGTTCTCAAAGAGATGTGCAGGCTTGATTAAAAGTTTTTTTTTAAAAAATTATTTTTTATTTGAAAATTTATTAAAAGAATATATATATATATATATATTTTTGATATCACCTGAGAGCGATAAAAAAACATTAAAAATTTAATTTTAATTTTAAAAAAATTCAAACAATTTTAAAAATACGATTAAACTAAAACTATACCTACCTCCACCTCTACCTATACTTCCACCTCTACCTCGTCTTCCATAGAAAGATATCTTTAATCAAAAGCAATATATAAAGACACTTATGAAAATTGACTTGGAACATAAGTGGATTACTTTAGTCTCAATACAGATTAGTAGATTACCATTAAACTGCTGAAGAAAAAGAAACGAAAAATAGCTATCAAGACACGTCCTTGTTCCGAGAAAATAATCTTGTGGATCACAAAAACAATAAAATGAAAGAAAATAAGTGTTGTGCCTAAAAACAGTGAAGCTGGTGTGGACGCTTTAAGAATGAGAGTGGCTGAGCTGATAAAGTGGACGAGGAGGATCAAGAGATATGTTTTTTTATGTGGTTTCTAGTTTGATTTTCTTTGCTTATTAATATTGATGGTCACATAAAAATAAGAAAAAAAACTGAAAAATTAGATAAATAGAAAAAAATAAAAAAAAAATAACTGAAAAAATTGAATAGTGAAAAAAACTCGATTAGACCGATTAAAATTTTGAAAAAACCGACCGGTTCGGTTTAAGTTTATAAGCCTAAAACAGAAAAAACCAAACCGAAAAAACCGAGCCAAATCAGTTTGAACTGGTTTTTATCCTAAAAAACCAAACAAAATCGAAACTGGTTGGTTTGAACTGATTTCAATTTGATTATTTTAAAAAAAAAATTAAATCGAACCAAAAATAATCACTTATATCGTGGGATGTAAATTATGTTTGATAAACTTTGTTTGGGGTGTAAAAACCTAGTTGGGTAAATGCAAGCTGATCCAAAATAAACTATATATATAAAAAAATAAAAAATTGAAGCTGGTGTGGACGTTTTAAGAAAAAGAGAGACAAAAATGATAAAGAGTAGTATTCGTGTAGTAATATTGTGAAGCAATTTCTTCGGCAACTTCGCATTCCAACAAGGTGTTTAATTTTGGATGTAGATGCATAGGTAGCATCTTTTGCTTAAATTTGCGTTCTCTAACATGATCATAAAATTACTATTTTCTACTCTTACATTGCTCCAAATAACTTTGGAAACCAAAAAAAAAGTTATATATATATATATATATTTTTAAAAAAAAAAAAAAAAAAAAACTTTTCGTAGTTTCCAAAGGAACATGTATGGTTTTGCATAACATGTTTGTCCCCTCATTATGTTTCTGCATAAAAATGCCTGCAAAGTATCTTGTCTTTAAAAGCCGCTTTTGTCTTTTAATTCTACATGAGTGTGTGTGAGTGAAAACACCATGGATAATAATCTCACTTTTAAATGTCGCTCGTCTTTAAATATCATTTTCAAAAAATCTAAAAAACAGTGATTTTAATATTCACAACCTCACAAAATATTATTACTTTTTTCGCTCTTTAAGTTTTTTTTTCTCTTGTCATTAATTTTTTTTTTATCATTTTATATTATGTTGATTAGATATTAAGCATGATAATTTATTTTAATTTTTTTATGAAATTATCATGAAATAAAAACATTCAATATTTGGTTTATAGTCAGTTTTGCAAAAAAAAAATAAACTTGGTTTTATTATTCAAGGAAAACTGAAAATGAGGGGATCAAAATTGACAATGAGACAAAAGTGCAGGGTTTTTTTTTTTTATTTTTTTACATTGTCCATTCAATATCTTTTTAAAAAACTTAGGTTATTGGTTAAGCGAGTTAATATAGTTTAATCCGGACATTTTTAAAATGTCATCATTCTAATATTTTCTTATATAAAAATTAAATCAACATTCCTTTTAAGTTTTTTTTTAAGACAAACCATGTTTTGGTTGAATCGATTGAGTCGTGAATACACCCACCAAGTTACCATGTTGACCTAGCGAGTTTGGCAGAGTTTAATAACATTACCAAGTTATAACATGCTAAGTGTATTATTAAAGTGAATTTTACTCTTTTCTTCTGAGAATTTATGACTTATTTTCATATCTTTATATTTTTTTGTTAGAAATAGTCTCATTATTGTCTTCAATATAGAAGAAACTTGGTTATAAAAAATAAAAAATTGTTCATGGATATTTTATGAAAATAAATTATGTTCTTTAATTTTTTTTGATAGATTTCTAACATGCTTTAATCATATTTATTATTATTTTTCTTCAATCACATATAAAATATCGAGATATTATTTTTTTAAAAAAACTTATTTTTGAGATCATGATAAGTTTTTATTTAATAAACAATGCTTATAATAAAAAAACAAATATTTTCGTTAAAATAATGAAGAGATGCATTAATAAAAAATATAGAGTTTAGATTTAAGAAATATATTTCTTTCTAATAATTTTATTTGTTATTTTTCTGTTAATATCTATTTTTATAATCATTTAATTTAATAAAAAATAAATTAAAAAAAAAGGCTACTAAACTCTACGAGGGTAACAACTTAGGTTAGTGGTTGGCGAGGCATGTTTATTGAACTTAATGAGAGCCATGATTATGTTATTAGTTAGATGAGTTAATCTAAATTAAGTATTTGAAATATCACTGTTAGTATATATATATATATATTTTTTTTTTTTATGTATAAAAGAGTTGAATCAACATCATTTTCAAGATTGTTTTTCAAAGACAAACCAGGTTTTAAACGGATTAATTAAGTTGGGAGTACAATCACCAGATTACCATGTTGACTTTCGCTGGTTTATTAACATTGCCCAATTATATCATGCCACGTTTTACTAAAATGGATTGCTCTTTTCTTCTGAAAATTCCCAACTTATTTCCATATCTTTCTGTTAGAAATAGTCTCATTATCGCCTTCAATCCAGAAGAAACTTGGTAATAATGGCCTGTGCAATAACAGGCTTGATTTGCCAAATCCAGGGATTCAAGGACTCACTTTCTGAATCTGGCTGATACATGATTTTTTTTTTTTTACATTAACATATCAAAATTATTCAAAAACATTGAAAAAAGATATATAAAAAATCATTTTAAAATATTTTCAATTAAAAAACACTGCATCAAAAGAGGATCCAAACCGTGAATATAAACAGTGGCAACACCAGAGATGTTCTCTCCTTGAAATAGCTTGAAAAAAACTATGGAACCAAAAGTGGAGTATATGTCACAAATATTCTATAAACCTTGCTTGGACCAATCAATACAATCTGATAAATGTTCTAATCAACTGCTTGTTGTCAACCTCAGTGATAGAATCAATTCTATGACTGAAAACAAAATTAAATATGCTGACCTGTTGAAACCAAGACAAAAATGCAACTAAGATAATCCCAAGAGAATTTCATAAACTATCAACATCCACCGGCCTCTCACACTAAAATTCTTCCTTGACTTGGATCTGAAGAGTATATGATGGATGAGTGCCACGAGAAAAATCTAATGCAGCTCAGAGGCAAGAAACGAGAACAACCAGATGCACAGCATTCGATTATTGATTCGTCAGCACCGACGCTGAAACCCTCTTCAAGGATTCACTTGCCTTGAGCAGATCAGAATCTGAATGGGCAGCAGATACGAACAATCTGATCCCCACAGGCAAACGACATTTATCAATGGTTGATCTCTTCGAGGTTACAAAAAATACAGAGTCTTCCTTCAATGCCTGAAAAATTCATAATTACAAAGAAACAGAGTAAGTGCAAGGTAGAACAACCAAAGTGTAGTTATAATAAACCAAACGACTAATTCATTCCTTACCCGATCAGCGATAGCTTCGAGTAGTTGAAGGTCATCTTTCATAGAACCTGTGGACATTTCTAGTTTGAGAAAAACAATAGGTGATTCTGGATTGCTGGCTATAGAGAGACCCTGTATGTTGGACAATCCTGCAATCACCAAATAAATTTAGAAGTAGGAAAATCTGTGCAAACCATGCAAAAATAAAAAAGATATAAAGACAAAAAGTGAGGATAATGCTAGAAATACTTAATATTTTTTACTAAAACTCTTTACTAACTGACGTGACATCATGCAATTTGTATTTTATCAATTACTCAATTTCATAATTATAATTATCCCACTAAATATGATAAGATCTACATTCCATGCTTTGAAATTTTTTTCTTGTAATAAATGCAAGGTCATTTAGTAAGCACAGCTTAGCAAAAAAAAGTTTAGCACCCCTATCATTACCTAAAAAGTTATTCTGACAACAGGGCCTCTAGCTCCAAATAAAACCTGGCATTTTTTAACCAAAACCATAGTTGGATAATTTCTCTAGACAAAACATGAAGGTTTCCCCAGGAGATTGCCTATATGCTGCCTAGTTTGTAAGCACGAGCTTCTAACTTTTATTTCTATAAAACTTCATATGACAAATGATTTATATTCACCATAAAGAAATATGCTGCAATTTTAAAAATCTATACCGGACATTACCTCTAACTCACTCAACCATAGGAAAAGAAAGAGATTATAATAAACAAACAGGACCAAAATATATGATTGCTTTTTCTCAAACTCCAGTTCAATTTAATAACGACCAAAAGAGGTCCAACTAATCACATTCTAATGACAATTCATACAATTCAAATGTTCTCAAGGAAATATTATGATGAAATGATGATATGATAGTTGGCCTCAGTTTCTGTGGTTGAATAATTGACGTGTGTTACATAAGGATTGACTCTCAAGTGCTCATGAAGAAAATATTCTGAGAACACAAAACATTACTAGAAAGTAAATACAAAGGAAGACAAAGGTGCTGGTGAAATTAACAAGACAATGGTGGCCATTTCCAAAAAAGAAAGAATAGTAACACATCAATACACATGTATCATGAGTCTAACTTTGTATGTAAGGGAGAGAATGTTAAAAAGAAAAACATAGAATGACAACTGAGGAATGCAACAACCTTTCCACAAGACAGAAATGTTTTCTTTCAACTTTGTTATTAAAGCAGGATTGTCTTCCAGAACATTGATAGCAGTAATTGCAGCACTTGCAAGATATGGTGGCAAAGAAGCAGAAAATACATATCCAGAACTGCTAAGCCGCTGCCAAATATAAGCGAATAATAAGCATTAGCACTATAGAATTGGAAGAAATAATAATTATCATTACGACTGCAGCACTACCATATGCTAATAGAATGATGATGAAGGACCTGACTACTCATCCAAATTTCAATAAAATGAAGTTATTAGGCACGTATATTTTCATACTTGATGATCAATGACTCTGGAGCTACCAGTGCAGAATCCTCCTTCAGTGGCTAATGCATGGCCCATAGCTGCAGTAACAATATCTACCTTCTCAATCTGCAGCCCATACAATCACAAATCAGAGAGTTTGAGCCAGTAACAAGAAATAAACGAATCTTTAAAACATACCGGCACCCCATGGTATTCAGTAAGGCCTCTTCCAAACCTGCCAAGAACACCAAATGAGTTGCTTTCGTCCAACAAAACACGGAAGAGATATTTCTCCTTCAATCTGATGATCTCGTTTAAAGGGGCTATTTGTCCAGAATTCTACAGATTTCAGAGCAAAACAATAAGTATCCCAGTTAAGCAAGTTCAATATTCATTACAGTTATGGGGTAAAATAACTATGTGTTAGAGCAAATAGATGACTAGCAGTACCACTAAGAAATAAATGCAGTTACTGAATTAACACACTCATATATTAATCATTTTTCAGAAACTACATGCATCAGCAATCAATTCCACTGAATCAATAACGTCAGAAGAGCGAGGAAAACACTAGATTTCCCCACAAGACCAGGGGCCTCTATAGTCTATACTAGCTTTGTCAGTTTCAAAGTACAAACTCCTAAAAGAAATAAAATTTAAAGCAAATGCAAACAAAAGAGAGAGGAGGGGGGGCGGGGGGTAGGTTGGTGGTGATCCGAGGTTGCGTGATTACTATGCCGCATATTTTAACTTCAGAAAAAAATGCTCATCAACTTAGGAGTTACTGCTATGGAAGGAATAGTTCCATATGGAATAACATTTAGCCTAAAAAACACAATGGTTAAGCCTGAGTTGGGTAAAAACAAGTAATCCAATATCATGATTCGGTTTTCCTGTGCTGATTGCAGCCAATACCCTTTTGGTGCAAGCATTTAAAAGTTTTTCTTTTATTCTAGCTTATCAAATATATATGTATTTGATATGCATGCAAAACAGAAACAAGATACCTCATACCTGGTACACAGCTTCAACTACGATGTAGCGTCGCAGTTCCTTGGCCCGCTTATTCCCAGCAGTGATTTTCTCCAAAGTATTTCGCAGAGATTCCATGTCATTGTGCTTGAAATACACAATGGTGCTTCTGGAAAGATAAAGGCCATTCTGTATTCCCCAATGGACTCCCTCATCCCTAACGGAAAATGATAATAATGACAATAAGTACAAGTTTTATATAGTGATATATTATACTTCCCCAGAACAATTTTAAAATAAAAGGTTTCACAAATGAACTGAAAATTGTAAAATATCTGGATAACTATGCCACAGACAACTAGAGTGACCAGATGTGCATATTACACATCAGTGAAAAATACACAATCAAGGATGAGGAGACTGGGAAATCTTATTTGGTCATCTATTATCATATAGGTACCATTGGTGAGCATAATTTAGGCTTAGCATACGTTGATAAAATCTTAGATTTATATGGAATACCAAGCAATAGTCAAAGGTGTGTTATAATCATTTAAAAATGATAATCAAACTAACATCACTACATTTCAAGGGAAGGGACTAAACATATTGAATGAAATAAAAAATGAAGGATTTATGTATTTTTAAAAACACTTTTAGCTGATTTCTATCATATAGCCACACAGGTAAAACAAATCTTTAACACTTGGGATTACCATACTCACACAACAATTATGTCTCCCTTTTTGCAAAAACATGGAATTGTGCTGAACATAGTGGAAAGTCCATATGAATAGAGAATTGAATCTGAAGTTCCCAAAAACTTGGCTATTCTGGCCTCGCAATCAAGGTGAACATCTAAGAAAAAGAAAAGTTGTCAGAAGGTAAGAATTTAAGGTAAAAAATTGAAACAAATCTTCATCCTGCTTCATTTAAATGACAGTTGAAATTGAGTCTCACCAATTGTTCCATAGAATCCACGAGGACCACAGGAACCAACACCATATTTTTCCAGGGCCAAGGTACTAGACTCCTGAGGAATTTTTATTTTTTTTCATAAAAAACTTCGTCATTCATTTTCTAATTTAAGGAAAATCATTATCATAAATGGAAAAATAAAATTAAGCAGAACAGATTTTCTCACAAGTAGCTTCTCATGCGCTGTTAGACCAAGATAATTCGCTGTAGCAAAGTTTACAACATCTTTTCCATTGATTATGGCATGTGGCCCTGCAGCACTGCAATAAAAAGTAGCTCATGAATTGTGATTACTTCAGAGGAATCATCCAGATATGTCTTCTGAGCAAAGTCATAGTTGGAGTATCAAAATAGCAACTTCTTTGAGGGGATGCGAGAGATCATCAATTCAACAACTGCAATTAATGGCTTTTCCATACAACAATAGGAGTGTAGGTTTATACATGCAAGCACAAGGATACTTTTGACAAGAGCCAAACAAATGTGTTGAGACAATAAGTATGTTCACCTTTCCAATGCTGGTGGCTCATATTGCATCTCCTCTGTAATTGGAGGAATAAGGGATTCTGGAACCCATTCACTACATAGCTCATCTATTTCCTACAGACAACACACTTTTTGGTAATATTATGCTGGAACAGCTTCACACTTCAGAATGAGTTCTCAAACAAACTATAATTCACATATCCACAAGCTAAACCAGTGAAAAACACAAATCTAATCTGAAATGAAATACCATGTACCAATAAATCTAAGAACCAGTGATAAGGAAAAATAACAGAAATTCATATGGAAGCACCACATGTAGAAGTTTAAAAGGATACATAGAACTTAGAAGTTCCAGTGGGCTATCAAGCAATGCTCAAGGGTACTGTGGACAGGTATATTGGTGAATCGATATCTAATAACAATTTCATACTCCATATTATAGCAGAGACAAAAGTCTTCAGCGTTATAAAAGTATGATGGAACTCTTTTCTTTAAAACTTGGACAAAACTTCGGAACTTGATTTCCAGAATTCTTTTAAATTCCATCCTCATGCATTTTCACGTGGCTCCAAAAGAAGAGGAAAAACAACTAAAATATAGCTAACTCTCAATGCTCAATGCCCTAGGTCAGAAGGCATCAGTACAAACATTCAAATGTATTCATCTATCTTTAAGTACATGCATGATTTATCATCCTGACAAGTTAGAAAACTTATAAACAATACAAAACACATAATGCAAGAAGGCAGTTTCTTTCAACTAACGTATAAACAGAGACAAAAAGGAAAAGAGAACAAAAAAGTCTCAAGCCACACTAACCTTCTTTGTTAACGGTCGCTTAGGATGTTTATAACTTTTCTGGGAAAGTAGAAAAAGAATGACCACAAAAAGAAGAGCCTCCACAAAGAGATGCCCTTTAACAAAAAAAAAAGCCAACATAAAAAGTTAATTAAAATTACCAAGTACAGAGATACACAATCAAACCATCACCAATCACCAGTTTAAAAAGACATCAAAATCTACCTCCAATTTGAACACCAAAAACAACAGCTCTTGCAGATGGAAAATCCAAAGCAGATGTCACCCTCTCCAAAGTACCATTCACTAATTGCAAAACATTTGATGCCATTGTATCCATTGCATCAAATCCCAGATTGCGTAGACTTTTCAACAATCAACCAGATACACAATATTGATGATTACTCGTATAAAACAATCATGCAATGCAACACACGCATAGCTGCTATCTCCTGTAGGTTTCAATGGAAAGACAGAAGCAAAAAAAGAGCAGAATTAAGCAATACTTACACGGAAAAGATTCAAGCCTTTTAGAAGTAAAGCTTCAAAAGAACAAATCTTTAGGTAATTTAGATTCTGGGCTTTGTTTATCTTTTAGAAATACCAAATAAACAAGAACAAAAGATAGAAAAAAGAATGGAGAAAAGTGGAGAGAAAACGATGTTTCTTTTCTTGATCTGTTCTAATTATTATACAAAACATACCTTGATTGATTGAGGTTGTAATGAGAAGACAAGACGAAAATGAATTCTATGTTCTTTTCTTTTGTTTTTCTTGTGAAGATGTATGTGTGTGGATTTTGCTGAATGAGATTCAGTCAGTATTCAAGCAAATCATTCATGTCTTCTTGTCTTGGCTAGAGAATGAAGGAAGGAAAGAGCAGTTTTCTCAAGACAATGAGCATCAATTATGCTCAGATCAGAACCCCCTAAAATATTTTGGCCCACGATGTAGTAATATTGGGCCAACAAGTGGACAGTTCCAATGCTCAGAACCTTCAATGGAAGGATGGTTCAGCTCTCTCTCTCTCTTAATTACTTCGTAATAATTAGGCCCATTCATGCCCTGTTTAATGATGCCTAAGTAGTAACCGGAAGCAAGAAAAGTAGAAAACCCATCCTCCATTTCCTTTCCTTTCCTTTCCTTTCAACAATCTTTCTTCATCATCAGGTACGTATTCCTCTTCATCATCTGTAATCATTTATATATTAAGATCAGATCATTAATTTTCAGTTTTTATTTATTTATTTCTTGGTGTTGGGGATACCAGTAGTAGTTGTAGAAGTAGCAGAGGAGGAGTGTTGTTGTTGTTGTTGTCAGAGAATATGAGCTTTCAACCCCGAAATGATCGAAGAGACAACAACAACAACAACAACAACAACAACAACAACAGGTCGTCTAGATTCCCCACTCAGAAGTGGGTTCCGAGAGGAGCTAATTCCAATCCTGAGGTTGATGCAAACACCAAACCGCCTTCGAGTTCCAACTCTAGATACAATGGAAATGGTGGGGGTGATGCTGCTCATGGGTGGTCTGGAACAGCACATCATAGGTATAATAAAGGTGGTATGACTGTGAATGCACCTAGAGGTCATGCGGGTCGGCCTAGGAAGGGGATAGAGAGGAGTGAGAAGACTCGGGAATTGAATGACCCGAATTTGCCGCAGCTTGCACAAGATATTCAGGAGAAGCTTGTGAAGAGTACGGTTGAGTGTATGATTTGTTATGATATGGTTCGGAGGTCTGTGCCCATTTGGTCTTGTTCGAGTTGTTTCTCGATTTTTCATTTGAATTGTATCAAGAAATGGGCTCGTGCCCCGACTTCTGTTGATTTGATTGCGGAGAAGAATCAAGGTTTTAATTGGCGGTGTCCGGGGTGTCAATCTGTGCAGCTTACGACGTTGAAGGATATTCGGTATGTTTGCTTTTGTGGGAAGAGGAGGGATCCACCTTCGGATTTGTATTTGACTCCTCATTCGTGTGGAGAACCATGTGGAAAGCCACTTGAGAAGGAGGCTCCCGGTGCTGGTGGGAGTAAGGAGGATCTTTGCCCTCATAATTGTGTCTTGCAGTGTCACCCTGGACCATGTCCTCCTTGCAAGGCCTTTGCTCCACCACGTCTGTGTCCGTGTGGGAAGAAAATAATCGCAACAAGATGTGCTGATCGGATGTCTGTTGTTACCTGTGGACACCCATGTGATAAGCTTCTTGAATGTTGGCGTCATCGATGTGAGCGGATTTGCCATGTTGGTCCCTGCGATTCTTGTCAGGTGTTGGTCAATGCTTCATGTTTCTGCAAGAAAAGGACGGAGGTTGTTCTGTGTGGTGAAATGGCAGTGAAGGGAGAGGTGAAAGCTGAGGATGGTGTTTTTTCTTGCAATTCTACATGTGGAAAGATGCTGAGTTGTGGAAACCATATGTGTGATGAAACTTGTCATCCAGGTCTTTGTGGCGATTGTGAGTTAATGCCTGACAAGGTCAGGTCTTGCTATTGTGGAAAAACAAGTTTGCAGGAGGAAAGAAAGAGTTGTTTGGATCCAATTCCAACATGTACACAAATATGTGGCAAATCACTTCCTTGCGGGATGCACCAATGTAAAGGGGTGTGCCATTCTGGGGATTGCGCACCTTGTTTGGTTTCTGTAACCCAAAAATGCCGTTGTGGATCAACCTCTCAAACTGTGGAGTGTTACAAAACTACTTCAGAGAATGAAAAATTCTTGTGTGAGAAGCCTTGTGGTCGAAAGAAGAACTGTGGAAGGCACAGGTGTAGCGAGCGATGCTGCCCTCTTTCCAACTCTAACAATCAGTTCTCTGGTGATTGGGATCCGCACTTTTGTCAAATGGCCTGTGGGAAGAAGTTAAGGTGTGGACAGCATTCTTGTGATGATCTTTGTCACAGTGGCCATTGTCCTCCTTGTCTTGAAACAATTTTCACTGATTTGACATGTGCGTGTAGGAAAACTTCCATCCCTCCTCCATTGCCTTGTGGTACACCTCCCCCTTCATGTCAGCTCCCATGCTCAGTTCCTCAGTCTTGTGGCCATCCAGCTTCTCATAGCTGTCACTTCGGAGACTGCCCGTCTTGTTTGGTGCCTGTAGCTAAGGAGTGTGTTGGTGGACATGTGATTCTCGGGAACATACCCTGTGGGTCAAGGGATATCAGATGCAACAAACTATGTGGTAAGACAAGGCAATGTGGTCTGCATGCATGTGGAAGAACTTGTCATTCACTGCCTTGTGATACCTCATCTGGAAATGAAACTGGCACGAGAGCTTCTTGCGGGCAGACATGTGGTGCCCCTAAGAGAGATTGCAGACATACTTGCACTGCACTTTGTCATCCTCATGCTCCTTGTCCTGATGTCAGATGTGAGTTCCTTGTCACAATTAGTTGCTCTTGTGGCAGGATGACAGCATCTGCTCCTTGTGATGCTGGGGGGAGCAATGGTGGTTATAATGACACTGTTTTAGAAGCTTCCATTCTCCACAAGTTGCCAGCATCTCTTCAACCAGTGGAATCAACTGGAAAGAAGATTCCTCTTGGCCAAAGAAAGCTTATGTGTGATGATGAATGTGCCAAGTTGGAGAGGAAAAGGGTTCTTGCTGATGCTTTTGATATCACCCCTCCTAATCTGGAAGCTCTTCATTTTGGTGAGAATTCTGCAGTGACAGAGTTGATTGGTGATCTGTACAGGCGTGATCCAAAGTGGGTGCTTGCTGTGGAGGAAAGGTGCAAATATTTGGTTCTTGGCAAGAGCAGAGGAACCACAAGTGGTCTTAAGATTCATGTTTTTTGCCCTATGCTGAAGGATAAAAGGGATGCAGTTAGTCTGATTGCTGAGAGGTGGAAGCTTGCAATTTATTCTGCTGGTAGGGAACCAAAGCGATATTTTGTAGTTCATGCTACATCCAAATCCAAACCTCCACCTCGTGTGATTGGGATTAAGGGTACGACAACTTTAAGTACCCATCCACCAGTTTTTGATGTTCTTGCAGACATGGATCCCAGGCTTGTTGTATCTTTTCTAGATTTGCCGAGGGAGGCAGATATAAGTTCACTGGTCCTTAGGTTTGGTGGGGAATGTGAACTAGTTTGGTTGAATGATAAGAATGCACTGGCTGTATTCAATGATCCTGCTCGAGCAGCTACTGCTATGAGAAGGCTGGATCATGGATCATTATATCATGGAGCATCTGTGGTTCCTCAGAATACTGGTGCATCTGTGGCATCACCAGCTAATAATGCCTGGGCAGTGGCAGGGACTGCAATGGAAGGAACAGTTGCGGCTTTGAAGGGAACTTCGTGGAAGAAAGCTGTAGTGCAGGAGACTGGTTGTAGGAAAGATTCATGGGGTGGTGAAGAGTGGTCTGATGGTGGTTCTGCAGATGTTCAGGCTTCTGCATGGAAAGGGAAAGAAGCTCCAATTGTGGCTTCGATTAACCGATGGAGTGTCCTAGACTCTGAGAAGGCTGACAGTTCATCTGCTGCCTCTGTCAAGATGGAGGATCCCGCAAAACAAGTTGCAGGAAGCCTTTCCAGTTCAGGTTTGGAATCAAATGCAAGCACTTCCAGTACATCAACGCAGCCTGCAATGCAATCTGTAGGAGTTTCAAGAAAAGAAGATTTATCTGTGGTGGTGGATGATTGGGAGAAGGCTTATGATTGAGAATGCTTATAGGGTAATTGATTTTTTGAATTTTGACAGGAGACGAGTACCTTTTGGTCTACACCTCACTTTATATTTTTTGCAAGAGTTTTTTTTTCCCTGTTATGAATAGTTATATCATCCATCAGTATTGATACTTGATGGCGAGTGACTTAAAATCCCATTAATTTGGGGAAAGAACATACATCTCTACTGCGTGTAAGAGTACTTGCAGTATAGAACTTTGTCTAAGAAAAATATCCGGGAAAGAATCATTGCTGCTTCGTCAGTGGCTTTTTTTTAGATTTTTAAGGAAGGCATACTATGTGTACAGAGCAGAAGTGACATCTCCCTAATTTTGATTCCAATGAGATATTTGCTCTGTTTTGGCAAGATTAGTGTTTCTTCGTTTCTTTCTCTGCCTTCTCCTTCTCAATGTTTTGATCCCAAAAACAATGCCTGAGATTCAGCTAATGGTTTGGTTCTGTTCTGTTTGTTTGGGATTCAAATCTTGAATAACTCATTATTTATGTTGATAGTCTTTGTATCTATCATCATTTAATTCTAGGAGTGACAAGTGAAGTTGCTGCATTATACGTAAGAACTGCAATTTACGCATGAATTGTTGGGGTTAATCATCAAATTCTACTTCCTGTCAAGAAATGGAAAGTAATTTTCTCAAGAACTCTAGCCTTCCTAAAACAACTAGGAAATATGTTCTTCACTATACATCTGAGGTCCAAAAAGACAGAGATAACTTAAAAATGAGAATGAAATTTAGATTTTGTTACCACTACTATTTCCTTAGGCAAAAATCCCATTTGAAATGAAAATGCTGCTACCCAGAACCAACAGGAAGAAGCAAGGAAACTCTATCTATAGTGGGAACCGAATACATCCCATGAATTACCTTCAGCTTGTGTTTCCATGGCGTCTTATGCAGTTTCTCAACTAGCCAAACACAATCCCTGGTCAAAGAGGAATGGAAGTCAAATTTTTTTATCACCTATCAATTGTTCACAGAAAGAAAATGTTGCTTAGCCCTTTACACACCTTAGCTGTTCCTTTGAACAGCCTGTGTAAAGTTCCAAGTTTTGCTCCAATCAGGCTTCCGGTGTAAGGTCCAGAGTACAACACAACTGTTGAGGCAGCAACCATTGATGGAGAGTGCTTGATTGTGTCATGATGCATTAGAGCAAGTTCAATGAGAAAACACACCATGTTTTTCATCTGTTAATGCAGAAAAGTAAACAGTGATAGATCATTCAATTAGGTTTAACAGCATTGTAATAACATAGCTTGAATAAGATTAAATCACATGATACCTTTGCGTCAGCTTTAGTACAAGCTTTGAGGTAGTGGTGGATGAAATGACAAGGTGTTGTGATTGTCAAATTCCGTTCTAGCTTGTCATGTCATATAGCTGCAGCTTCCTCCATGCTGTCCGAATATCACTACCGACCGGCAAATCAATTCCATCCAGTAGTTAGCCTCAGAACCTGACTTGTCTTCTTACAAGAACATGGTAGAACCAACAAAACAAAACATGCCATGGGTATATGAACCTCAAGGGGTGTTTCCTCTTCATATTTGCAAGCTAAGAACAAGGCAGTGAAGCCTAATAGCTTTAGTTCCGTATGTAAACACAAAATTTCACATATAAAAAATACATTAAAAATAATGTTAAAATTACAATAATAAATTTAATAATGAAAGAGAAGCTATTGTTACAGATTTGAAAAGAAAAGGAGATAATGGGTTGGCTGCTAAGGTAGCCAGATGATAAAACTGGTGGAGAGTGGGATGAAAATTGGGCATTCGGCTGCTGCTTTTTTTTTTTTTTTTTAGTTTGGCTGAAAAAAAAAATATTCTGGGTTTATTTTTTGGTATATAATTTTTATTTCACTCTTTTTTTTTTCTCTTGTCTTGCCTTTTTTTTTTTCCTCCAATTTTTTTTCTTAATTTTTGTGAATCCTAACTTTTAGATTTATGAATTTTGTAAAATTCAAAGATTTGGCATTATCTTATGACACTTCATAACCAATGAACTTGGATATTTGAGCAAGACTTGAAGATTAGGAGAACTTTTTTAAGGGGGATTTTTCTTAAAGATCATGTGGTTATTCTTTTTGGTGATCCTTGGTGACATAAAAATTTGCTGAATCTTTTAAAAAGGATTTCCTTGGAAATTTGGTGAATTCTTTTAGAGGATCCTTGAAATTCAGTGAATCTTTTTGGAGGATCATTAAGAACTTGGAACTTTGATGAATCTTTTGGGAGAACCCTTGAAAACTTGAAACTTTGATGAATTTTTTTGGAGGATTTTTGAAAACTGGGAATGTCAATGAATTTTTGGAGGAGCCTTGAAAATTGAGAACTTCGGTGAATCCTTTTAGAGGACCCTTGAAAACTTGGAACTTTGGTGAATTTTTTTTTAGGATTCTTAAAAACTTGTAGCTTCAATGAATTCTTTTGGAGGATCCTTGAAAGCTTGGAACTTCAGTGAATCTTTTTTTAGCATCCTTGAAAGTTTAGAACTTCGGTGAATCTTTTGAAGGGTCATTTAGAACCTGGAACTCTAAGTAACCTTTAAAACTTGGAATTTTGGTAAATTCTTTTATAGGATTCTTGGATAGATAGATTGTTGGTCAGTATTGCATTGAATTTTTCTTCGCCTATCTTTTTTTCAAACTTTTATATATATATATATAGAAATGGCTTCTACTCTAAAAGTAAAGCCTAAGATTGCCATTAAGAACTCATGTCAATTTAATGGATGGATTATTGACGCTGAAGATCAATATATGAGCCCATGACATGTCTTTGTAGTGTCAAGGAAATAATTCCATTTTCAGAACTAGATATGAAGATCATCTGGTAATGAGAAGGATAACATGAAGAGGTTGTCACCAGTTTTGAAGAGTTCTCATCTGTTGAAGGCGAATCCTTACCAATCTTTTAAAGACAGTTTGGAAAATGGAAAATGCTAAAATTTGATGCATGTGGCAAGCAAAAAGAGTTTTTTTATTTTATTTTATTTATTCATTCATAGTTTATACTCTTGTAGGTCAGAAATAGAACAATAGAACACAATTTGTTTTTGATTTTTTTTAAATTACTGAGCTTAGGATGAATCCTTAGCTGTCTGTTTCCTTTATAAATGAGGGATCAAGTCTAAAGAAAACATCAGCCTTCTTTCTTGAACTTGTAGTTGGGTGAAAGTGGGCGTTTGATCATTTAATTAGAATTAGGACTCATTATTTTTAGTTTGGTTTCATTTTTTTTATAAAAAAACTAAAACTGAACTAAAATCAGTTCGAACCAGCTAGTTTTGGTTTGGTTTTTTAGGATAAAAACCAATTCAAACTGGTTTGACTCGTTTTTTTTTGTTTGGGTTCGATTCTGTTTTAAGCTTATAAAACCGAAACCGAACCGGTCGGATTTTTTAAAATTATAATCGGTTTTTTTTCACAGTTTGGTTTTTTCCATTATTTTTTTAAATTATCTTTATTTAATCTGTTTTTTGGTTTTTTTACTCATCCCTGCCTCCGGTCTTTCAAACACTAAAACACGTGAATCCTTACCAAAACCAGTTCGAATCAACCAGTTTCGATTCGGTTTTTTAGGATAAAAATTGATTCAAACTAATTTGACTTGGTTTTTTTTGTTTTGGCTCGGTTTTTTTCCGGTTTGACTTGTTTTTTTTGGTTTTAGACTTATAAAACCAAAATCAAACCGAACCGGTCGGTTTTTTTTAAAATTTTAATAGGTTTAATATATTTTTTTTTACGGTTCGATTTTTTTAATTTTTCAATTTTTTTAATTTAATCAGTTTTTTTATTTTTTTTTTCTCACCCCCTGCATCCGGTCTTTCAAATACTACAACACGTGAATCCTTACCAAACTTTTAAAGACTAAAACACGTGCATTTTCCTTATTGTATTGATCTAGAACATAAGGCTCTCGGACATCATCTTTATTGTATTCAAAGACTTGGATTATAATAGGATTTACAGTAGCTTTTCTCATCTTAAAAATATATTACAGTCTTATTCTTTGATATTATTATCATCATATAACCGATCACTTTATTAAAAACCAATAAATAATATTACACATAAATTGAATAATTTAAACCGTAAACAGATTTGATCCATTATATAATAATGTATAATATTATATAATAATGTATCATTATATAACCGATCACTTTATCAATTCCGTGAATCAAACGTTATCTTTATGTATGATTTCTTTTAGACAAATGTCAAATAACATTTTCTTAACTGAGCTCCATTGATTTCTTAAGTTCTAAGAAACAAACAAAATATAAACTTTTTCATAAACCAGATATAGAAAACAAAATCCTCCCTTTATTCAAAAGTTGTTAAAAATATGATTCTTATGATTTGGTTATTTTGGTGTATTAAAAGTATTTTTTTATTTTAAATTATTTTTTTTAATGTTTTTAAATTGTTTTAATATAATACTGTTTAAAATAATTTTTTAAAATAAAATAATTTTTTAATATATTTTTAAATATAAAATACTTTTAAAAACAACAATAATATAATATTCATCCGCGGATTTAGGATGAGCTGGGAAATCGGCGAGGATGCATTGATCACGGAACATGTGCAGCTGTTCCAAAATGCAATGGCATGATGTATGGCCATCACGTTATCGATTAGTGTCCAATTTCTCATTTGTTTTATTAAATTATTCAAACATTGTAAAGAAGAATTATAAAGACATTTTAACTTATTATATTTTTTTTATATAATTTTATATTTAAATCATGTAATTACTAAATGATAATCATTATAAATTTTAATGATTGTTAATTTCAGAATCTATAAAATTAATTGAAATGCTCGCAAGCTAATTTAAATATTAATATTAATAAAAAAATTAAATAAAATTATAAAGTCATTTATTTATGTTAGTTGATATATCAAATCAAAAAAAATTTAAGCGACTTTCTTAGAGCAGAAATAGTCTTCCAAGTTCGAGATTCCATTTACTAGCAATTGCATCTTTGAACTTTAATATATTTTAAAATTTTTATTGATAGCTATTATTTTTATTTTAAAATATATTTTTAACATTAACATATTAAAATAATTTAAAAAAAAATATATAAAAAGTTTAAATAAAAAAATTCTAAATTCTTACTATATATGTTTTGGGCTTCCCAAAGGACGCCTGTGACAATCCAGTGTTATCAAAATAAAATAATAAAATAATAAAAAAAGAAATAAGTATAGTTTGAGGCCACCTGTTTCCATGTGTTTAATTTAATTTTTTTAATAATTAATATTTGCTTATGTAAGAAATATATTTCCAAGAGCCTAGCAATCCCCATCAACACCAGTCCACCCTCTCTACTACCTAAAAATTTTTAAAATTCAAGACATTATAAGAAGAAGCCAAAAGGTTACTCCCCGTGCAATCAAACCAAGAAAACAACTCCTTGAGAGAATCATTCATCCAAGAAAGAAGCTACAAACCAGCACAAATAACAACAACTTCATAGTTTGTAACGTTCAGTCTTTCACATTGTGCATTAACTCGATCGCTTCTCATTGTCCCACTCTCCCAGCTCTGCCTTTTTTCTTTTGTGTTCTTACGTCCACTACTGCACCACAGAAAATCTTTTTCTTTGAGGTGTAGTCCTAAGTGCCCATTTTCTTTTTTCTGAAAATGGACCCTCCACTTAGTCCCCACTACTTACTCTGATGGACTTAAGGTAATAAGTTTCCCGCTAACTGTTTGAAGCTATATCAGTTCTTGTAATTTGTACACATCTTGTGTCTATGCATCCATTTCTTTCTTGTTTTGGGGTTAAATCTAGTTGTTTAGCTGTTGTTTTTGATGTTTGTGTATAGAGCTGTGCCAGGCCTTTGTGGGTTGTTTAGGAACCTAGGATTTGTGTTGGGATTGTTGTTTTTGAGTTTGCAATAGCAGCTTCAATCAATCCACTCAAGTTCCATCTTGTTTGATTTTCAGTTGAGAAAGGGCATATCACTGTTTAAGCATTTATAAAGTTATAGAGAAAAGATCAAAACTTTTTGGTGTGATATTGAGATGAGATGTGAATTGTTGCACATTTTGTTTCTTGAGAATTTGCTAGTTGGATAGGTCAAATAATAGTGGTAATAACAATTTTCTTTTTGATTATTCTTAGTGATTTTTGTTGTGGTTTGTTTAAATAAAAGATCTAGTCTTTATAGATTGGCTGCTTAATTCATTTCATCTATTGTTAAAATTGCTTTGATTTTCATGAACAATGATGTTATTTTTTTTGTTTATCTGTTCCTTGTATATTGCATATACTGGAGTGGATTATTAACATTTACAAAGAGGGCTATGTTGGCTTGGAAGCTACATTGTTATTTTTTCTCTCCCT
Source organism: Populus davidiana (assembly GCA_030145905.1). NCBI lineage: Eukaryota > Viridiplantae > Streptophyta > Magnoliopsida > Malpighiales > Salicaceae > Populus > Populus davidiana. The sequence continues at coordinate 7,619,810 of CM057803.1, forward strand.
GCAAATTTTGCTTGGTCTGCCGGTGGCAAATTTGTTGCATATGGTCTGCCATCTCTTGTTTGAATGCTCTCTAACGCATTTAAAAAATTAATTGATGTTCTGCGAACTGTGCTGCTTTGAGGAGAAAATAGGAGGTTCACTGCAATTGATGCTGTTACAGTACAAATTGGTAGGAAGATTAGTTAGTTAGTAGGAAAAGTAGTAGTCGTGGGAAGATTCATTTGGCTGGTTAGTAGTCTTTAGATACAGCTAGCAAGTCTACATGTTTTGAATTAGCTATAAAAGGACTTGTGCTTAGGATTGAAGGGTATCTTTTGCCATTTGTGATTCCTTCTCTCTGAATTCTCTTTTCTGATAAAGTTTCTCCCTAATATTCCTTCTTCCTTTTTCTTCTTTGTGGACTGAATCCATTATTGGGTCAGCATTTCTTCATAAAAACCTCACCTGTATAACCTAAACACTGCATCTCCAAATTGGACCGTATGCTCACATGACAGGTTTTATCCCAACATATTAGTGGATAGCAGGACTGGCCAAAAGTCAACACCGATTTTAATGATCTAAAACTGTGTTTGCATTAACCCTTTTACATGTTCATTTTTACAGAAGGAAACCTGGAGGAATTCACTCATCCTGTCATTTCAAACTCTAGGAGTTGTGTATGGTCGCTTGAGTACGGCTCCATTATATGTTTTTGGGACAATTCAAACGACAGATTTCAAATCAAATGAGACTGCATATGAATACTTCTCTTTTATTTTCTGGACTCTGACTGTTGTTTCTTTACTTAAGTACGCCTTCATTGTACTCAGGGCTGATGATAATGGAGAGGGTAATGATCTCTGATAACTGTTAAACTTTGGATCATTTAAAAATTGATCCTATCATGAAATGTTATTTACTTCAACAAATTCTCGCAGGAGGTGTTTTTGCCCTGTACTCGTTATTGTGCAGGCATGCTAAAGTGGGCCTGCTTCCAAATGATAGAAGCACCAAAGAGGTTATGCAACATGAAGAAGCAAGCACTTTGAGGGGAAAAGTTGAATCAAGAGCAAGAAAAGCCATTAGAAACCACAGAAGTGGTCATTATTTGATGCTATTCACAGCATTATTTGGTGCTTGCATGATAATTGGGGATGGGGTGATCACCCCATCTATTTCAGGTTAGGCTTTCTTAAATCTTGATCAACTTTGATTTTTCAGAGTTAATAGCTTGATTAACCTTAGTTCTCTCCTGTACTCCCTTATTATATGCTAATGTTGTTCCCTTTCCCAGCGTTATCAGCTTCATCAGGTCTTCAACGTTCATTATCAAACATTAAATGTAAGAGCCAGCTCTATGAATGTATACACATCGTTCTTTTCATATTTGATTATAGCCTCGATATCCTTCATAATTTAATTTGCAACTTCTGTTTATCTTCAGATACCTCCTCGACAGATGCAGAACAAACCATATCACATGATTTGAAAAAATGTAAGTGGTTTACCATGAAAACAGTTTTGGTGAAAAGGATGAAAATTTCTTCTTCGGCTACCTTGTGCATTTCCAATGAAAACTTGCTAGTTTAATCTGCAGCGTTTGGAAAATTGATTGACCTCTGAAGGATATCTATAATTGTTTTCACTTTGCTTCCACTGGTATTGCACATTATTAATCTTTTCTTTTGATGAAAGAAAAATTAATAATAATATATTCCATTATTTTGTGTCATGATATTCTATTTAAGTGGTTCTGGATGATTAGCATGTCCCTCTAGACATAATCGCATATACAATGTGGCATTTTCATTTCTGTGTGTGTATAGAACAATAGCCATATATACATATATATACATATATATACATATATATACATATATATATATATATATATATATCTTGGTAAAGCTAGAAGCTTTATGTTAAAGGATATGCTTTTATTTAACCATATGTATCTTTTAATGCAAGCTCAAAAGCATACATGCTAATAACATGATATTAATGATAATGCTTTATATTTCCCTTTCAAGATTAGTAGTTTCAACTACCTGAAGCTTGAACTGATTAGAATTTTAAATCACTTTTGATGATTATATGGAAGTTGTAGTATTTTGATTTTCGTTCTCCCTTTATTCATTAGGATCTGCCAAGATATTGCTATCTCAGTTACTGACCGGCTTCCATGATATGGGTTTTTTTCAGATGTACCGGTTCCTTCTGCATGTGTTATAACAATAGGTATTTTTGTACTGCAGTACTATGGGACTCATAAAATTGGGTTCATGTTTGCCCCAATTGTCACTATATGGCTCCTGTTTATCAGTGGATTGGGTATATATAATGTATTCCACTGGGACCCTAAAATCTTCTCTGCAATCTCCCCAGCGTACATGTATAGATTTGTAAGAAAAATCAATAAAGCCAGTTGGAAGTCACTGAATAGCATTCTTCTTTGCATAGCAGGTCAGCTAGCATGTTCTTCATTCTATACTAAGCTTTTTTGTCCGTTCTTTTTTTGTCTCTGAACATGCTGTTTTTGGTAGTGCCAAATTGTGTTAACCTCTTCATCTGACTATTTATCCTACAGGATCAGAAACAATGTTTACAGATCTAGGTCATTTCTCCAAGAGATCAATCAAGGTATTGAAAATAGCTCAATATTTGTTGCCATTTCACAATTATACGGAATCAGTACAAAATTACAATATAACTTTTGTTTGGTGTCTCTGATGCAGATAACTTTTGTCTGCTTGATTTATCCAGTTCTAGTTTTATGCTATGCTGGTCAAGCTGCATTTATCTCTAAACACTGGAATGACACTGAAAATTTTAATCATCTAAGTGAATCTGTACCCAGTAAGTTTTTCACTGATGTTTTATGTTGTTTGATGGCTGCTTCACCTGGTATTTATGTTTCTAATTTGTGGAAACCATTACAAATACAGAACATCTTCGTCATGTCTTCATACTGCTATCTCTGCTTGCTTCAGCGGTAGGAAGCCAAGCAACAATAACAGCCAGCTTCTCCATCATAAACCAGTGCCTGGCACTTCGTTGTTTCCCTAGAGTAAAAGTTATACATACATCGGATAAGCGACTTGGGCAGGTTTATATTCCAGATGTCAACTGGTTATTGATGGCCCTTAGTCTCTCTGTCACCATTGGTTTCCATGACATAACGAGGATTGCAAATGCAGCAGGTATTTTCTGTCAATACTCTTTTCATTCCCTTTTTCTGAAGCTCCGAGGTTCTAAGATCCTTGAATAAGATGATGATGTTCTGTAGGAATTTTTTGTAGCAGTGAAGTAAGCAACTTATAGCTGACAATTTTTGAAATACATTAGGGTAAGGAGAATATGAATTGATTACAAGTTAGTGGGTGGGGCTATAGATTTCCTAGTGATGTCAAGCATTCATTTTCCTGGATGTTACAACATTTAAAGTAGCTATTAATAGCTTGCAAATTATTGCCATATTTAGGAGCATAAACAATAGATGCCTAATAGAACGTTAGGTGCTTGGCTAAGGTTTTCTCTGATTCTTCGAAATATTGGATGGTCTAATCTAATGTATGCTGGTTAAATCTCCATACAGGTATGGCAATAGTTTTTGGGATGATAGTAACGACTTGTATGATGTCACTTGTGATCGCTCTGTACTGGGAGAAGAGTTTGTTTGTATCTGGGTGCTTCCTGATGTTCTTTGGTTTCGTCGAGGCTGTATATGTATCGACATGTTTGCTGAGTTTTCACAAAGGAGCTTGGTATCTATTTGTTATTTCAGCAGTTTCTTTCACTATAATGCTTGCTTGGCATTATGGAACTATGAAGAAATATGAGTTTGATTTTCAAAACAAGGTTTCGACAGAATGGCTTACGGATTATAGCCCAGGCCTAGGAGTTTCCAGAGTACCCGGAATTGGTTTAATCTACACTGATATGGTGACGGGAATCCCAGCTTTTTTCTCACATTTCATCACAAATCTTCCAGCATTTCATCAAGTGCTGATCTTTGTGTCCTTCAAGCCCCAACCAGTCCCTTGTGTGCCTCCCCGCGAGCGGTATCTTGTAGGCAGAGTTGGTACCAAAGATTACAGAATTTACAGATGCATTGTGAGGTATGGGTACTGTGATCAGACAAGAGACACAGATGATTTTGAGGAACAGATTATTAGCTCAATCGGAGAATTCATTTCCTTAGAAGAAAGTGATTGTGAATCTCTGACTTCTCCTGAGGGAAGAATGATGATTGTTGGGAAGCCATTGTTGGACAGCAATGCACTGATTCCCATACATGATACCACCTCAGTTGCCGGCTCCACAAGTATAGCTAACAATGAAACTCTGGGAAGTCCATTAGAAGATTTGACCGAAAGAAAAACTCCGGTCAGAAGAAAAAAGGTTCGATTTCTAATGCCAGAAGGTAGTCCTAGAATGCGGGTATCTGTCAGGGAGGAGCTACAAGAATTGATTGATGCCAGGGAAAGTGGCACCGCATATTTCCTAGGTCAGTCGCATTTGACAGTGCGTAATGATTCAAACTTTTTGAAAAAATTCCTGATCAAGGCCTATGTTTTTCTTGATAAAAATTGCCGAGAACCTCCAGTGGCATTGAACATCCCCCATGCTGCTCTCGTGGAGGTTGGCATGGTGTATATTATATAAACTGGATGTATGGTATGAAACTTTGTAGACTGTTTCTGTTTGTAGAAAAAAAAAAGAAAAACAACAGAGAACTAGTATTTCTTGTCTCATCCTAGCAAATGCACTTGGGATCAGTAAATTCCTCACTTTTCCATTGCTATTTTTATCGAGTTAGTACAGCGAAACTTTTTTTTTTTTTCCTTTGATAAAGAGCGCAGGGAACCTAAAAGGCACAGAATTATCCATAAAGGTATGATTTGCAAAACCATTGATTCAAGGATACTCACTTTATGCGCCTTATAATGTCATTTGTAATCAAAAGCAAATAATTTCAATTGATAAACAATGCTCTCGCATGCAAACTGAGATCTCCAAAATATTATTGTTATGTTTTATTATTCATACAACTAAAATAAATACTTCAAAGATTTTCTCTCTCAAACTCTTGAGTTGAAACTCAAGCCCTTTAACTAACAATCATAAAAATAGAAGGCCACTTATTTTTACGAAGAGAAAATCCAATAATTAGGAGAACATTTGAATAGTTTTTCAAAGGAAGATTTGTTTTGAATGACTTGGGTGGGCATACAATTTATTAAATAACAAGCAGTGGAAAAAACATAATCTTATGATTGGAGGGTATAAAACCTTTACTTAGTCTAGTAAATAATGTCCATATCTCTAGCTTGTTATTGCATGTTTAATGATGTTTCCAAGCATTTTTTTTCTATCACATTGATTATGGTTTTGGTTTCAATTAATACATAAAATGTTGTTATTATTGTTTAAATCTTACTTGAAGTTGTTTTTGATGCTATTAGATGACAAGAAAATATGTTTGTAACTGATTTTGATAAGATAAAATGGTTTTTGTATTCTGCCAAATATAACAATAGATGTTTAATGTATTTTTAGGGCTTGATGATACACGTTATAGGTTCTTGGGTTTTGTTTGTTAAGTTCATTTGAGTATCAAGATGTCAATTTTAAATCTCACATTGTTAACATTGTTGAATGTATTTGCTGTTTAGCTTTGATAATTTTGAAGATTGAAAACACATGCTTGTTTTCTTTGATTTATTGTTTTTTGTTGTTTGTTTTGGTTTAAGCATGTGTCACTATGGTAATGTTATTTGTGTGAGTAGAAGACAACAGGTTTAGAGGTCTAAAAGGCCATTTTTTGGATTTGGTAGCTTGTTCTTCAATTATAGGTTTGCTAGGCAATGTTCTTTATATTCTTGGGAAGAACATGCCTTAGAGCCATGTTTTGGACTAATTTTGATCCAATTCTTTGCACTAAACCATTCGGGCAACTTAATTAGTCAATAATCTAGAATTTATTTGCATCATTAACAAGATTTAAAGGTTTTAGTCCTAATCAATATCTATATTTAAAGTAAACAATCATTATCTATACTTTGGCTTAATTATATTTGAATTTGAATGCTTTCTATTTCCTAAATATGTGGGTAGGAACTTGACTTATCATGGGTTGAATTTGTTGAGGGTAAGATATCTCTAACAAGAATGAAGGACCATCATGATAAACATATGATACTAGGGATGACATTGATCAAAATAATAATTTTGATATGAGATTAAAAACTACTTGATACCTTAGGGAACATATTATTAGAATTAGTTTTCAAATCTAGAATAATGTGAAAAAGTCTAGAATAATGTGAAAGTGAGTTTTTCAAATAATTAGTTTAGATATTCTAGGTGCATATATGTGTAATAATGTTATCTTTTAAGTATTTCTAGAATTGTTCTTAGACTAGTATAAATGGATGTATTAAAAGGACTATAATTTAAGTATAAGTTATATATTTTTCTCTTAAAAGTAATATAATATGAAAAGGAGTTGTCTCTCACCATGCTCTCTATTTTATTTTTCCTTTCTCTAACTAATTTCTAACATAGTATCGAGATCAAGTTTCCTTAACAATTCTAACATAGTATCAAAGCCTAAGTTAGGTTCCACCCCTAACACCTAATGGTGGCTTGTTCTGTCTAATATGACTTTTAAAGGATTAAAGCATGTGTGTATAAGAAATGAGAGAAATCCTAAAAGCAAATAGGTAGTAGATCCAAGAGAGTGGGTAGAGAAGTGATATCCAAAGAAAAAAATGGAGTTGCGGGATGACAAAGCCCTACTAGAGAGTTAAAACCTTGCATTAGGAGAGAGATAAAATAAGTAAAAAGAAGCTAAGTATAAGATGACATGTTCTTGCATAAGATATAACATTCTACAAAAGAGACCACATGTGAAGAAGAGAAAAGAGAGTTTTTTCTTAAAAAAAGATAGAAAATAACCAAAAATCCATGATAGAAAAAGAAAAGCAACTATTAATTAATGAAAAGTGAACCAAATATAAGGTCTACTTGAAATAATTAAATCTTAAAAGAGTGATGTGTGGCTAAAAAAATGTGACGACAAAAAAATGAAGAAAAAAGGAAAGACTAACCATGATGAAAAAGAGAGATGCCATTAGCCAACCATGATGAAAAGAGATAACTCAAGATGAAGATGCAGAAATGGTGACAACAATGTAGCTGTAAAAAAACAAAAAGAGAAAAAGAACAAACGAAAAGGGTTTCAAAAAAGGTGTAAAGGTAGCATCCAAGATTATTTTTTTCAAGCATCATCTACCCATTTTATAAATTTCAAGAATTGTATCTTTAAAACTAAGAGAAGTATTATAGTTAAATTTAAAATCTAGAATACTATGAATGAGTTTAGAGTAGAGTTTAAGTAATTTTTTCAAAGAATTAATTTTAATTATTCTAGATGCATGTATGTAAACCATAGTTTTAAAACCCGGACCGGCCCGGCGGGTCGACCCGGTCAAAGAATTAATTTTAATTATTCTAGATGCATGTATGTAAACCATAGTTTTAAAACCCGGACCGGCCCGGCGGGTCGACCCGGGACCCGGCCGACCCGGGCATGGGACCGGTCCGGGTGAAGGCCAAAACCCGCTTGGGAATTGGCTCGGCCAGACCCGGTCGACCCGGGACCCGGCGGGTTGACTCGGCAAGACCCGGCCACAAACCCGTTGACTTTTATTTTTTTTTGTTTTTTTTTGCTAAAATGACGTCGTTTTGATTTTTTTTAAAAAAATTAAAAAATAAATTTTGACCTGGCCGAGACCCGGTCAAAACCCGGAACCCGGGCCTTGGACCGGGCCGACCACCGGGCCGGGTCTTAAAACTATGATGTAAACAAGTGATGATGTTGTTATCCCTTTATTGTTCTAAAGTTTACCTTAAACTAATATAAATAGATTTATTGTCCTTAAACTAAAGTAGTATAAATATATGTATTGAAAATATTGTAATTTAAGTGCGCAAATTATGAGCTTTCTCTTGTAAACATGACATGAAAGAGAGTTCTCTCTCAAACAAGCCTAATTTTCCCTCATATATATATATATATATATATGCGCATTGCACCATTGACATGAATAGCCTTGGCGTTTTAATTCAAACTTTACTCGACTATTTTTTTTTTAATTATGCCTTTTATGATATTTATCTTGCTTAAAAAATATTAATTTTATGTTATATTTTTCAAATTACAAACTCCAGTAAAGTTTGAAATTGTATTTTCTATGATCTATAGAGAGATAAATATTATATTATCTGTAAATTTTTTTTTTTTGGTTGGCTTGAATAGCCTTGGCCTATTAAGGTTATATTTCAAAATGGTCATTAGGATTTCGATATTATCTTTATAGTTATCAAACTCTAGAAGATTTTTGTTTAAAATCTTAATAAGTTTGAGGGGACATGAGAAAACAAATCAAGATAATACATATTAGATTGTAGGGGTGATCAAAAAAACCGAAAAACCGATTTAACCGAGCAAACCGAAAAAAAATTAACCAAAAAAACCAAACCGGTACAAAAAACCAATTGAACCGGTTAAAATATTTAGGAAAATGTTTGGTCTGGTTCGGTTTCCAGTTTTGGTGTGCCTGAACCAGCCAACCCGAACCGAATCGAACCGGTTCGGTTTAAAAATGAAAAAAATAAAATAAAGCAATAAACCAAGCGCGGGCCACCCCTCCTTCCCATTTGCCAACAACCCTAGCAGACCTTTATCATTTCTTTCCCTTGCACACAGCCGCCATCTCCCCTTCTTAAGTTTTTGAATGCTTTCACATTAAAGGGTCCCTTCATTCACAGTCTGAATGCTCTCTTTGTCTCTCATCTCTCAACGTGAAGGAAATGTAAAGATTACAGGTAAAGCTTTAATATTTCCTTTTAATATTTGAGTAAAATATGTCTTTTTCTCTTCCAATTTTCCATGCTTTCTGTCTCTCATCTCTCATCTCTCAAACTTGCCATGTCAAGATGAATGACTGATGATTTTTCCATTGATTTACTTGATTCTCCTTCATGGGTCATGGCTTTTAACAGATCCCACCTCGATTGCCAGAGAAGGATTGTTTCGGGTCTAAAAGTTGAAGAGTGTCCAGAAGATTGCTAAGAATTGATACTGTTTTTTTACAATTATTTTTTCCTTTGCAAGAAGTTGTAACAACGAGAACAACGTTGTTGATTCTTAGAGGATGGCATCTTGGCATTGCAGTTCGGTTTGAACCGGTTTGGAAGGGGAAAAAACCGAACCGAACCGAACTGAAATTAATCGGTTTGAACCGGTTTTCGGTTCGGTTCGGTTAAAAAAAAAAAAAAAAAACGGTTTGGTTGTTTTTTTTTGTCCAAAACCGGACCGAACCGAAAATGCTCAGCCCTATTAGATTGTAATCAAATCAATACAATTACAAGATATGGAGAAAATCATGTACCACATCAAATTATAGAATCAAGTATATCTATATTTAAAAATAATATTAAAATATGGAGGATCATTTAAAAAAATGACCTCAATAGACCAAGGCTATTTAGGCCAATAACAAAAATTCTGTAGGACAATATATGACTATCTATGGAACATAAAAAAATCCAAGTAAAAGTTTATTCAAGTTTGTAACTTGAAAAATATAACATGAAATTAATACTTTTTAAACAAGAGAAATTCCATAAAAGACTTATAAAAAAAATAGATTTTAAATTGTGATTCAACGAGCAAAACAACAAGGTTAGTAAATTATAAGATTAGAGTTTAAATTACTTAATTAAATATAGGTTGATAGTAATAAGATTTTCTTGCAAGGGATGAATGGTGATGATATAAAAAAAAATGGCAGAAAAAAAAAGATTAACAAAAGAAAGTAAATAAAGATGAAAAGAAACTGATGGTATGTGTACAGCAATGGGTAATTAATAATGCTGCTTGTCAATAAGGTGATAAAAGTTAAAATACCCAATAAAGGAATATCATTTGCTCTATATATACCATATAAAAAAAATGAGAAAATTTATTAATTTAATTGGATGTGTAATTACAATTAACCAATTAAAAGGTGTGTGTGTATATATATATAAGAATACAACCTAATAATTATAAAAATAAATTGTAATTTTCAATTATTAAAAATTTTTAATTTTATCATTTGACGTGGTACTTAATTTTCTTTATAATTAGTGATTATATTGATTCAATTACAATCCAAAATATACTAAATTGACTTGTTTTTTCAACAAAAAAAAAATAAAAAAATTTACTTTTACTTATCGATACTCTATATTGCTCTTTTGTTTTTTCTTCTTCTATTTTTTTATTATTTTTTTTCCATCCTCATGATATCCATCGAAGGAAAATAACAAGAGTTCAGCATGCTCTTGCATGAAATATCTAACATAAACAATAATAACAATAATAAAATAAAGTACTATATCAATGCTTCTGGATTTATCATAAATAATAATAATAACATAAGAGTACCATGAAGATTTTGTAGATGATCATCATGATCGCTGTTATTGACATGGATTATAAATGTGAATTTTAAAATGGAACCCAGCAGTTCTATGCAAATATTCATGGACTAGCTATGCATATGTATGTGGATTATTCTTCATCATTCATCGAGAAAAAGATAAACGTTGATTAGTTCTTCATGGACGATCTCCAGGAGGTGCACCAGGAGGTGGCGGGGAACGTCTGGGCTGATCGTTGAAACGACCCGCGGGTGATGGGGGCCGCGGTGCGGGTGGCGGGGGTCCCGGTGCAGGTGGCTGTAATCGCCCAGGTGTCGGTGGAAGCGGCGGAGCTCTGGCTTGTGTGGATGATTGGAAAAGGAAAATTAAGCAGCACAGGCATAAAAGAAACGCCAATAACTTCATTTTTCTCTCTATCTAGTATGCATACAGATGCAATGAATGATGAAAGTATGGTACTAAAGAAGAAAATATATAGAGAGACGCAGCAAGGCGCAGCCTGCCACTGCACACTTTTCATACCAAATAATGGTTGAAAAGGTCCGATTTCGCAAAGTTTATTTTCTTCTTTTTCGATTATTATTATTATTAATTCAACACTCACCACAGTAAATTGAGTGGCATGTTTCATTAAAATCATTCCGGAGAAAAGAAATCTGTGTTCACATCACACAGATAACTAACGCTGACCTTGTAACGCATAGTTTAATACATACCTTTGTGCTGTTTTTGTTATTTCAAAAATATATTATTATTATTTCTTTAAAATGTAATAATGTAACAACAACAAGATCAATAGCAAACCCTGAATATCTCGAGGCCCTATCGAAGAAAGATAAGTAAATTATGAGAGTTTGAGCTACAATGGCAATTCGTTGAATGTTCGTGGGTCACCGCTGCCAGGAGTCATGGTAAAGGAGCCGGAGGTGATGGTCTGAGCTGACTCTGAGTGTCCGGCTACTTGGAGGACGCGGCACGGGAGATGGCGGCCGTGGTCAAATTCATGAACCAGATGGATTTTTTTTGTATATAGTTTGGGATGAGGCCAAGGATCATACACACCTGACACCTTGTTGTATGGACGTATGGAGGACGAAGCTGTAGGTAATACAAACGCCCCACCTCCTCTGTATATGTTCTAATGGAGAAAAATACGTATATTTATACTTACACGTGCGTATGTTATCAATTTTTAATTTCTGTGGTCAAAGAGTAAAGGGGAAGTTCCTAGGAAGATACTCATAGATTAAACTACAAAGGGTTGGCTGGAAAGCAATTGCTTGCTGAAAAGATCAGAAGAATAGACGTCAGTTATTAAATACAAGATAAAATAATCAGAGCTTTAGATTGATTTTTTTTAAAATAAAATAAAATTAGAAGCATTGAGTTACACAAGACTAGAGTTTAATTAGAATACATCTTCAGAATTTGAATTTAAGAATACACAATTTGAATTAACTCAATATGTAGTTTTTAATTATCTTCATAAGTTATATTGCTCACAATTTATTCTTGAATATTGGTCATTTTCAATATATTTTTATATTGGATACTCTTATCTAAATTGATAAACATACCCCCACATGAGAAATTCAAACTAAACCTAATTATTTTTTAAAAAACAAGTAATCATGAAAAAAATTAATATTTTGGTGCCTCTCTCCTTGCTTGATTATCATGTTAGTTTAACATGCCTTGTATTCAATCGATTGGTTATATATGAAATTATTATATTTATATAAATACATAGTTATTATTAATAAAAGCTTAATTTAACTTTAATATTTATATAATATTAGATTAATGAATTTAATATTTGATTTATGAATTTATAGTAAGGATAAAGTCTATGATAAGAAATATAAAAATGACAAGAAAAAGGGTTGAAAGTAGAAAAATAAATGCTTGAAAATACATTTTTTGACATTTTTTTTTAGTTTTTGAAAATATGTAAAAAACCAGGGTAGAAAACGAGTGATAACAAATAACATGAACTAACTTATTAGCTAGTTTGGTTAAAATAGAAAGACAAAGCTATAATTTACTCTAAATAGTCGACATTCTTCCCTATGCCTTCCAATTAATACATGAAAAACATATGATTACATTATACATCCAAAGTAACGAAAATTAAAGAAACAAAGATGGGAGTTTCCTAATTACCGAAGTAATCAAACAGGAAGAACAACCTTGAAAAAACACATGTTTACATTATACATCGGAAGTAACGAGAATTAAAGAAACAAAGATGGAGAGTTTCCTAATTACCGAAGTAATTAAACAGGAAGAACTTGTGGATGATCCACTTAATTAACAAGTCCTCTTTTCTTTTAAATAAATAACAAGTTTTTGAACGGGAAATGCAATTATCTAGGTGAATTTTAAGAATTCATGACATACAATAGTCACGTGATCATACAAGAGCTTATAATATACATATATACGTAACCTAGTCCAAAGCTCAGGGACGCCCGGGTTGTCTTCCACTCGGAGCCTGGGGTGCAGGTCTTGCCTGATCTTTGTCGCGGCCTCTGTCGGTGTTAATCCTTGGAGGAGGTGGATGATATTTCCTGTAAATGCAAGCTCACTTTAGCTAATATATAATTAATAAAATTTAATTCTTTCACCAAAAAAAAAAAACAAAAGAAAGAAAAGTCGTATATATTTTAAAGTACTGCTTTATATTGACATAATAGAGGAAATTAAAGAGCAAAAGTGATGCCCTACATCGTAACTTGAGAAGATGAAGAAAAGAGAAGCATTAAGCAGCATAAGTGCAAGAGCAACCACAAAAACCTCATCTCTCTCCCTCTCTCTTCACTTTTATGTGTTTCTGTTTGCTTTTGAACGTGGAGTTAGGTCTGTGTATATATATGTTCATACGCAAGAAATCTTAGAGGCATCTATTCCGTGGAGAAGAAGAAATTAGTTTAATTGGTGTGGAAAGAAATAATCAAAGTCAACATAAGAAGTAGTTAAAAGGGCAAATCCAAACTTAGTCATCCTCAATATAATTAAATAGTCATGGCCTTCATTTTGAATCTTCTCCTGTTGGTTCTAGTCGCATATTCATGGTTTAAAAAATAATTAGAGGAATATCCTCCACTCTTTGATGAACAACAATTTCTTGTTTCCTTGGATAACTGGAATTGCACGCGTCATGGTGTTATATGTAAATATCATTAAAATTGCATATTAAGAAATTTGATAAGTGCTAGTAAGCCTGTAACTTAACTATAAAGTTTAATACAAAGGGAAAAAAGGGGTAAAAGACATAGAATTTATTTATTTTTAGTTATTTATGATTATTATTTCTAACTCTTTGATAAATTAAAGAATTCAGACTTTTCCCTTTTGTAGACTAAAACTTTAGACCTTTTCCTTTCATAAGGCATATGTGATAGCAGCAGTCAAACGATTGATAATGGAAAAGTTTACAAGAACACTTATGTGAGAACTAGGAAACAAGAAACCAGATGTTCATACATATATCGAGGAAATTGCTTGGAAAAAGGAGATGGACTTGCAAGGGTTATGAATCACGATTCCTATATATATATATATATATATAACAAGAACACGTAGCTGAGTTTATTTTTTGTATTTGATTGATAATTAAATTGAGAAGTGTTTCCTAGTTTATCTAACTCGGGCAAATTTTTTCCTTACAAGCTTCATGGTGTTATGTGTAAATATCATTAGTTAATTAGTAAAAAATTAGATTGAAATAATTTAAGTGCATAATGAAATGCTATGCACACAAATAAATCATACTATAATTGCATATAAATATATTTGATAAGTGCAAATGCTCTTAAAATTCAATAGGCACTCATTTGAAAAATTGAAAATAACACCCAAATACGAGGCTGGTGTTGAAGTTCATCTAGAGATAAAATCATATAAAATTAAAAGTTTGAAGTCAATCGGGGGTGTAATTAAGATAAATCAACAATTTGAGGATGAAAGAGAACGTTACCAAAACGACATCGTTTTTTATACTGTTCATTTTCTTCCTCATTTTTCTATGAAAATATTGCTCAGGCCACTCACTTTGTAAGTGCATTTAATGCCTTTAACCTTCACCAAATTTAACACAATTTGCACGAAAATAATCACCTGACGTTTCCCTTCAATCCATTATGGGGCAATTTGATATTTTACTAATTATAATTAAAAAAGAAAAAAAGAAAAAGAAGAAGAAGGCATAGGTGTGTATGTGGTGTACTAACCAACACATAAGAGCCGCCAGCTCACTTTGGATGTCATTTGTGGTGCCTCTTGATGTCCAAAAATACCCTTTTATTGTGTCATTCAAAGCATCATCATGTCCTTTTCATGTTGGTGCAATATATGTTGGCATTGATGGGTCAGGTTGTCGTTAGTGGACCAATTTTTTTTTCTCCTCCCCTAAACATTACGACTTGAGCCACTTTGTAGAAGTTTTATTTTTTTCAATTTCATCCTTTACTCCAAATTAGTTATATATTATTTTTAAAATTTGATTTGCATTCTTTTGATTTGTTTAATTGATTTTTCTTTTTAATTTTAAAATTCTGTTTATATTTGTTATTTCAATTTTAATCCTTATTATTTTGATTATTTTTTTGGGTTATTTTATTAAATGGATTTTTTTTCAATATAAATAATTAAAATATAATGATTAACTGTTCAATAAATAAACTTGTTAACAGATTAAAAATAATATTTATTTACGAATCTAGTTGGATGCGGGTCTCACAGAGCAGGGACATGCTTTCTCCTCCCCATCCTCATTTATGTATCAGGAAAAAAAAAATTGCTCCTCATATTACCTTCATTGGATTGGATACTTATTGAGACAATTAATTCTTCCATTCCTATATTTAAATCTTAAATATAATTTCTTTTTAATCTTATATATATTTTTTATAATATTATAACTTTCTATATCTACTTGCTCTACTTATCTCAATTGTAGAATCTCACTTGCCACATTTTTTTTTTCAGTTTATTCATAATATTATTGGATAGCATTAACCAGTAAATGAACATACGTTATCTAAAAAAAATAACAATATAACACTAACCTTATTCAAATATCGAGAGTTAATCAAACTAGGGATTTTGTTTTATAGGGAATTATTCCCAAATGATTTTTTAGCTTTAGAAAATTGTATAGTATCCAGAAAATAACTATTTACTCCTTAAATTTAAGAGAAAGAAAATAAATTATTATTTTACTCATAATTGAATTTTTTTTTAAGTGTATCTAGAGAGTAACTAATAAGATATTGAGTTTAGTTTGTTTATATATATATATATATTATATTTTTTTTAAAATTAAAATAAACATTTATATAGCTTGGTTGGGAACACAAATCTAAAAAGGACCTATAGATAAAGTTTTTAGACCCGGCCTGGTCCAAGGCCCGGGTTCTAGGTTTTGACTGGGTCGTCCGGGTCAATTTATTTTTTTAAAAAATCAAAATGATATCGTTTTAGTAAAAAAAACAAAAATTAACAGATTGCAACCAGGTTTTTGACCAGATCGCCGAGTCAACCGGGTCGCCCGGTCAATCTATCGGGTCAGCCGGGTCACACCGGATTTTTTTTTTCATGTTTTTTCTTCAACCTGGCCTGGTTCTAACTTCGAGTTGATTCATTGGGCCGAGCCGGGTTTCAAAACTATATAGCACACATGTTAAGGTGTAAAGTAAGGTATTTGTACAAATATGGCTAATAATTCATAAATTTACAACATCTCTAAAAAAAAATTACTAATGAGACTTGCATCTAAAAAAACCTCATGCTAAATAAGTTATTTTTTTCTTTACGAGAAAAAAACCTCATAAATTTACCAAATCCTTGAGCACTTTTATTACCGGTTTTGAAATTTTTGTTTTGCTTTGTTTTTTTTGTCTTACTTTACTACTCTATATAAGCGTGAAATCTAATTCTGTCTCCAATTGAAACTTCTACTTTTTATGTATATATATGAAAAATCTATCACTTTTGTTTTTAAAAGGCACATATCATTAAAAGGCATATATGCTCCCCAGCTACTGGCCCGTTTCGTACCGGAGAAGCCAATGTATGAACAAGGATTAATTTTACTTCCCCACCTAACTACTCTAGATTAGGGGGTGGGACTTGGCGAGGAAGTCATAGACAGTTTTCCATACTTTGTATCTGGTGTACTATTTTGAACCTGGAATTCCATCATTTAGTCCATTTTTCTTTTAATTTTATATTTTTTCGCCGTTTTAGAAAATATTTCATGTATTAATTTTTTTTTGTCATTATCTTAGTTTTTGTTCAAGCTTTGTAAATTGACTAATGTAAATGATGAATTTTTTTTTTAAAAAATAATCAATGAAGAAAGGACATAAAAAACCACTGAAATCAACAAAACAAACTCGCGAAACACCTCATAAGACATCAACTGAAATAGATTATGAAGCTCAAATCTCAATTAATCCAATATTGAAAGATAAAATTAAAGATAATTCAACTAAAATGAGACAAAAAAAGCCAAGTCAATTGGTTTGACTTGTGACCCGTGTCATTAGACTATGATAATCACACAGAAAGCAAAATAAAAATAAAAATATAAAGCTTATTTTCCAATTAACGCAATATTAAAGGATTATATTAAAAAAAATTAAATATAAAAGGGACAAAAAAATAACTCAAGTCAACCCAGGTTAGAAGACCAAAATAACTCCATATATAGAAAGAAAATTAAAAAAAATTCTAAAGTTCAATTCTCAATTAACCTAATGTTGAAGGATGTAATATTTTTTTAAAAAATATTCAATTTAAAATAAGGATAAAAAAACTCTTGTCAACCTGTCATGAGACCATAATAATTCCATAGAAAGCATATCAACAAATAACTATGAAGTCTATCTGAATCAACCCAAAATTTAAAGATGAAATTGAGAGAAAATATTGATTAAAAATAATAATCATAGTCAACATGACTAACCCACAAAACTCGTAACCTATATTATAAAACTAAAATAATTATATAGGAAGAAAGGCTAAACAAGTTATAAAGTTCAATACCAAGTAAACCCAATATTAAAAAAAAAACTAAATTTAAAATTAAAAACAAATCATTAAAATTTTGAAAATAAAAATAAATAAAAAAGTTTTGATATTTTATTACTCATTGCTACAATAAAATATCAGGACCTTGTAGTATATATTAATAATGTCATTTCAAATATGTGTGGTCCTCTTAGCTTTGGCCCCATTTATTTTTTAAAAAAAAATAGTAAAAAAATATAAGAAGTAATAGATCCCATAATAAAAGAATTGTTCGGAATAATTTCCTTTAAAACAATTTCTTGAATTAATTAATTCCTTATATATATGTTTGAATAAAGTTAGATTATACGCTCTTTAGATAATTGACATTCATAATTCGTTATTCTTATCACTAAACTAAAAGAAAAAGGAGAAATAAATTGTTTTATAATTATTCAAAAAATAAAAATGAAGGAGAGATAATTGAGTTAATATGACTTTGCGAGATGCTTTCACTGTAAAAAATCTATAACCATATATAAAAACATGAATTTTGTGAAGAAATATTTGATTTGACAAAAAAAAAAACTTGTAAAATAGAATTTTCCTGATAAATATAAAAATATTCTACTTTCTGCTTTATATAAAAGGAATTCTTTTTTATATGATTATATTGGCAGGTCAGACCAACACAATGATGGAAGAAAACGATGTACGGAAAACAGATAAAGATTAAAAAAATAAAAACAATAAAAATAGAAGCCTAGCTACTTTGCCCAGTTAAACAAACCTTCTGAGCTCTTTCGTGCATGACTGCTTAGTTGTGTATCTAAATAGGCAAAGTTCTTACAGTATTGCAAGAAAACCCAACATTAGGGTTTGGAAAATTACCGCCTGATTCCACTAATTTGGTCGAAATCCAAACAATGTGTTTTGGTTCTTTCAGCTCATCCGCATGGTTATTATACCTTGTATGGAATAATTGCGTCATTCTGTTTGAAGGAAATTGAGAAAGAATCAAAGATGGTTTCCCCGTCTACGAGACTTTCATGAACACGTTGTTGCATTTTTCATGAGCTCCAATCTTGATACCCCATTGTCGCTAACCATGAGAGAAGTAATTATCTCTCCAGACTCTAGCTAGATGCATGGTGGAGTGGAGAAGATGAGTTGAAATGTTGTTTGTGATCTACCCCGAACACACGTTCTATGATTTGGAATTCCAGAAAAAAAAAAAAAAACCCAGAATGACGATGCCTACACGAACAGAATCTGGGTAGATGAGCAACGACACATTTGAGAAGGAATGCTCCCCATCTAGGCGTAGATCTTGTAGCTATATAAACAGCCATGGAGTTTAGGGTTAGCGGATCTTCTTCTACCTTTATTAGCTCCTCTCCTGCACTCTTCTTGTACCATTACTGCTTCCTTGGACACATCTCACTCTCCACATTCAAATAAGTTTTCAAAAACTAATTGTGTTTTTAGGCTAATTAACTGTCTTATACTGTAGTGGAATAGGCGAATTTAAGGAAATAAGTATGATTTTGTGATTCCTTTAGCAGTCGGCCTTTTGGCTCTCCTGATAAACTATATCTCACTTCATCTCATGACCTATCATATTATACTAGCCAGCTGCTATCATCAGCAGCCCGCAACTAACACTATAGAAAACAATTACCACCACCACAATACTTAGTTTCCTTTTAGCAATCGGCCTTAGTGTTCTATGTTTATTTTCATTCCAATTTCCTAATTTTCCTAATCATATGTTCATTTTTATTCCTGGTAACCTTATTTTTCTGGATAGATCAAATAAGTTTATAAGCCTCGTGGGTGAGAAAAGCAAGTCACCAAGGCCAAAGAGATACACGGATAGAAAAGGACAAGAAAAGGGCTAGAAACCCTGAAAAAAGGAGAAAACTATACAAAAAACTGGATAGCAACTAGGCTACAGATGCAGAGCCAATGCATAAGAAACCTAGGAACACAAGAGTACTGAGACTTGCGCAGAACCAAAACACTAAGATAGCAGATAAATACCACTACACTATGAATTGAGAAGATAAAAAAAAAAGGAATTAAGAAGAAAAAAAAAAAACAACTGTCGCACCCCAAAAAAAAAATCCTCGGCACGTGCGGCATCGGGCTGGCGATTATTCATTCTGTTTTGTTGATTTGGTTCTTTGGAGTCGCCACCTAGTAATTCATTGAGGGCTACTAGGAAACCTGATGTACTGGTCTTGTCAGAGATCGCGGGTAAGGGACTGGTTGTGGTTAGGGAAGGTATTAGCACCCCTAACACACCCTACCTGAGGTAAGCTGCTTTGTGGACTTGATGTGTTAAAGAAGTTTTAAAAATTCTGTTCTTTCATCGAATTTTAGAAAATACAACTTACATGTAAGTTCATGATTCTTTATCCGTGATTAAATCAGAATATTAAATTCTTCTTTATTCTTGCGATTTATCATAATAATAAAAAAAACATTCATAAACAAAAAAATACACACATCTTTGACTATCACTTTCAAGCTTCATGGACTTGATGATATTAAAAATAAAATTTTAGCCCAATTCTAAGGCTTTGATAAATCAGTTATTACTTTTCCAGACTATATGTAGATACATGTTCTACATTTTTCATGGAAAATTCAACATGATTTTTATCTGTCCTTTAGATATTTGTGCATATAAATTAAATTCATTTTTTTTTATTCAATAACATACATAAAAAAAATACAAGCACACACACAACTCCTTTTCTTATTTATTTATTTATTTATTTATTTTTTTTACATCCACATTTACATAAAATACAAATTATAAAAAAAAACCACAAAATTAACCAAATATTACAATGAAAATTACAAAACAATCTAAAACTATTCAGGACAGTGGCAAATGGACTTCTGGAGTTGCCGGAACAGTGTTCAGCAGAGTTTTGAGGGCTGAAACAGCGGTGGCGCGTGGATCTCACGCACCACCGCCACTGGCGGCGCGTGGGACCACGCGTCGCCATGAAACCACCCGAAACAGGGGGTCTGCAACGACCTCCTCCCCCTTTCTTTCCTCGCCGGCGCCGACCTGCAGATCAAGCAAAGAACGCACACCAGTCGATTTTAATTTTTGTTCTTTGTTTTTTTTTTGTTTTTTGCAAATCTGCTTCTCTCTTCCAGCTCCGTTTCTCTTCCTTCGCTGGTTACAGATCCGGCGATGGGTCTGTCGGCGCCGCTGTGTTCGGCTGGTCATGAAGAAGCAGACGGAGGCGGTGGCAGTGGCTTGCTTCTGTGGAGGAGACGCCGCTGCAAGGCTGATCGGACGAAGGTGAAGAAGACAACGGGGTTGCTGCTGGAGGCCGATCTGCGCCGATGAAGGAAGCTTTGCTGCGTTTGTGCTGCGGGCTGGAAGGCGACGCTCTCGGTGGGGGCTGAGAGATGAGAGGGACGGTGGTTTTGGCTCCGGGTGAAGGAGAAGAAAGTGAGATGGCCGGATCTGTGGGGATGGAGAGGCTGCAGGAGATGGGTGAGGGGCAGCTCCGTTTGGTTCCGGGTGAAGAAGAAGAAAAATAAGGAGGGGGCCTGTTTGGGCTCCGGCCAGAAGAAGGAAAACAAAATCAGAGCCTTCGGGGGCGGGGGGGAAAGGCCTGGCCGCCGGTTGGAGAAGAAAAAAATGAAGGTGGGGGGCTGGCGGCTCGTTTTTTTTTTCGTCAGGGAGAGGAAGAAGTTTAGTTTTTTTTTAAGGTTTTCCCCTTTGTGTTGCCTCTCCAGATTACAAAAATGGCCCCCCCTCTTTCCTTTGAGTTTTCAACCTATATTTATAGGTAAAAGTTTGTTCAAGCCTCCAAATTGGTCCCTCAACTTTCTTTTTTTTTGTAAATTTTGATTTTTCTTGTTTTTTCTTGTATTTTTAAAAATGAGCAAAATCAACATCAATTCTATGAGAAAAATAATGATTTTAAAATGACGCGTGAAAAGTCGAACGCGTTCGAAAAAAAACAATTGAAAATTAAAATTCTTTTTAAAAGACGTTGAAAATGCTAAAAACATTGCAAATATATTAAAAACATATTTTTTTGGATTTTTGTTGTTTTTTCACTATTTTTGGATAACAAAAATTTATTAAAAAGGTGGGGTCAAAAATTGGGTAACAACAACAACCATATCATAACATATAAAAAGGGGGGGGGGGAGAGTACAAATAGATGAATTTGACATGAACTGCTGATGTATCCATACAAGAGCTTCAATATCCCACCAATAAATTAAAGCTGATCATGTTCAAGGACGTGTAGATGAACTCCCACCTGGTGCTGGAGGTCCAGGTCTTGGTTGATCTAAATCGACGCCTTTTCGTGGATCTGGAGCAAGAGCAGACCTCCTGTTGACACTGACAGCACAGTAACATAAACTTTAATTCATTAGCTAATAGCTAGTAACAAACAGTTCTTCTTTCTAAATAAGCATATAGTTTGAAGTTAAAATTGCCCATATATAATAGAGGAATCAATACAAGTTTACTACGTACATCATTCGTTGAGAAGATGTACTAAACAGAAGTGCTAGGCAGAAGAAGCGTAAGAAGAACCACAATAGCTTCATTTTCCACTCTTTCTCTTCCTCGTGCTTTCAATTTCTTGATAAATAATGCTCTTAACTTCTTCTGTGTGCATATGCAATGGTGTTTGCCTTCGGAGGTGGGCAATATATATAGACGCAGGAAACGAGTAGTTAAGGAATGGCTATGGAGAATCCAGTTTGGATGTGTGTGAAAACAAAAAACTACAACACTTGCATGTATTCTCTAAACTAAACCTAGAAAAAAAAATACTATAACGCAAGGAACTGGTCAATGGTCTCAACTCTCAACTTGGCATAATTCATGATATACAGGCGGTCAATCAATGATTATTTAGGGTAAATATTAATAGGCACACGTTTTGAGAGCCACCGAAGTAGATGGATGACTTTCAGGGGCAAAACTTTATAGGAGGCAAGACTAGAATAATTTTTTTAGAGGAGGAAAAACTTAGTTTCAGCCTTATAATTTAAGGGTTTTTTTTTTTTGAGGACATAATATTAATGAGTTTTTTAAAATTTTTTTTCAGGCGCCGGGCTCTCGCTAGCCCCCCAAGTTCCGTCCAGGTTGACTTTAAAAATCTTCATAGATGATTAACAATTATCAATTAACAAATTAATACATTAA
This sequence comes from Populus davidiana, assembly GCA_030145905.1. Classification (NCBI taxonomy): domain Eukaryota; kingdom Viridiplantae; phylum Streptophyta; class Magnoliopsida; order Malpighiales; family Salicaceae; genus Populus; species Populus davidiana. The sequence continues at coordinate 7,642,503 of CM057803.1, forward strand.
AAGATTTAAGGTGAATACACGGTTCAAATTTTAATAGTAAAAATACCATTAACAACATCTCCATAATTGTTTTATATTAAAAAAAAGTGCTTTATCCGATAATGTTTCTCGGGGGAATCAAACTAGTTTGCTAGAAATTGTTTGGGAATGGGAAATGGAATCGAGAGATATGTAGGCTCTGGTAAACTTTGTAAGAATCAGCATGACAACATCCAATGTTGAGCCAAATCTAGCTATAACAATACAGAAGACATGAAATGTGCTTTTTTAAAAAACAAAATCTATAAAAACAACATTTTTAATAATTTCACTTTCATCTTCAATTTTTTTTTCCCGAATTGGTCTGACTATGCAATTTATCATATAACTTGTAAGCGAAATATTCTTGCAACTCATAGATTTTTTATTTAGTTAAAAATTCAATTGGAGATAGAATCATATTTCACACTTATATAAATGTGCTTACTGTTTGTTTCTAGTTCCAAGTGAAATTATCTCCGGCATCAACATTCTCCAATGGCTTCCTGCTGATATTTTTGTATAAAGTTTGAACATACGTTTGCAAAACATGGACTGGAACAATATTGAACTCTAGTTTCATAATGTTTTTTGGATTAACACTAGGTATCCATGTCAAGACCCGACTAATCCTAGTTAGGTCCTGAGCAATGAGTTTCTTGTATGTACATCACGGTTAAATTATGAGCTTTGCCCAAGCCCAATGGAATGGTCCTTGAAGAAGTTTTTACATGAACTTAGTCTAATGCAAGAGAACTTTGTGCTGTAATTCATCTTAGTAAGCATCTTATTCTTCATCCTCGAATAAAACACATTAAGATTAGACACTAATTAATTCAATATAATATGAAGACAAAGTTCTTTATCATTGAAAAAAATCCATAGCAATGATAATATGTCTAATATGATGACCAAACATTTAATGGCAGAGAAGTTTGAGTTTTCTATAAAACAAGAGGGCTTGATGGAGCCCCCAAATGAGTTGGGAGGGGGGGATTATTGGGTTCGTTGCTTTTATTAGAGAATAATATAAATTATATCTTGAGATCTAACCTAAAAGTTTAAGTTATTGGGTTGAGATAGTTCTTTGACATGGTATCAGAGTCTTAATGACTAAGCGGTCACGAGTTCGAATCTCATCATCCCTATTTATTTGATAAAAATTAAGCACAATGTAATGTGGGTCTATACAAGTTTCAAGCGCAAAGAGCTTTCACTTGAGGGTGTATGTTAGAGAATAATATCAATCATATCTTGGGACCTAACATAAAACTTAAGCTATTGGGTTGATATGACTCTTTGACACCCTTCTCTTTTGAGTCATAACCCATGTAAACTAAGAAACAAAAAGGCAAAGGATCAAAGCCTTTTAGATTATAAAGATGACTAGGTATAAAAATCTAATTTTAACTTATTTTCCAGTTGGTGGTGGACATATACAAAAGAAAAGAAAAAAAAGAAAAGAGAGAGACATGGTGGCAGTTTGAACAGTCTTTGTTCAAACTTTTATAGGTAGTTGATTCATCGTTGGATTGAACTAATTTTTTTACAGTAATTTTCAGACACATACTCTTATGGTTGGATTAAAGACTAAAGGTGTCTAAGTTGATCTATTCTTCACATAAACATAGTTGTTAATTTTGAGATTCTTTTCAACTCTTCCTCTTTAATGTTGATGTATTTCAAGAATATGTTGTTCTTGATTATTTGTGATGTAGCTCTTAGTTTTAACTAAGAAAAAAATGCTTGTGTACTCAATATTATTAATATTATTGTTATTAGTGAAAGTTTTTAGGTGAATTACAATTTCATGATTTGTTTTCCACATCAAGGTTTATCACATGAAAAACTTGGTGCTGATTTATTATGATTGCGTGCTTTGTTTATTGATTGGTTTATCATTTTTACTAGCACAAAAAGAAAAAAAAAATTAGAACTTGAAAATTATGAATTTGGTTATATTGGTGACTCTTTCCAACAAAACAAACACACACATGTATGATCAAGTAACCATGTAATTAGAAATTCTGAGGGGTGTAACTCAACTGGTTAGGCTTTAGGTTTGCTCTCTAGAAGTCACCAGTTCGAGTCTCATAAACCTCAGGGCATTTGGAGACTTACATGATCGTTAACTTTATAATTCATGAGATTAGTCGAGTTACGTATAAGCTAGCCCGGACATTTAAGTAAAAAAAAACAAATTCCAAACAACTAGAGCTTAAATAAATAACCGAGAAAACATGATCGATCATTCAGCTGCGAAATTAAAACTTAGGGACGCGTAGTTGGTTTTCCACTAGGAGCCGGAGGTCTAGTAGTTCTCGGCCGATCTTGGACGCGGCCTTTTCCAGGAGTACCGTTCCTGCATACACTGACACCAGAATGTTTTACTCTTATTAGCAAGCTAACTTAACTAATAACAATCTCATGATCATATATATATATATATATATATATATATATGTATATAAAAGAGGCGATTAATATGAATATTGTGAAAAAGTCAATGATTCAACTGACAACTAGGAAACAAGAAACCAGATGTTCATACATATATCGAGGAAATTGCTTGGAAAAAGGAGATGGACTTGCAAGGGTTATGAATCACGATTCCTATATATATATATATATATATATATAACAAGAACACGTAGCGGAGTTTAATTTTTGTATTTGATTGATAATTAAATTGAGAAGTGTTTCCTAGTTTATCTAACTCGGGCAATTTTTTCCCTTAGAAGCTTCATGGTGTTATGTGTAAATATCATTAGTTAATTAGTAAAAAATTAGATTGAAATAATTTAAGTGCATAATGAAATGCTATGCACACAAATAAATCATACTATAATTGCATATAAAGATATTTGATAAGTGCAAATGCTCTTGAAATTCAATAGGCACTCATTTGAAAAATTAAAAATAGCACTCAAATACGAGGCTGGTGTTGAAGTTCATCTAGAGGTAAAATCATATAAAATTAAAAGTTTGAAGCCAATCGGAGGTGTAGTTAGATAAATCAACAATCTGAGGATGAAAGAGAATGTTACCAAAACGACATCGTTTTTTATATTGTTCATCTTCTTCCTTATTTTTCTATGAAAATATTAAGCCACTCACTTTGCAAGCGCATTTAATGCCTTTAACTTTTACCAAATTTAACACAATTTGCATGAAAATAATCACCTGACATTTCCCTTCAATCCATTATGGGGCAATTTGATATTTTACTAATTATAATTAAAAAAAAAACAAGAAGAAAAAAAAGAAGGCATAGGTGTGTATGTGGTGTACTAACCAACACATAAGAGCTGCCAGCTCACTTTGGATGGCATTTGTGGTGCCTCTTGATGTCCAAAAATACCCTTTTATTGTATCATTCAAAGCATCATCATGTCCTCTTCATGTTGGTGCAACATATGTTGGCATTGATGGGTCAGGTTGTTGTTAGTGGACCAATTATTTTTTTTCTTCTCCTCCCCTAAAAATTACGACTTGAACCACTTTGTAGAAGTTTTATTTTTTTCAATTTCATCCTTTAATCCAAATTAGTTATATATTATTTTTAAAATTTGATTTTCATTCTTTTGATTTGTTTAATTGATTTTTCTTTTTAATTTTAAAATTCTGTTTATATTTGTTATTTCAATTTTAATCCTTATTATTTTGATTATTTTTTTGGGTTATTTTATTAAATGGATTTTTCTTTTCAATATAAATAATTAAAATATAATGATTAACTGTTCAATAAATAAACTTGTTGACAGATTAAAAATAATATTTATTTACGAATCTAGTTGGATGCGGGTCTCACAGAGCAGGGACATGCTTTCTCCTCCCCATCTTCATTTATGTAAGGAAAAAAAAAATTGCTCCTCATATTCACCTTCATTGGATTGGATAGTTATTGAGACAATTAATTCTTCCATTCCTATATTTAAATCTTAAATATAATTTCTTTTTAATCTTATATATATTTTTTATAATATTTATAACTTTCTATATCTACTTGCTCTACTTATCTCAATTGTAGAATCTCACTTGCCACATTTTTGTTTCAGTTTATTCATAATATTATTGGATAGCATTAACCTGTAAATGAACGTGCGTTATCTAAAAAAAAAAAACAATATAACACTAACCTTATTCAAATATCGGGAGTTAATCAAACTAGGGATTTTTTTAATATAGGGAATTATTCCCAAATGATTTTTTAGCTTTACAAAATTGTACAGTATCCAGAAAATAACTAGTTACTCCTTAAATTTAGGAGAAAGAAAATAAATTATTATTTTACTCATAATTGAATTTTTTTTTTTAAGTGTATCTAAAGAGTAACTAATAAGATATTGAGTTTAGTTTGTTTTATATATATATATATATATATATATATATATATATATATTTTTTTTTTTTATATATTTAAAAAAATATATTAAAATAAACATTTATATAGCTTGGTTGGGAACACAAATCTAAAAAGGACCTATAGCCAAAGTTTTTAGACCCGGTCTGGTTCATGGCCCGGGTTCCAGGTTTTGACTGGGTCGTCCAGGTCAATTTGTTTTTTCAAAAAATCAAAATGACGTCGTTTTAGTAAAAAAAAAAACAAAAATTAACAGATTGCAACCAGGTTTTTGACCGGGTCGCCCGGTTAATCCACCGAGTTTTTTTCTTTTCATGTTTTTTCTTCAACCTGGCCCGATTCTAGCTCCGAGTCGATCCATTGGGCCGAGTCGGGTTTCAAAACTATATAGCACACATGTTAAGGTGTAAAGTAAGGTATTTGTACAAATATGGCTAATAATTCATAAATTTACAACATCTCTAAAAAAAATTACTAATGAGACTTGCATCTAAAAAACCTCATGTTAAATAAGTTATTTTTTTCTTTACGAGAAAAAAACCTCATAAATTTACCAAACCCTTGAGCACTCTTATTACCGGTTTTGAAATTTTTGTTTTGCTTTTTTTTTTGTCTTACTTTACTATATATAACCGTGAAATCTAATTATGTCTCCAATTGAAACTTCTACTTTTTATGTATATATATATATATGAAAAATCTATCACTTTTGTTTTTAAAAGACACATATCATTAAAAGGCATATATGCTCCCTAGCTACCGGCCCATTTCATACCCGAGAAGCCAATGTATGAACAAGGATTAATTTTACTTCCCCCCCTAACTACTCTAGATTAAGGGGTGGGTCTTGGCGAGGAAGTCATAAACACCTTTTCATACTTTGTATCTGGAGTATCATTTTGAACCCGGAAATCCATCATTTAGTGGGTGTTTGGTTTTGTGGTTTCGAGTGAACACATATTTTAGTGTTTGGTAATAGGAAAAAAAATGATTTTCACTGGTGGGACCCATTAATTTTAACGGCTGCGCCACAGGTTCGAAGAAGCAGCATTTTGCTGCTTCTCATGCTGAGAATAACGTCAACAGTGGAGCCATGCTCCGCTGCGCACTTTTCACTAAGTGAACAGTTTTAGTTAGTTTTTGTTTTTTTAAACAATGAAAATGAGTTTTTTTTTTTTTTTTTTTTAAAATTAGTTTAAAAATTATAATAACGTACCATTTATGAAATTTGATCGCAAATTCAATTATGTTATTGTCGGGTCCGGCCTAGTTAAAAAAAATTCAATTTTTATTTTTATTTTAATTGTGTTCTATTTAAAAAATTAAAAGGAGATCGTTTGATGACGTAACAAAAGATTTAGTTTTTGTTGTTGCGTGCTTAAGAAAACATGAAAAATATAGTCCTTATTGGATAGATTTAGCATGTGATGACATTGCACATAGTGTAATGGAATAATAAAAAATATTTGATATCAATATTATTTATTTCATGATGTAATAACAGTAGTTAAATTTACAATATTTAAATTAAAAATCATTAATATAAATATATATATTTTTTAATTATTTTATAACCTCAATTTGAAAAGCATTTTTATTAACCAAACACATTAAACTACTTTTTCTTCAATCTCAATTTCAACCACAGTTTTAACCAAACACCTATTTTTTCAAACCAACCTCAACTAAAAGTATTTTTTATAAAACAACTTTTTTTAAACCACAACCACAAAAGCTACCGCAATACCAAACACACCCTTAGTCCTCCATTTTTCTTTTAATTTTATATTGTTTCGCCATTTTAGAAAATATTTAATGTATTAATTTTTTTTGTCATTATCTTAGTTTTTGTTCAAGCTTTGTAAATTGACTAATGTAAATGATGAATTGTTTTTTAAAAAATAATCAATGAAGAAAGGACATAAAAAACCACTAAAATCAACAAAACAAACTCGCGAAACGCTTCATAAGACGTCAACTGAAATAGATTATGAAGCTCACATCTCAATTAATCAAATATTGAAAGATAAAATTAAAGATAATTCAACTAAAATGGGACAAAAAAAGCCAAGACAATTGGTTTGACTTGTGACCCGTGTCATTAGACTATGATAATCACATAGAAAGCAAAACAATTAAAAATATAAAGCTTATTTTCCAATTAACGCAATATTAAATGATTATATTTAAAAAAAATTAAATAAAAAATGGGACAAAAAAATAACTCAAGTCAACCCAGGTTAGAAGACCAAAATAACTCCATATATAGAAAGAAAATTAAAAAAATTATAAAGTTCAATTCTCAATTAACCTAATGTTGAAGGATGTAATATTTTTTTAAAAAATATTCAATTTAAAATAAGGATAAAAAAAGTATCTTGTCAACCTGTCATGAGACCATAATAATTCCATAGAAAGCATATCAACAAATAACTATGAAGTCTATCTCAATCAACCCAAAATTTAAAGATGAAATTGAGAAAAACATATTAATTAAAAATAATAATCATAGTCAACATGACTAACCCACAAAACTCGTAACCTATATTATAAAACTAAAATAATTATATAGGAAGAAAGGCTAAACAAGTTATAAAGTTCAATACCAAGTAAACCCAATATTAAAAAAAATAAAAACTAAATTTAAAATTAAAAACAAATCTTTAAAATTTTGAAAATAAAAATAAATAAAAAAGTTTTGATATTTTATTACTCATTGCTACAATAAATATCAGGACCTTTTAGTATATATTAATAATGTCATTTCAAATATGTGTGGTCCTCTTAGCTTTGGCCCCATTTATTAAAAAAAAAAAGTAAAAAAATATAAGAAGTAATAGATCCCATAATAAAAGAATTGTTCGGAATAATTTCCTTTAAAACAATTCCTTGAATTAATTAATTCCTTATTATATGTTTGAATAAAGTTAGATTATACGCTCTTTAGATAATTGACAATCATAATTAGTTATTCTTATCACTAAACTAAAAGAAAAGGGAGAAAGAAATTGTTTTATAATTATTAAAAAAATAAAAATGAAGGAGAGATAATTGAGTTAATATGACTTTGCGAGATGCTTTCACTGTAAAAAATCTATAACTATATATAAAAACATGAATTTTGTGAAGAAATATTTGATTTGACAAAAAAAAAATACTTTTAAAATAGAATTTTCCTGATAAATATAAAATATACTAAATATTCTACTTTCTGCTTTATATAAAAGAAATTCTTTTTTATATGATTATATTGGCAGGTCAGACCAACACAGTGATGGAAGAAAACAATGTACGGAAAAGAGAAAAAGATTAAAAAAAATAAAAACAATAAAAATAGTAGCCTAACTACTTTGCCCAGTTAAACAAACCTTCTGAGCTCTTTCGTGCATGACTGCTTGGTTGTGTATATAAATAGGCAAAGTTCTTATAGCTATATAAACAGCCATGGAGTTTAGGGTTAGCGGATCTTCTTCTTCTTCCTTTATTAGCTCCTCTCCTGCACTCTTCTTGTACCATTACTGCTTCCTTGGACACATCTCACTCTCCACATTGAAATAAGTTTTCAAAAACAAATTGTTTTTTTGGCTAATTAACTGTCTTATACTGCAGTGGAATAGGCTAATTAACTCTCACTTCATCTCATGACCTATCATATTATACCAGCCAGCTGCTATCATCAGCAGCCCGCAACTAACACTATAGAAAAAAATTACCACCACCACAATACTTAGTTTTCTTTTAGCAATCGGTTTTAGTGTTCTATCTTTATTTTCATTCCAATTTCCTAATTTTCCTAATCATATGTTCATTTTTATTCTTGGTTATCAAATAACCACCTCAACTCAATAACTTAAGTTGTTAAGTGAAGTTTCAGGATATAATTTATATTATTCTTTAACACACTCCTCAAATAAAAACCTTTTGGGCTTGAAACTTATACAGGTTCACATTACCTTGTGCTTAATATTTATCAAATAAATAGGAGTTATGAGATTCGAACTCGTGATCACTTGGTTATTAAGGCTCTGATACCATATCAAAGAATCACCTCAACCTAATAACTTAAGCTGTTAAGTGAAGTTTCAGAATATAATTTATATTATTCTTTAAACCTTATTTTTCTAGATAGATCAAATAAGTTTATAAGCCTCGTGGGTGAGAAAAGCAAGCCACCAAAGCCAAAGAGATGGCACAGATAGAACGGGACAAGAAAAGGGCTAGAAACCCAGAAAAAAGGAGAAAACTATACAAAAAACTGAATAGCAACTAGGCTACAGATGCAGAGCCAATGCATAAGAAACCTAGGAGCACAAGACTGAGACTTGCGCAGAACCAAACCACTAAGATTGCAGATAAATAATCCTTGAAATTTCCACTACACTCTGAATTGAGAAGATAAAAAAACATCAAGGGATTAAGAAGATAAAAACAAAAAAAAAAACCATGTCATAACATAAAAAAGGGGGGGGGGGGGGAGTACAAATAGATGAATTTGACATGAACTGCGGATGTATCCATACAAGAGCTTCAATATCCCACCAATAAATTAAAGCTGATCATGTTCAAGGACGTGTAGATGAACTCCCACCTGGTGCTGGAGGTCCAGGTCTTGGTTGATCTACATCGCGGCCTTCTCGTGGATCTGGAGCAAGAGCAGACCTCCTGTTGACACTGACAGCACAGTAACATAAACTTGCATTAGCTAATAGCTAGTAACAAACAGTTCTTCTTTCTAAATAAGCATATAGTTTGAAGTTAAAATTGCCCATATATAATAGAGGAATCAATACAAGTTTACTACGTACATCATGCGTTGAGAAGATGTACTAAACAGAAGTGCTAGGCAGAAGAAGCGTAAGAAGAACCACAATAGCTTCATTTTCCACTCTTTCTCTTCCTCGTACTTTCAATTTCTTGATAAATAATGCTCTTAACTTCTTCTGTGTGTATATGCAATGGTGTTTGCCTTCGGAGGTGGGCAATATATATAGACGCAGGAAACGAGTAGTTAAGGAATGGCTATGGAGAATCCAGTTTGGATGTGTGTGAAAACATAAAACTACAACACTTGCATGTATTCTAAACTAAACCTAGAAAAAAAAAAATACTATAACGCAAGGAACTGGTCAATGGTCTTAACTCTCAACTTGCCATAATTCATGATATACAGGCGGTCAATCAATGATTATTTAGGGTAAATATTGATAGGCACACGTTTTGAGAGCCACCGAAGTATATGTATGACTTTCAGGGACAAAACTTTATAGGAGGCAAGACTAGAATAATTTTTTTAGAGGAGGAAAAACTTAGTTTCAGCCTTGTAATTTAAGGGTTTTTTTTTTTTTTGAGGACATAATATTAATGATTTTTTTATTTTTTTTTCAGGCGCCGGGCTCTCGCTAGCCCCCCAAGTTCCGTCCAGGTTGACTTTAAAAATCTTCAATAGCCATAGATGATTAACAATTATCAATTAACAAATTAATACATTAAAAGATTTAAGGTGAATACACGGTTCACATCTCTTTTTTTCTTTCTCATTCTTTTATATATATATATATATATATATATTGAGTTTTCTTTTTCATTTGTATCTTTTTTAGAGTACTTATGCTTCCCATTTAATCTCATAATTTACACCGTGTAAATTATGAAAAGGTGTTTGATTATGAAATGAGAGCCACTTCAAATTTTTTTTCATTTGACTCTTTTTTTTTATATGAAGTGTCGCACGTGTGCGGCGGCGCGGCGATCATCCACCCTCAAGGAAAAAATTGGAATAATTTATTCCTGGAAAATAGGGAGAGACAAGGAATTCTTGTCTCTACAAGTGAAAATATGGACTGGGAGTCGCCACCTAGTATTCTGGTTACTAGGAACCTTAACTGGTCTTTAGAGATCGGGTACGGAGACTGGTTGCGTAAAGGGAAGGTATTAGCACCCCAACTACGCCCTACCTAAGGTAGGCTGCATTGTTTTAATGTCTGATAAAATATAAGTTCGTGTTGTGGTTTATTATTGTTCGGAATACGCATTACATGTAATGTCATACCCCGGGTTCTATTGTCCGAAAAAGAATTAAATATCCAGAATATGCATTACGTGTAATGTCATACCCCGGATACTAAGAGACAAACAAAATAAATTTTTTGTTGTTTTTGAAATTTTGGCCAATATTCTCTTGACTTTAATAAACTAGTTATTAAAGCCAAAATGCATGCTAAATATTGTTTTTTTGACATATGAAAAATACGATATGATTTTTTAGATTTGAGACACTTGGCCGTATGCACAAAAATGTTTTTTTTTAAAATTTTTTTGTATTTTTTTGGAAGTTTGTGACAAAAACCGGATATTGTAATACCCGATTTGTATTTTTACGACATAAAAATACTACCCGATATTAATAAAAATAACATAAATAAAAATGGGAACATCATAAATATTTTTTAAAACAATAATATTTTTTCTTTTTTTTTCTTTTTTTATGGGCCGGATCAGGCCCAATTGCATGGACTGGGCCAAACCTGGCCCTTTTACATGGGCTGGGCCGAACATGGCCCAAATGCATGGGCTGGTACTGTGCACATAGTAACCGGGGTTACTGTGTGCACAGTAACCAGAGAATTAATCTGCGGGTTGCTGTGCACATGCACAGTAACCGTGAATTAATTAGCGAGTTACTGTGCACAGCACAGTAACTCGTTAATTAATCTGCATGCAGAACAAAAAAAACGACCGGAAAACGCACCTGCGGTGGTGATGTTCGACTTTCTTCTCTGCTTCTTCTTCTTCTGCTTTCCTCTCTCTGTCTCTCCCTTCTCTTCTCTTCTCCTCTCTTTTCTCTCTTTTTTTTTAGCAGCCCTCCCCTGTATTTATAGGAAAAAACAGGGGAGACGTCATGGTGGCCGCCGCCGCCCCCTCCACTATCGATCCGTGGATAAAACGGAGGAGGCAAGTGGGTGATTGCGGGCGTCTTATTGCGCCAAATCCGGGTGAAAAATTAGGTGAAAAGGGGAAGAAAAAATCTTCTTCTTCCCCTGCCTCGCGCGTCCAGGGGAAGAAGAAGAGCTACAGTGCCGTCAAAACGGCACCGTTTTGGGCTTCTGTTTTTTTTTTTTTTTTTTTTTTTTATTTTTATTTTTTTTTTAGCAACAGTGAATGAAACGGCGCCGTTTTGGTCAAAACGCGCCGTTTCATTTAAAAGGAAAAGGCGCCAAAAGCATCAGATTCAAATTTCGGCCCTCCATTTGCGCGCGTTTTGCATTTTGGTCCCTGGTCTCGGATTTCTTCAATTAAGTCCCTAATTGGCCATTAAACTTCAATATTTATGCAATTAAGCCCCTGATTTGACCAATTTAACTTCCAAAAATTATAATTTGACCCCAGAAAATTAATTTCTTCTAATTAAAGCCCAAATTAACTCCAAAATCAATTTTTTTTGCAATTAAAACCTCTTTAAATTCAATTAAACCTTCAATAAAAATTTAATTGAGTCCATAAACTTCTAATTTTGCATTTTTCTTCCTCAAATTGAATTTTCTTTATCATCGGGGCTTTCATCAGTCAATGATATACTGTCAAAAATTAATTTTTATATTTTTGAACATCCTCAATCAATTTTTGAGCATTTTTAGAGCGCTCTGGCATTTTTTCACTGTTATATATTTTTTTATAATGTATTTTTTTTTTTTTTTGTATTTTTTAGTTTTTATGTGGGGACCCAAAAATGGGTTACAACATGAAGTTTTTTTACTTTTCATTTAACAATTATATTTGATTCGCAAAATTAATGTCGTTAAATCATAAAATAATATTTGAAATCATGAGTATATAAAGTAATGCGAGATTAAAAAAATATTTTTAAAAAAATAAAAATACAATATAAAGAAAAAAACACAATTTATTGTGTGTTGCAATTATTACCCACATTTGTTTTCTTTAATTTTTATTTATCACTTGATTTTTTTTATTTTTAATTTAATTTTTTCATGTTAAGTTGATTAGAAATTGAGTTTGATATTTTGGTTTGCTTTGCTTTATATATGGCTCTCATGATATTAAAAATAAATTTAGACATTAATTTAATGCTCGATTAGTAAAATAAAATTCAATTTTATTGATTCAACAAATTTAAACTTTAAAAATTTAATTTTAAGCTGAAATAATAAATATTCAACATCTTTTCTTCTAAGAAATAACATATTTAACTCATATTCTGGATTTAACTTTTAGTTGGAATTAATAAATTTATTACTATTTACTAGCATATATAATTATAAATTTATTTTATTGAAAGTGTTTATAAGTTTTTTAGTTTGCAGTTTAAAAACATTTTTATAGTAAAAATACCATTAACAACATCTCCATAATTGTTTTATATTAAAAAAAAAGTGCTTTATCCGATAATGTTTATCGGGGCAATCAAACTAGTTTGCTAGAAATTGTTTGGGAATGGGAAATGGAATCGAGAGATATGTAGGCTCTGGTAAACGTTGTAAGAATCAGCATGACAACATCCAATGTTGAGCCAAATCTAGCTATAACAATACAGAAAACATGAAATGTGCTTTTTATTTATTTATTAATCTATAAAAAATACATTTTTAATAATTTCACTTTCATCTTCAAATTTTTATCTGTCAGACTATGCAATGTATCATATAACTTGCAAGCAGATTCTTTCATCTCGTAGATTTTTTTTTCAATTAGAGATAGAATCATATTCCATACTTGTATAAACGCGCGTACTGTTTCTTCCTAGTTCCAAGTAAAATTATCTTCAACATCAACATTTTCTAATAGCTTCCTGTTGATATTTTTGTATTAAGTTTGCACGTACGTTTGCAAAACATGGGCCGGAACAATATTGAACTCTAGTTTCATAATGTTTTTTTGGATTAGCAGTAGGTATCCAGGTCAAGGCTCAACTAATCTTAGATTGGTTCTCAACAAGGAGTTTTTTATATGTATATCATTAAGTAAACATTAAGGTTAGACACTAATTAATTCTATATAATATGAAGATGAAGTTCTTTATCGTTGAAAATATCCATAGCAATGATAATATGTCGAATATGATGACCAAACATTTAATGACAGAGAAGTTTAAGTTTTGTATAAGACAAGTGGGCTTGATGAAGCCCCCAAATGAGTTGGAAGGCGGGGATTGTTGGGTTCATTCCTTTTGTTATAGAATAATATAAATCATATCTTGAGATCTAACCTAAGAGTTTAAATTATTGGGTTGAGATAGTTTTTTGACAGCTCAAAGAGCTTTCACTGGAGGGGGTGTATTGGAGAATAATATAAATCAAATTATGGGACCTAACATAAAAACTTAAGTTATGGGTTGAAATGGTTCTTTGACATCTTTTTTTTTTTAGTTATAACCCATGTAAACTAAGAAAGAAAGGGACAAAGGATAAAAGCCTTTTAGATTATAAAGATAACTAGGTATCAAAATCCAATTTTAACTTATTTTCAAGTTGGTGGTCATATACAAAAAGAAAAGAAGATATGGTGGAAGCTTGAACAGTCTTTGTCATTATTGGATTGAACTAAATTTTTTACAGTAGTTTTCAGACACATACTCTTCATTCTATATGGTTGGATTAAAAATCCAAGGTGTCTAAGTTGATCTATTCTTCACATAAACATGGTTGTTATTTTGCGATTTTTTTCAACTTTTCCTCTTCAATGTTGATGTATTTCAAGAATATGTTTTTCTTGGTTATTTGTAATGTAGCTCTTAGTTTTAACTAAGAAAAAATGCTTGTGTACCCAATATTATTACTATTAGTGAAAGTTTTTAGGTGAATTAGAGTTTCATGATTTGTTTTCCACATCAAGGTTTTCAACATAAAAAACTTGGTGATTGCTTGCTTAGTTTATTGATTGGTTTATAATTTTTTTACTGGCACAAAGAGGAAAAAAAAAAAGAATTAGAACTTGAAAATTGTGAATTTGGTTATATTAGTGACTCTTTTCAACAAAACACGCACACATGTATGATCAAGTAACAATATAATTAAAAACCCTGAAGGGTGTAGCTCAATTGGTCAGGCTCTAGGTTTGCTCTCTAGAAGTCAGCAGTTCGAGACCCAGAAACCTCAGAGCAATTAGAGGCTTATATGGTCATTAACTTTAGGGCCCGTGAGATTAATCGATGTGCACGCAAGTTAGCCCGAACACTCACGTTAATAATAAAAAAAAATAACCATTCGATTAGAGCTTAAATAAATAACCCAAAAAACATGATCTATCATTCAGCTGCGAAATTAAAGGTCAGGGATGCATAGATGGTTTTCCACTAGGAGCCGGAGGTCTAGTAGCTCTCGGTCAATATTGGTTGCGGCCTTTACCAGGAGTACCGTTCCTGCTTACAGTGACACTGCAATGTTTTACTCCTATTAGCAAGCTAACTTAACTAATAACAATCTCATGATCATATATATATATATATATATATATATATATATATATATATATATATATATATAGATGAATGGTTCAGACCAAAGCTTGTTCTTACTCAATATAGAGAAAGAGAGGAGGAAGATATGAAGCTTGTGTGGTTCTTGCATTTGCTCTGTTTGATGCTGCTCTTTAGCCCATCTTCTCAACGTATGTTGTAAGTGGTAACTTTTTGCTGATTCCCTTGACAAGAAAAAAAATATTTAAATTTTAACGAAATATATTCAACCTCAATATCGGCGGTCACTAATTTATCCAATTACCACAAGAAAGTTCCAGGCTTCAACATCCTCCTTCTTTTTGTATACGAGAAATTAAGAAAAAGAGGATCTTTCCAGTATGATAGAATCCGTAACTAATAGCCAAAGTATCCGTGCGGAAAATTGTCATAGAATTAATTATAATTTAGCACTAGTAATTAATTAATTAATATAAAAAATAATTAATTGATTATTCCTAAGTTAATAGTATTTTGTTTTAAAATATTTTTTCTCATCAATTGGATAAATTAATTAAGAAAAAATAAAATATATTGGAAAAAAATATGAAATCAATGAAAATAATTAATTATAAATGAGTTTAAGAATATAAAAATTTAAAATCATGAGAACTAATTAATTAGTTTTTGATAAAATACTTGGATTAAGTTATAATTAAATCAAACTTTTATATATTTGAAGAACCACCCTCCAATGTGTGGGGATTTAATTAAGAAAATAAATCCAACTTGGAATTTAATGTTTCCGAATAACTACCAAAAAACACGGGTCACGATGAAACTTTGTATCGGCATTGCCGTTTACATTTGGAAAATTTTACATGTTTCATCAACTTTTTAGATAAAGTGAGGAAAATAAAAGAATTTTGCGTACATGGGACCAAAAAAAAAAAATTATGGGAGCTGAAAAAATTAATTAATTTTTTGTTTAAATAATATTTTTTTAATGTTTTTATATTTTTTTAATATATTAATATAAAAAGTAATTTTTCAAAAATAAAAAAAAATATTATTTTAATATATTTTTAAATAATAAAACAACCACTATCATATTCTCAAACATCCCCTAGCTATATTAGTTTGGACTACAGTTCCTTTTGTCTTTATGTTATGACCATGTTTTTTTTATTTAAATATTTTAAGGGCACATTTGTTTTTATATTTTAAAAGTACTTTTTAAAAAAATTAAATTTAGTTTTGTTTTAAATTAATATTTTTTAATGTTTTTATATCTTTTTAATATGTTGATATCAAATGTAAATTTTTTAAAATAAAAAATATTATTTAATTTATTTTTAAACAAAAAATAACCGCTATTATATTTTTAAATACCCTCTAACTTTATTAGTTCGGACTGCAGTTTGTTTTGTCTTTATAGTATTTATTTATTTATTTATTTTTAATTAATTTTTTATTTTAAAATACTAATATCAAAATTAAATTTAAAAAAATATATACATTATCTTCATATATTTATTAAAAATACTTGAGACCACAATTCCAACTCTACTTTCAAAGATTTGTCAATTAATATTGGTTGTGTTTGGAAACACAGGCGAATTCATATTTTTTATATGTTTTGGATCGTTTTAATATGCTGATCTCAAAAATAAATTTTTAAAAAATAAAAAAAATTATTTTAATAAATAACCACAACAATACTATGAAAACAAGTAAAAATAGCAACCAGTCCTAAAGCAAGTGGCTCAATGCCTATCAACTCTTGCAGTGACTTCAGTCGGGCCTGAGCTATCTTCTCGGTTGTAAGGTTGGTTGGCCCAAACGAAATTTTTTTTTTTTTTTTTTCTCTCTCTCAGTTTTATCGAAGATTTAATAACTATTAGATTACGAAATTAGAGTACTCTAATCTAAATTCGAAATTCTACCTCTAGCTATCTATGTAACCGTTGGAATTGAAAGATCAATTCAAGATTAAATCATAATTAATAAACATTGATGCTCCTCGGATAGAGCAAAGGTCTTCCAATAATAATTATCATTATTATTTTATGAAAACATTAATGTGAATACAAGATTTTTTAAAAGAAAATGAGATATTGACTAGAGGTGGTTATTTTCGGTTTATTTTGATTTTTATCAAAACAAAATAACCAAACTGAAAAAAAAAAATTAAAAACCGAAACCGTTTCAAACTAACCAGGTTCGATTCGGTTTTTTAGGACAAAAACCGGTTCAAACTAGTTTGGCTCGGTTTTAACTTGGTTTTTTCCGGTTTTGCTTGGTTTTTTTTGTTTTAACTCGGTTTTTTCCTCTTTTTTTTGTTTGGGTTTGGTTCAGTTCAGTTTTTTCGGTTTGAAGCTTATAAAACCAAAACCAAACCGAACTGGTCGGTTTTTTTAAAATTTTAATCGGTTTAATAAGTTTTTTTCACGATTCAGTTTTTTTGGTTATTTTTTTTTAATTTTCTCGGTTTAATCAATTTTTTTGCTCGGCCCTTATATTGATTAGCTCGTTTTGGTAAAAAATAGTTTAATTGAATAAATTGCCTTATCCCATTTTTATCTAATACAACTTTATTTATAGAAATTAAAATAAAACACTACATATTACCACAAAAATGATGAATTTTATAATATTAAAAAATAATTAGTAGTATCCTATTAAAAATATCATAAATAAAAATATTTTTATTATTTTTTGTACATCATAATTTTTTATTTTATTTTTTAACTTGTAATTTAATGTATAATTTTTTCTTTTAAAATGAGTCAAAATATAACTTTACTTCTTTGTATCATAAAATTTTCCACACAACAACACATTTTCTTACTATTACAAGACTAAAGTACCTAAAACATGCTAATGAAAAATAAAACTACAAAAATCCAAAAACTATAAATTATACATTAAATTAAAGCTCAAGAACGTTGTGGGTGTTCTTCCACGAGGAGGTCGGAGTACAGAGTTCTTGGCTGATCTTGGTCGTGGCCTTTATCCTTATATAGAGGAGAGAACGAAACATGCTGTAATGTTTAATTTGCTCACATTAATTGGCTAATAACTTATAAAATGAATTAATAAATTCAATATCATAAATTGCTAACGAAATCACAAAATCCAACCCCATTGAGGAAAAATAAAAGACTTTTTATCAGTAAAGGCAGCCAGCCTCTAGCCCATTGGAAAAAATTGATATGAAATGCCTGTTGCCTCTTGTAGGTAGTGGGCCTTATTCACCTGCTTCGTGTACTAGAAGCTGGCTTTGTTTTTAATGTTCTAGGCCTGTAGGTGGCCATGTATGACATTTAAACCTTTTACTTAAAAAAAGAATAGAACGTTTTGTAGAGATTTTATATTTTATTTGGTGGTGTTTGATGAAACAAAAGGGATAAAAATACTATAAATATAAATATATTTGGTTTAA
Source organism: Populus davidiana (assembly GCA_030145905.1). NCBI lineage: Eukaryota > Viridiplantae > Streptophyta > Magnoliopsida > Malpighiales > Salicaceae > Populus > Populus davidiana. The sequence goes on from CM057803.1 coordinate 7,660,740, forward strand.
AAAATAAATGTAAAAATATATTAAAAAAATTTGTTTCTAAAATAATTTTGAATTGAATTTTTGTATTTCTAAAACAGAAGGCACATAAAGAACATGTCTCTAGAAACAATATTTATTATTATTTTTATTTCTAGAATATCATTGTAAAAAACTTATAATTTTAAAATTATTCAACTAAAACATGTAAGAATAAAAATAATTATTATCATAGTTTTAAAACCCAACTCAGGGGTTAATCCGGAGCAAAATCTAGGTCACTAGTCGAGGTCCGAGTAATGGGTCAAATTGACCCGGATTGACCAGAGTCAGTGTAAGAATGAAAACGATTATTATAATAGTTTTAAAATATAATTTCGGGGTTGATCCTAGGCAAGACCTAGGTGAGGAGTAAGATTGACCATTGACCCTGGTAAATATAAGAACAAAAATGATTATTATCATAGTTTTAAAACCTGACTCAAGGGTCGACCTAGGGTAAAGCCCAAGTCATGTGTTAGAAGGATCAACCCGAGTTGACCCAATCAACATAAAATAAAAATAAAAATAATTATTATTATAGTTTTATACAGGGGGGAGAAAGGCTTACCTGGTATGTTGTTGTTGGAAGTCAATAATGCCTTAATGGATGGTTAGGTTGCCTCTTTTGCAACGATCTTTGTTGGCTTCTCTAGGCTCAGTTCAGCCCAAAAAGGAGTTGGGTTGACATCGGCGTAAGACAGGGGTATGCCCAATGGTTGCCCAAAAGAGTGTTGGGCCAATATCGGCCCAATATATGTTCTTTTTGTACTAGGCCAGACCTAGCCCAGTCATTTTGGTCCAGGCCAGCGCTGTCCAGCCTATAAAATAGTGGAGAAAACTCTTTATTGTTCACCTGCAATGTGAACAGTGAAGGGCAACCGGAAAAGACGAAGAAGGAGGAGGAGTGGGGCAGGATGGCAGAAAGTTGACCTAGCGGTGGCTCACGGTGGCGTTAACGGTGGTGTTAGTGGTTTTTCTTCCAAACGAAGCGATTGCATTGGGGAGCTCCTAGGTTGGTGATTCTTCTTCTATGTTTTCCTTCTATTTTTACTCATCTTTGTTTCTCTATTTTCCTTGTCTTTTTTGTTCTTTTTTTTTCTTCCCTTCGCTTTCCTTGCCCTTGCCCTATTCTCCCTTGTTTCTTTCTTCTTCTTTTTTTCTTTTATGTTTCTCTCATCTTTCCTCTATTTTTTCTTTGATTTTCTTCATCATTCCTTTCTTTTTTTCTTGTTCATTCTCTTTTCTGTCCCCTAGTATTTATAAGGTGGAAAAGGGAAAGAGAGAGTTACTGCCCCTATCTAGTCATGGCATAGGGGTAGGGTGGTCGGGCGACCACGAGGCCACCCTCATAGGGCTTGTCCTTTTTTTTTGTCTAGTGGTAGGCCGTTGGCCCTTGTCGGTTCTTAGGTTTATGGGAGAGAGAAGGAGAGAGACAATACAAGGGAACAATCTTTTTCTTCCCTACTTATGTCTTCCCCTTATTGGGTGTGTCCAAGGGAAGAAGAAGATGCATAGTGCTATTCATAACGACATTGTTTTGATCATCTTTTTTTTTAAATGAACACTGAATGAAACATCGTTATTTTAAACCAAACACGTCATTTTATTTAAAATAAAAAGGTGCCAAAATGTGTCAATTCCCAAATCGATCCTTAATTTTGCTTTTGTTCATTCCTTAATTTTGCTTTTGTTCATTTAAGTCCTCAATTAAAATTTTAATTTTAAGAATTAATTCAATTGCATACCTGTCAAATTCAAATGTTAATCCTGAAGTTGGGAGTCCTTTTCACTTTAATCATTGGTTTTGAATTTGTGTATTTTGACTGTCATCTGATTAACAAACTTTCAAGTTCTTCAATTTAGCCCCTGATTTGGTCAATTTCAACCCTTATATTTATGCGCCTTTTCTAGTTGGGTCTTTAGTTTTAAATTTCTTCAATCAAGTTCCTAATTGCCCATCAAACTTTAATATTTATACACTTAGGCTCATGATATGACCAAATTAACTCTTAAAAATTATAATTCGACTCCCAAACTTTAATTTCTTCTAATTAAAGCTAAAATTGATTTAAAAATTAATTTTTCTTACAATCAAACCCTTTATAAACTCAATTAATCTTTCAACAAAATCTAATTGAGCCTTTGAACATCTGATGTTGAACTTTTCTTCCTCAAGTTAAATTTTCTTTGTCAATAAGTCTCTCATCAGTAAAATATATATTGTTAAATTTCAATCTTTGTATTTTTAAACTTCTTTAACCAATCTTTGGCTATTTTCTAGGCGCCCTTGTGTCTTCTTTTCAATGCTATATATTTTTTTTGGTTTTCTTTCGATAATATTTGTGAAGTTTTTTTTTTTTGTGGGGATCCAAAATTGGATAACAAGATCCTTAACATATAATACAAAAGGGTGGAATTCAAAAAACACATTATTTTCTAAAAACTTTTTTTGAACATATAACAAATGCTTTTTAATGTAAGGTATGTGTAGAATGTTGGATAAGTTGAATGTACATTGAGGTGCATGAATTTTAGAGTGGGCAATTTGAAAGATAACGAGACCCTTACCATCTCCAAAATGAAATTGATCAGTGTCATTATAAGGTTCTGAGCTCGTCATATTTGCAATGTTGAGTGTCACATGCTGATTAACACCTATATCAAGAAACCAAGAAATAGAAGTACTCTCAGATTGAGTATTACACACCAAATTAGCATTGGTTTGCATATTATGGGTGAATAGTTGGGGGCATTGTTGTGCTGAATGCCCAAAGATATAGTAGATCTGACATTTTATTTGTCCAGGATGAGACCAATGACCGAAACCCCTAAAGCGATTGTCATGTTGCCTAAAGTTTTGTTCAACAAACTATCTAGAACTAAGGCCTTTGCTATTAACATTGCTACCAGAGTTATACCTATTATTTCCATGATTGAGATAGCCATGATTGGTATTCTTCCATCCTCCATGGAAATGACCCCTACAACCAAAATTTTGGTTATAATTGTTACCTGAAGACCATGAGTGACGCTGTGAGAGGAAAGCTGAAAGAGGCCGAGATGGTGTTAGCAGCAGTAGAGCTATCACGATGGGTTGAAGAGAAGCCTTATGTAAAAACTCATGTGTGAGAAGACGACTATAAAGATCAATGTATGAAATAGGTTATGCTCTGATGGAGAGAGTGGTTCCTATATCCCTAAATTCTCCTCTCAATCCACGAAAGACATAGATATTAAAATCTTTGCAAATAAACACTACCAATACTATCATTCTACCTTAGGTATTGGAATGAGCCTTAGAGTTATATAATCTGCGAGTTAGAGGGTGAAGCAAGAGTAATTTCAAAAGTTTTCCATATACCATGGGATATTTGGCAATCAACGACAAGATATAACACCTCAATAGACAGAGATGATAGAATAACACTCAAAATCAATTGATCTTACTACTTCCTTAACAAATATAAAGGGTTAAGACTGGACCAAGCCATATCAGTAGATGGAACATACACAGGAGGGCATGTGAGAGAGCCATCAATAAAGGAGTATACACCTTGGCCTAATAAGTAAGGTTAATTTGATCTGCATCCTTCAGTATAAAAAATTGATGTTTGATAGTTTTAAAAAGATTACTTGTTGAGTGTTTGATAGAGAAACAATTGTTGTATTAGAGGATCTGGCTATTATTGTGATACCAAAGGAAGGAACCATTGTAGTAGAGTAGACATATGGAAAAGCAGTAGCAGATATGTTGTTAATGGAAGCAACAGAAGAATGAAAGCCACCAGAGAATGATTCATTACTAGATGAAGGAACAACATCAAAGGTTGATACACTACTAGGGGGGAGGATTGTTGCAACATAGAGGGCATTGGTGTAACCATGTGAGAGTCCATATTTTGGGTACTTGTGGAGTCCATGATGAAGAGGAATACCAAGTCTACTCTGATACCAAGTTAGAGAATAGAGGAGCAATATAATTGTATGAATAGTAATGGTTGCATGGTGAGAATAACAATCATCCTTTGTGTTGTGTATATGTGTGTTTAGGGTTATATATAATAGTAATGGTGGAAACACTACACATAATAATTACACGATGTATATAATAAGTCCTTTCTGTAATACTTTAAAAAAAGAATTTTGAAAAATATATATTTATTAGAAAATTTGTAAAATCCGAGTGAAAAATGATTTTGTTTCATTACGAAATTAGTATTTTTTTTATCAGCTTTCAGAATTCAATTCTTTTGTGTTTTTTTAATAATGACTTTATCTCTTTTTATTTGAATGAATTATATACATAAACAATATTCTTACAAGATCACGTAACTAATTTTTGGCTACCAGTTTGATATTCTCTGAGCACATTCGATTTTTAGTAAACATTGATTTGTTTACTTCATTTATTTTAATTGATTCACAAATTGAGAATCTCATAAAAAAATAGAGAAAGATAGCTTTGTTTCTTTATGAAATTATCGGATTTTTTATACATATACCGATAACAAATAATTACATTTAATTTTTTGCCCCAAATTTATCAGTTTCCTTTTTTCCCTATCCAGTCTATTGAAAAAAATTCTCAAATACATTTTTAATTCCAAACATCCAATTTACTAGCCACGATTATAACTAGTTGAATGCTAAAAATTAATTTAGAAGCTTTTTTTTTATGAAATTAATTTTAAAAAAGAAAAAGAAAACCTAAACGGAGAGAGCGCGAAGCCTTAACTATAGAAGTTGTAGCCTAGACCTCACTCGACTAACTACAAGATAGAAAACTAAAAAACAAATAGCACTACTAATGAAGTAACAACATAAAAAATCAAATTTCTAAAAATTTTAGAAGTTTTATTAGTATGTTATGGCTATGTGATAATATCAACAATTTGTTCTTCGGATTTACAGAACTCCACCTCTATTGTTGATTATGGTAATGCCATGCAAATATGAGTGTTAGTTTGAGAGACCTCTGTTTCTGTTTCTATTTTTCACCTATATATAGGTGTTGTTTCTACGAACATTTATCAATTCATTCAATAAGAATTATCTTTCTCTTCCACTTTGTTTTCTTGTTTTTCTTGTTTACTACATTTGGTATCAGAGCTTGTTACTGTCCAGTGTTCTCAGCTTCCCAAGTTTGGTGGAAAACACTTTGATCAATGGTGTATCCAGATGAAGGCATTGTTTGGCTTTCAGGAGTTATCCGAGATTGTTGAGCTTGGATATGCAGAACCAGTAGATCAAGATGCAGCAGCAACACTCACTCAAGTCCAGAAGGATAACTTGAGTAACAATAGGAAGAAGGACAAGAAGGCTTTATTTTTTCTCTACCAAGCCGTAGATGAAGTTGTTTTTGAAAAGATTTCAAATGCAACTATGGCTAAAGAAGCGTGGGAGATGCTTCAGAGATCCTACAAAGGTGATGAGAAAGTGAAGAATGTAAGGTTGCAAACCTTACATGGTGAATTTGAATCTCTTAAAATGAAAGATTCTGAATCTATATCTGATTTCTTTTCTCGGGTTCAAACTATCGTCAATCAATTGCGAGTGAATGGCGAGAAAAAGGAAGATTTGCTTGTTATTGAAAAAATCATGAGATCCTTGACAAGTCGGTTTGACTATGTCGTTGCTACAATTGAAGAAGGAAGGGATCTTTCGATCATGACAATTGAAGGTCTGATGGGGTCGTTATGTGCTCATGAGTATCGAATGAATCAAAGAGACAAAGATAGCAAGGCTGTGAACCACAAACAAGCTACCTCCTCTCAGAAAAGTAACTCTGGTAATGGAAGGTATGATAAGTCCATAATTCAATGTTTTCGTTGCAAACAATTTGGACATTATCGTTCACAGTGCAGAGTCAAGCTGGCTAAAGCCAAGTATGAACGCGCCAACTATGTTGATGCTGACATACAAGAAACGGAAACTTTGTTGTTAGCCTGCAGTATTTCTGAAGATAAGCACAGTGACCAGTGGTATTTGGATACTAGGTGCAGTAATCATATGTGTGGCAAGAAGGAGCTATTTTCATGCCTAGATGAATCAGCACATGGAGAAGTGAATTTTGGAAACAAAGCTAAAGTTTCAATTATGGGGAAAGGTAACATTCTCATTCGATTAAAAGATGGCTCTCATGCAACTATCTCTGATGTGTTTTTTGTCCCTAGTTTACACTGGAATCTATTAAGTATTGGGCAACTCTCGAAAAAGGGATTGGAAATCATCATTGATAATGGAATTTGCTTCATTGTGAATCAGAAAAATGAGCTAGTTGCCAAAGTTAAAATGACTAAAAATCACATGTTTCCTTTGCCTCTACAAACTGATTTGATCATGTCCTTTAGTGCTGTGGTTATGGATACAAATTGGTTGTGGCATTTCCGTTTTGGTCATTTGAATTTCAATGGACTAAGGTTGCTGGCAAAGAAGGAAATGGTTACAGGGTTGCCTTTGTTGGGTGATTTTAATCAAATGTGTGAAGGGTGCATATTTGGCAAGTTGCACAGGGACTCTTTTCCAGTGGGAAAGTCACGAAGAGCACAGCAGCCACTAGAGCTTGTGCACTCAGATATTTGCAGCCCAATGGAGAATGTCTCACATGGAGGTAATAAATATTTTCTCACTTTCATTGATGACTACAGTAGAAGAACTTAGGTCTATTTTTTGAAGCAAAAATCTGAGTGCTTTAACATATTTAGAGAGTTCAAAATCTACGTTGAAAAACAGTGTGGTCGAAGTTTGAAGATGTTTCGATCGGATAGGGGAGGAGAGTACTCTTCTAATGAGTTTTCTGTTTTCTGTAAGAGTCATGGCATTAAACATGAATTCACAGCAAGTTACTCACCCCAACAGAACGAGGTTGTTGAAAGAAAGAACCGAACGATTTGTGAAATGGTGCGCAACATGTTGAAAGGAAAGGGATTACCCAAAGTGTTTTGGGCAGAAGCTGTATCCTGTGTTGTTTTCATTCTAAACAGGTGTCCTACTAAGAGTGTTCTCAACATGACACCTGAGGAGGCTTGGAGCAATTACAAACCAGATGTTGGAACTTTCAGGGTGTTCGGTTGTATTGCTTATGCTCACGTTCCAGCAGAGAAAAGGAAGATGTTTGATGATAAATGTGTAAAATGCATTTTCATTGGCTATAACAATATAACTAAAGGCTACAAGTTGTTTAATCCAGCAACAAATGAAGTTATTGTGAGCAGGGACGTTGAATTCAATGAGACAAAAGCTTGGGATTGGACAGTTGATGAGAAGAAACAAATAGGGGTTGCATGGAATGAAGACTCCGTTGAAGGCACACAACCTGAAGGACCTTCTATGGATACCAGCACGGCAGCAACCTCTGATTCCCCCTTGAGTCCTGATGATGCAACTCGTTGCTCAACACGAAATCGTGTGATTCCAGCACGGTTACAGGAGTATATTGTAACCAATGATAATGATGTGTCTGATGAGGATTTGGTAAACTTTGCTTTATTTGCAGATTGTGATGCTCTAACCTATGCAGAAGCAGTGCAAGATGATCGGTGGGTTCGTGCCATGGATGAAGAAATTCATTCAATTGAGAAGAATCATACTTGGGAGCTTACTTCTCTTCCACAAGGCAAGAAAACAATTAGAGTTAAATGGGTATACAAAACCAAGTTGCAGCCAGATGGTCAGGTGGACAGATTGAAGGCAAGGTTAGTGGTGAAAGGATATAAGCAAAAGCCGGGTATTGATTACTACGAAGTTTTTGCACCAGTGGCAAGACTTGACACCATTCGTTTGGTGATTGCTTTAGCTGCCCAAAAGAAATGGCAGATACATCAAATGGATGTGAAATCTGCGTTTCTAAATGGTTCACTCATAGAAGAAGTCTTTGTTGATCAACCAGTTGGTTACGTGAAGGAAGGCCATGCAAATAAGGTTCTAAGGTTAAAGAAGGCATTATATGGGTTGAAGCAGGCACCTAGGGCGTGGTATACTCGTATTAACTCATATTTTCAAGAAAATGGGTTTCTTAAGTGTCCATACGAACCTACGCTACATATCAAATCTGATTCACATAATCATATGCTCATTGTATGTTTATATGTGGATGATTTGATATTTACAGGAAATGACTCAAGCATGGTTGCTGCATTCAAGAAGGCTATGAGTAGCAATTTTGAAATGACTGATATGGGACTTATGTCTTATTATCTTGGGCTTGAAGTTATGCAGACAGGTGTTGGGATTTTTGTTTCACAGAAGAAATATGCAGCAGATATCTTAAAGAGATTTAAGATGGAGTCATGCAACTCTATTAGTACTACAGTTGAAACACGGCTGCAGTTAACAAAATCATGTGATGGAAATCTAGTCAACACAACTTATTTTCGAAGTTTAGTAGGAAGTCTACGTTATTTGACTTCTACCAGACCCGACATCTCTTTTAGCGTGGGCATGATTAGCAGGTTTATGGAGACACCTAGCCAAGTTCATTTGCAAGTGGCAAAACAAATTTTGCGATATATAAAAGGTACCCAAAATCATGGTATGCATCTGCTGCTGATTGTAATCTTGTTGGGTATTCAGACAGCGATTGGGCAGGAGATGTTGAAGGGAGAAAAAGCACTTCTGGTTATATATTTCACTTTGGTTCGGGTGCCATTTCATGGTCATCGAAGAAGCAACAAGTTGTGGCATTGTCAACTACTGAAGCAGAGTACATGGCTGCTGCCTCCTCTGCATGTCAAGCTGTTTGGTTGCGTCGGTTGTGTGATGAATTAAACCAGAAGCAAGGAAGTCCAACAAAGATTTTTTGTGACAACAAGTCAGCTATTTCACTTACGAAGAATCTAGTCTTTCATGGGAGAAGCAAGCACATCGACATAAAATTCCATTATATTCGTGAACTTGTCAGCAGCAAGGAGATAGAGGTGGAGTTCTGTAAATCCGAAGAACAAATTTATGATATTCTCACGAAGCCATTAAAAGCAGACATATTTCACAGGTTGAAGGAGAAGATAGGATGTTCACTTCTGATAGTTTGAGTTTAAGGGAGGCTGTTGGAGTTTTAAACTCAAACAGCTAGTTTTTTCTTTTGTCCTGCAGTTCAAGTATTTACTTTACTTTTCTAATTTTGAATAAGTCTTTGGGTTTGAATAAGTCTGTAACTTGTCGTGCAGATTTTCTTGCTGATTTTTAGTTAGTTTGTTGAGTATGGTAATGCCATGCAAATAGGAGTGTTAGTTTGAGAGACCTCTGTTTCTGTTTCTATTTTTCACCTATATATAGGTGTTGTTTCTACGAACATTTATCAATTCATTCAATAAGAATTATCTTTCTCTTCCACTTTGTTTTCTTGTTTTTCTTGTTTACTACATTTGGTATCAGAGCTTGTTACTGTCCAGTGTTCTTGTTTGGTCTAAGTTCTTACTTGTATTTGTAAGCATCCAATCATGAACGGCATACAACCTCAGCTTCCCAAGTTTGGTGGAAAACACTTTGATCAATGGTGTATCCAGATGAAGGCATTGTTTGGCTTTCAGGAGTTATCCGAGATTGTTGAGCTTGGATATGCAGAACCAGTAGATCAAGATGCAGCAGCAGCACTCACTCAAGTCCAGAAGGATAACTTGAGTAACAATAGGAAGAAGGACAAGAAGGCTTTATTTTTTCTCTACCAAGCCGTAAATAAAGTTGTTTTTGAAAAGATTTCAAATGCAACTACGACTGAAGAGGCGTGGGAGATGCTTCAGAGATCCTACAAAGGTGATGAGAAAGTGAAGAATGTAAGGTTGCAAACCTTACGTGGTGAATTTGAATCTCTTAAAATGAAAGATTCAATCAATTACGAGTGAATGGCGAGAAAAAGGAAGATTTGCTTGTTATTGAAAAAATCATGAGATCCTTGACAAGTCGGTTTGACTATGTCGTTGCTGCAATTAAAGAAGGAAGGGATCTTTCGATCATGACAATTGAAGGTCTGATGGGGTCGTTATGTGCTCATGAGTATCGAATGAATCAAAGAGACAAAGATAGCAAGGTTGTGAACCACAAACAAGCTACCTCCTCTCAGAAACGTAACTCTGGTAATGGAAGGTATGATAAGTCCAAAATTCAATGTTTTCGTTGCAAACAATTTGGACATTATCGTTCACAGTGCAGAGTCAAGCTGGCTAAAGCCAATTATGAACGCGCCAACTATGTTGATGCTGACATACAAGAAAAGGAAACTTTGTTGTTAGCCTTCAGTATTTCTGAAGATGAGCACAGTGACCAGTGGTATTTGGATACTGGGTGCAGTAATCATATGTGTGGCAAGAAGGAGCTATTTTCATGCCTGGATGAATCAGCACATGGAGAAGTGAATTTTGGAAACAAAGCCAAAGTTTCAATTATGGGGAAAGGTAACATTCTCATTCGATTAAAAGATGGCTCTCATGCAACTATCTCTGATGTGTTTTTTATCCCTAGTTTACACTGGAATCTATTAAGTATTGGGCAACTCTCGGAAAAAGGGGTTGAAAATCATCATTGATAATGGAATTTGCTCCATTGTGAATCAGAAAAATGAGCTAGTTGCCAAAGTTAAAATGACTAAAAATCGCATGTTTCCTTTGCCTCTACAAACTGATTTGATCATGTCCTTTAGTGTTGTGGTTATGGATACAGTTTGGTTGTGGCATTTCCGTTTTGGTCATTTGAATTTCAATGGACTAAGGTTGCTGGCAAAGAAGGAAATGGTTACAGGGTTGCCTTTGTTGGGTGATTTTAATCAAATGTGTGAAGGGTGCATATTTGGCAAGTTGCACAGGGACTCTTTTCCAGTGGGAAAGTCACGAAGAGCACAGCAGCCACTAGAGCTTGTGCACTCAGATATTTGCGGCCCAATGGAGAATGTCTCACATGGAGGTAACAAATATTTTCTCACTTTCATTGATGACTACAGTAGAAGAACTTGGGTCTATTTTTTGAAGCAAAAATCTGAGTGTTTTAACATATTTAGAGAGTTCAAAATCTACGTTGAAAAACAGTGTGGTCGAAGTTTGAAGATGTTTCGATCGGATAGGGGAGGAGAGTACTCTTCTAATGAGTTTTCTGTTTTCTGTAAGAGTCATGGCATTAAACATCATTGGTATGTTATGGCTATCGTGTGAAATGATATATATATATATATATATATATATATATATATATAATTAAATTTAGTTGATTTCATTAGAGTTTGAGCATTTTTTTGTAATGGAGGAGATGTATAATTAGAGCAAAAGAGAAAGGATCGATGTGTTTTTGCTGATGTTCAATTTCTCGCAAGTGGGATGGCTTTCTTTCTTCCAACTTCTCCTGCTTTAATCTCTTACGGCTCTCTTTTTTTTTTTTTTTTAGCTCTAAGGGCTGGGAAATGTTTTCTAATTTTGGGGATTATTTTACGGGAGCATCTGCCTAAAAATTGTTAGCTCGTGCATGTAAATGCATGGGCATGGATACTTACCAATATTTATACCATAACTACTAATAACTAGTTTAGGTTCTGCTGGTGAAGAAGTTGCGACAATTCTTTAGTTTCACACACGCTTTGCAGCATCTGCCCATCCGCCGGGAGAGATGAATTTATTAAATTGGTGTATTTAGTTTAGGCCATATAATAAGATTGGCAAAGCAAATTTAATATAGTTGAAAGATGGTGAGCAATTAATTATCAAATTAAAATCCCCATATGAATGGACCCTTTAATTTGTTAAAATATTTAATTGATCTAGCTAGAAAGTATTATGCCTTGGAAGCTAGTTAGGTTACGCATATTGACTTTGCTACGGCTAGTTTTAACTCCATCCGTAACACTGAAAATTAATCAGCATGTTGGTTTTGCATTAATGGCCGAATTCTCTCTCTCTCTCTCTCTCTCTCTATATATATATATATATATATATAAAGCTGCAAATACAAGCCAACAACAGCTTCCTTGATGCTTAAAGGCTACGTTGTGTTAATTTATTAGCTATTATGACTGAGTTGCAATGAGTTATTGAAAGGGTTCATCATCTTTAATGTCAATACAGAAGAGCTTTATTTTATGGTTGCTACGACCCGTTATTGTATTTCCACGCAACATAACGATTAAAAGAGATTGAGTTTCGCTGTCTAAATAAAAAAAATAAAAAAAAAAAGGTCAACACGTTTTTAATAACATGAGACATTAAATCTTGTTTGATGTGTAAGGATAAGCTGGAGAATGTTGCGAAGAAAAATTGAGAAAGAAAACTACATATTTATGTAACCATGTGTTGTATATGTTTTGTTATTGTATCCCACATAAGATGATTAAGGGGCGTTGCATTGATGTTCTTTAAGAAATTAATTTAAAAAAAAACAATTTCTCATATTTTTGAATCATTTTTAGTATGTTGATTTTAAAAATACTTTGTTAAAAAAAATTATTTTAATGTATTTCTAAACAAAAATTACTTTGAAAAACAATCACTATTATACTCTCAAACACCTCTTAAAATATATAAGTTCATCTTTAAACTAATTCAATAACATATATATATCTACCCTTTTGTTTTCATGTAATTGATATCTTTGAAACATTAACCAAATAGTTTCGAGAAAAATACTGAAACAAATCAAATAAAAGGCCATTAATTATTAACCTCTCATTTTCTTCATTATTTGCTTGAACCCTGGGAGCAATGTTTTAGCTAGAAATGTCGCGTGATTACTGATAAGTAATCAACCAATATGGTTTGAAACAAAAGCCATACCATTTTACCAAGGAAGGGGATTTCCTCATATATTTACAAGAATCAATTTTAGAAATTAATTCTTAATATGTCATGGGATTAATCAAAATGCAAGTAAATTAGTCTAGATATTCATATTAAAAAAAAGAATTAATTTTAAAAATCGGTAATCAAAACAAGAGCCTTTATGAGAGCCTTATATATATTAATAAAGGCTCTTGTTTTGATTACCGATTTTTAAAATTATATATATATATATATATATATATATATATATATATATATATATATATTCTTCAGCATTAAAGATCACTCGCATGAATGCAATGCCCGATTACATATTTTTTTATTCCCGAGAATACATGGCTACAACAACATATTAATATACAGAGATAAGCTACTGGTATTAATTAAAGAAGACCTCAAATAATCATATCTTATATTTCAATGGTTAAATTCAATCATTGCATCAGTTATTTTTCCTTAAAGGCAAGTTCAAATAGCGTTAAAAACCATGACTGTCATATACAATGTTTTTCATGAATGTTTTTGTAAGGAATGTTGTTTGCTTGACCACTGCTTAATTTATGGAATGACAAATGAATTTGGTCCCTGAATTGTTTTTTTTCTTCATTTAAAACACATCTTTAATCTCTAATCATGGTAAATTATTGCAACATTATTGTTATGCTCTTAGCATCATAGCAACGCAGTTATGGTGGTTGCACACACCGCCACCACCACAATTTCCCTTTGCGGCCAACATCATCCACTACCTAGTAACAACTTCGACACTTTTTTTTTTTTCTTTTTGGCAAAATTGGATTTTGTACAACGCGTATCCTAATAGTTAAGATAAGTGATTATTAATTATACTTATCCATGCAATCAAATGGTATGTTCTTTCTCTAAACAAGTGCGTGTTTGTTGGAAATAAACAGGAGATTTGTAACTCTTTAAACAATATAATTTTCATTAATGATTTCATCGTCGATCTTATGATTCTCATAACCTCAATTTTTGTAAACATGATATAGATGATGTTGCTTGAAATTAATTTTTCAAAAATTATAACATGTCTCTGCGAGGGATGAAAAACAAACTTACATTGAAATGTCGTTCTTCCACTAAGACTAGTGTTTCCATAAAATTGATCTCGTTGTGAAGGGACCTCTTTGACATGGCAGCACCGCACTCGATGACCCCGCGTCAAGCATGGCTACCTGTGTCTCAGGTGCTGTTCTTAGTCAGCATATAGACTAATGGTCGTCAGAAGAGCTACTAGAAGAACTAACAGTGATCTTGTCCGTACGATGTGCTATTGACTTTTTCCTAGGTATCTACACAAGTTAAAGGATTAAGGTATTGTAAATCATTTCTATTTTTTATTTTATTTTAAAAAATGAATTAGCAGCATCTCCTCTATACAGGAGACTACCCAAAACTTTTAAACCTACAAATACACAACAATTTAAATTGGATTTCCACAAACAAATAGATTTTATTTCAATTTATGTCAATTGAATAATTTCAATTATGTGTTCTGAACCACATGGAAAATTGTTCATATTGTAATCGAAAGATTTGAGATTTAGTTAGCTGTGAGTTTTGAGATAGTAGAAAATGATAATATTACCTATGAGGAATTCAATAATCTATTAGTTCATGATAGTATAAGAGATAAATTGTTCAAAAGTAACAACATGTGGATTATTATACTTTCTAGATAAAAGGCCTCAGATCATCTCAATTAAATATCATATAATTATGTGTTTGTTTAAATTCTATTTCTATCAAATACCTTCTCCTCGTAGCATTTTTTTGGTACGGGTCATCTAGAATGAGAGAATATTGACAAGTTCTCACTTAAAGACACTTCTCCATCGTTGTCATATCTTGGAATGTGATTGATTCTTGTTCTCAAGTGAAACTCGAAATAGTACAAGATAAATGTTAAGATTTCTTCAACAATATAACCCTTACATATTAAAGCCTCTATATGCGCCTTGTTTTTTACCTTTCTTTTAAGATTGAACAAATACATGTATTGAATTAAATGAATTTTTTTAATTTAAAAAAATAATAAAATTTAATTAGGATGCATGTGTAATCCCTAAACTCTTGAATGGACACATCATTCCATATTGGATTGGGCCTTCAATTTCTGCCTCAAATGGTAGATGCATAGGTAAATGCTACATTGAGTCGAAAAACATTGGAGGGAATATCATTTCAAGTTTATAGATTGTCTAAAAGATATTAGTTTCAAGTCTCTCCATATATTGTATCTGCAACTTATTGGAGCATATATCTCTAAAGAAGTGACTGATTTTCATGAGTGCATCACATATTCTTTTTGTCAATAAATCTCGATAAGCTAGCAAAATGAGTGTTTGCATAAACACTTGGCAATCATTATTCATCGTTTCATACAATCTGCAATCTTTTAATTTCACCAACCTCGATATGTTGGAAGTATGTCCATGAAGAAAACCTAGACTTTTATGTCATTAATTGGTAGGCAAATAATTGTGCATTCTTATCTAAGGCGAAGCTGACCTTGGGCTTTGCAACCCATGACCCATTATGAACTAATTTTATATTTTTATGGTAACAAAACAAAAACGTATCCATTCTAACCTTGATGTTGTTCTTTGTCTTCCTTTTCACATCCATAACCATGTTAAAAATATTTCCAAACATGTTTTTATTAATATGCATGATTTCAAGGTTATGGTAGAAGAAACTGGTCTTCCAATTAGAAAGCTTATAGAAAATACTACGCTTTATTCAATTATGGGTCAAACCAAACACAATGTTAATATACTCCGACACCACGTCATATAATTATTCATCCGACGATAGTGGTAGTGCACTATCCTTTTCAACTCTGTCAGCAAAAAACATCCTTTAAGTTTTTTTTATGCTTGTAATCCATGAGCAAGAATCACTTGTGACAATAAAAAAAAAAATGTTTTAATGTCATTTTGTTAAAATGAAGGCCTTGTTGTTTTCAATATAGTATAGACATGCTAGTTTTTTATATGCGCTCCAACAAAAAACCATTCTATATGTGGGAAAATCATTGATAGTCCATATCAAAATTACATTCATCTAAAAATTATGTTTCCTCGATATCCTATATGTCAAAGTCTTGGATAATCATAACTGTTTCAACTCATCAATCAATGGACAAAGACAAACATCTATATTGCGACCTGTGCTATTAGGAACCTGTATAACCGTAGAGAAAAATATAAGCTTCAGTCTCATACACATCCTATGTGGCAAGTTGTAAACCTTGAGTATCATCGGTCAACAAGAATAAGAAGCAATAAATGACCCAAATGGATTGAATTCATTTGTGCATAACCCAAGATCTACATTCCGATTTAATGTAAGTTTGTTTTGCTTTCACAACATGTTTAATAATTTTTTAAAAATAATAATTTTATTTAATGAATGCAATTCCATGTTCATAAACATTAAGGCTGCAAGAACAATAACATCGGTCTTTAAATTGTCGATGGAAATTCCATTGTTTCAATGGAGTCAAGTTTCCAAACATCCTAAATGAAAATCGCAGGTCGATGTATGGCTTTCAAGGTTTAATGTTAGTATTAACTTAAATACATTTTTTTAATATGTTAACCCGGTTAGTTTATTGAAATTACTGAAATTTTCTTTTTATGAATTTTTACTACAAGGGAAAAATTGGATAGGAAAGAGTTGATAATAATGTTGCGAGGAGAGTTTGGGAAAATCACGCTACAACTAGGTAATATTGAAATCATGATAATATTCATTTCAAATATTAAAATTTTATTTTTCATTTACTATTAGATAATTTATTGTTAACATATAGGTTGCAGTTCGTAAATAGCTAAGCTCAACACTTTGTGGTATGTAGGTTTTCAATTATTTTGTTATTAAGTTGTCATTTCCTTCAGTTTGATGAATTTATTTTTTCTTTTTAGGATACATATAATAGTTGCTTGAAGAAAAGATATGAAAATGATCCTTCAACCCATTTGGATATCGATTTGAATTTGATGAATTTGTGGTTGGATTGTCTAGTGGTCCCAATAAAAATAGGATGCATGAACTCTCTAACACTACGGTCGAAAACTTGCAAATGACACGTAGTGTTTTGACTGTTGGATGCTCGCAATTGGTTTTAAGCACTCAAACTTCAGAGTTCACAATGATGTTAGACCAACGAGTATAGGATTATATGACCCATCTTAATAAAAAAATATGAACAACTCATTATGGACTATGAAGAACTTTATCGAGTGGTAATGGATATGAGATCATATATAGTTGATCCATGTGCTTCTCCTTATTGGCCTCACGATCTTGGCGACGATCAACCTCCTCCCCCTCCTCCTCCAACATTACCTTTATTTTAGATTTATTGTATTTGAACATAAAAATGTTTAAATTTATAATAAATATTTAATTTTTATATTATTTTAAGTTATTTTTATATATTTGATTTTTAATTAATTTTTATATATTTTAATTATTTTTCTACTTTTGTCCAATATATATATTTTTAAAATATTTTAAATTATTAATGATGGGGTTACCGATGGAATACTTTCGTCGGTATATTCTAAAAAGTTGAAAATGAATTACTGTAAATTGCATTGCTACATTTAATTTTTCAACGAAATTACAGATGGTATTTTATTGGTGATATGTTATATTCACTAACAGATATATCAATGGAAAAACAAAAACAACAATGAAATTACATATGGTTTTTCTGTTAGTAATATGTTAAATTTATCGATGGATTTACCGATAAAATGAAGCTGGTAGATTTTTTTTTTTGCACGCTTTGTCTGTCTATAAATCCATTGGTAAATTTATTATCGAAGGATTTACTGATAGACCATAAATTACCGATGAAAGTTTCTCCAACAAACTATTTCCATCCATGATCCCATCAATAAAATACTTACCAACACAAGTTATATTAATAAAACTGGTAAATTTGGTGGTGGTAGTGGAAATGCTTCTTCTTCTTCTTATTATTATTACTATAGAAATGATATAAATTTTTTTTTTCTGGCCACGTATTTTGGAAGTTAATGGTAAATTTCACGATAGTAATAATATATGTTCGTTCGGAGGATAGAACAAAATTTTTCCAAAAGGATTTATAATAGATTTTGCAATTACAGAGAGCTCAAATAGCGGCATTTTCATCAAGAAATTTAGGGTCTCATAGAAAATATGATTTAAACTCTCTTGCATGAACTCTTAAGAACTAATTTTCTATATAAAATAGTGGTCTCCTATATGGCAAACCTCTCTGCTTTTCTTTCTTTCTTTTTTTCTTCATAATTTTAGGCTATTTATTTCTTTTTATGTACCATGTACATATTTAGACCTATAAAATTACTTGTCAGCTATTTATTATTTTAGATTGTTATAATTTTTCTATTTTTGAATAGAATCTTAGTTGTTATTTTTAGTCATAAATAAAAGATTAATATTGATAATGATTTTAAATCTCTTAATAACATATCCGATAATTTAAACAGGTAATTTTTAAAAAATAAATATAAAATTTGACCAATTAATATCTATAAGAGTTATTATTTCTTAAATTAATAAGTTGCAGCATTAAGACAAAAACATCACTGAAGAACAAATTTCATGGCCGAAGGTTATTTTCTTCAGCATTAAAGATCACTGGCATGAATGCAATGCCCGATTTCTTTCTTTTTTCTTCCCGAGATGAATACATTGTTACAACAACATATTAATATATATAGATAAGCTACTGGTATTAATTAAAGAAGACCTCAAATAATCATATCTTATATTTAAATGATTATATTCAGTCATTACATCTATTATTTTTCCTTAATGGCAAGTTCAAATAGCTTTAAAAACCATGGTTTAAGTCATATACATTGAATTTTTCTGCAAGGAATGTTGTTTACTTGACCACTACTTAATTTATGGAATGACAAATGAATTTGGTCCCTGAATTGTTTAATTTCTTCAATGTAAGTTCTTTTAAAGCACATCTTTAATCTCAAATCACAATAAATTATTGTAATGTTATTGTTTTGCTTTCGAAGATATTATGGTAATATTTTTTTAAAATGTTTTTTAAATTATGTTTTGATTGAAATAATATTGAATTGATGTTTTTTTTTTACATATTTTTTATATGCTAATGTTAAAAAAATTTTATTTGAATGTATTTTCAATTAGATTTTTTAAAAAAATATTATGTATTACAATACCAAATACAATAACAACAACAAAACAATAAAATTATTATGATTACTAGGTATTTGAGAGTGTGATAGGGATTGTTTTTCAAATATTTTTCATTCAGAAATATATCAAAATAATTATTTTTTTTTAAATCCATTGTAACATCAACACATTAAAATTTTAAAAAAACATAATTAAAAATTAATTTTAAATTAAAAAATTACATTAAAAAAAACCCTTTTAAAATAGAATCCAATCAGCCCTACAACCACCGCAATTTCCCTTTGCGGCCATCATCATTCCACTGCCTAGGAACAACTTCGACTCTTTATTTTTGGAAAAATTGGATTTTGTGCACTGTTAAGTGATGATTAATTATACTTATCGATGCAATAAAATGTTCGTTCTTTCTCTCAAAAAGTGCGTGTTTGTTGGAAATAGAGAGGAGATTTATGACGCTTTAAATAATAATAATAATAATAATGAAATTTGAGATTTATGAATAGGGTCCACCGTCTCTGGTGTTGTAAAAAAGTAGAGAGCATTAGAGTAAATTTGAAGTGCCACGTCGGAACCATGGAAAAAAGGGGGCCAGAGTTAGGCAGCGGCCATTTCCTCTTGTTTTTCTTTGACTATGGAGTTTATCCAAGATTCCTTTTTTTCTACTCAAAATGTCATGCAATAATATCCTATGCCCTAAAGAGGAACAAAAATTATTCTGATTTGCCATCAAAACATGTCCAAAAGGAGGAAGGGATGATTAAATATAAATATTTGCATATAAGACATAGATATATACAGGCCAGATGCTATACAATCATAGCTTTTTCTCCTTATTAAATACTAATATTGCACAAGGCATAAATTATTCAGAATTGTCATAATATATTTTTATTTTCATGTTAAAATTAAAAAATAAACAATATCCTTCTCCCTCTCCATTCCTCGCGTTCATAGAACATATAAGGATCCTAAGTTTATTTACTTAGAGATCATCAGTTCGAGTCTCATAAATCTTAGGGTCACTATAGATTTAAATAATCGTTAATTTTATGATCCATGAAAATAGTCAAAATATATACAAGTAGCCCGAACACCTATATTAATAATAAAAAAATATAACCATAAATGGTGTAACTCAATTGACCAGACTCTATGTTTATTCCCTAGAGGTCACTTGTTCGAGTTCCACAAATCTTAGGGCCATTGAAGATTTTTATGGTTGTTAATTTTAGAGTTTGTGAAATTAGTTGAGATATGCACAAGTTAACCCGAATATCTATATTAATAATTAAAAAAAAAACATACAAGGGCCAAAACGCTTATATAAAAATGGCGAGCTTGATTAAAGCATATGGTTTATGTATATATTGAATATTTTCAGGGCTTTTGTTTGCTTGCTTTCCTCTCAACAGGCATTGAAAGACATGACCAGAAAAGAAAGCAGAGAGTTGACATCAATCAGAAGAAAATTTATAGGGTTGTGGTCCACATGATCTAGTTTAAAAGAAAAAGAAATTGCTCCTAATGTGGGGTCCAGAACCCAGGTCCTACTTCGAAAAATAAAATAATATATATATATATATATATATATATATATATATATATATATATAAATACATGTGTGTGTGTGTGTGTGATTTATGTGGTGAGCTAGCTGTGAAGCGTGGACAGAACTCACTCACTCCAAAAAGGTATCAAGTTTGACTTTCATTACATTGTTTTGTAGTGTGTGCAATAACAAAAGAGGCAAAGATACATGAAAGTTTAACCATTCAACACTCCAAAAGTTCTATTTTTCTTAATTTCTAATTACCTTCGGTGGATCTTGGGAGATGAATCTAGCTTTAATGTGTCATCTCATTTTACATAAACAAGCTTGGTCTAGGTTAAGTGGGTGTTTATAATGGGATGTGAAAACATTTTTTAATTAAAAATATATTTTTTTATATACAAAAAAAGCATGTCTTAATGATCTCTAAGTGACTAAATAACACTAATCTCTAGGAGTAATCCATGTGTCTATTCTTGCAAACTCTATAATAGTAATTAAGTAAAAAAGGTGAGCAAAGAGGGAAAAACAAGATCCCAGTAAAAGAAAATAAACAAAAAGTCTATATTTATCAAGAAACGTAATAAGAAAACAAAATCACACGCCGGGAATTAATTATCAAACCCCGGCTGATTCGCTACATGGACTTTTTGGTGACCCCTCCCTCCCTCCCTCTCTCTAATCCCCCTTTCTAGTTTTTTTTTTTTTATTTTCTCTGTTTTTGCACATCTGGGCATGACTGAGCATTGCATGTAATGGTAGAGTACCACAATAGTTGTGGAGCACTGTTTAGTGGTATTAAACTGAGAGAGTTGAGTGAGTAATGAGTTAAAGGAGAGAGAGAGAGAGAGAGAGAGAGAGAGACTGTCTTAAATTTCAGAGAGAGAGAGAGAGGGAGAGAGAGACCAACTGAGTCCTTTCTCTCCTTCCTTTCCCTCGAATGCGGTGATGACTCAGAATTTAAAAGCTCACAAGACTGTCGCTCTTTAAAACCCCCTTCACCATCAGCTACACACATTTTCACAAATAAGTGTGCTCAGCAAAATACACACACTCCTAGCAAGGAATCGTAGGAGTAGTGTGTGTCTGACTGTGTGTTGTAGTGGGGTGTTTTAGGGTTTTTTAAGAGGGAGAGGGAGAGGGAGAGAGAGAGAGATTAGAGAGACTTAATTAGAGCCCAAGATTTAATCTTTTTTGTTTTATTTGAAAATCTCTCTCTTTGACTCACTCTTCTGAAATCATGCCAAATTCTTTGACATTCCAGCCGTTTCTCTCCTTATGATATGCCTTCGAAAACCAAATGCTTAAACCCCTCTCAACTTCTCCTCAAACCCCAAAAAATCAAAAATCGAACAGTCCTTCTATCTTGTACTCTACAGGGATGTTACTGTAGCCATGGTATATTATAGCATGGGCCATCAATCTTGATATATTCTTTCTTTGCTCTATAGGGGACTCGCTAATAGCTTCTTCTTCTCCCTCTTGTTGCTGTTTATATAAAAAGGCTTCTTTTTGGGGAGAAAATGGAGTATGGCAGTGTTGGAGGAGGAACTAGTGGCGGTGGTGGTGGAGACCATGACCCCTCTGATCCTCAAAGGAGGAAGAAGCGTTATCACCGCCACACTGCTCTCCAGATTCAGAAGTTGGAGTCGTAAGCACTCTTTCGCATTGCAATCTCTTTGTTTTCGTCAATCATGCAATCCGTTGATGATTTAGTACTGGTGCTTTTGTGGGGTATATGAGATGTGTGTGTGTAATGTTTCTTAAAGTATTGGTCTTTATGGGTTGTTGATGTTTTTTTTTTCTTGTTTTGTGTTTGTACTATGTGGGAATGAAGAATGTTTAAGGAGTGTCCACACCCAGATGAGAAACAAAGGTTACAGTTAAGTAGAGAGTTGGGTTTGGCACCAAGACAGATCAAGTTTTGGTTTCAAAACAGGAGGACCCAGATGAAGGTGAATTAGAGATTCTTGTTTTGTTTTTCTCTTTGTTTTGTTTTTGATTGAATTTTGTTAAAAGTTATTAAAAGGTTTGTTTTGTTGTTGTTGGTTAATGGTTCAGGCTCAACATGAAAGAGCAGATAACTCTTCTCTTAGAGCTGAGAATGATAAGATCCGATGTGAGAATATAGCCATTAGAGAGGCACTCAAGAATGTAATTTGCCCCTCTTGTGGGGGTCCTCCTGTTACTGAGGATTCCTATTTTGATGAACACAAACTAAGAATGGAGAATGTTCAATTGAAAGAAGAGGTGTGCTTCTGTGTTTTGAATTCTCTCTCTCTCTCGCAAATTTTTTATTTTAATTTTTTCTTGCGCCATTCATGAAATGGTTTGCAAAATTTTGATTGTTGCAGCTTGATAGGGTTTCTAGCATTGCTGCTAAATACATAGGGAGGCCAATTTCCCAACTCCCTCCAGTGCAACCTTTTCACATTTCTTCCTTGGATTTATCAATGGGGAATTTTGGGGGCCAAGGGATTGGTGGCCCTTCACTTGATCTTGATCTTATCCCAACTAGTTCAAATTTGGCTTTCCAACCTCCAGTCATTTCAGATATGGACAAGTCCCTAATGACTGATGTTGCTGCAAATGCTATGGAGGAATTGTTAAGGCTTTTGCAAACCAACGAACCTTTGTGGATGAAATCGTCCGCTGATGGGAGAGATGTTCTTAATCTCGATAGCTACCAGAGGATCTTTCCAAGGGCTATGAGTCACTTAAAGAATCCCAATGTTCGAATAGAAGCATCCCGAGATTCAGGTGTTGTTATCATGAATGGTGTAGCTTTGGTTGACATGTTTATGGATTCAGTAAGTCCTTTTCTTACTCTAATAATATATATTTTTTTGACACCCAAAATATCTTAATTATTAAGGCCGTCTCTGAGTTGTATCATTGATTGGAGCTCGCAGAACAAGTGGGTCGAATCATTTCCCACGATGGTGTCTGTGGCAAAGACCATTGAAGTAATTTCATCTCGAATGTTGGGTAGTCACAGTGGTTCTTTGCAACTGGTAATGAAAAAAAGCTTAAAGTTGCTTGCTTTTGTTTCAACAACTGGCTCGAAGAATGGTTTATCATATGAAATGTGCTTTTTTGCAGATGTATGAAGAGTTGCAGGTGCTTTCACCCCTGGTTCCGACTCGGGAATTCTGTATCCTCCGGTATTGTCAGCAAATTGAGCAAGGCTTATGGGCAATTGTTAGTGTTTCATATGATATTCCACAGTTTGCCTCCCAATTTCGATGTCATAGGCTTCCCTCTGGATGCTTGATTCAGGATATGCCAAATGGATACTCAAAGGTTGTCTAGTTGCTCCCGAAAACTTCATTATATGTTATTAATTTGGTGTTTCAACTTCAAAACAGTGATAGTTGTAGAACTATTTCCTGTACTTAGTTATTAACCTGAAGTGTGAAACAGGTTACTTGGGTGGAACATGTAGAGATCGAAGACAAAACCACAACTCATCAGCTTTATAGGGATCTCGTTCACAGTGGTATGGCTTTTGGAGCTGAACGATGGCTTGCTACACTTCAAAGGATGTGCGAAAGAGTGGCATGTCAAATGGTGTCAGGCAATTCAACCCGGGATCTTGGAGGAGGTAAATTTATTGCCATAGTCAAATCTTTGTAGTTAATCATGATTTTAACTGTGCATTTCATTTTCCAGTAATTCCATCACCAGAAGGTAAGAGAAGCATGATGAAACTTGCCCAACGAATGGTCAGCAGTTTCTGTTCTAGCATAAGCACATCTAACAGCCACCGATGGAGCACACTATCTGGGTTGCATGATGTTGGAGTTCGAGTCACACTCCACAAGAGCACGGATCCTGGCCAACCTAATGGTGTTGTTCTAAGTGCAGCAACCACATTTTCACTTCCAGTTTCTCCTCAAACTGTCTTCAGTTTCTTCAAGGATGAAAGGACCCGACCACAGGTGATGTAGATTTTGAAATTGGTGGTGGAATGATTCATGGCATGTTCAATTGCTTGTAAAATGTTTTCCTTTGATAAACTTGCTGATATTTTGGCTTTGGTACTTTTTTTCTTTAGTGGGATGTACTCTCTAGCGGCAATGCAGTCCAAGAAGTTGCCCATATCACAAATGGTTCACATCCCGGGAACTGCATATCCGTTCTCCGAGTAAGGCTATCTCTGTTTGGCTCATTCTCTACCTTTTATAGTGAATTGTTTCACCGTATAAAGTAAAATGCTTATTTAATGACTTTCATAACTCTATAATATTCTGTAATAGGCCTACAACACTAGTCAGAACAATATGTTAATACTGCAAGAGAGCTGTGTCGACTCATCAGGTTCACTTGTAGTCTATTGTCCCGTTGATCTACCAGCCATCAACATAGCAATGAGCGGTGAGGACCCTTCTTATATACCTCTGCTGCCATCAGGATTCACCATTTCTCCTGATGGCCGTCCTGACCAAGGAGATGGTGCATCAACGAGCTCTAATACACAAGGAAGCACGGCTAGGTTGAGCGGTTCACTAATTACAGTAGCATTTCAAATACTAGTCAGCAGCTTGCCATCTGCTAAACTGAACCTGGAGTCAGTGAATACTGTTAATAACCTTATTGCCACCACTGTCCAGCAAATTAAGGCTGCCATGAATTGTCCTAGTTCCTGAAGACCAGATTCTGCTACTGCAAACATAACTGTTCCCCGTTCTCTCTACCATCTTTGAATGTTGAGATCAGAGAAAATTAAAGTGTTGTTTTTGCCGGTGGTATTCACTGTGGGAGAGAAGTGTTTGGGTTGGTTGGGACTTTGAATGCCATCTTCAAGAACCAAAGATGCTTATTTACTGCTGCTGCTGCTGCTGCTGGTTCTTGCTGCGACAATTCATTACAATCTACACCAACTAAATTTTATTTATTATTTCTACAAGCCTCTTTTTTGGATTTTGCAAAAATTGACGTTGGAAGACTAGCCGTTTAAAGAGGGAGTCAAGAACGCACCATACATATTTTTCTTGCTTAGAAGGGGGTAGTAATAAATCTGCCATCCATTGCTTCCTTCCATTGCCACCCCAACTCAGCAAGAAAAAACAAATGTGGTTCGGGTATTGACTTCTGTTCATGGACATTCTATCTAATTTATCTACCAATGATGTTCTATCTCTGTTCTTTTTTTTTTTTTTTAATTATTATTATTTTTTTGGCCGTGTAATAAAATCTCTTGAATGGGGTGTGTGTGTGTGTGAATGGAGAGAACCATGAGGGCAGTGGGGCAGGCATGGAAATAGTTTTTGATAGCTTTTCTGCTTGACATCAATGCTGGGCTCCACCTCATTCATGATCATTATACTAAAGTCTCTGAATTTCAAAAGATTATTTTTAACTGCATTTGCCTTGACATTTTCTGATGGAGAGGATTTCCATTTTATTGGTATGACCACACCTCAAAGAGTTATTTGTTCTTTTTCTATTATTGGGGGCTCCACTTTTTTTATATCCTTGTGAAGTGTATTTGAACTTTATGCTTTTGATTTGATCGTGGATCCATTTTCAATCACATTGTGGCGTCTTCAAGAGAATGGTACAAGTATGTTAATAATAAAGTAAAAAAATAAAAACAGAAAACAATAGAAGGTTTTTGAATTTCAGTATGATAATACAACAAAAAAATAGTACTTCAATCACTATAATAATGATTAATGAAATATTGGGTTAGCTAGAATCTTATAATAACATTTTCAAAAACCCATTTAAAAGATTCAAGTTGATACTCTTTTAATATATATATATATAAAGTTATATAGTTCAAATTCGTTGGATCTTTATAAATGTGACCCCTAGAATCTTAATTACGTTTAAGTATTTGGTAATACTTTTAAAACTAATATCATAATCTTTTCCCTTTGTTATTTTTAGAAATTACAATTAGAGGTGATTATTTTCGGTTTGGTTCGGTTTTTATAGAAAAAAATAAATAGACTAATTCTTTTTTTAAAAAATCAAAACCGGTTCAAACTGATAAGTTTCGGTTCAGTTCGGATTTTTTGGATAAAAACCAGTTCAAACTGATTTGGCTCAGTTTTTCGGTTTGACTCGATTTTTTTTGGTTTGGGTTCGTTTCGGTTTTCTCAGTTTCAGGCTTATAAAATCAAAATCGAACCGGTCAGTTTTTTTAAAATTTTAATATGTTTTTTTTATGGTTTAGTTTTTTCAATTATTTTTTTTATTTTCTCGGTTTAATCGATTTTTTGATTTTTTTTACTTACCCCTATTTACAATATATACTTTTTCAAAAGTCATAATGACAATTAAAAGCTATAATTTTTCTAAATGGACTCTAATCCCTCTTGTTAATTCAAATTTTAAAGAAGACTACACGAAAATACATTTCTTGTGAATGCATATGATATGCTATAGATTCAATTAAGAAAAATAATTTAATATGTGAAAACTCATCTTATAAAACCCTTGCTCCTAAAACCAAAAGCAAAGAGAAAAAACCCCTCTACTCTACTTGACCAATTAATCAATTCTACACACTATATTAACAACTAGTACTTAGAATTTGTAGCGCTATTTAGCATAGGAGAGGATTTAGGGTTTAGGAAATGGATAATTATCATCTTTTATCGTGTAGTCTAAAATCCATTAAACTCTCAATGAAATAGTAATAATAATATTAATATTAAAAAGGCTAATTAATAAATTTGGCCCGTGTGGGTTTCCTTGCTCAAGGGATATTAGGCAGCAACATGAGGTAATTAAGAATAAGTGGCTCCTTTGACCAAAATTGAGTTCAACTCGAAGACATAACTCAATGGAGAAATTAGGCTCGTCCACATAGATTTTTTATATAGCAATTAATTTACTTGTAAAATATGTCACGCCTATTATTTTTGTATCATATGATAAAGACTGAATCACTTTGGATTCCAGTTTCTCCCAATCATTTTTGTCACATTACCATACATTTCATATCCTAAGACACTCCTACTTCTTATGTTAATTATCTCATGTAAGGTAATTCTGAGAGGTATAACTTAATTAATCAAGTTCTGGGTTTGTTTATAAGAAGTCATTAGTTCAAGTGTCACAAACCTCAGAGCCAATATAGGTTTACCTGGACTTTAATTTAAGAGTTTCGGGAAATTAGTCAAGGTACGCGTAAAATAACCCGGACATTCACATTTAAAAAAAAAATTATCTCATGCAAGGTACAAAAAATAATAACTCAAAACTCTCGTGTGGGAGGCATGGCTGTTGAAGAATGTTATAAATTCCATTAAAAAAAAAAACCATTAATGCTTTGTGAATGTTTGATGATCTTACTGGTTCCTACCATGCCGACGAGTTTAATTTTCTTGACAAGATCTCGACCATGTCGAATGAATGGGGGGATTTTGGATGGCAAGCCTTCCTCTATTACCATCCCTCTCGTGCCCATATGGAAAAAGAGGTCCAAAGCATACAACCTAGGGTTTACCTTGTTCTTTAACTCCAAAGAATGTGTATTGTTTTAAATGGAATGTTGAAAAATTTCTATGTTTTTCATTTATGTGTGTGGTCGTTATGAAAAATATCATATTAATTCTTGACTTTTGTACCAAATATTTGCATATAAAGCCTAATGAAAGTGTTTAATATTGAGGTTTTTCAAGTTTCAGCAAATATTTATTGAGATTTTTAAAAATAAATTTAAGAAATAAGAAATTTGATTTCTAAGTTCCTTCAATAAGTTTTCGATGAGGTGGTGCATATTTAAATCAAATTAAACAAGTTTATGAGAGTATTTTTAAGCTTTAATATAACATAGTATAGTGGAGATTCTCTTATATATAGATATATAATAGTTTATTACCCTACTTTACACTGCTGCGAATGAAATAAAAAAAAACTTTGAGCATAACAAACAATATACCGATCATAAAGATAAAACTATTGTTAAATTCAATCTTACAGGTTCATCTTATACCCTTTAAATTCTACTCCTTAAATAGCTCAAGTTTAAAATTAAATTATATGAAAGTTAGGGGAGGTAACCTAATTGATTTGGTTATTTCATTGACAACCTTGTCAATTGATAAAAAAAGTATTGAGAGTAAAATTGAAAAACAATTATGAAATTAACAAAAAAAAACGTGGTTGTCCGATAAAAAAATCCGATGAAAAAATCAAGGAAAAAAAATGAAATTGATAAGAAAAAAAACTTCTCGACCCGACTTCTTATGTAGTCCTGATTTAAAATTAAATCATGTAAGAGTTGTCTTGAGGTGATTCAGTTGACTTGGTGAATCCAAAACTAACTCGGATAATTATTAAAAAAAAAATTAAAAAAAAATAGTTAAATTGAAAAGAAAAAGAAGAGGAGCTTCACTCTCATATGACTTGAAGCTCCATGATGTTTTTTCAAATTCTATTAAGTAAAAGGTTGAAAAACAAGGTTGTATTTTTTATTTTTATTTATAACACGTGTAGCCCTTTAAACAACCTATTTATAACATATGTAGCTTTCATTTGGCTTAAAGGATGAGGTTTTTTTTTTTTTTAATCAGCTACAGCCGCAGCTAAATCCAAAGCACGCACTCTTTAAGCCAGCCAGATGGATAGGCTGTAACTGTACTTTACCTTAATTCTCATGTAATGAAATTGAAGACACGAAGGTTTTTGAAGAGCATTGGCTAATGGGTGAGTTTGATTGATTGGTTGGTGACATAAAAAATAAAAAGAAGACAATTTATCAGAGTTGGTGGTCCCTACAAGTGATGGACGCGTCGACTGATGGGTAGCTGACTGAAAGTGATATCCTCCAAAGCCGCAGACTCTTTACAGATATTGTCCCCTGGGGGGCCTGTTTATGCGAGTGAGAGCTGACTCTTTACAGATGTTGAATCGTTAAAATTAAATTTTTAAAAATAAAAAAAATATTTTTTAATATATAATTTTTTTAAAAATAACTTTCATGGTAATTCTAAGTATATAATTAGACAGTGTTCAACCCTGCAATTAAGATAATTAAAAAAAATTAATAACTTTATTTAATTAAAATATTTGATTTTTACTTTATTTGAATAAAATATTGATTTAATAATTAGACAGGTTTTTATAATTTATTTGAATAAAATATTGATTTAATAAAAATTAATTAAATTATTAGATTTTTACTAATTTAAATATAATTCAAATCTCTTCAAGACAATATTAATAACTTTTTAAAATAAAATAATTGACCTAGTATTGTATAAGTTAACTAAATGACTTTATTTATTTTTTGGATTAGTAATTGATTTAAGTTGGGTTGGGTTCTACAAGTTGTTGTTTTTTTCAATCCAATAAAATGAAATGTAATTAACAATTCTAATTCCAATTCCTTTTTTCTTTCCGACCAACTAAATAACATGGTAGGCATGGTAGGCATGGTGATATAGTCAGATCTATAATAATAAAAGATTCTGAGCAATTAGATATGGATATGTCACAACTAGTTGAAGACCTACCTAGCCATATTACATGGATGACTTTGTTGGTGCTTTTTTGGATAGTGGAACATATCTAGGTCTAAGAGGAGATCTGGTCGTACCAAGCCAAAATAATAACTCATGAGGGCCATCATTCTTTATCCAACCATTTAATCAAACTCAGATTTTAACAGGAGGTCCTGGATGTTGTTTTTCCTATAGCAACCTCTACATCACTCCGCGAACTATCAAATCTTTAGATATCCAGAATCTCACCAAGACCTTTGGTTTTGACAGTTTTGTTATTTTCTTTATTATTTTCAAATTTCATGATTTTGTTTCTTGGATTTTATGCTTCTTTCCTTTGTATTTTCAGATTTTTACTTTGTTTCTCAATTGAGGTAGTGTTTTTAGTCTGTTTAAGGTTTTGTAAACCTTCAAAAGAGGTAGACTTTATTATTATTATTTTAGAGAATAAACTAATGAATTTAGGATTCATATCTATAGCTACACGTGAAAACTCCTTTTGTTTTCAAAGAAGAACAAAAATTGACTATAAATAGCTTCGTGTCAACGTCAAAATAAAACAAAATAACAAGTGTAAGAAAAAAAAATACATGATTTGTTAAATAAACTTTTTTTTCTATCAAACTTTTAAAAAGCAACGCACACCCTCTTTAATTGATACTGGATCTTCAATTCTGAGTAGCATGTTTGGTGGTGACTTTGATAATTCACAAAATTAATGAAGGTTTGATGAATTTTGAAGATCACGAGAGATTAATTGTAGTCCAATCAGGGGAAAAAACACATTTATGATAAGTTATTTGGTGTTTAATTTTCAGCTAAGTTATTTGGTGTTGTAATTTTCGGCTTTGTTGGTGATTGTCTTTAGTCTAATGTTACTCTCCACTTAAAATAATTAAAAGTAAAGTATGGGGAAGAAGTTAGAATCTTGTTTTGTTCTTATTACCTTGAAGGAAAGAAAATAAATTATTGATTAAATTGAAGAAAGTTATCTACCAATTCAAAGATAAATAACAATGAGGTTAATTTTTCCAAATTAACTATAAAAAATAAAATAAAAATCGTTTTCCTTTCTTTTCAAATAGTATAAGAAACTTAATGCATGCACTCCATCTAAATGAAAAGAAAAAAGGCTTTTTTATATAGTTTTAATTTTTTAAATGACAAGCTAATATTTAATAATCTTTTCTTATTTGGTTATGTTAGAAAAATATTATATTTAGTAAGAATTAATTACTATTTTTTCTCTTAATGGAGATATTATGCCAAGAAAAATATTTTTTTAATAACATGCGTAAACCACAAAAAAGACAAAGTACTTAACTGAGTATTACGAAGAAATACGTTTTTTAGCAAGATAAGGTTTGAAGAAAGATTAAGGAGAGTAACGCTTCCAAAGCTATAACTACTTTGACCACCATTTGATTTCTTTCATTTTCAGATATGTTGTTCTTCTTAACCTACTCCACTTTATGATTGAATGGATCTTTGTTTTAATCACTGAATAGGGAGTTACTGCCCTCACAACACTTCTACATTTTTAGAGGAGAACTTCTATATAGAACAATTGTACCACTTTGGTCGTTTCCCATAATCTACCCATTGGATTTTACTCAATTTTATATTATGCGCTCGCCACTTAGCTCTCCTTCCTTTGGACCAAAGCTGATTAAACAAATGTCACCAATTTTGCAGAGGCCATCTCTTAACAACCCATTGTTGGATTTGGTTGCAGCTTTTAGTGGAGTTGCGCAAAGTAAGTGACTTACTCCTGACCATTCAATTTTTTACCGTCACTCAAATTGCCACTAGGGCACAAAAGAAAACCAGCACCACCAACTCCACCCCTAATACTTCATGGGCTAATAAAGTGAAAGTATCGAACTTAACCATCTAAGCTAAGATAATATCTTTCCTAAGGAAAGAGATTGGTATTATTTTAGAAATCTCAGATAATGCCATTGATGAGAGTAAGTCGAAATGGAACTGCTGCTTGGTGTGATTTTTCCCAGGTTATCGAATGCCCTACCATGCGACCAATTCTATTGCATTCTGGTTATGGAAGAATTATAGCATTAAGAGTGTCATGAACAAAATAACAAGGCTTCTTTCTTGATTTTCTACTTCATGAGTGAGGATAATGCTAATTATTTTATGGAAAAGGGATCGTGGGTGCTTATGGGGAATACCATTATCCTTAACTATGGCACCCTTATTTTGTACTTGACAAGAACAAAATCTTAAAAGTTCATGCATGTGTTCGCCAACAAGGGTTACCTTTTCCTTCTTGGAATGAAGCAAACCCAAGAATGGCCGCTAATATGGTTGGAAGACCTTTGGCTTGTGATGAACAAACATTTAGAGGCACTCGACTTGACTACGCTTAGGTTTATGTACAGTTGGATGCCTCGTTGCCTATGGTCCCAGGTTTCCAGCTAAAATACAAGTTATCTTTGGAACCTATCTCGGTTACAATTGATTATGAGTGGAAACCAAAGGTTTGTGAAACTTGTAAAGTTTTTGGATATTTATGTGAGGCTTCAATTGAGGCCCTGAACGTAGAAGACATGCTGAAGATTAAAAATAGAGGTGATGCCTTACAAGCATGTAGTGTTTTTGCAAATGAGATTGCACCCCTCCAAAAGTTGTTGTAGGAAAAATAGTAGCCTAGGACGACTCTTCTACTGAAACAGGTCGACCAGTTCAACAATCTAAAGAATTGGATGACTGGTTGGATAACATAGTAGCCCTAAGAGCTAATGCCCTTTGGAACAAGTAAACTACTTCATTCTAATTCGGTCTACCACTTTAGGTCGTAGACTATTGTAGAGGTTGGTTACCTTTTTGCTACTGAGAAGGTCAAACTGAATGCTGATGGTGAGTCAGATGCTAAGTCAAATCACTACATGTTAAAGGTCAGACTTCTAGTGGAGCAAATTATCTCTATATGTGGTAATATTGATGATGAAGGAGTTATATTAGTGAGGAGTTAATATTGTTGAGTGATAATTAAATGAGTTATATGGTAATATTGATGATGAATGAGTTATATTAATGATGAGTTAAAATTATTGAGTGATAATTAAATGAGTTGTATTAGTGATATTGATGATGAAGGAATTATATTAGTGATGAGTTAATATTGTTGAGTGATAATTAAATGAGTTATGTGGTAATATTGATGATGAAGGAATTATATTAGTGATGAGTTAATATTGTTGAGTGATAATTAAATGAATTATGTTGTAATATTGATGATGAAGGAATTATATTAGTGATGAGTTAATATTGTTGTTTGATAGTTAAATGAGTAATATGGTAATATTGATGATGAAGAAATTATAGTGATGAGTTAATATTGTTGAGTGATAATTAAATGAGTCATGTGGTAATATTGATAATAAAGAAATTATGTTAGTGATGAGTTGATATTGTTATTGAAAATTAAATGAATTATGTGGTGATGTGTTGATGAAGTAATTAAATTAACAATGAGTTATTTTGTTGGTTTGATAAGTAAAGTGGTTTTGTGGTGATGTTATTGATGAAATAATTAAATTGATGACAAGTTGATTTTGTTGAAATAAAATTTAATTGGTAATGAAATGAACCTGCAGGAGTGGACGAGGCTATAGGAATCACTTAGCTGACAGGTTCAGCTAGCAGGACGGAAACACCAGGTAGGTGTTTAATATCTTGAATATTTTTTTTTCTTTCTCTGAACTTTAGATATTTAAATTTTCCCTTGATCAATGAAATTTTATGTGGAATGCTGATAGATTTTCCCATGATAATTTATTTTGAAATGAAAACTAGTACCCTATGAATGGGCAGCTGGTGGACCAGTTATCCTAGTATGGAACTAGTGCTGGTATGGAACTAGTGTTGGTAGTCCAGCTGTGTTGGTATGAAACTAGTGCTGGTATGAAACTAGTGCTGGTAGTCCAACTGTGTTGGTGTGGAACTAGTGCTGGTAGTCCAGCTGTACTGAATTGGAACTGAAGTTCTATGATGTGGATAGATTTAAATTTTGGATTATTGATTTGTGAATAGTACTTGGAAGATGATAGTAAATGTGGAAATTTTATGAGTAACTAATGTATATATTTATATGTTAATGCAAATGTAAATGCTCTAATTAACCATGATTATCTTTTAAATCATTATACAGGTTCATCTTAATACCACGCCTCTTAGTAGTTTTAGAGTTTACTTATATTACCAGTAAATCTTTTGGATATGTAAATTATTGATAATAACATTACTATCTGTATATTTTGAAGATTATAATGTTGGGTATGTATGAATTTAAATGGACTAGCTTATTTAACTTGTACTCTATTATGTAAATATTTTGTAATTGTAATGGTGATATTGGATGACATGATAATGAAGAACATGACTTCTGAACAACATATCAAGGACCTAAAAGAGGTCTTTTCTATTTTGGATAGATGTCAGATGAAGTTGAATCCTTTTAAGTGTGTGTTCACCATTAGAGGAGGTAAATATTTGGGTTTCCTAGTCAATAGCAAGGGGAAAGAACCTAACCCTAACAAGATTTAGGCGATATTAGATATGACTCCCAATCAAAAGAACAAGGAGGTCCAACGTATCACTGGAAGACTAGTCGCCCTTAACATATTCATATCTAGGCTAAAGGAACGTAGTTTGTCCTCCTTCATGACTTTAAAGAATATCACATACTTTAAGTGAACATTAGAATGTCAAACATATTTTAAAGAGCTCAAGGCATCTTACTTCTCCTAAGATCTCACAATCACGAAAAAAAAATAAGAGTTGGTTCCTCTACTTTTAAGTTTATAATCTAGCAGTTAGCATGGTGTTGGTCAAAAAAGAAGAGGGTGTACAATGCCTAGTCTACTATTTTAGTTAAGCTATCTAAAATATGTAAACAAGGTACTTAAAAGTAGATAAAATGATCCTAGCTTTAGTGACCTCATCAAGTTATAGTATTGACAGGCTAGCCTCTGCAACAAATACTTCACAAGCTAGACATGTCTGGATGGCTAGTGAGGTGGGCAATTGAGTTAGGAGAATATGAACCCTTGTACCACCCAAGACTTACTATTAAGGGGCAAGTCCTAATAGACTTCATAGCTGAATGTTCTTTTAAGCAAAATATTTAGGAAAAACCTATACCAATGAATGAGTAGATGATGCTTTCAGGTGAAGCTTAGATCCCATTAAAATCCATACAATTGATACTATATTGAAAATTACAAGTCGATGGATCTTTAAATTCTAAAGAAAGTGGTGTTTGGGTGGTGCTTATGAGTCTTTATAGGCAAGTTTTTTAATATGGTTTCCATTTGAATTTTTAGCCACCAATTATATATCAAAATATAAAGCTCTCCAAGCAAGTTCGGGTCTAGCAGAAGCCTTGTAGGCTTTCCCTCTTCATGTCAACAATGACAAATGCAAAGAAATTCTAATACATTAATATTGTGTAAGGATTCATTGATATTGTGTAAGAATATTTGGCCTTTATTTAATGTTTTGTAAATAATATTTACCTCTCATTAATGTTATTATAAGAAATTAATTCTTCAACACCTCTGTTGTAACCCAATTTTAGCCTATTGATTTTTTAATTTAATTTTATAGGGTTTAAAATGTAAAATTAAAATATCAAAAAATTATTTCAATGAAAAATATGATTTGTCAACTTGCGTAAAAACTAGGGACTACAATGTACTTTTATCATTCTATCCTTAACTTCAAAATAATCCTTGTCTTTAAAATAATAATAGTTATTCTGTTTCAAATTTCATTCTTAATCAAGTTTAAACTTTAATGAATTTGATTAAAATTTTATTTCTCATATATGAAGGGACTCTTATACTATAAATACAAACTTTAGTAACACAAAAGAGGAGGAGGGAAGATAAAAAAACCCTAGAAGAGAACAAACACAAAAAATCCTAAAAGGAGATCATTAGAAGAAACCGTGATGAAATAAGTTTAAAAAAAAAAAAAAAACATAAAATACCTGCTCTGAGACCAGCCGCCGCCCCTTGCCCCTTTTTTTTTTTTTTTTTAAGAATCAATCAATACCAAGGCCAGCCAGCACCCTCTCCTTGTCAATATCTCTGCCGCCAACACCAAGAAAAGAGAAATCAGCTTCATCTTTTTGTCCCTGTAACCCCTCCTTCGGTTGAACTCTACTGCATGCTCTTAATTTATCAAGCCTGGTCCTCATCAAAGCAGGATATCACTAAACCACGAGGTCAGGAAAGTTGCACCATGGACAACCCTTCTTACCAGCAGCAGTAGCAGCAGAGTCGCCCAGACAACAGTGGGGTCGCTCCTCCTTTCCTTCTCACCGAAACACCGGCTCTCCTACTCCAGATTGCTTCCATGATTCCCTCTCCTCTGATATAGCCGCGGCACTGGTTTCAGCAACTTGATGTTTAGACACCATCAGCAATAAACGCCAGCAGCTCCTCTCAACAAGCTGCCACTGTGAGCAGCAAAAATCCTCTTCTCAGCAAGCTGCCATCGTGAGCAGCAGAAGGTTACCTTCTAGACCAGCGACAACAGGTGCTCCTCAGCCGCACTTTCCCCCATCAAGTGGCAGAACCAGTAGAAGTCTTCATTTCCTTCCAGCAACCGGGAGCTAACACAAACCAGCAGCTGCAGCAGAGGGAACCCTTATGTCCTTTCCTCCGCTCCTAAAGCAGCAGCCACCAGCATCAGCTGCGCACCCCGCATGTCCAGCAGCAGCTTTCTCTTCGGTCCATCACTTGTAGCAGCACTAGTGTCGCAGTGCAGCAACAACAAATAGCACCAGAAAGCTTCACCATGGTCCTCCCGTTTTCCATTAAAACGACGTCTGGATGCCATCCTTCACGCCACCAATGCTGCCTCCACCGTGAACAACAAACTGAATCTTCAACCGCGAGCAGCGCCTGACCGTCTCCCTCAGCTTCGCCTCCAGCCACAGCCACGCCAGGTGAGTTTTCTTCTTCTTTCACTGTTTTGCTAAAATTAATTAGCATGTTACTGTTGCTTTCATGCGTGAATTATTCACGCATGCATGCAATAGTGGAACACCGGAGTCAGAAATACCGTACTTTTTAAGTTACACAATATTTACCAACATCAAAATTAGAAATATTCATAGACAAATATTCACTAACACCAGAGTCAGAAATATTACAGGATAACCATAAGAACATAACACAAACAAAACTGTTGGAAGATTGCTTCATGAGCTGGCAAAGAACTAGTCAAAGAAGAAGTAGTCAAAGATTTATTTATGCTCTGTATTTCCTGTTTTCATGCAAATAATTAACTGCATCCTAATCTCTAGGAATTAGGTGATCTGTTAGTATGTTAACAGATTGTAGCAGGATTTTTATGCTTTATTGTAGCATTCTGTTTTGTTTTATAGTATAAATATCTATAAAGATTGCAACATAAAGTGCAATCACATTCTTCAATTCTCAGCTAATAAAACAGTAAAAACTTCTACTGTTCAGATCAAGATTTCTAGCAATTCTCTACAGTAATAAACTGTTACTGTAAACATCAAACCTGTCCATTCTTTCTAAGTTTCATTTTTCTCTTCTAAACACTGTCAATTGGTATCAGAGCTGATTTCTTAAAGGACCTGTGATGGATAATGAAGCAAGTTTTTCTCACATTTCTTCTCCAATCTTCAATGGAGAAAATTATCAACTTTGGGCAGTAAGGATGGAAACCTACTTGGAAGCACTTGATCTTTGGGAGGCTGTCGAAGAGGATTATGAAATTCCACCACTGCCAACTAATCCTACCATGACACAGATCAAGAGTCACAAGGAGAGAAAAACCAAAAAATCCAAAGCAAAGGCATGTCTATTTGCTGCTGTCTCAACAACAGTTTTCACAAGGATCATGTCCCTAAAATCTGCCAAAGATGTATGGGATTATCTGAAGGAGGAGTATGCAGGAGATTAAAGGATACGTGGAATGCAAAGCCTCAACCTCATAAGAGAGTTTGAGCTGCAGAGGATGAAGGAGTCTGAGACCATCAAAGAGTACTTAGAAAAATTGCTTGGAATTGTCAACAAGGTGAGATTGCTGGGCACAGACTTTTCTGATTGCAGAATTGTGGAGAAAATCATTGTTACGGTGCCTGAAAGATATGAGTCATCTATAACTACCTTGGAGAACACCAAGGATCTGTCCAAGATCAATTTGGCAGAATTGATAAATGCTTTACAGGCTCAAGAACAAAGGAGACTGATGAGGCTGGATCATGTTACAGAAGGAGCATTACAAGTAAAGTATCCTGATTCTAAGAGTCATTTCAGGAAAAATCAGGTTTCAAGCAGTAGTAACACTACTGCTCGTAAATTCCAAAACAAAGGAAAATTTCTCAAAAGAAATTTTCCACCCTGTCAACACTACAACAAGACAGGACATGCACCTTTTAAGTGCTGGAAAAGGCCTGATGCAAAATGCAGCAAATGTAATCAAATGGGACCTGAGGCAATCATTTGCAGGACAACAATTCAGAGACAAGATGTTGATGCACAAGTGGCCAGTTAAGATGATGAAGATCAAATGTTCGTAGCTTCATGTTTTTCAGTCCAAACCACCTCAGATCACTAGCTGATAGATAGTGGGTGTACGAATCACTTGACCCTTGACAGAAGCCTCTTTCGAACCTTGCAATCTACTGAAGTTGTAAAGGTCAGAATTGGGAATGGTGCTTGCATAGCTGCAAAAGGAAAGGGGACAATTGCCATCACCACAAAGTCAGGTACAAAAACCATTTCTGAAGTTTTATATGTACCTGAAATAGATCAAAATCTATTAAGTGTGGGGCAATTGATTGAGAAAGGGATGAAGGTTGTCTTCGAAAATTATTTTTGCTATGTCTTTGATGCTGCTGGACAATTAATTTTGCAAGCTAAGATGAAAGGAAAGAGTTTTTCATTCCTACCATTTAAGGAGGAGTATTCAGCTTTTCAAACAAAGCTGACTGATATGGAAGTGTGGCATAAAAGACTAGGCCACTGCCATCAACAGAGGATGATAAGCATGAAGAAACATGACTCTGTAAGAGGAGTGCCTCAATTCACTGACTTTCCATCAAATTGCAATGCATGTCAATTTGGTAAACAAAGCAGTAAGCCATTCCAGAAATCAACTTGGAGATCTACACAAAAACTCCAATTGATTCACACTGATGTTGCTGGTCCACCAAGCACACCTTCAATCAAAGGTAGCCGATACTATATTCTTTTTATTGATGACTTTTTTAGAATGTGCTGGATTTTCTTCATGAAATACAAATCAGAAGTTGCTGGGATCTTTTTCAAATTCAAGAAGAATGTGGAAAACATAAGCAATTACAGAATTCAGGCCATTAGGTCTGATAATGGCAAGGAGTATACCTCAACAGAGTTCAATCTCTATTGTAAGGAAGCTGGCATCGATCATCAACTCACTGCCCCTTACACACTAGAGCAAAACAATGTTAGTGAAAGAAGGAATCGATACATCATGGAGATGGTGAGATGCATGTTGCATGACAAGAACTTACTAAAGGATTTTTGGGCAGAAGCAGCCAGCACTGCAGTTTTTCTTCAGAACAGACTACCCATAAAATTGCTTGACGAGAAGACACCTTTTGAAGCTTGGTATAATTACAAACCTTCATTAAGATTTCTTAAAGTCTTTGGCAGTTTGTGTTTTGTTCACATTCCACAGATCAAAAGGGACAAGTTGGACAAGAAGGTTGCACCAGGAATCTTTGTTGGCTATAGTGGTGCATCTAAAGCTTACAAGGTTTACCATCCTCAAACACAAAAAATGGTTGTTACCAGGGATGTCCACTTTCAAGAAGAAGATCAGTGGGACTGAGGACAATCACAAATGAATAATCAGCCTCATGAAGAAGAGCAATGGGACTGGGTACACTCACAAAGAAACCAGCAGCCTGCAGATCCATTGCTAGATG
The DNA here is from genome assembly GCA_030145905.1 of Populus davidiana. Classification (NCBI taxonomy): domain Eukaryota; kingdom Viridiplantae; phylum Streptophyta; class Magnoliopsida; order Malpighiales; family Salicaceae; genus Populus; species Populus davidiana. The sequence goes on from CM057803.1 coordinate 7,700,715, forward strand.
AAACATTTGATGATCCACCAACAAGAGGCACTCGATCCCTTGAGGATGTCTATCAAAGGAGCAATGTAGACCTCTGTGAACTAGAAGGCTATGAAGAAGCTAAACAAAGTCCAGAATGGCAGAAAGCAATGCAGGAGGAGATATTAATGATTGAGAAGAATTGCACATGGGAACTTGTTGACAGACCACCTGGAAAAAACATCATTGGCGTGAAGTGGATATTCCGGACTAAACTGAATGCTGACAGCATCATCAACAAGCATAAAGCTAGGCTGGTGGTCAAGGGGTATGCACAAATCTATGGTGTTGATTATTCAGATACTTTTGCACCTGTAGCGAGAATAGACACCATTAAACTTTTACTTACTATTGCTGCTCAAAAGAACTGGAAAGTATTCAAGTTAGATGTCAAATCTGCCTTCCTCAATGGCATATTGCAAGAAGAAATTTACGTTGAGCAGCCTGCTGGTTTTGAAATTCAAGGGAAGGAAGACAAAGTGTATTTACTGAAAAAAGCTCTCTATGGGTTAAAGCAAGCACCTAGGGCATGGTATGGTCGGATTGATGATTATTTGACAGGTGTTGGTTTCAAAAGAGCTTGTCTGAAGCAACTCTTTATGTGAAGAGTATCAACAATGATGTGATTATAATTTCACTCTATGTTGATGATCTCTTGGTGACAGGGAGCAACACAGAGCAGGTTGAACATTTCAAGCTGAATATGATGGAAGTTTTTGAGATGACTGATCTCGGTCTAATGAGCTTCTTCCTGGGAATGGAAATCTTATAGGGCAAGGATGAAATCTTCATTTGTCAAAAGAAGTATTCAATGGAAATTTTGAAGAAATTCCATATGGAAAGTTGCAAGCCAACAACTACCCCAATGAACCAAAAGGACAAATTCACCAAAGAAGATGGCACTGCCAAGGTGGATGAAGAGAAATTCAGAAGCTTGATTGGGTGTTTGTTGTATTTAACAGCAACTAGACCCGACATACTTCATGCAACAAGTTTACTATCTCGGTTTATGCATTGTCCGAGTGAAATTCACATGAGAGCTGCCAAAAGAATCCTAAGGTACATCAAAGGGACTTGCAACCATGGAGTCAAATTTCAGAAGTGTCAGGAATCAAAACTACATGGATTTTCTGACAGTGATTGGGGAGGATCCATTGATGACATGAAGAACACCTCTGGTTTTTTTTTCAACCTAGGGTCAGCTATATTTTCATGGTCATCCAAGAAGCAAGACACGGTGGCTCAATCTACAGTAGAGGCAGAATTCATTGCTGCCACAACAGCTGTAAACCAAGCTCTTTGGCTTCAGAAATTGCTACGTGATTTACATATGGAAGGAGAGAAAGCAACTGAAATTTCATTTGACAATCAAGCAGCTATAGCAATCTCACATAATCCTGTGTTTCATAGGAAAACAAAGCAATTTAACATCAAGCTTTATTTTCTACGTGAGGTGCAGAAAAATGGTGATGTCAGGTTGATATATTGCAAGTCTGAAGAACAATTAGCGGATTTGTTTACTAAACCACTTCCAGTAAACAGGTTTGAATTTTTAAGATAAAAGATTGGGGTTTACAGCTCCTAAAGCAAAGAGGAGTGTTGGAAGATTGCTTCATGAGCTGGCAAAGAACTAGTCAAAGAAGAAGTAGTCAAAGATTTATTTATGCTTTGTATTTCCTGTTTTCATGCAAATAATTAACTACATCCTAGTCTCTAGGAATTAGGTGATCTGTTAGTATGTTAACAGATTGTAGCAGGATTTTTATGCTTTATTGTAGCATTCTGTTTTGTTTTACAGTATAAATATCTGTAAAGATTGCAACATAAAGTGCAATCACATTCTTCAATTCTCAGCTAATAAAACAGTAAAAATTTCTACTATTCAGATCAAGATTTCTAGCAATTCTCTACAGTAACAAACTGTTACTGTAAACATCAAACCTGTCCATTCTTTCTAAGTTTCATTTTTCTCTTCTAAACACTGTCAAAAACCTTTAGCAATTTTAAACAAAATCAACAATCCAGTCTGCCTCAAGTAGGATGCTAAAGGGGTGATAACATCTTTCCTTTCGCATAATCAGTCCCATACCATAGAATCTTTGTTGACCATTTAGGGTTCCTAGTGACCATAATACTAGGTGGCGACTCCTCAAACAAGATATTTTTCCCTAAAAGAACAAGATGTCAAATATCTGTTCTCTTTTCCGAGAGTTAATTTTTAATCGGTCGCCGCAATGTCCGGGTGTGACAACCTCCACTCCAGCAAAATAACAATGTTCAGGTGCTATAAATACTCCCTAAACCACTTAAATAAAAGGTTTATAATTTCTATTCTTTAGGTATTAATACTTTTAAATTCCAAAGCATTTATCATACCAAAACAAGAACAAACACTTAATTTTTAAATTTAAAGCTCATTCTCTTATTTATTATAATCTCTTACTTAAAAATTATTGACTTTATTATTTAAAAATTCCTAAACCCACAATTAAAAAAACCATTTTACAGGTATTACGTCTAGGGGTGTTCATGGTCCGGTTCGGTCCGGTTTTAACATAAAAATTCAACCGAACCGGAAAATACTATTCCTTGTTAATATAACCCGAACCGAAGGGGAAGGGGAGAGCAGGGAATGCAGGGAAAGAGAGAGCGGGGAAGGGGGGAGAGAGAGCAAGGAGGGAGGGATGTGTGGAGAATGGGGAAAAGCTGGAAATGTTTTGGGAAGGGGGGCGGGAAAGTTTTGGGGAGGGGGGGTAATTTATTATTATGTTTAGTGGGGGGTGGGGTGGGGTAATTTATTATTATTAGGTTTAGTGGGGGTGGGGTAATTTATTATTAGATTTAGTGTTTCTTTTTATATATTTTTTTAAATTCAATTAAACCGGTTCGGTTTGGTCCGGTTTAATCGGTTTAAGCCTTTTTAAACCGGAACCGAACCGGACCGGGTGGTTTTTAAAAAATTTTAATCGGTTTATTCGATTTTTTCTATCGGTTCGGTTTTTTCGGTTAATTTTTTCTCGGTTTTTTCGGTTTAATCGGTTGGTCGGTTTTTTTGAACACCCCTAATTACGTCTTCTACCACCTATCATTTACTTACTAAGTTTAAAAAAAGTGAATATCACCAATCATTTACTTATTAAGTTTTTTTTTAAAAAAAAAATATTGATATAAACATATAATTATTTACTATCTAAAAAGTTTTAAAAAAACTTTATTGAGGCGCATATTGAATTTTAAATCATCATCACTTATTGCATAAACTAAAAAACCCCAACTACCTAGAAATGTTATTCAAAGGTTGAACACAAAAACATCTTTGTACCAGAAATAACCATTTTCTTCATATGGTTAATACGAACGCGTACATTGACAGTGGTTTCCTAATTTTTATTTTGACCTCAATTTACATGGAAACTTCCTCCATTGCCATACATTGAAGATTTCCTAACTCTTACATTACAAAATACAAAGATCTAAACCCTTGAGAACGAAGAATGATTTGATCGAGGGGCAAAATGATTTGATTGAGTGGTCTTGCTATGCTTTAGACGCTTCTGCCGGTATCTCCAATAAACTTGAATGCGGGTAGCAGCAAGGGCTCTCCAGTAGGGAGATTGATACCTGTCAGAAGGCAAAACAAAGTCAGGTGAAAGAGCTTGCTGTTTTAAGAGTGCATTTTGCAAACATTGATTTAATGTACCATGTGTATCCCCTTGAGTTTTAACTCAGAAGCAAAATCATATCTATTCAATGTTTTACTCGAAGCAAATCTTTGATAATAACTCAAATGACATGCACAAGTAATGCTAAATGCACCCTAAAGAACTCAACCTTCAGAATTTACATACAGAGAAGTCCATCACATATGTATAGTAAAACTTGTCACTGTCTATGCAGCATGTTCAGCACTATATTTATCCTCAAATCACAACTTCGCCGGAAGTTAAAAAGCCACCACCACAAGTTGCCTGACTAGTATTGGCTTTACCCTATAATCCTTGTATGAAGCAAGCAGTATTGGCTACCACAAAGAAGATCAAAGTTTTTCTGACAGGTAACTTTAGAATCGTTGCATCAAGACTCTAATTCACAACGGCAGGTGGAACTTTAGAACCATGACTGGTAAGTTATTCTGACAATTAACTTTACAATCCTAGTGTGAAGACACCTTCAAGGCCTGTGAATGTAAAACAATGACCACTGCTGAAATAACACCTTCGCTGAAACTTGAAGCCTACATAAGCACTTTACTTGTTTTAACTTCATGGATTTTTTTATGTGGCTTAATCGAATCTTCTTGAGAGGGAAGAGTTTGTTTTCATTCACTTTCAAATATTTTTTAAATTAGATACCCTCTCACTAAAGAATGTGTTTACAAAACCAAAATAATCAACCAGATCAAACTCAAAAATAGTATCCCTACTCTCATTCCTGTTTCGAAGTCTATGGCCCCCAATGCATACCCATAACTATTGTCATTGCTTCCCATATACCCATGAAATCTTCTTGAATAAATTCATCATAAGGCATCTCTAAGATAAGTTCATCAACATACGCATAAAGAAATTTTGAAAAATGATACGATCCTTCAATCCCTTTTGTGCATGCATAAGCCGTAAAAGATGTTAATTTCTCCTTCTGAAAGTGGTGCTCGGACAAGGTTATCCCATTTTCTATTCTGTTGATCCCTGTGACTTCTTTTAAGCTCATATTCAACTATTATTTCCACTCCATTTTTTGTTATTAATCCCTCTATGCCCAGAAGTATATGACCCATGTCCACAATCTCCTGAGCAATATATCCAAGATTATGATTTAGATCCTAGATCCATAACAATGACACTGGAATGCACAAAAAAAATTGTATCTTGTTATTATTAAAAATATTATTCTCTATTTTTTTTTTTGTAAATGTGTTGTTGAAATGAAATTATATGATATGAAATTTTAATATTATTAGAGTTTTTTTTTTTTTTTTCATAGTAGGTATTTATCAAGGGAAAAGATGAAAAGCTTGCAATATAATTGACATGCATTGTTTTACAGCATAACAAAGTCAAACTGATACACTTACTAAAGCATATGCAAAAAGATATGAATTGGCATCGGAATAACCTTATGGCTCCTTGGACAAGGGGATTCCGCAAGTGTCTTGCAAAAAGGCTGGTGACTTGTTCAAGGTCAGCAGCACTGAGTGAAAATGCTTCTACATTTGTTAAGCATCTTACTGTCCTGCTGCTAATCAAACGCTGTCCAGAAATCTTGATTTTCCTTCCATCTGCACCAGGAAGCAAAAAAACCATGTTCATGCTCTTATGGTGTGACAGAAGCCATTGGAAGTTTAGCTAGCGGGTAACTTAAACCAATCAGTAATGAAGTGAATCAATATATTTTTAAGAATAATAATATACCTTTGGACACTGAACTATGCTCAAGAAACCATGTGAGAAGTTCCTCACCACAAACATTCCCTTCAGATAATTCTACCACCGTCCCATCATGTCCGATGCTTTCCACTTTTCCACGCACAATAAAAACCATCTTCTCAACCAGACCACCAACACAAAAAACTTCACTTCCCTTGATGTATATTTTCTGTTTTAATTTCTCACAAACCGCATCCAAGACATGTTCATCCATCAGGTGAAAAATCCATACCTACAAAATGTTGCAGGTAAATACATAGTAAATTTATTGAAAATTCATGATTATTTTAAATAAAATCTATGGTATTGCTCTTTGATTGGAATGAGCTATGGAGTTTGAACGCTACCTCACAGTCAAATTAAATTGGGGAGTTACAAGCCTAAGGATCTGAAGTAATCAATGGGCATAAAATATGTAGCAAAGCAATTTTATTAGACCCAGATATTTTGTATCTTACTTTCTTGACGAATTTGAAGAGGTGTCTTCTAATATCCCTCTGGAGGTCCTCAGGCAAATTCTCCAAAAGCATTTCTTCATTTACCCCTCTAGTAGAAGCCCAATGATACCGTTCAGCTTCTATCACTCTCCTACATGCATTTTCAGCAGTTATTAGATCCATGAAACATATGCTGAAGAAGACAACCATACATAGAAGTAAATCGTTACAAGTGCACCACAACGAGGAAGAAAATATTATAGATGGAAATGCATGGAAACAATAAAAAGGGATAGCAATATGCAAGTCATAGTGAAAGAATATTTGCCAGGACATAAACAAGGGTTTTGAATTGAGTTTGGTTGCACTATATAAAGGAGTTCAATGACAGGGTTTCACTCATTGTGCACTTTGTCTTGAAATTGAATGCAATTACATTAAATTTCAACACTAATCCTCAAGTCATAAATACATGATAAAAGAGGGAATGTGTGCGATAGATAGAGAGGATTACCAGGGGAAAAAAAAAGATATATAGAGAGAGATGAGAAATTAAAATTAATGGCACACCTTCTTAGTTCTACCGGCAAGCGCCGATGTCTCATCCACTGATCAACATCGCGTCGCCTTAGAGACATTTCTGACCTCCTAGAAGGGAGAACAATAAATATTTGTTAAGTAATGATTAGGCTAACAAATGACATTCTAGTCTACTCTCAAATAACAAATTAGGAATAGAAAACTAATTGGTTAACATGAATTGCATCATAATGGCACCTTATCAAAAGTGACACACAGGTTTGCAATGTTTTCTTCTCAAGATGCAATCGTGATAGACTTTGATCTCATTTCTCACATATCACTTCCATCTTTGGAGATTTAAATTAAAATATTGAACACATATTCATCAAAATTAATTGTGTTAAGTACTCAATTGGTGTAAGCCTATTCTTTAATCGATTCAACAACTGAACTTGATGTGATGTGAAGTGATATCAAAAGAGTAGCCAACTAGAATAAGATAAAACATCACAAAGAACTACAAAAACTTATGAATAAGTTTTTCATTGAAACTATAGAGATTAATCAACATATCAAAGTTGACTTTTATGGCATCAGGCATGAACAACAATATGTACTATAAATGTATCCAAATGTGCAGCAATTCTATCCATTTTTCCTCCATCCTACAACTTGACTTATGATAACTATTATAATATCTAATGAGATGACCATAAGACAAATTCAGAAAACTGTATGTAAGACACATAGATATAAATAAATCTACAAATAGATCTAATTACCTAGATTGGATTATATTTATTTGATACATGGTTGTCAAAATGATAATAAAGGTGATGACATCACTTCAAGTTTCAATGCGCATATCATGGATAAAAAACCATACTATTGGAAACTAAGAATCTTGAAATTTCAATTCAATAAATTTAGCAATTCTACATCAAAATAAGATTCACTCATTGAAGACACGAGCCAATCACATAAGTGATGAAAATTTTAGCAGGAACCATACCATGCACTCTCAAGATTATGTAAACAGAATTTCATTTTTGTTGATAGCTTATATTATTCAAAGTCTCTTGTTAAAATAGTGGACTTTGCATCAAATGCTTTCTTTACGAAGAGTCAGAGTTGAAGCTTGGTGGAGTTGCTTTGGTTTTGTTTAATCACACTACCTCAGGTTACTCTTTTTTTTTTCTTAGGAAAAAAAGTTGTACAAGATGCATCTAAAACCCATGAAAGAGTTTTAAGAAGTGTAATGAAAAAATATCCTTAAATCTTAGCTCAGGATAATCACAGCATACCCAAGCATAGGCTATAAATTTCTTCCTCGCTAGAAGCACCATTTAACATACTCATTCTAACCCATACCATCCATGCTTTCAAATAAGAACATTATTGAAACAGATTAACAAGAATATTGATTTAACCAACAAACATTTAACCAAAAAAAACTACATCCCAACCAAGGGCTTTTGCATGATATTTAAGAAGAAAATTTTAACAATAAATTATACCTCCTACCGAGAGCCTGAAGAAAGTTCTGCATATTTCCTATGAGAAAAGCAAAGAGCAAGAGGCCAATTCCAATTATTGCCATGGTAAAGAGGACTTCCCAAATAAAATAGCTTGGTATTTGGTTTCCAGCGAGAGTACTGATTTGCTTTACAAAATAAGATCAAAATATATATATATGTCAACAAGAAATATAAAGTATTATAGATAAAAAAAGAGATGTCATTCTACAACATAGAACTAAGAAATTCTGAATAAAGTATTATAGATAAAAAAAGAGATGTCATTCTACAACATAGAACTAAGAAATTCTGTATCCATAAAGAATTTTTTATAACCATTCAATTGACCAACACTTTTCACATAACTTGTTGTAGCCAACAACACATCTGTACCTTTGGTTTAAGTAAACTCTCTCCACCAAATTAAAATAAGAACATATGATTTCACGAAAGTCATATTCAGCATGCTCAAAATCTAAGTACAGTGACATGCCAACATGATTGATAAGTACATCCACACGCTTTATGATTTAGCTAAGAATCTCCTTAAGCAACATGATTCTGCGGATGGCAGTGGGAGATTCAATCTCCATCTTTGGACATATTGAATTATTTTATGGCAATGAACTTTCCATGATTTGTATGGTTCGAATGGCTGATTTTCAGCCTTATAATGCATGACAGTCTCTATATAAAAAAGCAACTCTCACAAAGAAAGATTGAGACCAAAACCCTCTTTGACAAACACACCTTCAAGTGGAAATTTGCACACCTTTAAATGGCAAGTTTTATATTCCTTACTCTAGAGAAAATTTCCAATCAATTCATAATGGATAGAGGATAAGGGAAGAATGGTGTCCATAAGATATCATGGATCACATACCTGGAATCCCCAAAATAATGAATATGTGTATCTGGTGATGGTATTTTCCCCGGTGAGATTGACTGCCTGGACATAGATTCCATAAGAAAAATTATCCGGAGTAAAACAATTACTGGCATTAGCATTGTTTGTCCAATTTGTCCAGAGTGTCCAGTGTGTCAAGTTTTGACTTAGCACTTGTCGTTCAGTAGCATTCTCATGTCGACCACAATCTATAAACTTCGTGCACACTTCTTGATAACCAGAATTACGGCAAGCATCACGAAGACATTGATTTACCCTCTGTTAAAAGATTATGAGAATCTCTTTTGAGTACCATTATAATATGAAACTAGTTGTAGATATTCGCTTAATTAACCAAAAGAAGAAGGCAAGCAAGATGTCAAAGAAAGCAAACTAACCATACCAAGATAATATAAGAAGACAACATACAAACCATGCCAGGATAACATAAAAAGATAAATATAGTGTCATGAGTAAACCAAAAAATATTTAGGAGTTTGTTTTATTGACTTCAAGAGCACAAATATTGCTCAAGAACTAATCTTCCATGTAGGAGTTTTAAGAAATTCAGTCATTACAAGAATTACACATTCAAACTCTCATATATGGGAAGGGTTTATGCAGATGAGTAGAGATACATGCTACAAAATGTATGGAACAAGTCTTAAAATCATTATAAAAAATAGACTTGAAATCCGAGCAATAACAGCAGCAAGAGAAACTTGGAAGGAATTATGATCAGGTCTTGATTTTGAAACTAATTTAATATACTTTAGTTGAAAACAATTATGATTTCATTATATTGTAATTCAAATCAAAAGCAGAATGATGCAATATTTCCTTGCTTCAGAGGTTATGAACTTTAGATTGAGTTATGATTTCATTTCTTGAATAGGAGAGGGTGAAACTAATGAAAATAAATGTATCATTAACAGTTCAGCCACTCTATATTTCTCTAACAATGAAATCTGGAATAGTAACAGTTTATAAAAGTATTTGAATATTCAAATGACAAGAAAAATGCTGAAAGAAATAAAGCTCTACCAGCATATTTAAGCACATAATGACTTCTACTCACCTGCAACCCAAAGAGATACCAACACGACCCAATGATATGCCCAGACAACACAAAGGTGAAAAGATTTATAAAGAAGTTTGCCGAAGCTGTCTCAAATATGAAGCCATTTGGAGACTGACCAATCAGAAGAGGAATAAACCTAAACAACCTTGGAATGTACTGGACAAGAATAGCTGCCCGTAAAAGATTCTTGGCATAGTTTGCACTGGAGGAATCCAATCCTTGTGGTAAGAGAGCTAGCACAATGATCTGCACATTATTACCAAGAATATGGTATCAGATGCAGGTTTAAATTTATGTTTGACAAGTTAATCAAATACTAGAAAGATCACAAATTTATATTAGACACAACTAGCCAAATACTAGAAGATTACAGTGTAAATTTCATGCATACCTATACAAGCAATCGCTAGTTATTTCTTTTTCAGTATAAGTAACAAGAAATTCTGGATGATTTATACTTCCATCGACCACCAGCTCCTAACTCCAGCTAGTCACTTTGGTCACTCTAGTCAACTGTACTTGTAAAGCCAAGGCTCACCAAACAAGGATCGTATGTTTCTTTGGAGGTATTTCATATTTGTTGTTGTTTGGTAAAGGGAATGGAGAAGACTTTAAGGATCTATTCCTTACATTTCAAAGCAACTGAGGCAAGACAGGGTAACTTTTGGCCTCTGTATGGTGTACTGCTTCAAGGGCAGAAGGGTTGCTTTAATATTGAGTCAACTTTAGAAGCTCTCTTCACATGAATTTGCTGACTTTTTTCTTGTTAATTGCCAGTTAACTAGGAATGCTTTCCTTAAATAATCACATTAAAGTCTGTTTAGTTCTACTCACACCACTAGAAGTTTATCAATAATGCAAACCATCATTTCAAAGTAATTTCCCTCCATTCACATTACAACAACAACAACAACCAAGCCTTGACCCCAAACTAGTTGGGCTTGGCTAAATTGATCCTTTTGCGCCATTCCACACGATCATATTTCCTTCCATTCATGTTAAATTCATTATTTTATTTATCCTGATTTAACTTTTTGGAGTTAGATATTTATTTATGCTTTTTGTTTTTTATCAGGGATGTAAATGCACATTGAGTGTCACTAAGGATAGTCACTTCTAAAGTGATTGTCCAGATGCTCTCCAAATCTCATTATAGGCAAGACAGATGCACACATCTCCATATATGGAACCTGAGATACATATATATGACTGCCAGTGAGATTAGTAGAGTGTTCAGAAAGTCACTATCATAGCAGTGCTCATTACATATTAGAGGCTACAGCACTTGACACTTCACTTTTGTTGATTCATATCTACGCCCACCATTTTCAAGTTCTTGCAAAACTTGATTTCCAATTGTTGACATTATTTATCCTCTACATATCATGCAATCAGACTCAGACTTGCTTGAACTAACTTGGGTATAAGGCCTACTGACATCCTTGTGCTCGCCAGAATCCAAAAAACATAATGAAAAGTAATCAATTTCCACATCCTCAGCTAGGTTCAGAACATTGATAATTAGATAACTAACTATTCAAACAGAAGAATATAGATGCAACATGTTGATTTTTAGGCAAATTTCAGAAGGTGGATAGTTACAATTCCTTAACAGCCTTTTCTTTTAAGCACCTCTCACAACAGACTCGACACCAATCCCAGAAGAAGGATATGCTAGACAAAGAATGAATAACATACCTGTGGAAGTGGTAACACCACAAATAAGTCAATAAAAAAACATCCTTGGAGATAGTGCTTCGCAATTTTCTTTGGATGGTCAACTAACTCTCCAGCACCAACCACTCTAGATTCAGGAGCTACATATGCTAATCTAAACTGCAGAAAATAAATGAAGAGAATATTAATGGATTAATTACCTATTTAAAACAGTTTCCATATAATAGCTCAAGACAAAGGCACTGGAATTTGACAATCATACTGTACTAATTAGAAGAACACAAATACAAGCTCATCATTTTTATTAGGAGTTTTTTTCTCCTTCTGTCATTGGATACGCCAATACAGGTTTTGGTCACCTTTGAATTTTGATATGACGTGTCGTAAAAGGTTTTATGATCATAGAAAGAAAGTTTTCTTCTAAAATTTCACCTGATCCTTTTAGCCTTAATTGTGTTAAGTGGTGTGTTACATAGGTTGATTGTATGGCTGAAGTTACTACAAAGCCTACAATAAGTAACCTCTAAAGTATTTATAAATGAGAGATAACATTTAGTTATAATAGAGATGACAGGTCTAACAACATCAAGAATGAAAGAAACCAACAAAAATTAATGTTCAGAGGCGTTGTGTACCTGAAGAAATATGTTCAGTAAGTAGATAGCATCAGTCAAGCACCTAAAAAACACAACTGCTTTAGTCATTCTCCAATCAATGACTATGCACTTTTCTTTCTGCACCCAAAAAACAAAATCATAATTCCACAAACAATACAATCTAAAGTAATGAACTAGGGAGAATATTATATAAAATGCCTAAATAACAAAGCATTGTAAACCAAACTGAGATAAAGTGTATAAACTAGAACGGCAGCTTTGAGCATTATTATGAGAGTTCGTCTTGAACACTCATGCGAGGAATCTAGGAGTTCTATATTAATCCATGTGAAATCACAGGCAGCGATAGACCTTATCATGAAACCTCTCAGAAATACAATATCCAAGATTAGAGCAGACTAAATCGAAAACCCTAAAACAAGGAGTCTGAATGCAAAACTCAATAGTATGTGAAGAAAAATCTCATATCCTTGCAAGAATAAAGAAGTAGAAAAACAATCTCTGCATTATACACCGCACAAACCTGCTTAAAAATACTAAAAGCATGATTACCGAGCTAATGCAAGTGCGCAATTTGTGAACTTCATAATTTTGATTCCATGCTAACTATAAATTCTGGAAATATAAACAAATCAACAACACCTGTTTCACTGACAGCAAGATGAAAAACAAGGGGTCAACAAAAATTGCCACCAAGCAAGAAATGACAAAAAACTTGTTCCACTTCTGAACAGCTTTCGCATGAGGATTCATAACTCTAGGAATATATGAGTTTATAGCATTATTGAATCTCCTTGCCCAACCTTTAGCATCTCCATAGAGAACACTATGAAACTGCAAGAAATACAAAAAGTTGCATGAAGGCCCATAAAATTATTATAATTGGTAATAACTAAGAAATGGAGACAATAATTATAAATAACGCAATGATATAGTAATTGGTCAATGCACTGTAATATTGAAATGAGAATATAAGCCACTCACAGAATACTGAATATTGTTTCCCACTTGTAAAATTAGAAAAGATACATGATTCACAAGCAGTTAGAATGTAATTTTTTTCAGGTAGATATTGTTGATTGTATTTTTATTTAAGCTCATGTAACTATGAAAAAATGAGAGCAAAGAATGTGCACAACTTTTGTCACCAATGCTTTCTCCCACAAGGAAAAAAGACAAACACTGCTTCTTGATCTTGACTGTAGCCAGCCAACCCCTTCTATGAAGTCCTTACAAACCAACTTGAAAAAAATTGGTTTGCCTAGTTTACCAAGTTAACAATGACACTTTACTAAATAAAAACTAATCAAATTAGGAACTTCTAACAGTAAAACCAATTATTAAATTTTGTCAATGCATCAAGCCATCATCTTCACCATAAGCATATAAGCTGTCAAAATCTTAAAAAGAAGAAAAAAATGAACCTATTCTCTTAACCAATTATCATAGTAGGTCCTCAAAAATATAATAAATCTTGAACTTTGAAAAGCCAAAAAGTGAATCAGCTGTTTTTCTTCTTCCTTCAAATTCCTCTAACTTGAACAACAAAATTCCCTTACCATCATGTCATAGTCCTCAAAACCAACCAAGTATCAAATATCCAACCTTGAGCTTTTATCACTTATGCCATGGAAGAATTTAAATGATTTCTAGTGAAAGTTTTGCAAGCGATTAATGAAAGTGAGCATTCGAAAGAAAAGAAAAATTTAAATGGTTCCATAACAGTTGGCTATAACAACAAAAGAACACAAACAAATGAATGTACGATGAGCATAAAGATAAAATATTCTGATCCCAATACCAGAAAGAGAATACAAAACTCAAAGCCACAACTCCCTTGCCAACAAACTATGTCCCAAGTGAATCATCATTGATAGATCCATTAACAGTTATGAAGTCCAGTACCTAGAGAGCATATGCAACTAGCCCATAAAATCCCCTGCCCTCAAATAAATAAACATGTAGTACTCCTACAACTGATACCTAACTATACAAACTTAATGACACTCTTCAATACAACACTTTTTTTCCAATTGGATGGCTCAAAATAGGAAGAAACTAAGACATAATATCTTATAACATATAACACTTTTCAACCACAAAGAAAAACACCAATACCCCCACTAGATCTGTGCAACCTCTGTTACCACCACCTACATACAGCTACCAAAACTACCACCACCTTGTCCTTCATGAAAGCATCAAAACGATTATCATAATCTCATTTCACCACTGCCACTCTATCATCACCAACAAGAATATCCTCGAGTCCAGACCAATCACCATAATTAGAACTTGTATTTGACTTGTGAGATTCATCACATCAAGAACTCGCAAGATTTCATTAGAGAGCATATCAATGAAACAAGAAGCCATTTGCATGATTTTTATGTCTTATCCCAACGAGCAACTACTTATCACTTTCAAGAACAAAATACTTATGCTTTTTTTTTTTTTTCAGAAGCTATATATTATAACAAGATTATCAAACAATGCCAGTCACATTGGATGAGCATAGTGATTTTTTTAAGGGTTAGTGGCTCATTCTATCTTTATATAATAGGATAATTCTCCAATATGTCCTTATATCTCTAATTGAGCCAATTTTATTCTTGAATATATGTTTAAGTTTCTAACATATCCTTCTGACAAGATAAAAGGTCCAAGCCATCAAAATTTTGCTTATGATTATTTTTTATTTCCAAAATGCCCTTACAAGCTAGGCAAATGGAAGGCTTTCATGTGCAGATAAGTGACTAATTCTAATGGTTTAGCCTCAAAAACTTGCCAAAAGGGTAGGTTAAAAACTTAAGGTATATTCAAGAATAAAATTGGCTCAATTAGAGAAATAAGGATAGATTGTAGAATTTCTTTATTACAGAAGGACAATTTGAGCCATTAATCTAATTTTTAAATGCACAAAAAACTCCACTTCTATAAATAAAGCCAGCAAGTGCAGAAATAAGATTCATTAAATGTTTCAGTACCCCTATTGTTACAGTAGTAAGGTCCATGAAAAATGCTACTAGGGTGTTCTAATCTCAAAAAAATAAGCAATCAGTTATGTTGATTCTCGAATTCAACCGAGGTATAAAGAGATGGAAATCAAATGATGAGCTATACTGACTAGGTCGATAACAATAGTCATCATGAAACCAAACTAGTGATGAGGAAAATCATGGATATATGATAGAAATATCCAAGCAAAGTAACCAAGTAAAAATATTTGTAACAAAATAGGCACTTAGATCTGAAGTCTAAATCCTATATCCAAATAGAAACTGGTTCCCCATGATCATATAATTGAGGGCAACAAGTAGCAGCTGTAAAAATCCAGGATAAAATGACAGAAATTCCCAAAGCTATAAGGTTTTTTCTATTAGAACAAAAGCATACCTTTGAATCAAATATACTGGAAGTTTTTGCATGTCTTTGCTGTGAAGCTCTAGAATGGTAATATGATGGGCATGTTGTGCAGTAAGGATCATTGCACATGCCTAGTTGCCCAGACCTCATTAAATGGGCATTTGTAGCAGTATACTTGTCATCCCAGTCATTCTTATCCATTCCATTAAGAGATGGATATTTTTCTAGCTTGGGCTCCACCATTTTGCGAGCTGTTACACCATGATTTGCCAGAAACACATTTTCAGTGTTACGGTTGATATATAATGGACCACTCATCTGTACCAGTGGAGCTTTTCTTGCACTACGCAGTGGACCAGTAAAGCCAACAAGGTTGGTTTCAGAACCATAGGACTCCATGGAATCCAAAGGAATGGAAGTTGATGCACTTTGAGTCCTGGAAAGAAATGGCCGAAATCGAGAATCCACATTTCCATCCACTGACTTTGGATGTGTGTCTGACAGCATTGGAATATCATCTTTGTCATGGTTAGCCATTTCTTATTAACAGGACCTACACAAGGAACAGAAAATGAAGTCAATATTCAATACACATAAATGCGTGTGTAATTACAGAATGAAAATTCAATGAAGAATCACACTAAACTATTTTGATTAACATGAACTGGTACCCAAAATGTGGGAGAAGAAAAATAAGAAATGCAGGTGAAACATCACTTGCTCCAATGCAAGTAATTATTTGATGAATGCATAAAAACAGCTCATTCAAGCCCGATACATTACAACAGAAAAATTATAGTTTAGCTTAGTTCCCATGCTTATAACCTTTAATGAAAGAACAGTTCAGCTCACTGAATTCAAGCTCAAAAGGTTACAGTTAAGCAGCACAGTACTAACCAAATTTCGGTGGTTCAAGCTACTAGCACATGATGTATCAAAAACTGCTAACTGAATCAATTTCTTAATGTATATGCTGGCACTTCTTTAGTTAATGATTTATACCAACAAGCAACCTATCTTCAGAATACTTAAATTTTCTTGCGCAGTTGAGATATTAATTTCTATACTGCAATGTTCCTAGAATGGTTAACATCTTTTCAGGCAACATTAGGGAACGCTTTCAGCACTCGAGCCATTCAGTGTTTATTTCTGTCACAAAAGAGTTCTGAACAAGCCATATTAATCTCATTATAATTGCCATAATTTTATACTCTCACTAAGTCACTCAATCCAGAATCAACCTAGTGCTAATCCTAATGATAATCTGCAGCTAATTACCCCTTAAATCCTGATTCACCATGTAGGTTACACAGATAGCTGATTCTATGTTGTGGAAAAAGATCATGAGCCAAAAGAACTTCTAGCAGACTGTCTTTAATTCTTACCCATATTACTAAGGAGTAGTGAGCTTAGAACTCAAAGACCAAGTTCAACATGGCATTACTAAGCAAAGCATAACAATTCAGAAATTTATTAGCTACCTTTACAAATTGGTGCGTTTTGATAAACAGCTCATAACAAGAACAAGAATACCCAAATTTGACTTTGAAGAAGCAAAATCAACAACTTTGATACAGAGTCATTAAAGAACAGCAAAGGGTTATAGTAACTTTTACGCTAAATTATTGAAACCCAATTAAGAACTAAGTGGACAAAAACGAAAAAAAAAGAAAGAAAAAGTAAGTTCAAAAAAGACACAAACCTGCTGTAACTTGAAGCAAAGAAAACCCAACTCTACAGACTTACAAACAGCATCATCTAGCAACTAGCAAGGCAATGCAAGCTTGATAGAGCAGAACAGAGAGAGAGAAAGAAAGGAGGAGAGAGAGCCACGAGACTTTGTAAAGAGAGAGTGAAGACTTTGAAAAGTCAAGTCGTTTGCATGGTGGCGTGTCAAGGGCAGAGGGAGGACTTTAGGCCCCCATTTTACAAGGCACGAAAATACAAAAGAATTTATTGAACTTTCCTCGCACTTGCCATTGCTATTTTACTCATCTGTGCATTGAAGTAATCCAAAAAAATAAATTAAAAATTAAAAAATATATATAATTTTTTTCTAAAACACAGTCTAGTGGCAAAATAATAAACATTATCTTACTCGTTTGCCTCTGTAATGAAACTTCTTCCCCCCTCCCTGGCAAAACTAGGGGCGTTAAAAATACCATTTCAATGATATTTATATTATTTAACTTGATTTAATTGTTAAAGTTAAATAATATAAATATTATAAATAATAATAAATTAAAAAATATAAAATATATATATTATATAGTGAGTAGTATATTGAGATTTTTAAAATTAAACTCAGTTTAATTTGTATACCTTATCAAAACAAACTTAATTTTTCACTGTAAATGTATTAATTATAAATTATTATTTTTACCACTTATAACAAGATTTAGGCTAATTTATTAAGTCTAAATTTTAGTTTTAATAATATAAACTCGACTAGTAGATATTTATAATACTTATAAAAAACTTTAGTTAAATTCAATATATAAACTAAAAAAAATAAAAATATTAATATAATTATACAATTTTATTTTCTTAGTTGACTCTTTAAATAATAACGTTGACGGGTCCTATATTCTCATGGTCAAGGCTTGCACCGAGGGAGGGTTTATCTTTCCTTCATTAAAAGGCAGCCACGTATTAACGTAACGAACGATGTGAGAGGTGGGCTTAATAACTTCTTACATGAAATATAAACAAATGGATTGATCGCTCCTCATGATCTCCTCTAGATAAATATGAAGAAAAAAAAAACAAGAAAAGAGAGAGAGAGAGAAGAAAAAGTGCAAAAAATAATTTAAAACAAAAAACAAAAAAGTAGCCAAAAAAACACAAAAAAAGGGGGAAGAAAAAGTGTAAAAAAAATAAAAATAAAAATAAAAATAAAAATAAAAAATAATAAAAAAATGCTGTAAATTACTTTTGTAATCTATAGTGCATTAGGTGTGGGTAAACAGGATTAGGTGTGGGTAAACAGGGAATTCTCGACACCCTTTAACTTATTACTTATAGCTTATTACTTAATTGATTGAAAGCTCTTAATGATTATTTTTTATAAATATAAAAAAAAAACTAGTTTATGATAAAAAGTATTTTTAGATCATTAAAACTTTCATATTGGTTTGATATATATTTTCAAAGACAGTTTTAAAGATGCACTTCTTGTATAGAATGAACATGCTTTGAATAATTTAATAAATTTTAAAAAATATTTTCAAAGACAGTTTTAAAGATGCACTTCATATTGGTTTGATATATATTTTCAAAGACAGTTTTAAAGATGCACTTCTTGTATAGAATGAACATGCTTTGAATAATTTAATAAATTTTAAAAAATATTTTACTTTAAAATTTAAACTTAAAAAGCAAACAATAAATCATATATATATATATATATGAAAAACAGCAATGCGTCAGAATCTAATATTAATGTTATTTATTCAATTGAACTTGTGGGAAATAGTTTCTTTTCTCAATGAAGATTGTTGAAAATATAAATCTTGAACTACAGAATTGTAATTAAACATTTTACCTTCAATAAGCCGTATTATGGGATTTTATTTATACAATATGGGTATTTTAATGCTAATTTAAACTAGATCCTTTCTTGAATGATTTTAAAAACATATCTTTTATGTGTTAAATATATTCAAACAAATTTAATAAAAAACATTTAGATAGTAACCTTAAGAATTGATCATAAGAAATTAATGAAATAATTATTCTTAATCATTTTAGAAATCTATTGAAATCATATCTATTTTTGGTAGGTACTAGATACGGGCCCGCGCAACGATGCAGGTCTGTATTTTTCTTTGCGTAAAAAACAATGTCTAGATACTACAAGCAAGTTTCAAAAAAATAAAATAAAAAATAAACAACTTGAGTTATCGACCTTACCGGGTTTAATAAAAAAAAATTACTTTAATTAAATGATAAAAAAATGACAAAGATAGCAAACAAATAAGATTAAAAAAAATACCATGATAAAATACAAAAAAAAAAAAACAACTTCTAGAAATATGCAATTGTATACAAAGATTGACTCAATTCAAGATAGTGTGATAGAAATGTAAACTGGATAATCAGGGGCAAAGCTACTCGTATTAACCTGTAAAACTCATGGCCCTGATTATGAGATCAGGTTAACCTGGAAAAAAAATTAAAGAAAATCATAAAGCATATTTTATTTTAAAAAAAAAATATTGAACAATGAAATAAATAAAAAATAAGAGGACAATAGATCACATCAACTTTTCAAACTCATAACTCGGGTCATTATGCTAAACGTACTATATATAAGAAAATAGTGAAACTTAATCCCCAAGAAATCTAATGTTAAACAATGAGTTATCATTATTATTACAACAACAATTACTACTACTAATATTATCACAACTATTACTATTATTACTAATTAATATTATTACTATTACTATTATTGTTATTATTGCTAATAGTATTATAATTATTATTGTTGTTGTTGTTGTTGTTAGCAGTATTATTATTATTATTATTATTATTATTATTATTAACATGTCTTCTCATTGTTAGGTATAAACTAATAAACTTCATTAACACTGAATGAGAACACCATTAGAACTAGCAAAATGCTTGATAACGAGTAACAAGGTTGACCAACGGATTTATAGACTTACCAACAATACTATGTACACTTTGATAAATTTGTCTTACTACTCACAACTAACTAGGTTGTGATACCATCTGGAAGCTGGATATGATTTTGAAAGTAATATAGCTAAAATTATTATTATTATTATTATTATTTAGAACAAAATATAAAGACATAAACCTTTTTATTGAAAAGAGAAACTTATTACATTATGGTTAAGACCATTACAAACGTTGTCATTTTTTAAGGTTTAAACTGAAATCAACTCTAAGAAACACACACACACTTCATAATATTACATTACATATATATAGTCAAGCACAGACATTAAACATAATTGAAACTTACTTGAATTCTGAAATCATCATGGATGATGTTTGTTGACTTAGACATTCTGCCAAGTGGAAAGGAATTGCTACACATGAAAAATGATGTTGATGATTGTCTTCCATATGATAAATAATGTTGTCTTCTGAGAATAAGAATCTTGAAATTATTGTTCAAGTTTTATCGGTTTGTCTGGGTGGATGTTGACATTATGGGTAATATCAAAGAGGAATTTGAATTAATGAACTATCTGATGAGTCTAAAGGTTATACAATTACCTTATATTTTAGGATTATAATTTGAATCTTCATTGGCTATGGTAGAATTTTCTTCTTCATCAAAGAAACTTGAAATCTATGACAGGGTTTCTTGAAGTTTCTTTTTGTATTCAGATTTAGAACTAAAAGATACAAAGTCAACTTGAATTTTTGTTTTTTGATGTTCAAAATATATATTAGACAAGAGATGGGGATGATGATATAGGTTGGTCTTGGACAGACTGTAGCCATGATTGAATTGCATGAGAACAAGCTTAGTTTATATATATTGAATTTGTGCCACCATTTTACCTTGATATCTCTCATGAGATTTGGGAAGCAACCAACTTCTTCATCTACATTATGTATTATTATGAATTTCTAGCATAAAATCTAAAAGACTTCAAAGGTGGAGACAAACTATAAGGATACAGGAACATATTTCGAAAGTTTCTTTGATGCAAATAGATTCAAAGCTTTTGAAATCTTTTGAGGTAGAATTCCATTTATTAGAGAAAAGTATTGCCATTATTCATTTGAAAACTATGATGGAAAATTCTTTGGACAACTTTTATCAAAATGAATAAACCAACAACGATAATAATTTTTTAGGTAAGGAGTATTAAACCATACTTGTTGATAGTAAAGATAACTGAATTTAAGAGGTTGAAACTTTTGAGAAAATCTCTTTTGGGTATAAGGATTTTGGTTCCAATCTTGATAGGTTAAAACCTATAAAATATTTGTTTTTGAATATGCAATTCTAGAAAATTTACATGTATCATGATTATAAGTTATCTTGACCAAGTTAGTGTCAATCAAGATGAATTCATAAAATTGTCTAGTCTTTTGCAAATTTTCTAAGGCAAACTGAAATTGAAAAGGAAAATATAAGAGAAGATTTTATTAGGATATTCATTATAAAGTTTGTTTTCTATTGGGCATATATACATATTCCACTTTCTCAATTTATATGGGTTAATAAGTTTCTTTTAAGAAGATTTTAATGGATTGTTTGAAATGGTCTTTGCGATGGGGGTTTGCAAAGCTTGAGAATAGTTTAAAGGTAAGGTAGGAGGACTATAGGAATTTAACAAGATTGAAAACTAGTTAGTTCAGGTAAAAGTTGGTCACACGAAGAGGGGCCTGACTTGGGTTAAATTGATAGACTTATGGTTGAGTGAACTAATCTTAAAAGGGTTATGACATATAATGTTTTAGTTTTCTTGATAGGTTTGCTCATCTTGAACCTTGTGAAAATTTTCTAGAGAAGAAATCTAGAAGAGAATTAGTTTCACCTTTAATAAATTCTTTTTAAAATCAAAGTTTGAAAGTATAGTTGCCTTTTGAAATTTAATATAATTAGGCTAGTCTTTAGTTGATGGATTCTACCTAAGCTTTATCTAGTGGTTAGATGTTTGCCTAAAAACAGGTCTCTTAAAAAATAAGGGATTTCCTGATGTTTAAGCCAACAAAATATACTAGAGAAATAATATAGAAAAAGAAGAATAATAAAGGTGAAGAAAATGCTTAATTTAGCATGTACGTAATTGTATGGGCTAAAGTTGTATGATGTAGAGTTTGTATTGGCTTATATTGGGTTGAAAATTTCTTGGCTTTCAATGAAGTAGCTTTAGCTTTTAATGGCTTAGTATATCTTTGAGAATGGTTGGCTTTGTATGGTGAGATTGCATGGAGAATTAGCTCCAGCTTGCTTCCATGTAACTGAGTGAATTTATAGACCTAGTCCTTTAACTTTTTTCATGAAGAATGAGATGTCATTGGTTGAGAAGTTGGTGCTCACCATACATTATGGAGTTGAAAATCTATCAGAAGAGAAAATAATGTGAATGAGATGTCATTGGTTGAGAAGTTGGTGCTCACCATACATTATGGAGTTGAAAATCTATCAGAAGAGAAAATAATGCTTGTTAATGCTATCAAATGCTTTTCGTATAGGAAAAAGGCATTCTCTAGCTATGGTAGGCATTGATTATTGTGGCATGTCATGTTTTTTATGCCTTGCCATCATTGGTAGAAATATTGGTGATAATCAGTGCCCCTGACATAGAAGATGATGTTCGCTCTATATATATCTATATAAAAACATTATGTGTATGAAACGTTTGTGTGTTGACTCCTATAATCCTAAAATAATACATAGAGATATGTCCCAGGGTAGGATTGGATAGATTGAGTGTTAGGTATCGTTGAGTATCGATGTTAGGCTGAAATTCTAATTGTTTAGGTCGAGCTAAATGGCTAGAAAAGATCCAGTTATTTGGGCCTGGCCTGAAAGGCTAATTTTAATTGGTTTATCTTGTTGATATCTATTTTTTATATATAGTACTAGAGATGTCATTATTAAAACTTGAAAGTGTCTTTAGCATCTCTTTCTTTTTTTTATTGTATCCCTCTCCTTACTTGGAAATTATGCCATGATTTATGTTAGGTGTACACAAAAACATGCATGGGATGATTATTTTGAGGAGTGCATGTTTTGCATGCTAGAAGGAAAACTCATGCATGCTAGCCCTTCTCTAAGCCCAAGACTTTAAGTTTTTTGGGCTAAATACAACATACCAAGACAATTAACCTTCTAAACAATTAAAAATTAATAAAAAAAAAACAAACAATCTTCTTAACCAATTAAAGAAAACTAAATAAATTAATAATCATTTAATTTTATTATTGTATTTATGCAATTAATATGATAAGATTCCCATAGTAAAAGTTTGAGTTCTCCAAATATTAGTATTTGTTTATTTTGTAATCATTCTTGGGGCTTAAGATTGCACATTGAAATCTTAGAGATATAAAGTTAAGGGAATAAGTTTAACACTCACAAAGAAGATACAGAATTTGATAGGTTCCTAAAAGGCCAAATCAAAGATTTCAATTCAAAATTAGCCAAAAGATCTCTACATAGTTTGAATAAAAAAATATATACTTTGAACAACCCTTCAAGTCTAGAGAAACACTAAAGGGATTGTTTGAGATTATGGTAGCGGTTGCGATTTAAAGTGCTTTTTTGCTTGGAAATATATCAAAATGATGTTTTTTTTGTTTTTTAAATAATGTTTTAGATCAACACATCAAAATGATCGAGGGAACGTTATTTCAACCGTTTTCCCAAACAGCTCCTAAGATAACAATATTAAGATCCAAATAAATGAATTTGATATAAAACTAGAAAAATATTAACTAGCATATGTTTTTTACTTCCTAGAAACACAAACATAAACATAGAAACTAAAATAATCATAACTTTTTGTAGAAAATTCCATTGCATGCATGGTTGGACAATATGAAAATATCACATTCTGAACTTGAAAACTACATATGATAAGATTATTTTCCCATGCATTGAAGACATAAAAATTTAGCTTGTAGGTTGACATTAAACTTCATTAAGAACTTTACTCATTTGCATATCCAACTCAAACTCAAATAGCCTAACATCAATAGAACCAATCGAGGACACTCCTATGTTAGACAAGAAAATAGCCTATTTGTTATTTGTCTTCTAAAATCATATAACACATGAACTAGTAAACCTCAATTACCTAGGAATGTTAACCTCAGATATTGACCATAAAATATCTTTGTCTAAGAAATAAAAAATTTTCTTCGCATGGTTAATATGAACTCATACATTAATAATAACTTTGTTACTTTGGTTTCCTAATTCATATGTTGATATTTGTTATACCAATTGTCAAGACCCAAAATCACCTAAAAATGATATAGAGATTTTAAAAATTAGTATTAGAGTTTAGTTTGATCAAAAGATCAAAAAACTTAAAAGAACATGATATAACAATAGTTACATAACAACAACAACTCCTTTACATAGACACAAAAATAGAAACATAAACTCCTTCATAAAAATAATGATAGCCTTTTGTAATAGAAAAAACTTCTTCATATCAACACTATATAACAATAACAAAAACCAATAAGTTTTTCCAGTAGTGGCACCAATGAACAAAACGCAGCAGCAACAACTCCAAAACATAAGAATTTTAATGTACTTTAACAACAAAAAATAGAGACCAAAATCAACAAAATTAAAAAAAATAGGACCTTATAAAACAGAAAAATAACATCCAAAACACAACATAAATTATCCTCTAATAGAGACAAAAAAGAGTCTTCAATCATAACTTTGGATAACTTTGTTCAACTGACCATTATATGTTTTAATGGTCATTATAATTATTAAAGCATATTAATGAAGATATTTTTTAATGTTTAAGGATTAATGACAAATTATTTTTTTAAGGAATAATTAAACCACCATCTGGATTAACAATAATACATTTGCAAAAACTAGAAATAGAAGTATAAAAATTAAAAGATTGCAATTCAAAAATTTATATTTTCTAATAGTTTGATTGATTAATCTCGAAAACCACTCTTAGTAAGAAAACTGGTAAAGATATTTAGGATTTTATGGAGAAAAAAAGTATCAAGAAACAATAAGAGCGAAAAGCTAGCAACTTCAAGCACTTCGAATGAAATCTAAATTGCTTAGAATAAATATGGAAGAGTCAGGCACATATTATTTTTCATGAATGATAATGAGAGAAAATAAGTGTCATGAAAGGATTCATTAAAGTTTTCTATTAAGCCAATTACAAGGTTAATGGCCAAGAGGTAATTTTGGCCATAATCTTTCTAATATATAGTTTTATGCATAACTTTCAATCCAATCATTATTTTGAGTTGAAATCTGACCAGGATATTTCAGAGGCCCTATTTTACGTAGGATTAAAATTTCATAGTAATTAAGTTTCAGGAATGCCTTGTAATAAAAACCAAAATCTTTATTTATTTTTTTGCAAGAATTACATTATTTTCTTAGTTAGTTTAAGATTATATTTCCTTATATGTTGTAGATTTCCTATAAAGGAAAAGATTCTAAATTAGCGTGGGATTTTATAGATGGCAAATCTCTAATTAGCATGAGATATTATGGTTACTAGTTTAGGAGTTTTATTAATTAACTTACAAGGCAAAATTTTCATAATTTGCAAGGAAACATAAAGTTAATAGCTTTTGAATTTGATAAGGATATATAGTCTGCTACTTATTTATTATACAAAGAATCATTAGCAACTATTCAAAATAGTTTTATAAAGAGTTACAACAATTAATGTTTAACAAGTATACTTGTGACAACTTGGTTAATTTAATTAGTTTTGATTGTTTACTTATTTTATAAACTTATTGGTTATTTTAATTAGGTCTTAATATCATTTTATTAGTCCATTAGGATCAAGTTTATTTTGACACTATAAATATGTTTTTTAAGAATTACTATTCAGATTGGATTATTATTGATTTTTTCATGACTTTTGTATGCTTATGTGAAGATTACTCATACATATTGGTTCTTCATTGAACTATCATAAACTTATTAAAGATCAATTGTCTTTGTGGTATTCTTTTTTGTACTTTCAATTCATGATTCCTTATAATTTTTAGGTTGGGGCATTCATTCCAATATCTTCGATACCTTGATTCGAGTAATAATTGTGTCGCGTTTTTGCTATCTTTAAATTTGATTTTAGTTTTCTTGTGTTGTTATTTCTTGCGTGTAGGTTTTAGGGTTCTTACCTTTGGATTTTGCATCATTTGATATTAGAGTAAGAATTTAAAATTAGACTATATGTACAAAATTCTTTCAAATTTCCATATTAGTTTTTTATTTTTTTTCTTAGATCTTATTGTTGTGGCTCAATACAATTTTTTTAAAAAAATTGCACCTTATGGAATTTGCTGCAAATCAAAAGTTACAAAAATTTGAATTTAGAACTTAAAGAAAATACACCACAATCTGATATTTCTTAGGGGGTATTGGGTATCTAAGTTTTGATAATTGATTTTGGGGTTATTTGAACACATATAAATTTGGGTAATTCTAGATTGCAAAATTAGTTTCTTTGGTGTCAATTTTCGTCACCTAAAATTTCTTTGTTTTGCTATTATTACTTTGGGCTAAATTAATAGTTTATTGATAGTTTTAGGTTTCTTAGAGTTTCTAAATTACATCTTATTCTAAATTAGTAATTCTAAATTATTTTTGCTTTCATATTAATTTTTGTGTTCATATTGTTTCTGCTGTTATTTTATTTGTGTTATTATTTTTGTATTCATAACTCATTTTATTGCCATTTTTTTCCTTGATTCTTTGATTCCAAACAATCTAAGGTTGATATTACAACTTATTCTCTTTATTTGTTTAGGATTAGCTTCTTAAAGAACTGACAAGGATAACACAAGAGGTAAAAGAAAAAAATATAAGCATATTATTGTGAAAAGCTATATTTGAGTGAAACATGCATGGAGTGACATCTATTTAAATGCAAACAAGTGAAAGAGTGAGTCACAATATATTTTCTTGCTATCAATGTGATTTTTAGATTTCGATGATATCTTTCCAATGCGATACATAACCACTAAAAGAGAGGGATAATCAAATTTTTATGATTCAAGCTAAGCTATAACAATTTAAGAGGACAAAGTTGAGGTTTGGAGAGGTTTTTGACAAGCTAGAGAGGTATGAGTCCGTGATTGGTAATATACGAAATAGATCAAATCGTAGGGATCCTAATGTTAAAAGGCTAGAAAAGCAAGTTATATCACTTATAAATGAGCTTGTTGACGAGAATGAAGAGGGGAAATCTAAAGATGGTGACCATGCATCAATTGGTCAGGGGTAGATTTTGGAAACCTAGAAACCAAAGAGATAAAGGTTTTCGACAAGATGATCAATTTAACTATAAAGGTGCAGGTAGATATCTTGGTTACCGTGATTATTTGGATAGAAACTTGGGAGTATCAATATTAAAATTCTAGCGTTTCTAAGGAGTAATGATCTCAAGGCTTATTTAGAATGGAAAAAGAAAGGTTGGGATGATATTTGATTGTCATTACTATTTAGAGGAGAAAAAGGTAAAACTCATTGTTATTAAATTTACTAATTATGTTATAATATGGTAGAATCAACTTGTTTTGAGTAAGATAAGAAACCATGAGAGACTTATTGATACTTGAGAATAGATGAAAGCAATCATGAGAAAGAGATAAGTTCTAGAACACTACTACTAAGAATTATATCACAGGTTGCAAAATTTAACTCAAGGATTTAAAAGTGTTGAAGATTATCATAAAGAGATAAAAATTGTTATGATTCGAGCTAATATAGTACATGATAGAGAAGAAACTATGGCTAAGTTTCTAAATAGTCTGAATCGTGATATAACAAATATAGTTGAGTCGCAACATTATATAAAATTAAAAGATGTAGTCCATATAGCTATGAAGTTGGAAAGGCAACTTAAAAGAAAGGGAGATGCATAACAAGTTGTTAATTTAGATTTTTCATCATGGAGACTGAATTATAAGATAGATAGGGTTGCCTAAACGAAGTCAATTATGGGTGCTAAAATAAAAACTTCTAAGGCAAAGAAAGAAATCACTACTAATTCTAAAGGTAAATCCGATACTCGACCAACTCATAATTAAGATATAAAGTATTTTAGGTGTATG
Source organism: Populus davidiana (assembly GCA_030145905.1). NCBI lineage: Eukaryota > Viridiplantae > Streptophyta > Magnoliopsida > Malpighiales > Salicaceae > Populus > Populus davidiana. Next base: position 7,729,048 of record CM057803.1, read on the forward strand.
AGATTTGCTATTTGGACACATAGTTTCTTAATGTCCAAATAAGAGAGTTGTAATTTTAAAGAATCACAATAATATTAAGATCGAGAGTGACAACACTGATGATGAGATGTTGTAACTTTTGATTGGATTATTATTGATTATTTTTGTAACTTTTGTTTGCTTGTGTGAGAATTACTCATATACATTGGTTCTTTGTTGAACTATCTTGAACTTATCAAATATTAACTATTTTGTGGCATTCTTTCTTATACTTTCAATTCACGATTTCTTATAATTATTGTGTTGGAGTCTTCATTCCAATAACTTTGATACCTTGTTTCAGGCGATCATTATGTCAAGTTTTTTATATCCTTAAATATGAGTTTAGTTTTCTTTCTTAGATTGCTCTTTTTTATGTGTGGGTTCTTATATTCTTACCCTCGAAGTTCACATCAAATAAAAATCATTAATAAAATGCAAATTCATAGCAATAAAATAGATAATCTAACCATCATTGAGAAGATTCTTTGATCATTGACTCCAAAACTTAATTTTGTTGTGTGTTCAACAGAAATATCTAAAAATATTTATGAACTCTTCTTTAATAAATTGCAAAATTCCTTACTAATTCATGAGCAAAAGTTGAATCAACAAGACAAGAAGGAACATGCATTACAAGTTTCATTTAATAATTGTTACTCTACCTTATAGAAAGGTGTCTAAGGACATACAAGCAACGATAATGGTAGATTTTTATATCATACTTTTAAAAAATCAATATTCTAATTCTTTTATATATAAAAAAAAAAACAATCATTCAACTTTTTATAAGCCTAAGTCAATGAAGTATGAACATTATGTCAATGAACAAATTAAAAATTGAATGCTTAAAATGTAACAAATATGATTATATCAATGATGGTATAAAATCTTATTTTACAGAAATAGAAGATAACATAAATTTTTTTATGACTTGTTATAGGAATGAAAAAAAATCACCAAGATTTATGGTTCTTAGACAATGTCTATATCAATTACATGAGTGAAGATAAGTTAGTTTTCTTTAATTTAGTTGAATCTTATCAAAATTATCAAAATTTTAAGGCTGTCGGGTCTCAATGCTGGCTTTACAAGCTTTACCTAAAAGCACTTTTAAATATATTTTTAAACTTAATTCAAGAGCTATTTCATGGTATTTAAAAAAACAATCAATCATGAAAGCTAAATGTTTGGCCTTGACTTCAAGTGTATATAAAGCGATATGATTTAAGAAAATTCTTGAAGAAATTAATTTTAAGAGACAAGATTCTACAATAATTTTTTGTAAGAAGAAGCTTTCGCGAGGGAGATAGGCCCAAGATCACTAGGCAATCTCAAAATACAAGATCTAAACCCTCGAGAAAGAAGAATGATTCGATAGCGAGGTAATATGATTTAATTGAGAGGTCTTGCTATGCTTTAGACACTTCTGCCTATATCTCCAGGCAACTTGAATGCGGGTAGCAGCAAAGGCTCTCCAGTAGGGAGATTGATACCTGTCAGAAGGCAAAACAAAGTCAAGTGAAAGAGCTTGCTGTTTTAAGAGTGCATTTTGCAACCATTGATTTAAGTACCATATGTATCCCCTTCAAGTTTATGACTCATGTCCACAATCTGATATCCAACATCTAATTTGGATCCTGGATCCATGACAATGATACTGGAATGCATGAAAAATTTCTATCTTGTTATTATCGTAAATAATATTCCCTTTTTTTTTTATGTAAATGTGTTGTTGGAATGAAATTATATGATATGAAATTTTAATGGAATTGGAGTTTTTGTAATTTCTCAGGGGAATAAGATGAAAAGCTTGAATAATAATTGAAATGCATTGTTTTCCTGCATGACCAAACTGGTATCCTCATTAAAGCATATGCTAAAAGCTATGAAGTGGCATCGGAATAACCTTATGGCTCCTTGGACGAGCGGATTCCGCAGGTTTCTTGCAAAAAGGCTGGTGACTTGTTCAAGGTCTGCGGCACTGAGTGAAAATGCTTCTACATTTGTTAAGCATCTTATTGTCCTGCTGCTAATCAAACGCTGTCCAGAAATCTTGATTTTCCTTCCATCTGCACCAGGAAGCAAAAAAACCATGTTCATGCTCTTATGGTGTGACAGAAGCCATTGGATGTTTAGCTAGCAGGTAACTTAAACCAGTCAGTAATGAAGTGAAATAAGAATCAATATATTGTTCAGAATAATAATATACCTTTGGACACTGAACTATGCTCAAGAAACCATGTGAGAAGTTCCTCACCACAAACATTCCCTTCAGAAAAGGCTACCACCGTCCCATCATGTCCGATGCTTTCCAATTTTCCACGCACAATAAAAACCATCTTCTCAACCAGACCACCAACACAAAAAACTTCACTTCCCTTAATGTATATTTTCTGTTTCAATTTCTCACAAACAGCATCTAAGACATGTTCATCCATCGGGCGAAAAATCCATACCTACAAAATGTTACAGGTAAATACATGATAATTCAAAATTCTCTCTGGTTGGAATGAGATTGGAGTTTGAATGCCACCTCACAGTCAAATTAAATTGGGAAATTATAAGCCCTAAGGATCTGAAGTAAAAAATGGGCATGCAATACGTAGCAAAGCAATTTTATTAGACCAGGATATTTGCATCTTACTTTCTTGACAAATTTGAAGAGGTGTCTTCTTATATCCCTCTGGAGGTCTTCAGGCAAATTCTCCAAAAGCATTTCTTCATTTACACCTCTAGTAGCAGCCCAATGGTACCGTCCAGCTTCTACCACTCTCCTATATGAGAGTAGTTTCAGTTGTTATTAGATCTACGAAACATATTTCAAGGAAGGCAACCATACATGGAAGTAAATCGTTAGAAGTGCACCACAAAAACAAAGGGATAGCAACATGCAAGTCATAATGAAAGAATATTCGTTAGGACACTGCTAAATGGTTCGAACGAATAAATGTCATGAATCCAATTTCATTTGAGTAAGGTTGTATGTACATAAACAAGGGTTTTGATTTGAGTTTGGCGACACTATACAAAGGAGTTTAATGATAGAGTTTTGATGCTTACGTTTTAGTTTTAATTGTCCTGTGCATAATTTATCAAAGCTATCTATTAACTACGTATTTAGTATTGTGATGCATATTGTTTTTCAAAAATGTTTTTGGTTTATATATATATATAACCTAGTTTCCTACAGGCTTAGAAAAATTCTTTTAGAGATAAAATGATAGTTCCATCATAAAGTAATATAAATCACTTGTGTGCTATAATCTAAGCCCACATGAAAGATTATAATCACATGTTGATTTATTTGTTTGGATTAATTTACATGGGCGGAAACTCCATGTTTAGCTTCATTGCATATTTAAGCAAGCTTGTTATTTATTTGCAATTGTTCAAACTTTATCCGTTACAAATTTTGATTCCTCCAATGTTCTAGTAAGAAATCTATATATGGGCTAAACAAACCTCCCCTCAATGGTATTTAAAATTCTATAATGTCATTTTTTTATTTGATGATACAAAGAATATCATGGATCAATGTATTTACCATAAGATTAGTAGGAGTAAAAGAAATTTCTTAGTCGTATATATAGATGATATTCTACTTGCTTCAAGTGATTTAAGTTTACTTATAAGATTAAGCAATTTCTCTTGATACAATTTGAAATGAAAATATACAGGAAAAACTTCTTATATCATAGGCATAAAACTTGAGAGAGACAAATCCCGATGGACATTAGGAGTGTCTCAATAAGCCTATATCAATAAATTTTTAGCAAAATTTCATATGAAAGTTATAGAGAGAAATCTTAATAAGGCTATTGTCAAAGGTGACAATTTCAGATTGAATCAAATCCAAGAAATGATATGGAGAGGGAACAAATAAAGTACATTCCATATGCTTTCGCAATTGGAAGTTTAATATATGTTAGGTTTGTATAAGACCTGACATTGCATATGTAGGTGGAATGGTGGACAGACATCAAAGTAACCCAAGTTTGGATCATTAGATAGCTAAAAAAAAATATCATGTGATACCTTCAAGGTACTAAGGACTACAAGCTTATATATAAGTGATTCATCTAGAAGTGATTGGATATTCAAATTTTGACTTTGTTGGCTACCTTGACTCAAGAAAGTCGACATTAAGATGTCTTCTTATTAGTTGGAGGGGCCATTTCTTGAAGAAGTGCAAAATAATCTTTGGTTGCTACTTCTATCACTAAGGCAGAGTTTGTATCATGCTTTAAAATGAAATCACAAGCTATATGGTTTAGATGTTTTATTTTGAGGCTTAAAGTTGTTGAAACAATTCCCAAGCCGTTGAAGATTTATTGCATAGTTCTGCTGCAATGTTTTTGGCCAAGAATAATAAAAGAAAAAGTCATAGTGAGCACATTGACATTGAGTATCTAGCTATTCAAAAACATGTCAAAGCAAACAAAGTGATTGTTGAACACATCAATACTAGATTGATGATTGCTAATCTATTCACAAAAAGGCTCATCACCTATTTCTTATAAAGGGAATGTTGAGCATACAAGATTCAGTTCTATCATGTAGTCTTTATATGATTAAGATACTTCGTGTTTGTGCCGCATTTTATCGATTTTAAAATCTCCATTAATTTTATATTTGCCTTCTCTTATTTGATTATACACATGAAGTTTAGAGAATGACAATGCATATTTGAATGTTATTTGTGACTCTGAATGAATATTTGAAAGTTCAATCATAAAGATATGTACAACCTATGGTTTTCATTCAAAAAAGAGTTACATTGTAATACATGGAAGGTAACACCTGCTCTAAGAGGCTTATCGTTACGATTCACTCCATTTAAACTCTTTTGCTTGGGTACAAAGGATATAGTATCCATGGGAAGAATTTTAAGGTTATACCAACATTGAATCGACACATATTAAATGCTAAATAAGCCAAGTTGAGGAATGTTAGTTACATTTTAATTTTAAATGAAAATGTTATTTATGTGGCCCATTATTCATTTCATATTTAGATAATAAACTAGATGTGGGCTCGCACTACGTTGTAGGGCCTTATTATCTTTTTTTCATAAAAAAAAAACATGTTTAGGTGTCGCAAGTGTATTTTAAAGAAAGAAGAAAAATCTACAACTCGGTTATAGCGTTGACTGGTCAAATAAGTTGGTTTCATTTTAATTAGATAAAAAATATACAACAATAGCAAACAGACAAAAAAAAAACGATCATGATAACATAGGAAAAAAACATTTTTCCAATAGGAGAAAAATAATATAATTTAGTTTTCATCTAATTAAATATGGAAGGGTGAAATTGGATAAAAAAAAAACAAATCAACTTGAATCAATCCGAGTTAGCATGATAAACATGCAACTAAGATAATAAAATATGAGCCACCCCGGGTCAATCCACGACCCAGGTCTTGAGATCGAGATCCCAATAGAAAAAAACAAAACAAAAACCATAATGTCAAACGATGAAATGGAAAAAGAAAACAAGTAAAAAACAAAAATAAATATGTCAACTCGCGTTAACTTTTTAAACTTGTAACTCGAGTCATTAGACTGAAAGCATCATACATAGAAAAACCTCGAAGCCCAATCCACATCAAATCAAACATTGAAGTGTTAAATCAGAAAAACAAATCAATTATACAAAAGGATCCTAAACAAAAAATAACAACTAAAAAAATCAGGATAAAAATCAAAACAAAAAACAAATTAGAGGGCAACTAAATTTTTTTTATTAAGGGGTGAAATTAAAAAGAAAAATAGCTATGACAAAAGGACAAAGAAAATCAAAATAATGAAGACCAAATTGAAAAAAAAAATACAATAAATTTGAATTGAATGATGAAATTAAAAACCAATAAAAATTGTACAAAAAGATCAAGAAAAACACCCTTAATATTTAATGTTTACTAAAAGTTCAAATTGCCATTGCTCTACTTCATAATAACCAAAAAAAAGGAAAGACTAAAAAACCCATGAAAGCAAACTTTAAAATTTTTGCTTCTAAGAGTAAAATTATCATTTTACTATATTTTAAAAAGTAAAAAGACAAACAAACCCTTAATGCTAGCTTCAAAAATTGTCTTCAAGGGCAATGTAGTCATCTCATTGTGCTTTAAAAAAGAAAATTACACTATTTTAATGAATAGTGAAATGTATATATATGCCTAGTGAAAATCCCTTCAGCTTTAGCTTTTTTTGTATAAATAAATTATATTCCCCACATTAGTTATTTTTCCTGAAAAGTTGTGTAGTGAAAGGTTGTATAATTTCCATCAGTTATAAAACACATCTTCTTTTGATGAGAAAAGAAGCCTTTAGAAAATATAAAACATGAATTTATTTATTTTTTACATAAAAAAAGGATCTCCAGTCTAACAAAAAAAATTTATGTGATCTTTTCTTCAAAGTGAATGGATTAAGGTCTTGAATGGACTAGACAAGGATTTACCAATATCTTTTCAATAGTTTAATATTTGTACTTTCTGATAATTGATGGTATTGCTAACAAGTTTCACTCATTGTGCACTTTGAGCAGTACAACCTTGCAACCCACAAGTGGATGACCAAATCTAAGAGTCAAACCATGAAAAAGAGCTCATCAACTCAAGATCCCTAGTCAATTGCATACTTATATATGGGTTAGAAAATGAAAGTGATAGTATTCGAAAAACCAGAAAAGTCATCTTCTCCTAGTTAACTCCTTACCACTTGACTATTGCTAGTTGAGTTACTAACTCACTTGTAGTATAGCTTTGAAATTGTATTGAATTACATTAAATTTCAGCACTAATCCTTTAAGTCAAGAATATATGATAGAAGTGTGTTTGTGTTATGGAGAGCCAAAGAGAGGATTACAAAAAAAAAAAAAAAAAAAACAGACATATATATAAAGAGAGAGAGATGAGAAGTTAAAATTAATAGCACACCTTCTTAGTTTTATCGGCAAGCGTCGATGTCTCATCCACTGATCAACATCACGTTGCCTTAGTGACATTTCTGCCCTCCTAGAAGGGAAAATGATAAATAGTTGTCAAGTAATGATTTGTCAAACAAATGACATGCTAGTCTACTTGCAAATAACAAATTAGGAATCAAAAACTAAATGGTTAACATGAATTGCATCAATGGCACCATATCAAAAGTTACAAGGGTTTACAACATTTTCTTCTCAAGGTGCAATCGTAATAGCCTTTTGATCTCATTTCTCGCATATCACTTCCATCTTCAGAGATTTAAATTCAAATATTAAACTCACATTCATGAAGATTAACTGTGTTGAGTACCCAATTGGTGTAAGCCTATTCTTTAATCGATTCAACAACTGAACTTAATGCGATGTGATATCGAGGAGAAGCCTACTAGAATATGATATTGAAAAAACAAGGAGGACTGCAAGTACTTACAAGTATATTTTTCACTGAAACTATAGCGATTATCAACGTATCATAATTGGCATTAGGCATGAACAACAATACGTGCTATAAATCTGTCCAGGTGTGCAGCAATTCTATCCATTTTTTCTCCATCCTATAATTGACTTATGGTATAAGGTGACCATACCATGCACTCTCAAGATTATCTAAACAAAATTTTGTTTTTGCTAATAGATTATATTTTTCAAAGTCTCTTGTTAATATAGTAGACTTTGCGTCAGATTCTTTACTGAGTGTAAGAGTTCAAGCTTGGTGAAGTTATTTTGGTATTGGTTAATTGCACTACCTCAAGTTATTTTCTCTCTTTTTTTTTAAAGGACAAAAAAAAAAGTCCATGACGACCATCATTGTATAAGATACATCTAAAACCCATGAATGAGTTTGAAGATGAGAGTAATGAGAAAATATCTTTAAATCTTAACCTAGGATAATCTTTAACCCACAAGCTATAAATTTCTTCCTCACTAAAAGCACCATTTAACATACTCATTCTGACCCAGACCATCCATGCTTGCAAATAAGAACACTATTAAAATGGATTCACAAGAATAAAGATTTCACCAACAACCATTCAACCCCCCTAACCCCTCCCCCCCAACCCAAAAAACAAAATCCCAACAAAGGGCTTTTTCAAGATATTTAAGAAGAAAATTTCAACAATAAATCATACCTCCTACCGAGAGCCTGAAGAAAGTTCTGCATATTTCCTATGAGAAAAGCAAAGAGCAAGAGGCCGATTCCAATTATCACCATGGTAAAGAGGATTTCCTCAAAGTTATAACTCGGTGTTTGGTTTCCAGCAAGAGTGCTAATTTGCTTCACAAAATAATAATAAAATATAGGATTATGTTAACAAGAAATATAAAGTACTAGTTTACTTCTATACTGCGGGTTGAACTAAAAAAAAAATATCCAAGCTATTGACATTGTTATGAAACCTAATCTAACAAGTCAAACTTGCAAACTCCTGACTTAAGTCCATGCTAGGTCTAGGCTTCCAATTAATCATGTGGGAGTTGCAACCCAATTGACTTAACAAATTTTAAAATAAAAAAACCAAAAGACAAAAAAATAACATAAAAATGAAGACTACACACACGAGTTTAAAGGCGACCTGAAAAACTACTAAAAAAAAGTTTCACTTAAAAAAAAAAATGAAGCTAAATTTTTTTTTCAACATTGAGATGATGATATATTGTATCGATTCTAGTCAACCCGGGTTAACTTATCAAACTCGTGACCTAGATTGTGGATTCTAATGGGTTCAATAACATTTTTTAAAAACAAAAAAAATTAAGGTATGGGCTTTCCATGATTTATAGGAGGTGTGAGTTTTGCTAGGAACACAGGCCATGATATAAAAGCACATTCACAAATCTTGCCAACAAGATTTTGTTGTTGCAGCCATGAACTTCATTTTTTTTAATGATTTAAAGATGACAGTGAATGGATGATTGTTGATTTGAATTAAGAGGGGAATACTAAACAGCCCCAAATTCAGTAAAATTGAACAACCAGAAGAACAATTAGCAAGTCAACCATTAAAACTTTAATCCAATGGTAAATATTAACTAGATAAAATCAAAGGAATGTTTTCTGCAGTGATGCAGAAATTCTGTACAACATTAAAAGCCACAGTTAGATTAGGTTTGATAATAAGTGCACCAAAGTGATCAATTACCCATCAAACAAAAATTGGACAATGACTAAGTTATTACCTAAGAATAAAAGCATGAAGATTAAAGACAATATTCTTAGTAGCAATACCATCTTGGTAAACACAACTTCAAGTGGCAAGTTTGCACGCCTTACTTTAGAGAAAATGTCCAGTTAACTAATAATAGATAGAAGAAAATGAAAGAACGGTGTACAAAAGATGCCATTGATTACATACCTGGATTCCCCAAACTAATGAATATGTGTATCTGATGATGGTATTCTCCCCAGTGAGATTGACTGCGTGGGCATAGATTCCATAAGAAAAACCATCCAACGTAAAACAAGCACTCGCATTAGCATTTTCTTTCCAGCTATGCCAGCTTGTATCAGACCCATGTTTCTCGTGTCTGCCACTATCTATAAACTTCATGCAGTCATTTTTATGACCAGAATTACGGCAGGCAAGATGAAGACATTGAATTAACCTCTGTTAAAAGAGTGGGAGAATTGTTTGAGTACCATCACTGATGCATTGTAATATGAAACTAGTTTGTAGAATTCTCTTAAATAACAAAAAGGAGAAAGCAAGCAATATGCCAAAGAAAGCAAACTAAACATGCCAGGATAATACAAGAAGACAGCAAACAAACCATGCCAGGACAACATACGAAGATAAAATAAGTGTCGTACAAGTAAACCATAAAATAACTAGGAGTTTGTTTTATTGACTTTGAGAGCACAAAAACTGCTCAATAGCTAAACCTTCCATGTAGGAATTTTAAGAAATTCAGTCATTAAATAATTGCACACTGAAACACGCTGATATATGGGAAGGATATGTGCAGATGAGTAAGGATACATGCTAGAAAATATATGAAACAAGTCTTAAAATCATTATAAAAAATAGACTTGAAATCTGAGCAATGACAGCAGCATGAGAAACTTGGAAGGAATGATACTCAGGTCTTGATTTTGAAACTAGTTTAATATACTTTATTTGAAAACAATTATGATTTCATTATATTAGAATTCACATAAAAAACAGAATGATGAATTATTTCATTGCTTCAGAGGTTACAAACTTGAGATTGCATTATGACTTCACTTCTTTAATAGGAGAGGGTGAAACTAATGAAAAAAAGTATCCTTAACAGTTCATCCACTCTATGTTTCTCTAATAATGAAATCTGGAATAGTAACAATGTTTATAAAAGCTTTTGGATATACAAATGGCAAGGAAAATGTTAAAAAAAAATAAAGCTCTGCCAGCATATTTAAGCACATAATGACTTCTACTCACCTGCAACCCAAAGAGATACCAACACAATCCAATGATGTGGCCAGACAACACAAAGGTGAAAAGATTTATAAAGAAGTTTGCCAAAGCCGTCTCAAATATGAAGCCATTTGGACCAATGAGAAGAGGAATAAACCTAAACAACCTTGGAATGTACTGGACAAGAATAACTGCCTGTAAAATATTCTTGGCAAAGTTTGCTCCAAAGGAATCCAATCCTTTTGGTAGGAGTAGCAAACACAACAAAGTGATCTGCACATGATTGCGAAGAATATGGTATCAGATGCAGGTTTAATATTTACGTTAGACACAAATAATCAAATAATAGAAAGATTACAAATAATATTAGACACAATTATCCAAATACAAGAAGATTACAGTTTATATTCCATGCAATCACAAGTTATTTCATTTTCAGCATGTGACAAGAAATTCAGAATAATTAAAACTTCCATCTGTCTCCAGCTAGTCACTCTAGTCAACTGTAATTGTAAAGCGAAGGCTCACTGAACAAGGATTGTATTTTTCTTTTGAGGTATCCTATATTTGTTGTTGTTGTTTGGTAAATGGAATGGGGAGGACTTTAAGGATCTTTTCCTTTCAATTTAAAGCAACTGAGGCGAGATAGGATAACTTTTGGCCTCTGTACGGTGTACTGTTTTAAAGGCAGAAGGGTTGCGTCAAGTGTAGAAGCTCTCTTCACATAAATCTTCTAACCTTTTTCTTGTTAATTGCCAGTTAACTACGAATGCTTTCCTTAAATAATCACATTAAAGTTTGTCTAGTTCTACTCAAAACACTAGATGTTTATCAATAATGCAAACCATTTTCAAAGTAATTTCTTTCTATTCACATACAACAACGACAACGACAACAAAGCCTTAACCCAAACAAGTTGGGCTATATTGATCCATCTTGCACCATTCCTCACGATCATATTGCTTTCCGTTCATTTTAAATTCATTAATCTATTTATCCTAATTTAACTTTTTGAAGAGAGATAGATATTTGTTTATGCTTTTATTTATCAGGGATGTAAATGCACACTGAATAACACTATGGATAGTCACTTTGAAAGTGAATAACACTATCGATAGTCACTTTAAAAGTGACTGTCCACATGCTCTTCAAATCTCAATCTTGACAAGATAGATGCACATAGCTCCATATATGGAATCTGAGATGCATATGTATGACTGACAATGAGATTTGGAGAGTGTTCGGAAAATCACTATCATAGCATTGCTCATGCAATCAGATTCAGACTTGCTTGAACTAACTTGGGTATAAGGCCCAGAGACATCCTTGTGCTCGCGAGGATTGAAATTACATAATGACATGTAATTAATTTTCACATCCTCAACTAGGTTTAGAACACTGATAATTATATGACTAACTATTCAAACACTAGAATATAGATGCAACATGTTGATTTTTAAGCAAATTTTAGAAGGTGGATAGGTACAATGCCTTAACAGCCTTTTCTTTTAAGCACCTCTCATAACATACTCGACACCAATCCCAGAAGAAGGATATGCTAGACAAAGAATAAATAACATACCTGTGGAAGTGGTAATACCATAAATAAGTCAATAAAAAAAAATCCTCGAAGATAGTGCTTGGCAATTTTCTTTGGATGGTCAACTAACTCTCCAGCACCAACCACTCTAGATTCAGGAGCTACATAAGCTAACTTAAACTGCAGAAAATGAATGAATAGAATATTAATGGATTAATAAGCTAGTTAAAATAGTTTTTGTACATGGTCAAAGCTGGGTTTTACAATAGCTCAAGACAAAGGCACTGGAATTTGACAATCATACTGAACTAATTAGAAGGAGTTTTTTTCTCCTAATAAAACCCAGCTTCGTACCTGAAGAAGTATGTTCAGTAAGAAGATGGCATCGGTCAAGCACCTTAAAAACACAACTGCTTTAGCCATTTCCCAATTAATAACTATGCACTTTTCTTCCTGCACCGGGAAAAGAAAATCATGTAAAACCAAAAACAATACAGCATGAAGTAATGACCAAGGAGAATATTATATAAGGTGCCTAAATAACAAAACATTGAACCTGAAAATAGATAAAGTGTCTAAACAATATTATAAGAGTTCACCCTGAACAGTATGTGTGGAATCTGGGAGTTCTATATAATCCACATTAAATCACAAACAGCCAAAGACCTTATCATGGAACTTCTCAGCAATAGAATATCCATGATTAAAACACGGTCAATTAAAAGCCCTAAAACATGGAATTTGAATGCAAAACTCAATAGGATGTGAAGAAAAATCTCATATCCTCACGGGAAAATAGAAATAAAAAAAAAATCTCTGCATAATACATTGCACAAACCTGCATAAAAGTTACTAAAAGCATGATTACTAAGCTATATGTAAATGCACAATCTATGAACTTCACAATTTTAATGCAACTCTAATTATAAATTCTGGAAATATAAACAAATCAACAACACCTGTTTCACCGACAGCAAGATGAAAAACAAGGGGTCAACAAAAATTGCCCCCAAGCAAGAAAGGACAAAAAATTTGTTCCACTCCTGAACAACTTTAGCATGAGGATTCATAACTCCAGGAATATATGAGTTTATAGCATTATTGAATCTCCTTGCCCAACCTTTAGCATCTCCATAGAGAACACTATGAAACTGCAAAAAGCACAAAAAGTTGAATGAACACATTGAAGTAGCCCATGAAATTATCATAATTGGTAATAACAAAGATATGGCAGCAATAATTATAAATAAGCAATGATCGAGTAATGGTTCAACAGACTATAATATTACAAATGAGAATATAAGCCCATTCACAGGATACTGGATACAGTTTCCTACATGTGAAATTAAAAAAGATACACGATTCTCGGGCAATTGGAATGTTTTTTACTAGATATGGTTTCCTACATGTAAAATTAGAAAAGATACACGATTTTCATGTAGTTGGAATGTTTTTTTTTTTTTTCTGGTAGATATTGTTGATTATATTTTTACTTGAGCTCATGTAACTATGGAAAAAAAGAGTAAAGAGTGTGCACAACGTTTTTCACCAATGCTTTCTCCCACGAGGAAAACAGTCAAACACTGCTTCTTGATCTTGTTTGAAGCCAACCGCCCCTCCATAAAGTCCTTACAAACCAACTTGAAGAAAAAAATGGTTTGTCTAGTTTAACAAGTTAACAATGGCATAAGAAATTTAAACAAATCAAATTAGGGACTTTAGACATGAAAACCAATGATCAAATTTTGTCAATGCATCAATCCATTATCTTCACCATAAGCATATAAGCTGTCAAAATCTTTTTTTAAAAAAAATAAAAATGATTCTCTTAATCTATTATCATATTAGGTCCTCAAAAACATAATGAATCTACAACTTTAAAAAGTCAAAAAATGAACTAGTTTTTCTTCTTCTCCTTCCAAATTCCTTCAACTTGAACACCAATTCCCCCCCTACCATCATGTTGTAGTCCTCAAAACCAACAAACAGAGTGTCAAGATCCAACCTTAAGCTTTTATGAGTTCTTCTGTTGGAGAATTTAACTGATTGCTAGTGAGAGTTTTGGAAACGATCAATGAAAATGAGCATTCCAAAAGAAATTAAGAATTTAACAGGTTCCATAACAATAAGTTATATCAACAGAAGAACACTAACAAAAGAATTTACGATGATCACAAAGATAAAATATTCCAATTCCAATATCGAAAAGAGAATACAAAACTCAAAGCCCCAACTCCCTAACCAACAAATCATGTCCCATGTGAAACATCATTAATAGTTTCATTAACAGTTATGAGGTTCTGTACCCAAAAAGCATACGCAACCAGAGCCCATAAAAGTGCCTGCCCTCAGATAAATACACATATATTACTCCTACAACCAATACCTAACTATACAAACTAAAAGACACTCTTTAATATAACAGTTTTTTTTCAATTGGATGGTTCAAAATAAGAGGAAACTGAGACACAATATCTGATGACATGTAACACTTTTTGACAATAAAGAATAACACAAACACTCCTTTGATCTGTATAGCCTCTATTACCACCACATACATACTACAGACAAAACTAGCACCACCTTTTCCTTCTTGAAGACATCAAAACAATTATCATAATCCCATTCCTCCACTGCCGCTCTATCATCACCAACAAGAACAACATCGAGTCCAGACCAATCACCATAACTACAACTTGTATTTCGACTTGTGAGATTCATGAATTCAAAATATTTCATCTTTTCACCAAGTACGACCAGTTTGCGAAAGCATGTCAATGAAATGAGAAGTCATTTGCAAGATTTTTATGTTTTATCCTACTAAGCAACTACTTGTCACTTTCAAGAACAAAGTACTTGTGCTTTTTCAAAAGCAAAATATTGTACCAAGATTATCAAAAAATTCCAGTCATATTGGATGAGCATAGTGAAATTTTTATGGATTAATGGTTCACTCTATCTTTATATAATAGGGTAATTCTCCAATTTGTCCCGGTAAATCAAATCAAGTCAATTTTATCCTTGAAAATACATTAAATTTCTAATCTATCTTTTTGGCAAGCTTTTCAGACTAAACCATTGGAATTAATCACATGATCTGCATATAAAAGTCTTCTTGTAAGGGAATTTTGGAAATAAAAAATAATCATAAGCAAACTACGTGAATAATTTTGATAGTTTGGCCAAAAAATCTTGTTAGAAGGATGTATTAGAAACTTTTTTTTTTTTTTAGTTTAACGTGGGTGTCCGGGTTAGCTTGCGCGTACCTCGACTAATCCCACGGGCCCTAAAGTTAACGACCATGTAAGCCTCCAGTGGCCATCATATGAGCAACTCAGGGCTCGAACCTGAGACCACAGAGGGAGCAAACCTCTTGGTCCCAAGTTCTTACCACTGGGCCACCACCTAAACTTAATGTATATTCAAGTATTAAATAGACTCAATTAGAGATATAAGGATAAATTGTAGAATTTCTTTATTATACAAGGACAATTTGAGTGATTAATCCAGTTTTTAAATGCACAAAAAACTCCACTTCTATAAATAAAGATAGCAAGTGCAGAAATAAAATTCATTTAAATGTTTCAGTACCCCCATTATTACAGTAGAAAGGTCCACGAAAAATATTACTAGGGTGTTCCAATCTCAGAAAATGAGCAATCAGCTATGTTGATGAGCTGTACTGACTAGGTCAATAATAACAAAGATCATCATGAAACCAAACTAGTGATGAGGAAAATCGTGGATATATGATCAAAATATCCAACCAAAGAAACCAGTATTTTTAACAAAATAGGCACTTAGAGCTGAAGTCTAAACCTGAATCCAAAGAGAAACTGGTTCCCCCAGTTCATATAATTGAGGGCAAAATGTAGCAGCAGTAAAAATCCAGAATAACATGGCAGAAATTCCAGGAGGTATAAGGTTTTCATATTAGAACAAAAGCATACCTTGGAATCAAATATACTAGAAGTTTTTGCATCTCTTTGCTGTGAAGCTGTAGAATGGTAATACAATGGGCATGTTGTGCAGTAAGGATCATTGCACATGCCTAGTTGCCCAGACCTCATTAAATGGGCATTTGTAGCAGTATAGTTGTCATCCCAGTCATTCGTATCCCTTCCATTAAGAGATGGATATTTTTCTGGCTTGGAATCCACCTTTTTGCGAATTGTTACACCATGTTTTGCCAGAAACAAGTTTTCAGTGTTGCGGTTGATATATAATGGACCACTCATCTGTACCAGTGGAGCTTTTCTTGCACTACGCAGTGGACCAGTAAAGCCAACAAGGTTGGTTTCAGAACCATAGGACTCCATGGAATCCAAAGGAATGGATGTTGATGCACTTTGAGTCCTGGAAAGAAATGGCCGAAATTGAGAATCCACATTTTCATCCACTGACTTTGGATGTGTGTCTGACAGAGTTGGAGTATTATCTTTGTCATGGTTAGCCATTTCTTATTAATAGAACCTACACAAGGAACAGAAAATGAAGTCAAAAATGCGTGTGTAATTACAGAATGAAAATTCAATGAAGAATCACACTAAATTATTTTGATTAACAAGAACGGGTACCCAAAATGTGGGAGAAGAAAAATAAGAAATGCAGGTGAAACATCTCTTTCAGGCCTAATACATTACAGCAGAAGAATTCTAGTTAGCTTAGTTCCCATGCTTATAACCTTTAATGCTCACTGAATTCAAGCTCAAAAGGATACAATTAAGCAATCTAGTACGGACAAGATTTCAGTAGTTCTAGCTGCTAGTACTTGATGGATCAAAAACTGCCAACGGAATCTACTTCTTAATGCAAATGTTAGCACTTTCTGTACTTAATGATTTATACCAACTAGCAACCTATCTTAAGATAGTGTTTGGTTACTTTTTAAAACAAAAAAGAACATGAACATAAATGTGTTTAGTTGACAAGATAGAGACAAAGATATAAAATAAAATAGTTCTTGTAATAATTTTGGAGAGAATTTTTGTATTGGAGATACAAAGAGAACATATCTTCAAAGACAATATTTTTTATTTTTTATTCCTAAAATATCATTGTAAAAAACTTTCAATTTCAAAATTGTTTAACTAAGACATTTATAAATAAAAGTAATTATTATCATAATTTTAAAACTCAACTTGAGAGTTGACCTGGAGCAAAGCTTGAGTCATGAGTTGGGAGGGTCAACCCAGGTTGACCTGTATCAATGTAAGGATAAAAGTAATTATTATCAAAGTTTAAAACCCAACTCAAGAAACGACCCGAGGCAAGGCCAAAGTCATGAGTTGAGAGGGTCAACTCAAGTTGACCCGAGTAAATGCATGAATAAAAATAATTATTATCATAGTTTTATAACTCGATTTGAAGGTTAACCCAAGACAAGGCTCAAGTCAAAGTTCAAGAGGGTCAATCTGAGTTGACACGAGTCAACGTAAAATTAAAAGTGATTATCATCAAAGTTTTAAAATTTGACTTGAGGGTTGACCCGGGACAAGGTCGAGTCATAAATCGCTAGAGTCAACCTAGGTTGACTTGGGTTAACATGTGAGTAAAAATAATTATCATTATAGTTTTAAAACTTGATTCAGGGGTTATGCTGGGTCACGGGTCGCGAGGGTCAACCCGAGATGACCCGATTTAATGTATCAATAAAAATGGTTATTATCATAGTTTTAAAACTCAACTCGAGATTCAGCCCAAGACAAAGCTTAGATCACATGCCATGAGAGTCAACCCGGGTTGACCCAAAAAAGAAATTTTAAAAAAATAATCAAATAAACCTCGTTTTGGCAAAACACAACTAAAAAAAATCAATGGGTTTTTGACCCGTGTTTAATCTCGAGTCATGGGTCCACCCGAGTTTTTAACTCGGTAAGGTTGAGTCAATCCTTTCACTATTTTTCTTAAACCTAAACCAGTTCAAGTTTTGATCCACTTGTCGGGCAGTCTAATTTTCATAACTAGTGTTATTATAATATTATTAATTTCAATACTCAATATAAACTAGTGTGTGTAAACATATTAAAGATAAAATAGATTTGTTTTATATTTTATTTTATCTTATTCACTATAATCAAAACAGTCACTCTATCTTTTACGCCACTATCATGCATAATTTTATCTTGATCTTTTTTGTTCTTATCTTCTTTGTCTCTCTTGTCTCCATCTTTTCTATCTTGTACAGTAACCCGTCACTACCTAAGAAAACACTTTCACCAATCGAGCCATTCAGTGATTATTTTTGTTCACAAATGTGTTCTGAACAAGCCATATTAATCTCATTATAAGGGCCAACCTTATTGACTAATTTTATACTCTCATTAAGTCACTCAATCTTGAATCAACCAAGTGACAATCCTAATAATAATCTGCAGCTAATTACCCCTCAAATCCTGATTCACCAAGCAGTTTAAAGAGATAGCTGATTCAATGTTGTGGAAAAACATCATTAGCCAAAAGAACTTTTAGAAGACCCAGTTAAACATGGCATTACTAAGCAAAGCATAACACTTAACAAATTTATTAGCTAGCTTTACACAATGGTGCTTTTAGATAAACAGCTAATAACAAGAACAAGAATACCCAAATCTAACTTTGAAGAAGCAAAATCAACAACTTTGATACAGAGTCATTCAAGAACAGCAAAGGGTTATAGTAACTTTTTACGTTAAATTATTGAAACCGAGTTAAAAACTAAGCGGATAAAAACGAAAAAGAAAAAAGAGGTTAAAAAAGACACAAACCTGCTGCTACTTGAAGCAAAGAAAACCCAGCTCTACAGACTTCCAAACAGCATCATCTGCTATTAGCAAAGGAATGCAAGCTCTAGAGAACAGTACAGAAAGAAGGAAGGAAGGAAGGAGGGAAGGAGGGAAGGAGTGTGTGCCCCGAGACCTTAATAAGAGAGTGAAGACTTGAAAGTCAGTCGCTTGCCTGGTGCCGTGTCAAAGGCGACAGAGGGGATGACTGCTGGCCCAATGGCTTGCTTTGGCAGTACATTTTACGTGGCACGAAAATACGGAGAAGAATTCAATTTACTTTCCCACCTTAACATGGCGACCAGTGCCTCCTTCTCCTCCAACAAAATAAGAAAGGGCGTTGTTTAATTGGTTAGAGGTTGTTAGCTTTACGCCTGTGAGGCTGTGATTATTCAAAATATATGTGGATTGATCTGAATATTCAGGTTAATAAAAAATTAAAAAATTAATTTTAAAAGGTATTTTAACAGGTAATTCTTAAATTTTCTCTTTAATAATTATAATTTTAAATTTTTTTATGATCATTAAAGATTTACATAATTATTAATTTTAAAATTTATAAAATTAATTAAGATATATATTCAACTTCTCTATAATCCAAACACATGTATTAATAAAAAAATATAATAAAAAAAAAACCTTAATTTTAGTTGACTTTTTCAATAAATAACAATAATCAATCACGGTGGCGGGTCCTATATTCTCAAAGTCAAGCGTGCTCCACGGGAGGGTTAACATTTCCCTCTCATTAGTCATTATTACCTCAAAACACTTGTCGGTGGAATGTGTAATGCTGGTTAGGTTTTTTTTTTTATGTTAAAACAATATGCTAGGTGATGTTAGTGGTTTTTTAAAAAAAATTAAAATCTTGGTTATTAATTCCACTAAGATTAATAAGCTCTAATATGATTAAAAAAAACTTTAATAATAAATAAAGTGAACAAAATAAAATAAATGACAATGATTAACGGCAAAAAATAAATGATTTCTAATATTATAAAAACATGTCATTTTAATATTTTTAAAAGATTTATATAAACTTATCTATGAATAAAGAAAAAATTAAATTAGAATGATATAACCTCATAGAAAATAAAAGACAAAAGAATTAAAAGCTCAATTACTAGTAAATCAAATATTGAAAAAAAAATATTAATTAAAAAAAAAAAACAATCTGAGTACACTCGAGTCAATCTGTCAAATTCACAACTTGGTCAAATCAAAATAACACTTATAGAAGACAAATTAAAGAAAACTTGAAACTCAATTCTCAAATCAACTAAATGTTGAATGAAAAAGAAAAAAAAATAATTTAGAAAAACACAATGAAAAAAAATAAAAAAGACTTCCGTTAACTCAGGTAAAACATGTGAAACCCAATCCTAACAAACCTAATTTTTTAAGATGAAACTAAAATAAATAAATAAATCAATTGTAAAAAAAAATTAAAAATTAAAAGAACCATGATCAAATTTGATATAAAAATAAAATAAGACCAAAATGATAAGGGATGAAATTGAAAAAAAAATCAATTAAAAATGATCTCAAATAAAACAAATAAAAAAATGAAGATCAAATTTAATATAAAAATTAAATGAAACCAAACACTAAGGGGTGAAATTGAAAAAAATCAATTAAAAATGATCTAAAATAAAAAAAATAACAATAAAAAGAATATGAGGATCAAATTTGATATAAAAATTAAATGAAACCAAACACTAAGAGGTGAAATTAAAGAAAAAAAATCAATTAAAAATGGATTTAAAAATAAATAGCAATCAATAAAATAAAGACTAAATTTGATACAAAAACAAATGACATGACACTTTTTAATTTTGATAGGTCTGGCTCAAATCTCGAGGAAATGAGAAAGAAAAGAGGTAAAAAAGAAAAAAAAAGAGTCATAAGAGCATCATCGCCACTTCTCCACTGCCACATCAGGAAGAGCTCAACATGTCACTTCCAATATCATCGTGGAAGTAGATATTTGGCCTTCAACGATCCACTTTTACCGGGAGACTCCTCGCCTGATGCTTGAATGTGGTGGTGTTCTAGCACCCACTAGCGCGTGTTACACGCGTCAGCCTATTTTTCTTCACACTTACCTTAGTTCCCATATTTGTAACAGCCTAAATTTATCTGAAATAAAGTTACATATTCATGTTTATTCACACCAATTTTATTAAAAAAAAAACTATTGAAATTTTAGAAAACTTTACTTTATACCGGGAAGTCCCAAGTTATCAATTATTTTCCAATTCACTTCTATATATAATCTCAATCCTAATCCAATCATCCTGGATCTCGCCACACATCAATGATGCTCATTATTTTAACTAAGCATTTATATTTATGTCTATAATTCACAATATAACTATGGAAGAATAAATTTTAAAACATACATATAAGAGTCATGATAACATCATATTAAATGATTTTGTATGTTCAAAATCAAGCATCAAAATAAAACTCAAATGTCATTAATACATAATTAAGTAAGATTACAGTTAATCTCAAAATGATACATATTTATTCCTAATCTATAATAACAAAACATGATAAGTGGGAAATTACTCGATACAAATTATAAAGCCAACTAATAGTGTTATTATGACAATACACCAATTATATCACTATTTAATATTTTAAATTATAAACTAACCATATTTACTATTTCTTATTAATGTTTTTGAATCAAGTGCAATCATATTATTACACTTTTCTTGATATCTAATCCACCTTATTTCTTTGGAAATTTCATACTCTCTTAGTATTCAGTTATACCCCCTTTTTTTTTTGTCGGTGGTAGTAATATTACCGGCATCATTTAGTCTTTCTTATTTGGAACCGACTAATCGAAACTAATAATTAATGTCAACATTAATATTGCCCATTGATATTATCATTTATCCTAGCCTGGATAACTAATCAACCCATTTCCAAATATCTTAAATCTATTATTTAGAAATGTGGATATCAAGAAAACTTTTGACATCATTAGCCCCTAGCTAATCAAGTTTAAAATGAAAATATTGATATCAATGTAACCTGTTAATATTATTAGCTATCCAAATAGCCAGAATAACTAATCGAGTTTTACTTTAATATTTTACTTATGTTTTTTCTTAATATTGATGTCAATAATCATTTAACATCATTAGCATCTTTTAAAAATAACTAATCAAGTTTTAAATGGAAGTCGATTTGAATATACCACATTGATATTATTAGTTATTCAAATATCCAAAATAGTTAATCAAGTCTCTCACTAACTCACTTCTTTTTATTCCATAATTCACTTATTTGTTTCCTTTCATAGTAATATTGGAATAAATAATTGAATTTCTACATTAACAATATTAACATAATGTAACAAAATTAAAAGTGTGGAGTGCCTACCTGCTGTATTAGAAGCTCTTCCTTCAACTCGAGTTTGTGGCACAACTGTCAAAGTATTCTTACTCATTTTATTCCATAATTCACTTATTTGTTTACTTTTACAGTAATATCGGAACAAATGACTGAATTTCTACATTAACAATATCAACATAATGTAATAAAATTAAAAGTACAGAACACCTACCTGCTATGTTAGAAGCTCCTCCATTAGCTCGGGTTTGTGGCATAATTGTCAAAGTATCCAATACAAATCAACTCTCATTTGATTAGAAATACCCTTAACAGACTCAAAATAACTCAAAATAAAGGTCGTTATTATATTTAACTTTCCTTATCAATATTTTGCTTCATTCCCTAACAGAATTAGTCATATTTTCCATATAACTTCACCGTATAAGTTTCTTATTAATTATTCTTCATAATGGTTATGAAAACATACATCAACCTTTCATCATATTTTCATCTCTATCTACCCTTGTTCATTTATATTGTAATTACACCACATATCGTATTTGATATAATTTTCAAGCTAATACAAACATTACTTATTTGACTCTTCCATCATTATTTTTGGCCGGCTCTAAAAGAGAAAACATGGACTTACTGATTTATATAATTTTCTTCGAACTTAGTTATCATTTTCTTTCTTTTGACTAACAATTTCTTTAATTACACTAAATTCTCAATTTATCAAGGGATCCTGAAACGGAGTCGATGCATTTCAAAATCATAGAGTATCATGATTGAAAATTATGCTAGGTTACCTCTGTTTTATTTTCCATATTTAAAATATTTATATTGTAATCAAACAAAAGAAAATACTCAGGGTTCCATGAAATTTCTCCACAAGTCACCTGCTTTTGCATCAAAACCAAATGCAGCATTAATGCATGGCTTCTAGAATTGCCCATGTAGTCGATTGAGCTGTCTTCCTCTTTATTCTATATTAACTGGTAAGTGTAACGAGGGACATGGTCAATGGTCATGTCCAAAGTGGGTGTAAGTATTCAGAGGGTTCATTGTCGATGGCTAGAGGCCAACTAGGAGGAACTGGCATGGCTCAATGCTTTGGGTAAAAATTAAAATTTAGGGAGGATCTATCAAAATAGCTAATATAATTATATTATTGGTCATTGAATTTTGTGATTTTTTTATTTTGAGTTATCCTAAATATGAATTAGTTAAATTAACCCTGGCTACTTTGAATTTTTTTATTGATTTAACTTTAATTTTTTTTCCAAGTTCTTTTTAAAAAATATAATTTTTTGTCCTGATCTAAAATCACATACAATGAATTAGTCAAGTTAACTTAAATTAACATAGATTTTTTTCTGATATTTATTTTTAAAAATTAATTATTATTTTTAATTTTATTGTTTAAAATTGAATTATTAACTTTTTGGTTTTTAAATTTTTTTTATAAAATTATCTCAAATTTATATCTCAACGTCACTCAAGTTATTCTAAGATGAAACATCATTATTTTACATTAGAAAAAATATTAACCGTGCCCATGACCGGGTAAACACGTGCCACTATCTACTATAGCCGGAAATTCCCTTTGTTCAAGTCAGGATTGTAGAATTTGACTAAATATCTAATCTAGCTTAAAATAAATTTGATAGGTCAACAAAATCATTAAAACTCAATTAGATTAATCAAATTTTACCAAGTCAATATTTTTTCTAATTCAACTTAAAAATCAAGTCAAATCAAGCTCTAAATCATAAGTTTTCCATGTCAACTCATCAAATCAAGCCAAGATTTAATAACATTGATATCCTTCGAATTTTTTGGGTTGTCTTTGCATCGCTTTCTTGTTTTTATTTTTTTCCCCCCAACAATTTATATCGCTTTCAATGCAACGCCTTTTAATCTACTAATGACATGCACTTTGCAACCAATCCTGGCATTGGAATCCCTAGAATTGTCTTTAAAAACAAACATTGTTCAAAGTTGAGTACAAAATTACGATAACAAAAAACAACTGACCCAGGAATTCAAGGAAAAATCATGAACTTCATGCAGTAGCTTGGGATGCTGCAAGCCTCTTTCTAGCCTCCTCAATGATAGACAACTTGATACCCTTACCCTTGGGAAGAGAGATCCATGGCTTGGTGCCCTTTCCAATGGTGAACACATTGCCCAAGCGGGTGGCAAACTCATGGCCAGTGGCATCTTGGACATGGATTGTCTCAAAGCTGCCCTTATGCTTCTCCCTGTTCTTGATTACTCCGACTCGGCCTCTGTTCCTTCCTCCAGTGACCATGACAACATTTCCCACATCAAACTTGATGAAGTCAACTATTTTGTTGCTCTCTAGGTCCAGCTTGATGGTGTCATTGGCCTTAATGAGGGGATCTGGGTAGCGGATGGTGCGCCCATCGTAGGTGTTCAGGTAAGGGATTCCTTTCTGCCCAAACTGAATAGACCGAACTTTGCAAAGCTTAAACTGCGAAGGCATTAAACAAAAAAAGGAGTCATTATCTGAGGTGATTCCACTCTAAGACATGAAATTAAAAAATGCAATTCATTGATCTATCAAATTAGTGGATGGTCCAGAAAAACAACAGAAAAAAAATCACAAGTAAAATAAACAAAACCACGTAGCCAAAAGTATCACAAACCTTGGCCTCATCATCTCTGAGTGAGTGGAGCCGGAAGCGGCCTTTGGTGTCATAGAGGAGACGGAAGCTCTCATTTGTCTTTGGGATTGACACAACATCTGTAACGGAAGCAAAACATAGTAAGCAACCAAATGAAGATTATGGAATTTGAGGGAAAAAAATGAAAAAGAAATCATCATATAAGTGAAAAGGGGCAGAAACTCTAATAGTATATATCACACATAATAAGCACTTCCAATCAAGCACGACAGAAGACGAGCTCTCATATCCTATGACACAAAGTGACCCCTTAAAACAAGTATTAACTTCTGGCAGCCAGGGACTCTTATAGCCTACCTATCACACATATGAGCACTTGCGAACAACTATTTTGCTGTATTGAAGGCCTCAAATCCTTAATCAAGAGATGTGAAAATCAAAATGACAGCAAGTTCATCCATTATTTTGAGCCAGAGATAGTAATAATAAAAACTTCCTATTAAACAATCTTCAACCAATACCAAAGCATTGAAAAGTACAAAATCCTACTCCCATCTAGACGATCCACATTAAAAAAAAAATCATAAAAGTTGTAGGAGTTAAGCCAGAATTGCACATACCCATGAAACCAGATGGGTAAGTTTTATCTGTCCTGACCTTCCCATCAACAAGGACATGTCTCTGCATCAAAATAGCAATCACTTCACGGTATGTCAAAGCATATTTCAGCCTGTTTCGCAGAATAAGAATCAGAGGCAAGCATTCCCTAGATTTGTGGGGTCCAGATGAGGGCTTGGGCGCCTATACAACACAAAATCAAACTAATCACAATCAACAAAGAAGAACAAGAAAGAAACTAGTACAGGTAATAAAAAAAAATTGACATTGCAGCATAGGGTCAGAGATTGCAAACATACAAATGCACCACCAAGTTTGTCAAGCATCCAATGTTTAGGAGCATTGAGCCTCTTCAAGTGTTTCTTCAACCCTCTAGCCTGTAATTCACCATAAAAGCAGCAACCAATTAAACAAGAGGGATGAGAAAAACATCTGAAAATTCTACAAAGATGTAGATGCTATCGTTAAATCATGCACAGGTTAAAACAACAGCAAGACACCCAGAAGGAAGATGAAGGGAAACAAATGAACAAAGACTTACACAAAGGTGTAGTAATAAATAAATAAAAAGGCTTCAATTCAAAATCCAAATTAGTAAAAATCATTCACAAGATCTTAAAGAAAATAGACAAAAAAATGGGCCAAATTTAGCAATCATCACTGACACACAAACGATAACAGTAAATACAATTTTCACTTCATTGTGCAAAACAAAGTAACAATCATATCCCACAAATTCAACGGTATCAAAACCAACAAGAAACAATGTAAGCCCATGTTTTCTTTTAAGACGTCAACTACACAACACGATTAAGCATCACTGAGACAAGATGAAATCCTATGAGCTAGCTAATCCAACAACAAAACCAAAACCAAAGAGCACATAACTTAAACGTTGAATTTTAAAAAAATAAAAAAACAGCTAACCATTTTGCAAACGTAAAGTTGAAAAGGTCAGTAACTCTGCTAGCTGCGCCTCTCTTGAGCCTCTTCTCCTCTCTTACGGCTTCCAGGTATAGACTGGTAGAGAGAGCTGCGAAGGCTGTATCTATTAGGGTTATTATTATTGATATCTTAATTAAACCGGGTCGGGGTAATGTTATTGGGCCTAGAATTTTCTGGACTCTGGTTGGGCCCAATTATTTCATCATTAAGCCATGTCTATGTTTGTATAGTAATTTTAGTGGTTACGTGCTCAGCGTTGTTTAACAAAAAAAATGATATAATAGTTGCCCGGAGTTTTGGTTTTTGTTTTTTTTTAATGTTAAATTTATTTGTTAAAGTTTTTTTTTAATTATTTTTTATTTATAAAATATTAAATTAGTGTTTTTTCTATAATTTTAATGTGTCGATATTAAAATTTAAAAATATATTTAAAAAAATATATTTTTAATCGAAATGCATCATTCACCACATTATTATAGTGAAAAACATATTTTTTAATCTAAATCTCATTTTTATATTAATGCATCTCTTTATTATTTTAAATAAATTTTAATAGTAAGCACTATTTTAAGATAAAAACCTATGATCTTTCAAAAATAAATTGTAGTAAAAAAATATTAAAATAATATCTCAATATTTTATATGTGGATGAAGGGAAAATAAAATCAATTAATACAATAAAACAAGTAAGAAGTCTATTAAAAATAACAAAATAATGCATTTTTATTGAGCAATCATGAGCACATGTTTTTATTTTATTTGCATATTAGGTATATAATAATTAAAAAAAATTTAATATTTTCATAATAACCTATAGTATTATTTAGTAACTATACTAAAACTAAATAATAATTGAATTATCATTTTAAATATTTAATTTACAGGCATATCAAACAAAACTTAAAAAGAAAAAGTTCTTAATTAAAGAAAAAAAAGACATAGAATGAGGCTAGGCTAAGTGTAGCCTCATATTTGGCCCAACAAAAAAGTCTTGGAGACATCGGCCTGCTTATTATTATTTTGTATGTTCAACGGTAAAAGATATACTGTACATCATTTTATTTTAAAAAAAATAATTAAAAAATGTTATTTATTAGTATGGTAATTATTGATTTTTCAAGAATGTTTTTACTTGAAAATATATCAAAATAATATTTTTTTTATTTTTAAAAATTTACTTTTTATATCAGATCATCAAAGATAATTTAAAAATACTAAAAAATTATAAATTTAAAATAACAAAATTAATAAAATTTTATAATTTTATAAAAAATATTTTTAAAACAAAAAACAATCAACTCATTAGTTTTTAGCCACCTCTCTAAAGAAAAACAATTCGAGCTCTGATTTTTGTAACCCAAAACTCAACTTTCATTTTATTTTCTTCTAAAAACAAATAATAAACAATATAAAAAGCTCAACAAACCAAATAAACCAATTCTGAACCCCAAGTTCTTCTTGAGCAAAACTAGTTGTCTTGAAATGTCATCGTCCTTGCACTACCAAGTTCTTCTTTTCTTTATCGTCATCTTAGAATTAGATTGGAACTTAAAGACGTTAGATGCTGGACAGAAAGTTCTTCTATAAACCTCTGGCTGCACAGTAAAGAAATGGAAGGCAAAGCTAAAGGAAAATAATCTATCTGAAGAGCATACAAATTGCCTTCCAATCCTTAATCATAAATCATCGACTGCCATAGGTGAAGTTCTTAAGCATCGATGGGAGTTTCAGTTGTAGCACCGATCACTTTACATTCTGCATCATTGATGTTTGACTGAGATGCATCAAGCTCAGACATTGTGACGAGTGATAGACTTTAAGATATTCCTTTGTCTACAAGCAGACCTTACGTGATAATTTCAAAGTTTTATGGAATAAACTGTCGTAGATTTTGACAATACGAACTCCGAGCTTGAAAATTGCTAAATGAGAGTGAAGGTGTCGTCATTTAAGTGGCTTGTGCAGTGATTGCGGCCGCACTCACAAGTAGTGTTGAAGATTGTTGATGTTTCTCCCTCATGATCCTCCTCCCAGCTAGAGAGGGTTCCATGGATATAAACTTCCGGGTCAAATTTAAACATGACAAAATGCTGCAATCATCTCAGACTTTTTGAGTTTATTGCGTCAATCAACACTTGAACCGAAAGACATGGTTTCAGTGCTCTTGTTCTTTATGCTGTTGATAGGCTTTCCTACTTCGTAGTGCGTGGGTTTTCTTCCACATTACGCGAAGATTAATCATAGTGGGAACTCTGTATATTATTTAAAAATACGTTATTGGATGGAGGCTTGTGTTCCTTTTTGCAAATATAACCTTCAAAATACACCTTCTTGTTGGTTAGATTACAGCTCGAGCAGCAGATGAAAGTAACACTACCAGATGATTTTTTGTTTTTGGAATCTACAGAACATGCATGTGACGATATCCTTTGATCCTTGTCCTTGAGGCATGTATCAAAAGGCATGTGGTTTTTATTAGAGAGTGCAAAGGTGTTATATTCCATCAAGGTTAGTGTACAAATTAATTTAAAGGAATGTATACATTCCAACAGTTTGATATTTACATCCATCTCTTCTACCTAATACCCACAAGTTCAGAAGTAAGTTGTACTCAAAGTTGCATTTTCTCATGCTGCTTCCACTGTTAGCTACAGTGATAAGACCCGACATGGGATCAACCTGGCTCCAGCTTGATTCGTGCGTCAACCGATCGAGTTTATCGGGTCAACTCAAGTTTTTTTTTTTTAACATATAAAACTTGAAGAGTTTTTTGAATCTTATAGCCAAGCTTTCGTCAACGAAACAAGCCTTTTTTCTTCAATAAATATTGTCTTATTATAATATGCTCTCAAGCACTGAAGATGGCGGTGAAGGAGGAAACAAGTGATAATGACGGGAGTAAGATGAACAGAAGGGAGAAAATTATAGGAAAACGGATGTTTGTAATGCATTGTTTGGCATTGGCCGGTAGGTGTACTGTTCTTGTGTGAAGCTGAAGAAACAGCAGAAAACCTCTTGAAGTTGTTCGGAAGCTGGCTATTGGCAGTTTTTATAGTTGAGCAGTTCAAAGATGACTTGTGGCCCTAGAAACCGTTAACCTCACATTAGGGAAATTAGGTCTCAAATCATATTACTAGTTATAGTGAGAATATCAGACAAGGAAAGATCCAACGGCCTTGATCTTGTTTTCATCAACAACCCAAATGGAGAGGTGGTCTGCGATAATTAGCTAAAACAAAATCAGAAAAGCGTGAAGTGTCCATCAATTAGATGTCCTATAATACAACATTCTTCACATGAACACCCTAGATATTCAACCTTATTATTTGATGTCCAAAACAAGTAACGAAATAGCTTAGCATCATGTCGCAGGGTTTGATTTGGTAACCAACTTGGGAAGGTCGGTCTTTGCATCACGAAGAATTTAACCAAAAAAAAAAATAATAGAGTAGGAGGGTTTTTTTTATTGTAGTTCTCCTCACATAATATTATTTATTTGCATGGTTTTTTTATTTTAATTTCATTTTTCAATGTTAGATTTAATGAAGATTTAGTTTTATAATTTTTTTTAGTTTATTTTTTACACAATTATCCCAAACTTATAATCAAAATCACAAATTTAATAGGTTTACTCAATTGATTTTTTTTTTAATTTTATAATTCAATATTGAGTTGATTAAAAATTAAATTTCGTGATTTGTTTCGGCTTGCTTTTTATAAAGTTATCCTCATATCATGACTCGGGTAACGAGTTAGGCGGGTTAAACCTAGTTGACTTGAATTATTTTTTTGTGTCTTTTTTTAATTGATTTTTTTTTTAATTTTATCTTTTAACACTAGGTTGATCAAGAATTGAACTTCATAATTTTTTTTAATTTATTTTTTTGGGTTATTATGGTTTCATGACTCGAGTTGTGGATTTAGCTAGTTGATTCATGTTATTTTTTGAGTTTTTTTTTTAATTATTTTTTTTTAATTTCAACCTTCAACATTGTGTTTATTGGAAATTGAGTTATGTAATTTGTTTTGATTTTATTTCTATGTGGTTTTCATGATCTTATAACTTGGTATATGGATTGGCAGGTTAACCCAAAGTTACTCAAATCAATCTAATATGTTATCATATCGATGTTTATTAAAACATCTCATCTTAAATATTTAATTTAACTTAAATTATGTTTTTACCAGTCATTCAGGTTGTTTTTGGACCCGTTAAAATGACCGAGTCTCATCAAATCAATCCTCACACGATTTAAATTTGCTTTTTCTAATAGAAAAAAACATTAGCAACACCTATATATTTTTTTATGTTAAAAAATAAAAAGTTTCATCCAACCCTCAGCGCAATAATTCATAGTTATCAAACACGGTCCGGGATTTGACCTGGCCAAAGGTTTGGGTCTTGGGTTACACAGGTTGACCCGGGTCAACCCGAATCAACCTTAAAAATTTTAAAATATATATTTGAAGTTTTAATATTTCATATGAAAAATTAAGAAACAATCCATGTGGATATAGACTATATATGTTGTAAATAATGAAGTTTAAAAGATTATTTCAAAAGATTTTTTTATCTCACATTGACAACATACTATCTTATTTTTTTAAGTTGAAGTATTTAAACCAAAAAGATTTTTTATCCTATGTTGAAAAAATATAATTTTTTTCTTGTGCTCATAAAGTATATATACCAAAGGGCTTCAAATCTCACATTAAAAAAATAATTTTTCTCTTGTGAATATAAAGCATGTACACTAAAATGCTTCAAATCTCACATTGAAAAAAAAAATATTCTTCTAATATTAATATAATGAACTTTGAAATGAGTTAACAACCAACTAAAAAATATGAAATAAAAGTTGTTTTTAGCGAGGAAAAAAAACATATTTGAAAAAAAAAATAAGTTTCTATTAAGTTTTACCAGGTCACCGGATCCTGAATTGATCTGTCAGGTCATGATAGGTTCGATAACTATGCAATAATCTAATTATAACTAGAAAAGAATATGGTCATTGAGTTTTCTTTTGGAGTTGATTGAGTTTTCTTTTGGAGTTGAATGAATTCCTCTTTCTGGTTAGAGACTGCTGCGACAAGAGTTGTATAGTTGGGAGTTCTTGTTAGCATGCAAAGTGTAAGAAAATTTCAAGTTCCCTCGTAGACAAAACTACCTCTTGGTAACAAGGAAAATGCGTAATGGCAAAAAAGAGCGAGTAGGTAAAACTGGTGAACGAACAGTCAAGAAAGATGTCTCTATTCATGAAACAGTTTAGTGTCAGAAAACGTTTGCCACATCGGTGATGCCATACAAACATGGACCTGGACTTGTAGACTCTAGAACCATTTGGATGGTTTTGTGAGCTCCTAGGGATTCCCCATTAAATTTCTCAAGGTCAGAAGACAGAAAATGAACTAGAGAGAGAGAGAGAGAGAGAGAGAGAGGAGTTCGTCGCTGGTGAAGAAAGAAAACGGCTGAGTTAGTAGATGAGATGAGAGTCACCAATCTCTTGGGAAGGGGTTTTCCTCTTGACATAGTGGTGGGTGAAAGATGGGAGATGGCTTTCCCTCACTACTTTTTTAACAAGCAATTCTCCTACCTGGAGAACGGTAGGCCAACAGTCAACAGAAGACTCACGCCCTTATTAAATATTGCTAACTGAGTTTTAATTTGAAATGAAGGCATAATGCTAACATGATCTTGTAGTACAATTCTTAACAGCAAGGGATATTGAAGATTGAAAAAAAAAAAAAAACAAATTACAAGGCTCCTCCTCATCAAGTCAAGCTCAAGATTCCACCTCAATATTCTCGGTAAAATTGTTTTGGATCGATATTAGGTTCTTAACTCTTGGATTATTATCATCAGAAAATGGCTTTCAGCATCTAACAGAGGGAGTTATGTTTAGTCGTAGTTATATATTAGATTATTAGTTTGTCATCCGTTAATGTGAGATCAATTTTTTTAACATAAAAAATATTTAAATGTTGCTAATTTATTTTCTAGTAAAAAAATTAATTATTAACTCAAAATATAATATATATTAAACAATATTTTTAAAAAATATTGATACCGCGATGACATATTAAATGTCATATTAAAAAATATTAAGACATCAACATATTAGATTTATATGGATTAACCTATCAAATCTACGACAGAAGTTATAGGACAATAATAATTATATAGAAAGCGAATCAAAATAATTATAAAGGTTAATTCTTAGTCAATCCAATGTTAAAGGTGAAATTGAAAAAACAATTATTAAATTAAAACAAAAAAACAAAAAACTTACCCGAGTTAACCTATCAAACCTACATTATGGGTTATGAAATTAGAATAACTTTATAGAGAGCAATATGAAAAAAAATATAAAACTCAATTCTCAACCAACCTAATATTAAAATATAAAATCAGGGGAAAAAATTACAAAAATGATATAAAAACAATCTAAGTAAACTTTGGCTAACTTGTTAGATTCGTGACTTGTGTCATAAAATTGAGATAACTTTATAATAAGAAAATAAAATAAATTAGAAAATAAATTTCCAACATATCTAATAAACTGACTTGTTGGAGGGTGAAATTGAAAAAAATTATTTAAAGAAGGATAAAAAAAAATAAATCAACTCAACCTGGATCAAACCTACCAAACTCCCAACCTAGATCATGAAATCGGAATAATCCCACAAAAATAAATTAAAAAAAATTACAAAGCTCAATCGAAAAGATATTCAATTAAAAAAGGTATAAAAAATAAATATAGTCAATTTAAGTCAACCTATCAAACCAGTGATATAAGTCATTAGATCATGATAACTTCATAGAAATAAAATAAAAAAATAATTATAAAAGTCAATTTTCAACCAACTCAATATTAAAGAATAAAATAATAAAAATCAATTAGAAAAAAATAGCAAAATAATTACCCAAGTAAATAATATATTACAAAGTCTCATTTCTAATAGACCTAATATTGAATGTTAATATTGGAAAATAGCTCTAGAAATTTTCATTGATTAAGAAATGGAGAATCATCCAAAACTTCAAAATAAATTTTTGACAATTGCATAAATAAATTTATGATAATTACATAAATATTATTTTTGATTTTCATGTATAATTGGAACTCTTCAATAACATATTACTAATCTGTTTTTTCATCAACTATCCAAAGTGTAGCTATTCCAAACTAGTAGTGGGCTGATAATAATTAAAGAAATTATTTTAGTTGACTAATAGAATTTACCTATTTATTATATCATTGTTTTTCCTATATACAAGCTATAATTTTAAATGCTACTTTTTAATTTCTTTTTATTTTTCAGACATCAATTTACCATTGTACACGCATATTACCAAAAACGAAACCATTAGTCATGCATGATTAGATGAGAAAAACAAAAAAAAAGGTAATATTCGGGAAAAAAGAATTAAAGAAAGGAAAGATTAATAACATACCTAACAAGAATATCTTGATATATTATGAAACATGGTGTATATCATGGTGTATATAAGAAAAAATAGAAAGAAGAAAAAAAAAAGCTTTGCATATATTATGAAACATGGTGTATATAAATTTATATTATAAATATAATAGGAAAAAAATCCCATTATAAGGTTAGGATGGATTTTATTTGAAATTAATTGATTAAAATTACTATTCTAATATTAGAAAGGAAAGACCAGAATATGTTTGATTCAAAAGAATATATAGTTAATTAACGATGGATGCCTTAGTCGTCTAACTCTCCACATGCACCTTTCTCAAGTTTGTAAAGCTAAAATGTTAGTTAATTAGGTCTGAAAAGTGATCAAAACCCGAAACGCCCTAAATAAAGAACAAATCAACAAACATTGTCAAAAAAATCTATAACAAGATTACCAACCTCTTCTGTATATCCCAAAGTACATTGCAAAATCAACTTTTAATTACTTATAATTAACCCAACTCCCTTTTTTCAGCTAGGTGGCTAGGGTTTTGGATGATTCGATCAGTATTCCCATTAGGGTTACTAAATTTCTGTTTAGTGACAGGACCTTTGTATCTTCATAAAAACAAGCAGCTGTTTTTTTTTCTTTTTTTTCATTTCATTTACTAGCTAGATGCTCTATAGGTAGAAGCACTGTGTGTATACAATAATAAATTAGAGAATTAAAAAGAAAAGCTAGGTGGGTTATAAGTAGACGTTGTAGGTTAGAAACTTGGGAAGATGTTGAAAGCAGAACGAAATTCACCCTACCAAGCAACCTCACCTCCCTCTCTCTCACACACACACACAGAGATATGCGTATAGATGATTACTTATAAACGTTTGTTAGCCTAGATGTTGCATCAATCGCTGGTAGAGGTCTGCCCAAACCTTCCTACTCTCTAACGAATCGAAAACACTTCTCTTCTCCCTCTATACCTCCTTATATTCTCTTTGGCATCGATCTCCTTCATCTCTCCAATCATCTCTTTGGCTAAACAATCAAACATCTCTCTCTCTCTCTCTCTCTCTCTTCCTCTCTCCCTGTAGTTACATATATATGCTTTGCTAGCTCTTCTTTGCTTTAGCAAGAAGAAGGTACAAGAATTGAAGGTAGAAGAACTCTTGTTCTTGAATTGAAGTGGCACTATAGCTATAGCTGGGGTTCATATATTCAAGTACTGTATAAATATCGTGTTTTTGGTTCTTGGGATTGGATTCTTTGATTGTTGTATTTAGAAGATAAAGAAAAATGTGTACTAGAGGCCATTGGAGGCCTGCTGAAGATGAGAAGCTCAAGGAGTTGGTTGAGAAGTATGGTCCTCATAATTGGAACGCGATCGCCGAAAAGCTTCATGGAAGATCAGGTGAAAATTTAAACCTAGAGAGAAACTAATTTTTATCCTCACAAATATTTTCATTTCAATATTTTTTTATGTTGTTATTTAGAAACAACTGGGGTTTGGTACTGTATGCAAAAGCTGAGATATACTTATAACTAATGGAAATTAAAAGGGAAGCTGACCATGACTGTGACTAAAAACTAACAAAACGAAGTTTGAACAAATTGAATCAGGGAAGAGTTGTAGGTTGAGATGGTTTAATCAGTTGGATCCAAGAATCAACAGAAGTCCTTTTACCGAAGAGGAAGAAGAAAGACTTCTTGCTTCTCACCGAATCCATGGCAATAGATGGGCAGTAATTGCAAGGCTTTTCCCAGGTCGCACCGATAATGCAGTGAAGAATCATTGGCATGTCATCATGGCAAGAAGATATAGAGAAAGGTCTAGGCTTCATGCAAAAAGAACTGCTCAAGCTTTGGTAAACGAGCAAAATTTCTCTTCAAAACCAGACATGCAGATAAACTGTGAGACGAGGAGCTTTTCTTCATTTGTCAAGAAATATTGTGAGAAATTCGGCCAATATCCTTTGATCACTCACAGCTACTTACCGGCTTTTTGGAAAGAGTTCTACAATGGCGACGATCAAAGTAACTGTGAAGGTAACTAGATCGAGCTAGCTAGCATCATGGTGATGTGCTCTTTATATACAGTTCGGGTTCTAGTTTTACAATATTGATAATAATTTCTTACCTCTTACTGCTCATGTTCCTTACAAACATGGCAAATATTGCAGATCAAAATCGGTCCATTGAGTTCTACGATTTTCTCCAAGTAAACACGGACTCCAATAAAAGTGAAGTGATAGACAACGCAAGAAGAGAGGATGAAGAGGTAGATCAGCAGGAAGTCATATTGGAACATCAGAGCAAGGCTGGCGTTCCATTCTTTGATTTTTTCTCAGCTTGAAGATCTTCATAGTACAGCTTGGTGGTGTGTCAGATGAGTGACCAGCAAATGCACAGTAATCATATACCTAATTAGTTCCTCAGTCTTGTTTCCTAGCTACAACTGCATTGACCCAAGAAATATTTAAGGGGAGAAACATGTTCGTACGTAGCATATGTAGGGAATATTTCATATACATAACAAGACGAAGTTTTATGGAAGTTGCTAATCTAAATTAAATGTCAAGATCATCTACCTTTGTTGTTTACCGTCCTAGCACGTAAAGCTATATTTTGCGAATATTGGTTCGCTGATTGCAAAAAATTAACATACAATAATATATATATATATATATTGATTGTTAATTAGTTCTTCATCTTCTCTATCCGAAGCGATTTTAGTGTACAAGGAAAAAAAAAAAGTTGTGATCTAATTAAGGAGTTCTGATCAGTTGATCAGTTCTATATAAGGAATTCTGGCATGGCTTTTTCTTATCATCAGTTCTTAGTTTACAAATACATGAAATTTCTCTGATCCCTAGCTAGATTGAAAAACTTGTGAAACTATAATCAACATTGTAATTTATTTTAACATGCATGGCATCAGTTGGAAGTTGGACGTTCTTGACATGGAATGTAACAGAAGGGAAATTTAGGTTTCAATATATATTTAGCTTGTTAGGATGCATGGCTATTTTTACATATGACATAAGAACTGCTATGATCACCAAATGATTTAGCAATTATGAATTAATCCAGGTTTTTCTAAAACCAAATAACTAAGTTATACTTGTTAAATATTCCAAAGAAAAAAAAAAGGCAAGGGTTTAATTGATATTGTATAACGTAATGAATTAATAAAAAAAAATCAATTTAATCAAAATATAAAGATTATGTATATAGATTAAAACAAAAAAAATTAAAGAGATTATTCTACCTTTAATAAATAATAAAACAAAATAACCCTATATATATTTTTTATTAACGTGGGTGTCCGGGCCAGCTTGTACGCACCTCAACTAATCCCATGAATCTTGAAGTAAACAACCATATAAGCCTTCAATGGCTCTGAGAGGACTCGAACTCATGACTATTGGGGAGCAAACTTAAAATTTGACCAGTTGAACTACCCTGCAGGGTTACCCTATATTTTCTTTTTTATTATTATTAACATGGGTATGCGGGCTAGCTTGCGCGCATCTCGACTAATTTCATGGGCCCAGAAGTTAATGACCATGTAAGTCTCCAATAACCCTGAGGTTTCTAAAACTCGAACTGGTAACCTCTAAGAAGCAAACCTAGAGCCTGATCAGTTGAGTTACACCCCTCAAAATTGATTATCCTATATTTCTTTTTCTTTTTTTTTTATTAACGTGAGTGTCTGGGTCAGCTTGCGCGTACCTCGACTAATCTCACGGGTCCTGAAGTTAACGACCATGTAAGTTCCTAGTAACCATCTTATGAGCAACCACAAGGCTCAAACGTGAAACCACAGAGGGAGCAAACATTTTAGGCTCAAGATTTTATCATTGAACCACCTCCTAAATAGTTGTTATCCTATATTTTTTATCAATATGAGAGGTGGTTCTTTAATATTTTGATATTATCATGGATATATTTAATAAGATCTCATTTGTGTGTGCTTCTACCTCCATCAACAACTTGATTGGATTGTATTGAAAACATCTTTCTTCATTTTCAATTTATTGGTAACATACTAACTGATGTTTGATGAATTCTTGACGCTTTAACTCAGTTTCGGTTTGGTATCATGTCTTTAAATATTTATGGGATTGATATTGAACTTCATCCTAACATGTATATAATCAATCTTTGGGAGCAGTAGCTTTCTGCCTTCTTCACGTATGGGATATCTTGAACCCCATCCTGGTGCTAATTAGTAATATATTTAAAAATATAGTTACTGTTATTTTTTTAAAAAAAATTTATTTGAAAATATATTAAAATAATATTTTTTTATTTTTAAAAAATTATTTTTGATAGCAGAGTAACAAAATAATCTAAAAATACCAAAAAATATTAATTTAAAATAAAGAAAAAATAAAAATAAAAATAAAAATAAAATTTTAAAATATTAAAACAAACAAAAAATAGTTTCTGATTGAGCAGGAACCTAAATTTCGGAAGTTTTGGTCATTTATTTATTTATTTGGTTATTAGAAATATGCGAGGGATTGCAGTACACGCATAACTTTACAAGCTCCAATAATGCCATCGAAGATATAATTTTACAATCTGACGTAACCTGTGGAAATCGACATGACGATCTTGACAGGACTTATAACTACCCAATACAATTTAACCCTAAAACAGTGTACTTGGATGGAGTTCTTAGCTTGGTTTTTCAACATCTGTTTTGTTAGATGCAGATTAACGAGGCTGACTTTATTTGCAGCGTTGAAAGTATTTTTTTGGGATAAACATAAATAAAAAACGTGTAAGAAACGAACTTAGATTTTGATGCTATTAATTTATCGTAATTGAAATTATTTCTAATTTTTTTAAAATTTATTGTGTTTCTTCTAGCTATTATTTGAATAGCTATTTCAATAATAAATTAATCTGATTAATTATTATTATTATATATATATATATATATAAAAGCATATGTCTCGGATTTAATATCTAGTTAATGCACTGGATAATTAATAATCCAGAACATAAAAATTTATTGTACAATATTGATATTTAAAGCTCCTCGGGGAACTGGATAATTTATTGAAGTGATATCTGTTTCTTTTTGATACATGAAGAGTTACTTCTTTAGTCAAAATCAACTAAACAGGGTGCCTCATACCTGCTATACAAAGCTGTATAAAAATTTAAAAAACAAATTGACAAACCTAGCTCAACCCAACCAGTCAACCTAGTAACTAATCAATATGAAACTAAACTTGGATTAAATTTTATATTTAGTATTTATTTAAAAATATA
Organism: Populus davidiana; assembly: GCA_030145905.1. Taxonomy (NCBI): domain Eukaryota; kingdom Viridiplantae; phylum Streptophyta; class Magnoliopsida; order Malpighiales; family Salicaceae; genus Populus; species Populus davidiana. The sequence continues at coordinate 7,768,028 of CM057803.1, forward strand.
ATAAATATTGTTTTTTAGTGAAATTTTTTATTTAAAAATATATTAAAATAATATAATTTTTAAAAATTTATTTTTGATACTATCACATCAAACAACTCCAAAACATTAAAAAATTAATTTAAAACTGAAAAGGTTTAAATTTTTAAAAAAATACAAAAGAACCTCAACATATCATTCAATCAGAAATTATCGAAAGTTGCACTTGAGATCTTGGCCTAGCGGTAAAAGGGGCTTGTTTCCTTCATTTGCACCAGGGTTCAAACCTCATTGTGCATGTCTGTCACCCCACAGTGCTTTACATGTTCACTGAGTTTGCAGGATGTTCACTGAGTTTGCAGGATGTTCAGTGAGCTATGAAATTAGCCGTGGTATGTTCAAGCTGGCTCGAACATCCATATAAATAAATAAATAAATAAAAAATTACCGAAAGTTCCAGTTCAACGCAAGGCATAAATAACTGCACAAAACAAGTTTCCAAGTTTAACAAATTAAGCTGATCGATCATAATCATTAACAGCTAAGCCTTCTTCACCATGCATGATTCCTTTCTCTCCACACAGAGTAGAGAGGAAAGAACACCAATCCAACCTTAACACAGCTAATTAATGAAAGGCATTTCCTTTTCTTCTGTAGATTTTGCTTTGCCCAGCTAAACTCTGAACAACAATTAACTACTCTCTTGCTCCTTCGTATAGCAGCACAAGTAAAGTATATATAGGTTGTGAAAGAACCATCTCAACCCAATAACTTAAATTTATAGATGAGATTTCAATAAATAATTTATATTATTCTCTAACACACCTCCTCAAATAAAAACTCTTTGAATTTAAAACTTGCACAGGCCCACATTACCTTATGCTTAATTTTTATTAAATAAATAGAGATGGTAAGATTCGAACTCGTGACTATTTGGTCATCAAAGCTCTGATACTATGTTAAAAAACCATCTCAACCCTATAACTTAAATTTTTAGATGAGATTTCAAAAAATGATTTATATTATTCTCTAACATATACTTGTTCAGCATATCCTGAACCTGGGGTGTGTATATACACACAGTAAATATACAGGATATATATATATATATATATACACTACATCTCAGCCAAAACCTTAATTTGTATCATGTTTTTTTCTCTTCAAGTGCCTAGTTTTGTCTCTTGAGAGGTACGGAATTGGAACTAGCTTAATGAACACCAGCATCAAGCTTCTGCTTCAATAGTTTAGATGCATATATTGCCGCTGCTGTTTTTTGGTGGATGTTTTCATCATTAATTCATCATCTCTCTCTCTTTTTTTTAAAAAAATTTCTTTATATATCTGTTTGATTTGCGCAAGCATCTAGAAACTGATCGAAAACGCAGGTGGGAACAAAGGCAAATGCACATGTAAAAATGCACATCATATCATATCATATCATATCGATACTCTCCTCTTACACAGCATGATCTCATATGGGATTGAAAGGTTAACAACCTCTAATCACTCAAAGATTTGACTAAAACTCTCCAATATGCTCACTCCAGTCCAGTATCAGATGATGAGTATATCCCCACTTGGTAATTTGTTAGTGATCAATCGGTTAATTAATTCTTGACCGTGATCCAAGGTGATGTGTGTGTAAATTAATGGCATTAATTGGCTTATAGGTGACATAATTTAGTCAACTGAACTTGTTGTTATATATACAGTATAATTAAGACGAGAAGACAAGTTGCATTTGAACTTCATTAATCTACGTTCTTGAATAAAATAATAAAAGCTACGCATATATTCTTACTCACCCAACTTGTCCAATAATGTCTTACATTACATTTTAAAAAAAATATATATTTTTTAAAATTAATATGTTTTTAAAATTTTTACTTACCACTTTTCTTATACAGTCATATATATATATATAAAACAAGAAAAGGGGGAAAAAACAATGTAATAAAAATTTTGGATTGGGTTTAAAAATTTAAAATTTTTAGAATCTTAAGAAAATATCTCCTAATTTAATTAAGAGAAGACTAAGCTAGCATTTGGGAACACAGGCAGATATTGTTTGGTAAAAAAAAATTATAATTAATTTTTTTATATTTTTAGATTGTTTTAATAAGTTTATATTAATTAAAAATAAATTTTAAAAAAATAATATTTTAATATTTTTGAGCAAAAAACACTTTGAAAAGCAAGTAATACCACATTATTAAACTAAAGCATTAAAACACTTCTCATTCCAATTAGTGTTTGAAATTATGGAAAAATCCAAGAAATATCACCTAATTAAGAGAAACCAAAGCAATATTTCTTGGAAAACTTCCAATAAATATTACCTAATTACGGAAAATTTCCAAGAACTATCACCTGATTAAGAAATATTAAGAAAAAAATCGCAGATTGCTAGCATATATAATATAATATTGGGTTTCCTGATTAAAGAAATATCACCTAATTAAGAGAAACTAAAGCAATCTTTCCTTCCATTAAAATCCTCAACTTCCGAGAAGATAATCCACTGACCTAATAAGGGCAGGTGGGCTACAACATCAAATGTTGGATGCAACGATTTGTGAGCGGCCAAGTTTGCAACTGAAGGCCTCTGTTTATAAGGTTTCAAGAAAAATAAATACAAAGATCCTCGCGAGGAGCAAAAGTTAACAAATGGGCCATCAATTAAAACTTTCTTTCATTGATTCGGGAATGGCCATAGGACACATAACTTAGGTTGATTCAGTTATATTTTTTTAAAATTATTTTTGTAAGATTTAATATTTTTATGTTTTAAGCCTTTAATATTGGGCTAGTTTGAAAATTAAATTTCATAATTTATTTATTTATTTATTAGATTATTTCAATGGCATGATCCATTTTACAGGGTTTGATGAACTTATCCGAGTTTGCTGGTTTTCTTTTTTTTGTTTTTAATAATTTTTGTTATTTTCCTTTTTAGTTTCAATATTCTACATTTGAATTGTTGGAGATTGACCATAATACTTTTATTTATTTTATTTTTATAGAGTTATCTTGGCCTTATGACTTGGGTCACAGGTTTGACATGCTAACTCGGATTAATTCATATTATTTGTTTAGGTTAAATTTTTTAATTTTACCATTTAATATTGGGTTGTTTGAGAATTAAACTTTATAGTATTTTTTAGAGTGTTTTTTGTACAGATCATCATGATCAATATTTTTAATTTGGTTCATTTACTATAGTTACTTGTTTTTATAATGTAATTAAATGAAATTAGCTTATTGCATCCAATCAAATCTAAAATCCAAATCGCAAATTTATTTTACTTTTTTTAAATATGCTAGGAATGCTTGAATATCTGTTTTTATGCTAAAAAATCTTGGCCTGACCCATGAAATAACACAGATTACCTATGTAGTTATTTCTAATCCTTAATTAAGAACCTTTCAAAGAAATGGCAGCCACTTTCTTGCACCTAGTTCAGTCACTAGTTGAAACCTTTTCAACATTTTGGTGACCATAACCATGCCGCTAATTCTTCTTTAATCATCTCATTAATTAAAGGATAATTCTTTTGTTAATTAATTCTTCTATATGTACCCGACGGGCAGCTTAACTTCTGTACGGAGGAAAGGAAGTCTAGTGGTTGATGACGGTATGTATTTTGTTTACCAAATAAAAATTAAAAATTAATTTTTCTTTCCAAGAGTTTTGATTGGGTTATTGAGTTATAAAATTAATTTTAAAAAGAAAAAATTAAAATAATATTATTTTAATCTAATCGAGTTAACTATGAATCGTATGTGTGCAATTCGGTAGGTGATTCCCGATTAAAAATTGTAGCAGGACAAAAACACAAGACTTGAAGCATTTTGATTATCATTTAAAAAAAAAAAAAAAAAGACATGAAAACCTTAATGTGGAACATATACATGCTGGCATTGAAGGCCCAAAACAAAGTCAAAATTTAGCCAGGTACAAATTCAATTGAAGGACCGAACCAAGCCACATTAGAGAAAAACTACACCTGGAGAAGAAGTTACTGTGGCCCATGAGATAGAATACTGTTATACTATAATTATTATATTATTATTATATTGCTTCTTCCCTGTTAAAACTTTTAACTAGAAATTGAAGCCGAAATTGAAGGTAATATAGTCTTTTTACAATGTTACAATTGTTTTTCTAAGAATGGTACGTGATTAGTTTGATAATTTTAATTTTTAATATACAATAAAATTAATTATTTAACCTTGAAAAAAAAAATCGAAGGATAATTTTTATATTTTATATTTTTTAAAATAATGTAATTATTTTGATGCTTTAAAGACAAAAACAATTGAACTCTCACCTAAGGATTTTTTTTTCATTTTATATTATTTTTATTGTAATTTTCAAATGCATTTAAAGGCATTATTGTAAATTACATTTATTAAATATAATTTTAAAAAAACATGCTATCTTTTATGCGACACACACCCGTATGTTGATGGCCCTCGCTTTGTTCGAGCGGTGTATTGGGGTCATCCAGCACCAAACATTGTCTTTTAGAACGGTGCTTGAAAGGTCTCGATGTCCCCGACCAGATGAGGTAATGCATGTTCCAATATTTACGGCGGTTTGGCGCCAGCGCCATTTCTTACCCTCTTCTTCTTTCCCGCTACTTAGATTTTCATGCCAACCTCTTAAAAATTCAAGAACAACCCTTTAAATGTTTTTTGCTTTTTATATTTGGTCATTTTCTTTTTATTATATTTTTTATCTTGAATAATTTATTAAATTTGATCCTCATTCTTTTGATTTTATTTTTTTTAGTTGGGATCATTTTTTCTATTGATTTTGTTTTATGATTTTCACCCTCCTTTGCTCTTTTTTTTTTCCTATAAAATTTAATACTTGTTCTTTTGATTTCTAATTTTTTTAGCCTTGACAAGTTTTTATTTTCAGTTATAAATGATTTTATTTTACGAGTTCACCCTCCTTTATTTTCTTTCCAATCAAATTTAATCCTTATTTTTTTAATTGTTATTGCTTTAATAATTTTTAAAAAATATATTTTTAAATTGGCTCATAATAAACTTCTTCATTGGACTTGGATTTAGGGTTTTATGGGTTGTGGGTTTTTAAAATTTGACCAGCTTTAGGATATTTGCTCGGGTTTGGTTAGTTTTTACAAATGTTTTTCAATTTCAATTCCCTTCCACAAAAATAAACGAATCAGTTTCCTTCCTCAAAAATAATAACAAAAAATATATCTTTCAAAAATACAATTTTATTTTAATTTGCTTATGGCCAAAAATCCTAAAAATTATTTGAGCATTATTTTAAAATCTAAAATATCTTGGCATGTTTTAAAAACATATTGCATAACAAGTTTGTAAGAGTTTCAAAGGATTTTGGCCTATATTTTAAAAAATATTTAAAACTTATTTTTGACTAGAAAATATTATTCACTTTTAATGTAAGGATAAAAAACCTAAAAGGGGTCAATATCCAAGTTATTATTAGGGATAATAATTTATTTTTACTCATTTTAATATAAGGATTAAAAACATATATGGGGTTAATATCCAAAATATTATTGGGAATAATACAACTCATTCACTCATAATATAAGGATAAGCAAAATTGCAATGAATTTTATCTAAAATATTTTTGGATTGACGTGATAGCAAAAAAATTCAAGTTTATCCTGAAAAAAGACTGAATGATAATTGAAAACATTTCACCATTCTAGACCTAGGGGTGCTAATACCTTTCTCTTTATGCAACCATTCCCTTACCTAGAATTTCTAAAAGATTAATTAAGGTTTCTAGTAACTATAATATTAAGTAACAACTCCTAAACCAACCAAAGACCTTTAGAACTCACCAAGAAAGGGTCGCAACATCGCACCCCTACGAGGAGGGTACAACAACCATTGTAACCATAGATGACGATGATGATGATTGTCATAACACATTTTTGGGTTTCCCCCAAAAAATTAACCTTTTTCCTTTTAAAAATAATTAATAATAACAACAATAACAAAAAGACTGACAATTTAGCAAAAGCAAGTTGAGAAGGGTTTCAGATGTATAAAAGAATCAAGATGGAGTTTTTGACAAAACTTAGAGCCTAATTGTACCCCATTGTACCCAATACTTAAGAGATAATGTACATTCAAGGTCTACTTGAATCATTATTAGATGAATTTGCGTAAAAATTAAGTTCATGGACTTGAATAGATTTTTAATAGGTCAATTTGATTTAATCATGAGCCAAATTAAAATTTTAATTATGTTTAAGATTTAAATTGGGTCAAATTAAAAGATTTCATTAGGTGCAAGACTTAATTATACTTTTAATGGGTCAAATTAATTTTATTAGGAATTTAATTGGTAAAATATTAAGTTTCAAAGCCCAATTGAGCTTAATCGAGAATATTAGAACTTTAGAGGATGAAACCTAATTTTTACAAAGTTAATTGATTGAAATCAAGGATAAAATTATAAGAAAATCAAAGTTTTGGATTAATTAACAGTCAAATTGAAATATTTCACAATCAAGGATCCTTTTAAAACAAACATTAAATTTCGAGGACTCAATTTGGTTGAAAACATAGGTGAAACTGAAGCAAATTGAAATTTAAAATTAAATAATTAAAGATCAATTTGCATAAATCCAAAACCAAGAATCAAAATGAAAAGACGCTGTATTTCAGGGTTGATATTTGTGTTTGAAAATGGTAAAATCGCATAAAATTAAAAGTTTGAAATTAATTAAGGATGCAATTAAAAGAAATCTAAAGACAAAAGACTAAATTAATTTTTAGTCAAATCTCTAATTAAAACCCTAATGGTGTCAAAACAACATCGCTTTATTTAAATGAAACAATGTGTGTTGACTAAAACAATTTGTTTTGTTACAAAACGACGTTGTTTTGACCAACATAAAAAACAAAAAAAATGTGCCAGATGACTTGTCGTTTAGCCATTGTTCATCATCTTTCAATTTTTGCACCTGAAAGGTTGTTCATGTGGCTATTTTTCAAGGACATTTAATATCTCATCTCTCCACCAAACATAACAAACAAGACTCCACTCTCATGGCTAGACACCGTACTATTCCCCAGCATAATTCTTGTTGGTCGGTCACCTTTGTAGCTGGTACAACGCTACCCTAAAGTGGCTTACCTGATCAGCTTTGGTAGCTAAATTTCACAACTTGTGATTTTTGCAATTGACATCGTGACGACTTTTAAAATTTTCAAAATGTGAAAGAACAAATATCTGACATCTTGTTCTTAGGGAAAAAAATATCTTGTTTAAGGAGTTGTCACCTAGTATTATGGTTACTAAAAACCCTAACAGGTCAACATAGATTCTATGGTACGGGATTAGTTACGTAAAAGGAAATATATTATAACCCCTAAAGCATTCTACCTGAGGTAAACTGCATTGTTGGTTTTATCTTAAATTGCTAAGGATTTGTTGTATTATGCTATTGATGATCTGCTTATAATATTTCTCATTCTAACGCCAGTGAATATTCGCCTATGAGTCCAACATAACAACTTATTAGGACTCTAACTTTTGATCCAACCGTCAGCAAGATTGAGGTCGATCCTTAGAAAGGTCAACTATATAAATCACACATAAAAGAAAAGACTTAAAGAGAGCTTTGAGATGTGATATTGAGTGAGTGATTATTCATCTGCGAATATTTTCAACTCTGGCGTTGGTAAATATTATATAACCTAAAAATGGTATTCCTGACTCTGATGACAGTGAATAAATCCGTAAAATTCAAATTAAATGAAAAGGAAAATTATATTTTAATTATACTTTTTTTTTTAAAAAAGCATACATTTATTGCATATTAGATTCGCATTCCACAGTGACCAGAGAATTAATCTGCGGGTTACTGTGCACATGCACAGTAACCGTGAATTAATTAGCGAGTTACTGTGCACAGCGGCGGAACTGGCTGTTTGCGGTGGCCGGCGATGCTGTTTTCCTCTCTCTCTCTCCTCTATTTTACTCTCTTCTCTGCTTCTTCTTCTTCTTCTTCTTCTTTTTCTATTTCGCTCTCTCTCCCTTCTCTTCTGCTTTCTTCTCTCTGTCTCTCCCTTCTCTTCTCTTCCCCCTCTCTTTGTCCCTTCCATTCTACTCCCCCTCCCCTGTTTTTATAGGCAAAAACAAGGGGGGGCGACGTGGTGGGGCGACCACTGTTGGCCGCCCCTCCACTATCCCTTAATACATGCTTTAATACATGGAAATCGGGGCAAATGGGTGTCCCTTTTCGGTGTCTTTTTAAAGGAAGGCGGCGTCTTATTGAAGGCGAACGTGGCGGTGAACAGAAGAAGAAAAATAATTCTTCTTCCCCTGCTTCGCTGCGTGTCCAGGGGAAGAAGATGATGGTGTCGTTCAAAACGGCACCGTTTTGAGCTTTCTTTGTTTTTTTTGTTTTGTTTTTTTTTATGGGGACCCAAAAATGGGTTACAACAGTTGCCCCCCTCTTTACAATGCTTACGGAGCAAAGATTTGTGCATAGTAAGTGTTGTAAAGAAAAAAAACATTGGTCTTCCGAAACTGGTCGTCTCAAAATTTGATTGACCTAAAACTTCAACCGGACCCAAAGTCCTGTGTATGGTTGGGCTAAACTGAGATTCCTTTCGCCAATCCCCTTTAACCCGAAAAAAAGGAAAGAATGTGAAGTGTGGTCTCATTATAATGGGTGACCTACCCAGATATAAAACATGGAGAATTGGTTGTATTGTAATGGGTGACCTACCCAGAAAAATGTTGGTGAGGGCTCAAAGGCGCACTCAAAAGGAGGTAGGGTTACAAAACGCTCTACCTGAATGGTGGTGGCTCAAAGGCACACTTGGAATGAGTTGAGGGCTCAAAGGCACACTTAAAAGGAGGTAGGGTTAGAAAACGCACTACCGAAGGGATGAGGGCTCAAAGGCGCACTCAAACGGAGGTAAGGTTAGAAAACGCACTACCCAAGGGATAAGGGCTCAAAGGCGCACTCAAAATGGAGGTGAGGGCTCAAAGGCGCACTTAAAATGGAGGTGAGGGCTCAAAGGCGCACTCAAAAGGAGGTAGGGTTATAAAACGCACTACCTAAAAGATGATGTTGAAACAATGATTGTCAATGTTGAAAAGCAAATGCATTATGATTGATATGCATGTATACTTACCTGAGAAATATAGGCCCCCATTTTTTCATGGTGTCTTTCTTTTCTCTCAAAAGTTGTAGTATTGGTAGTAAACTTCGATGGCTTTTCCACTTTTGCTTACTCGGGTTACAACTTGTGATCTTGACCTCTGAGAAGGGTTTGATGTCATCATACATCTTTGTCCTTCACCCATTATCTCAAAAGTTACCAATTTTGCCCGACATTTTCCTTAGAACAGGAATCATGGAGCCAGCCCTACCATGTGTTTTTGATTGCCCCCTAGCTTGATCATGCCCCTCAAGTGTTCAACTTGGGTTTAGTTTGGGGTGAGGATATGTGAAAGTGGGTTTTTTGGTACAATGAAATGTTTTCATTTAAAATTTTTGGAACGTCCAAGTTATTCCAATCACAAAAATGATTTTGACATTGGTTCAAAATAAACTTGTTCTAAAAAATTCAAGTGATTCCTATGGACAGGTTTCTTGAAGTGATGAAAGCTTTTTGCTTTTGGTTTAAAGATGAAGTGACATCTGGTTGGTCACAAAAGGTTTAAATTTCAATTTGAGGGTTATTGAGAACCGAATTGATTCAAAGCATTTATTTTATTTGCATGAATAATGATTTGACCCACACGAGAAAGCACTGCCAACCTATCCAGATTGCTTGCCTTTGATCAGAAAGGGCTTTATCAGGTATATAATGTAGGCTTTGGCTATTGGTTACGAAGAAAATGGATATGTTGCAGGCTCAAAAAGTGTTTAAGGGATTTTAAAAACTAGGAATCACTTGTGCTTGTTTCCTGACCTTTGTCTTTTGAATTTGTTTTTTTTTTAAATGATTTGTCCTGCCCCCCAGTGTTGGGTTTGGGCTTTTCTCTTTGTTTTCTTCGTTTTTGTTTCGTTGAGAACAATCATATCAGTTGTTTTTATGAGAAGCTCAAATCTTTTAACCAATCGCAGTATTTATCTTCACTGTTTCATTTGGATGATAATGAAAGAAGAAACATTACATGATCAATTCCAGCACCCATCTTCACTGCTTTGTTTGGATGGTAAAAACAACAAACTCTCTTATTTTGCCCCCCAGTGTGGGGTGTGATCCTAGTCAAGGTTATTTCTAAAAAACGCTACTAGGCTCAACATGGGACTGCAAAGGATATATTTCAGTCTTGTGAAAGGATTATCAAAGATGGCCTTTCCTCATCTCAAATGCACTGCAGTGAGGATTGATAGGTCTTGCTTTCATGCGCGTATGCAAAGTGATTTATTCAGTCAAATAAAACTCAGCTTTTGAGTCACCTCATAGTGTTGTTTGTCTTTATTGTCTTTTCTTTCAAGTTTTCTAGGTATATGTGTACCTATTTAAGGAATCACTTGAATTTTCAAAATGCATTTGTTTTGGACAAATATCAACACGATTTTTGTTTTTGTACTCACTTTGGAGGTCCCAAAAAAATATCCTTGAAAACATATGAGATTAATGTATGGGTTTGGAAGAAAGGAACACCAAAGGATTCTTCATGTTGTAGTGTTGTGAGCAAAGTTGCGCTCAAAATGTTATTTACATGTAATAACAACAAAGAAGAGTGTGATGTGAACACAAGAAAACACATGATCTTATTTCACAAGAGAAGCTCATTAACAGAGAAAGTCTCATTCAAAAGCATTAACAAAAGGAAATAACAAGGCAGGCTTCATTCCTCTATTTTGGCAAATCTGTTCATAGGCTAAACTCCTCTCAAAAGCTCTGCGTAGAGGACTCAAAGACAATGCGGAACAACACCACGGTCAAAAATTCAAGCTATCATGCTGGACCATTGATGCTTTCCAATTCCCCAAACATTCCATCCTAATATGCTTCAAGCATGATTAGGCAGCGGGTTCGTATTCACATTGGGGGTGTCTTCCAACTCTATCCAACCAGCCTTGATTAATTGCAGAAGCTTTCTCTTGAAGGCGTTGCAGATATAAATGCTATGCCTAGTAATACCGGCATGGTATTCACATTTGAGTTCTAGCTTGTACCAATTAGGATAAGGTGGCTGCAGAGGTGTTAGAGGTTCTGAAGCTATTTGCCCAATACTTAATAGCTTTTGATACATCTCATTCAGGGGTAACGGTAGTGGAGGCAGTTGTTCTTGAACCCTTTGGAAATTTCCAATTTGGCTTGAAAGTTTTGGGGTTTAGGTTTTTGGATGTTGGCAATTTGGGATGGAGTATGGTAATTTTGGGATGTATTATTTTTACCCATGTAGCCATCTTCAACATGGTGAACCTCTTTTCTTTCGAAGCCTCTTTTCTCGGGTGGTGCAGAAATTCTACCACTCTTGACACCTTGCTCTATGCGTTCACACACTATCACGGCATCAGTGAATTATTAGGCTGAACTACCCATCATATGTTCGTAATATGGTGCTTTGAGTGTGTTGGCAAATAAAGAGACCATCTCTTTGTCCAGAAGTGGGGGATGTACTTGAGCAGCTAATTCTCGCCATCTTTGAGCATATTCCCTTATGCTTTCTTTATCCTTTTTCTCTATATTGGACAAACTGGTTCTGTCGGGCGCAATGTCCATGTTGTATTTGTATTGCTTGACGAAAGCATCCACAAGATTTTTCCAGTTGTGAATTTTTGTGTTATCCAATCTCATGTACCAACTCAAAGTTGCCCCACTTAAACTGTCTTGGAAAAAGTGCATTAGTAGTTTTTCATCATGTACTACCTCAGCCATTTTATTGCAGTAGGACCTAAGATGAGTCATGGGGCATTATGTTCCACTGTATTTGATGAATTCAGGAACACGAAATTTCTTTGGGATAACCACGTTTGGGACCAAACACATCTCTGCTGCCCGTACCGGGTCATATAAGTCTACCCCTTCAATGGCTTTGAGTCTGGCTTCGAGCGCCTCTATCTTAGCTTGATCAATGCTATCAGATGACTTAGCCTTGTGACACTTATTAGCAGATGCCTTCACAATTGTTGGGGATGGTGCAGGTGTCGTTGACTGCACAAATGTTGGATTTTGCTGAGATTCTTGACCATGTTCGCTCATTCTTTCCTCAGGCTGAACTGAAGTAGGAGCCGGATCAAAGGTGATCGGTTGATTAGAAGGACCTTCATCAGAGGTATTTCTTAGTGTTTGCTTGAGTAAGCTAGTGAGGTGAGCCACACTTATTTTCAGAGACTCCAACTCCTCGTGCAAATAGGCATCACGTTGAGCATGCTCTTCATCTTCCATGTTTCTTGCTCGAAGTCGGGTGTTGTAGACTTTTTGGGGACCTATATTTCAATCTGACATGTATGCATGTTAAATGTATGAACATGTAATCTATATGACGAACTCGCCCTTCGAGGGGTGACATATGGTCGCAACTCTTATATGATGAAACAAGAATCTTGATTCTTGCACAAACTCTACAATGAAAATTCTCTGAGCAACGGTCATTGTGTCACCCAAAAGTCTGGAGTTCAAGATGCTTCAAGAAGGGCTTGCTCGGATGCAAAACAATGTATACGGAGCATACATCCTAAAGGCTGGTTCTAATCTTTTTAAGTGAGATAAAAGGTAGGTTTACTACTTGGTCTCTAAAAAGGGTCTCTCGTTGTCCCAGTGATTACCCTCGTAAAGGCAATATAGGGGCCCAGTAGGTAATGGGTTGGCACGTGTCCAACTATTATCAGTCTAAGCACTCAACGAAGAGTTGGGGTTTACACAAACTTAAACCTTGACTAAAAGTCGTAAGGTAAGCTGCTAGTTCCCCCCTAACCTGAAGCTTGTGTGTGCTTTAAAAAAATTAACTATGTGATGCATGAGATAAATATGTACAAAAATTAAAGCGCACAACTAAATATGAACAAATATATAAAGAAAATGCATATTTAAAAATAAACACGCAAACCACAATAATAAAACACAATCATTAGACAAAAACAAAGCTTAGTCCACAAAGTCCCTAGTGGAGTCGCCATTCTGTCGCACGTGTGCGGCGGCGCGGCGATCGTCCACCCTCAAGGAAAAAATTGGAAATATTTATTCCTTAAAAAAAAAAAGGAGAGACATGGAATTCTTGTCTCTACAAGTGAAAATATGGACTGGGAGTCGCCACCTAGTATTCTGGTTACTAGGAACCTTAACTGGTCTTTAGAGATCGGGTACGGAGACTGGTTGCGTAAAGGGAAGGTATTAGCACCCCAACTACGCCCTACCTAAGGTAAGCTGCATTGTTTTAATGTCTGATAAAATCTAAGGTCGTGTTGTGATTTTTTATTGTTCGGAATACGCATTACATGTAATGTCATACCCCAGGTTCTATTGTCCAAAAAAAAATAATTAAATATCCGGAATATGCATTACGTGTAAAGTCATACCCCGGATACTAAGAGACAAACAAAATAAAATTTTTGTTGTTTTTGAAATATTGGCCAATATTCTCTTGACTTTAATAAACTGGTTATTAAAGCCAAAATGCATGCTAAAACATTTTTTTTGGTGTATGAAAAATACAATATGAATTTTTAGCTTTTGAGACACTTGGCCGTATGCACAAAAATATTTTTTTCTTTTTTTTTTTAATTTTTTTGTATTTTGTGGAAGTTTTTGACGAAAACCGGGTATTTGAAAATCAAATTTTTTGTATTTTTAACAACATAAAAAAATACCACCAAATATTAATCAAAATGACATAAAAATTACGCGGAAAAATTATAAAATGCTGAAACAAATATTTTTTATTTTTTATTTTTGAAATGGGCCTGATCAGGCCCAAATATATGGGTTGGGCCGAACCTGGCCCAAAGAAAGGGCTGGTACTGTGCACATAGCAACCGGGGTTACTGTGTGTACAGTAACCAGAGAATTAATCTGCGGGTTACTGTGCACATGCACAGTAACCGTGAATTAATTAGCAGTTACTGTGCTGTTAATTAATCTTCATCTGCTGCATAACGTAAACGTTCTGCATGCAGATGAAGCTGAACAAAAAAAAAACGACGGGAAAGGCTACCTGGAGCGGTGGTGATGCTGGTAGCAACTGATGTGGCAGGGGTGGCGGCGGCGGAACTGGCTGTTTGCGGTGGCCGGCGGTACTGTCTCTCCTCTGTTTTACTCTCTTCTCTGCTTCTTCTTCTTCTTCTTTTATTTCGCTCTCTCTCCCTTCTCTTCTGCTTTCTTCTCTCTGTCTCTCCCTTCTCTTCTCTTTCCCCTCTCTTTGTCCCTTCCATTCTACTCCCCCTCCCCTGTTTTTATAGGCAAAAACAAGGGGGGGGGGCAACCACTGTTGGTCGCCCCTCCACTATCCCTTAATACATGGAAAACGGGGCAAATGGGTGTCCCTTTTCGGCGTCTTTTTAAAGGGAGGCGGCGTCTTATTGAAGGCGAATGTGGTGGTGAACAGAAGAAGAAAAATAATTCTTCTTCCCCTGCTTCGCTGCGTGTCCAGGGGAAGAAGATGATGGTGCCGTTCAAAACGTCACCGTTTTGAGCTTTCTTTGTTTTTTTTTTTTTTTTATGGGGACCCAAAAATGGGTTACAACACCCTTAAGCACTTGTTCTTAAATGAAATTATTTTTATTAACTATATAGAGTTTAGGAAAAATGTTGGGGATACGCTAACAAAATTTTTATCGAAAGAGCTTGTGTATAATTTGATCAAGGGAAATGAAGTTAAAACCTTTTTTAAAAAAAAAAGTGTATTGATGATAAACCTACCTAATTGATTGGAGATTCTAAAATCTATGTTTAAAGAAAAAACTAGATCATGCAACATTTTCGGTAGCATTTGCAAACTAATTAATTTCATAAAAAAGTGTTAATTGTAGAGTGATAAAAGACAAAATATACTCTTAATGACTTTTATATCTTGATATACTAAGTGGAGTATAACATGATATTCTTAATAAAATATTAACTATATGAGTGAGAAATATAGTTGTTTCTTTTAGAATTTTAAAAAAGACTGAATTATCCATGACACTCGTAAATCTAAGAGTTGTTCGATGCCAAAATGAACATAAGCGTAAGAACCAAAGGAAATCTCAAGGTAAAGAACTATAGAAATACTATTATTTTGATTTATATAAAAATCTAAATAGTTTAAGACATCGCATTTACTATTTAACTAAGTAAATTTAATACTATTTCAATAATAAAAAAGGTTCAAAGTCAAAAGCTACTAATCCTAATACGGTAATCCACTAAATCATTATCTCTTTATGAATTTTCAAATATTTTATACTAGTCCAAAATTTTTTGTTCATATGGAAGAGTGTTGGAAAACTTTATTTTAAAACATATTTAAAAGACACATTTAAAGCTAAATTAAAAGTGAGATCTACTCACTCACTTTAAAGATTAAAACTTTATTGAAATTTATTTTTCAAAGTAATCTCTTTAACATAAAACATTAATATTATTAAAATAAATTACAGGTAAATAAAAAATTAATCTTAAGAAATTATTGGTTGACATGTTTATGTGAAACCTAAGAACTTTATCTCATATAAGAAAAAAAAACAAGATTTTCATATTGTTTATATAATGGGAAGATAAAGAATTAAAATTGGATCCAAAGAGCACCCAAACTTTTAGAGAAGAGAGGATCTAATTGAAAAGATAAAAAAAGATTGATGAACAATTAAAAAAGAACTAAAACTCAAGAGACTAAAAACAAAAATTTGCATACCAACCAATGCTATGAATAGTAAAATATGAGAGGTTGAATATGAAATTCCTATTAAAAAGACTACGTGTTTTAGTTTCTTTGTTAATTAACTTTAATGTTAATACTTGTTTCTAAGGTTAATCTTAGTTTCTAAACGTAAGGATTCACCTTAATTTTTTAAAAGGTCCTAAAACTTATTTTCTTAAAAGTTTTGTCTTGATAAATGTAGTGGAGCATAACTATTAAACTCAACTCGATCTGGTGGATTGACCTAACAACTCTCAACTCAAATTTTTTTTTTTTAATTATAACTAGGTGGATATTGGCTTAGTGAAAATTAGGTGACTCATCAGATCGACTTGTAATTTGACCAAACTCAAGTGAGTCTAAATCAGGTCAATTTTAGGAATTTGTTTTCAAAGTATTTATCTATTATAATGTTGTTTTAATTAAAAAATTAAAATAATATTATTTTGAAATTAATTCGGGTTAACTCGGTTCATCCTATGCGTTTGATAACAATGCAATGGAAGATGGAAACTCCTTATTTGAAATGAAACTAAAAAAAATAATGACAAACTCAACTCAAACTAAAAAAAGATATTATGTTTATTTGTGTGACTAAATAAATATATTTAATTTAATTTATATTTGTTAATAATCCAAGTGATAAATGGATATACTTTACAAAAAAACCACATTGATATTTTTATTTTATTTTGTATTTGTCAATTATTTATATATAGGCATGCTTTTTAAAAAATAACTCTCTTGAATATGCAAATTTAAATTTAAATGATTTTTTAGAACTAACTTGAAAGAGAAATTTAATTTGAATATCATAACTAATATAAGGATACTCTAATTATAAAAAAAAATCATTATCTTAAATGTAATAATAAGTTAAGGTAAAGAGAGTTTATTTCATAAATCGAATAGACAATGCTAATTTTGGTTGTTAAGATCTGAGCCTAAAAAAAGAGAGATTATGCTTCAAATTCTTAGGTTATATACATTTATGGCAAATATTGTCAAAAGAATATAAAGCTTTAATTCTATGATAATGTTTGGTAACAAGGTTGTGTTTGCGTTTTGTTTAAAACGCAGATGCAACCTGTTTGGTAAAGAAAAATACATAGTTTACTGTGTATAGGCCCTACATGTTTTTGCGTTTGAAATGCAGGAAAAGAAAAGGCAGCAAAATGTTGTTTCTATTGCACTAATAGTGCAATTCACTCGTACTGTTCACAAGTGAATTGCCCTGTTCGCGTGAATATATTATTATTATTTTTTTTAGATTGTTAATTTTTTTAACAAATTTTTTTTTAAAACTAATTTACAATGAATTAAATTCACTCGCACTGTAATATCAATTTTATACCTAATAATATTTTATCTAATTTTATTACACGCTCAAAATATTATGAAAACTATAGTTCTTATCGGATGAATTTTGTACGTAATGTAATTATAAATAGTTTAATGAAATAATAAAATATATATTTTATATAAAGTATTAGTTATTTCATTATGTAATAGGAGTAATTAATTCTATAATATTTAAATTTAAAACCATCAATATTAATATATATATTTTTAAATTATTTTATAACTTTAATTTCAAAAACATTTTTAACCAAACATATTATTTTTTTTTTCAATTTCAATTTCAATCATAATTTTAATTAAACATTTATTTTTTTAAACTAATCTTAACTAAAAATATTTTTTATAAAATATTTTCTTTAAACTATAACCATAATATCTATGGCATTACAAAGACACTGATATTTGCCCTAGTAAATGCAATGATGGAGCATAAAAGAAAGTCGGAGCCCATTTTCATCAGCCATTTGATACCCCCACAGCCTACATTGACAAGCATTTTCCACCGCTAGATTAATCCTAAAACAACATTTCACGAATAACTAGGCAAACCTTAAACCCCCATGAAAAACACAATATCATAGCTCAAGATTTTATTGTTATTACGAAGAACAACCATTGCCAGGCCTGAGAGAAGATTGCAGGCCAAAAACAATACAAGAAATCCCCCCACCCCCCCCCAAAAAAAAAAAAAAAACGAGAGTGAGAGAGACCCAAAGAACATTTAAACAAAAAACCAAGAATGCAAAATCATAAGTACTTTGTTTAATGTTAATGTGAGATTGGCTATGGAATCTACACTAAAGAAAGCTCCTTTCTTTTCTCTCGAGCCATCTTCGATCTGTAAGTGGAAAAAAAAATAATGGGTTTGTTTTTGTTTTATGAATCTTTTAGATTGAAGGCCTCTTTTTTTAATCTTGAAGTTTGGTTATAAAATGTGATGTTTTGGGTTTTTAAAACTGTGGGTTAAACAGTTTTGGATCTTTTAATTTCTTGATTTGTTGTTTGGAAGGATATTTAGGGTTTTTGTTTTGTTTTGTTGGGTTAATGTTGGAAATGTGAGTTAATTTTTGTGATTTTGAAAGTTCGGGGCTTTTTAAGTAAACACTGGTGGAAAAGGAGAATTTTGAACTAAATGAGGTTGTGGGTTTGGTTTATTATGTGGTTTCAAGCATTATATGCTGTTTTGTTGTTTGCCAAGTGGATGAGTATTAAACCTCTTGAAGTTTGTTTCTTTGATGAAAGTATTTTTTTTTTAACTTAGTGGGTTTACTTTCATTTGGTTTACTTGGTTTTTTTTTTTTTGTTTCAGTTTTGGTGGACTTGTCATTCTAGTATTTGCTAATTGATTTTTAGAAGTTGATTATGGAGGAGACAAGCTCAGTTGATGTGATTCTGGACTTTCTGAAGAAAAATCGCTTCACAAGAGCAGAGGCAGCATTGCGCAGTGAGCTTAGTAACCTCCCTGATCTGAATGGATTCCTTCAAAAAGTTTCCCTTGAAGATAAGAACTCGGGGAAGGTGGTGGAAGAAGAGAATGGGGGCAAATTAACCTGTCATCCTCAGGGGTCAGGTCCTCAACATAGTGGTGAAATTTCTAAGGAACTTATTGTGAAAGAAATAGAGTGTGGGGTGGATAGAAATGGGACTGAAAGCAAATGGAAAAACTCTGCTTCTGCTGGGGAATCGGGTGGTAAAAATAATGAAGCAATTGATTCGAAGGATACCGTGCTTGATTTGTTTTCATGGAACTTTAATCCAAGCAATGGTCCGTCTAATCCATACAAGAATGATGTTGGTACTAGCACCAGTAACTGCTCTGCTAGAGCAAAAGCCAAATCTGGAGAAGAGTGTATCTTAACTGGTGAAGAGAAAAGTTCATGGCTTGGAAGCAATAGTACCAGTGATGCCAATGCAGAATCCAAGTATAACAAAATTGAAATGAATGAATTGAAGGAACTTGATTGGCAACTTAAAACTACTGTTGCATTCTCTGCAGGTAACCCATGGTATCAGAATGAGGAGCCCTCAAATTCTTCCTCAGACCCATGGAAAGATTGTTCTGTCAAGACTGTTTTTCCTTTCCCCAAGGGGGAGGCATCGACCAGTTATGATGATACTATTACAAATTCGGACAAAAGAGATGGAAAGAAGAAAGCAGGTACAAGTGATCTTAGGGCAGCTATCAAAGAACAGGTGGATGAGGCTGGAAGAAGTTTGTTCTTTGGAAAGTCTCAAGGGAGCACAGAGCAGAAGAATTTAAGTGGCTTAGGGTTTTCACTTGTATCTGATATTCCAAAGGAAGAATTTCCTAGGCTTCCACCAGTTAAACTCAAGTCAGAGGATAAGCCATCAATCAATTGGCAGGAAAAGTTTGAGCGTGATGGGCCAAGTTCAAAGGTCATCAGCGCTGATAATAGCTACCTTATAGGTTCCTATCTCGATGTTCCTGTTGGACAAGAAATCAATTCTTCAGGTAAGCTCATATGATGAGTGTGATTATGTGACCTTTTATGTGGATTTTTTCAGGGGTTTAGAGTTTTTGCTACTTATTGTTTATTGATTCAGAAAGTGAAGGAAGCGAAAAAAGAAAGAAAGAAAGAAATCTTGTCATCCATCAACTTTGAAACTCACTTTGCATAAAACATTCTACTATTTTCAACTTGTTAGGATATTATTTTAACATTAAAGATGGCTAGCCAGTTTAGGTGGTTGAATCTTATCAATAAGGTACTATATACTTGATTATTTATACCTATCTTGTTGTTGTGAAACTAGCATCATCTCTTTAACACCAACTACTAAGGGAAATGTTCTGTTTTACTGTCATAGAAGTTGAATGTTTATATCTTATGCTGACCAAAAATTTACAATTTTTTTTTCCCCATATTCATGCTAAAAAGGATAACTGCAACCCAGGTGTGAGAATCTGGGACGCCTACATTTGGTTTTACCCTAATAAAGGGATAAAGGCATGCTAACGTGTTTAAGTTTTTATTGTCACTTATACATGGAGATCCATTTTGCCTCTTTTGATGTAAGACAAAATATTTGCTAAAGAAGTAGAGATTACAGCATGATCATCATCCTCCCAGCATATTCATATATTATATCAGCGCTTTTAGCGCTTTCAGTTCTTCAATGATTTAGGAGCTCAAATTTTGAGGAACGAAGCTCATCTTGTATCTTTCGGTTTTGGAACACCAATCTCTTTGCTTTCTGGTTTCCTATGGCATGTAGGGTGTAAAACAGGGAACATATAGTCAATTGGTTGTATTTTATTAGATGAATTATGTTAACTATATAGTGCAATAAATTCAGATTACCTATCCTTTTCCATTTTCTACATAATTTCTACCCATTGGTGATTTCTCCTCTTATTTTTGCCTGGTAATTGATGATCCAGGTGGAAAAAGGATTGCAGGAGGCAGCTGGCTATCTGTAAGTCAGGGAATTGCTGAGGATGCATCTGATCTAGTTTCTGGTTTTGCTACTGTTGGTGATGGATTAAGTGAATCCATTGATTATCAAAATGAGTATTGGGATTCTGATGAATATGATGACGATGATGATGTTGGATATATGAGACAACCTATCGAGGATGAGGCCTGGTTTCTGGCACATGAAATTGATTACCCAAGTGACAATGAAAAGGGTGCTGGGCATGGGAGCATTCCAGACCCCCAGGATAGAGTTCCAACCAAAGATGAAGACGATGATCAATCTTTTGCCGAGGAGGATTCTTACTTCTCTGGTGAGCAGATATTTCAAGCAAAAACTGTTGAACCAGTCACAGCATCAGATGATCCTATAGGGTTATCAGTGACAGAAGTGTATGGGACGAATAATGGGAGTGATTTAATTTCGCAATATGATGGGCAGTTGATGGATGAAGAAGAACTAAGTTTGATGCGAGCAGAACCTGTCTGGCAGGGGTTTGTCACGCAGACAAATGAACTCATCATGATAGGAGATGGGAAGGTTTTGAATGAGTGTGGAAGGCCACAGTTAGATGATATTTGTATGGATGATGATCAACATGGTTCAGTTAGATCGATTGGTGTGGGAATCAACAGTGATGCTGCTGATATTGGAAGTGAAATTCGGGAAAGTTTGGTTGGAGGCAGTAGTGAAGGGGATGTAGAGTACTTTCGTGATCATGACACTGGAGTTGGGGGATCTAGATCTTCTCACCATGTCTCAGACAAGAAATATGTTGATAAACAAAACAGGGATAAGAAGAAACTTAATAAATATGTGGTTGGAAGTGACCGAGACATGCATGCTCAAGGCAGAAATCATGCAGATGGTGGGTTTTCATTTCCCCCACCACTGAGGAATGAACAGTTGTTGCAGGCAGGCCCTAGTAAATCTTTATGGTCAGACAACTGCAATGCGGTTGTCAGTGAAGAAACAAATGATCACTTGAATGCTTTGACAGGGCCTGATGACATGATCGGTACATGGCGGCGGAAAAGCTGTGATTCCTCAACTGTTAAAAGTTCTAGGGATGAAAATAATACAAATGCTGTGAGATCAGCAAATTCTAGTCCCTCTTCTCTCTCAAATTATGGTTATACAGAACCAGAGCATGCCATGAAGGAAAGAGATGAGAAGATCAGTGGTGTGAGGGAAGAAGATCCTGTGGCATCCTTGGAGGATGAAGAAGCTGCTGCTGTTCAAGAGCAAGTAAGGCAAATCAAGGTTCAGGAGGAGGAATTTGAAACTTTCAACCTTAAGATTGTGCATAGGAAAAACCGGTATGTTCTTCTTTGATGAGTTTATCTAAATAAAAAATTAGTGATTTCTGGTTGCTTACTGATGCATTATGCATCTTGGGCTCTTGGCACTATTAGAATCGATAAGATGTCTCTACTTCACATCCTAGAGTGTTATCCTCTTTCAAAACTCTGACATACAAACTTTCTTTCTAACACGTCCCCCATATCCTCAGAATATAATGATATACAACTAATTATACAGGACTCTTGTTTTTTCTCTCCTGTGTCAAAATGTTTTCTTTCTTCTCAGTATTCCGTATTCTCATGGTATTTTCAACTTGTTTCTCCTTAAACCTTTGTTGGCACCTGATTTGATCCCTTTTGATTTTTTATTACCTTCTGATAACCAAAGAAGTGATTACGAGTTAACAAAACAAGCAACACCATTTTTATGGAGATTCTGGTTTTCTTGCCAACATTTAAGGATTGGGAGGGGGTGAATTGTTTGTGAGGGTTATTTTGAACCAGCGAAGATATTATTCCTTTCTACAAACAAACTTGCTGTCTCTCTCTTTCTCTCTCACACACAAATGGTATTCTGACAGAATTATGAAATGGAATTGAACCTCTGGGTGCTATCTTATAAGGGGAACCACTTCTACCAGATTATTTGAAATGTTCAGTCTTTTTTGTCCAAATTTACAAATTTAAGATCATGTTGTTACTGAATCTTTCATTACACAGTATTTGAAAGAGCCATGTAAACTATTTTGCAAACCAGCTAGTGGGGCAAAACAAGGGATGAGAAAGATTGAACAAAGCATTATAAAAAGAACTTAAAACAAGAATAAAGACCAGAAAGAGCCAAGGGAAAGAATAGGAACGATAGGGTATGTAGGGGATGCTTTTGAGTGTGGAATGATTAATTTGTCACTCTTATTAACATGAATATGGCTACCATGCCTGTTGAGTTTTGATTGACTGACAATAGCTAACTTGTTAATCTTATAGATGTCTACAAGATTACGAACTCTTAGCAGCTCGACTAAGCCTCAGTCTCAAATTAATAGATGTGATACAAATCAGGAAAGGGAAAACAAGAAACATTGTACAATTACTGAAAAGTAGTCTTCTCTCTCTTGCAAAATTTTTTTGCACTATGATGTTGCAATTTGATCCTAGTTTTGTTATACTTTTAGCTATTAATAGATGTATTTGGTTAAAAAAACGAAGCTAATCTATTTAAGACTATTTATATTGTTGGAATCATTTGGTGGCCAAAATAATGGTGTTCAGAAGAACAAAAATCTTAAATAAAACAGAAGACTTGAAAATACTTTCATTTCTCAACCCCCTTAATTACAAAATTCTTGTTGAACGCATCCTTATTAAAAATAGGAATGTAGACATCCAAGTTCCTTGGTAACTGAGGCTACTTGTGTCCCGTTATAGTGTCCTTGGTGTGCACTTGTAGGTCTTTGCTTAAGTTAATTTTTTTGCTTTCTCTTTTGAATAATTATGGTTATGCTCTCAAGGTAAAACATTCGTGGATTGGTGGAACTTTGGTGTTGTTTGGTCGTTTGGATAAATAGGGATGATAGAATAAGTTTATTTTGATCAATGTTTGGTTAGGATCAATTAAAACTTGTCGCTGGAAGTGGATATTCAAATCCCAAGAGGGTGTATTTTGTTGCCAACATTAAAAATCTTGCATTTATTGTTGTCTTGTGTTCATCAGAGAACAAGACAATTTCTTCTCTACCCTTTGTTTTCTATTATTTCCTTTTCCATTTACCCTTATTACCTTGCTACTTTACTCTATCCTAGAGGCCGCAATGGTGGCTAGTTGTGTGCTTGTAATGTTTAGTTAGGCACAACCTTCCCACTTCTTTTTATTTTGTGAATTGTTGGCTTGTTGAAATTTTTGACAAAAACTGCTAATATTGGAGCTACATGTAGGGTTTATTTGGCCTTGCTAAAAGCCACAACACAACAACTATCCTTCTACATTTCAAATAATTATGATCTTATTACTCAACAAATACAAAGTCCATTTGTTTCTCTGGGAAAAAAAAAAAAAAACTAACAATCATTAGAATGAAACTCAGGTTTTTTTTTTTTTTTCATTTGACAAGCTATATATACAATTCTTTTTTGTTTTTATTTGTTCAGGTGTTTTGATTAAATGACAAAAACATATTAGTTTTTGTTATTTGTTTAAGTTAATTTTGCATGCCAAATTTTTTTTGTTCATACCCACCTTAATAGACCAAAAATTACTTATGCCCTTATTTGTCATTTTGATTTTCAACTTCACTTTTATTATTAGTTTAATCAAACACTCGTTACTTGTTTTTAAACTCAACATCCCATAAACTACAATCGTAACCAAGCATCCATCAACTTTTATTAATACCTTTAATTTTTAGCACTTCTGCCTACAACACCAAAGTTATTTAACTTATAAGCACAACAAGGCCAAATAGAGCTGTAGTTTTCATTAAAAGTGGAGTAATATGTTTTTTGTGGTGAATGCCCTTGTAACAACAATCGTAACCAATCATCCATCAACTTTTATCAATACAACTTTAATTTTTAGCACTTCTTCCTACAACACCAAAGTTATTTAACTTATAAGCACAAAAAGGCCAAATAGAGCTGTAGTTTTCATTACAAGTGGATTAATATGTTTCTTTATGGTGTGTTAGAGAATAATATAAATCATATCCTGGGACCTTACCTAACAGTTTAAGCTATTGGGTTGAGATGGTTCTTTAACATGGTATCAGAGCCTTGATAACCAAGCGGTCACGAGTTTGAATTTCACCATCTTCATTTATTTGATAAAAATTAAGCACATGGTATTGTGGGCCTGTGCAAGTTTCAAGGTTAAAAAGCTTTTACTTGAGGGGATGTGTTAGAGAATAATATAAATTATATCTTGGAATCTCACCTAACAGCTTAAGCTATTGAGTTAAGATGGTTCTGACATGGTGAATTGCTCTTATAATACATATTTTTTTCTCCTTTTTGGCATGTGCTGAAATTTGGATACCTATTTATTTTTCTTTAGTTAATGTATGATTCTTAATCTAGTGATCTATTTAACTGAACTCTGCTTCTCATTAATTAGCTTGATTCTAACATGTGTTCTCCTGAACTGCTTTTGTTGGTCAGAACTGGCTTTGAGGAGGACAAGAACTTCCATGTTGTTTTGAATTCTGTAATTGCTGGTCGTTATCATGTTACTGAGTATCTTGGCTCAGCTGCTTTTAGTAAAGCTATACAAGCACATGATCTGCACACAGGCATGGATGTTTGTGTGAAAATTATAAAAAACAACAAGGATTTCTTTGATCAAAGTCTTGACGAGATAAAGCTTTTAAAGTATGTCAACAAGCATGATCATGCTGACAAGTACCACATTCTCAGATTGTATGATTATTTCTACTACCGAGTAAGTGGATATGCTTGTATTTCTTGATTTTTTTCCCCTCAATGTTTAATATTTTATCACAGTAGATGGTTTCTCTGGCATAGCTCTCAGTATCCTTGCCTCCTTGTATCCTTGTGTAAGTTAGTTTTAGCTGCGAAAGAAATAATATCAAGTCACGGACTTCTCTGCACTGTTTCAGTGTAATGCAATATTTATTAATATAAGTAGTAATAAAGGTTTAGATCATCACGCCGCATTGTTACGTTTTGGCCACCTGACCTGTTTCCTAAGTTTCCTTCAAAAAATTTATTTGGCACCTGAATAGATACAGTTATAAATTTTTTTTCCATTCTGAAATATTAGATAGAGTTATAAGCCATTGTTTTTCTAGTAAAGAGACTTGTATTTGAGTGTTTATAACAAGCACAACTGATGCAGGGTCTTTAATTCACAGTACCTAACTCGATAAAGATTTCAAGCTCTAGCATATTTGGTGGGGGTAAAACATGGGGAATAGGTTATTGGTGAAAATTGGGATGTGTTTAAGGCTATGGTGATCAAAATAGGCAGGAGTACAGGATATGGGGTTAATAAATTGAAATGGAAATGAATAAAGGACCACAAGCATCACACTAGTAGGATTTCTAGGAATTACTCCTAGAAGATGGAAAATCTAAGCATCACACATAAGATAAATTGAACCACACAACCTTGAAGTATATAGCTGAAGTTTTCATTCATTCATTGTCTTTAAACGTGAGGTTGCAACTTATATTGGGTAAGAAAAGAGATGCTTGTTAGGCAGAGCCAGCTAGCCATAACTAGTAGGATTTCTAGGAATCACACCTAGAAGATAGAAAATCTAAGCATCACACTTAAGATAGATTAAACCACACAACCTCAAAGTATATAGCTGAAATTTCCATTCGTTCATTGTCTTTAAATGTGAGGTTACAACTTATATTGGGTAAGAAAGGAGGTGCTTGTTTGGTGGAGCCAGCTGGCCATTCAGTTAGTTAATAGTGAAGCAGTTGACCAGTCAAGTTTTACAAAATTTATCCAATGCAAGAAAAAAATTGCAAAACTACCTTGTAGTTTAGACCTGAAAATCGTACATGATTTGCTAGCAAAACAATCTTCTTTAAAACAGTTCTAGCTGGGATCAAGCCAAATAGACATTTGGCATTTGGTTTCCTCCTATCTTCAAAGATCACATAAAAATTTATGAATTCTAATTGTTTCAGTTTTTGCATTGGCAACCTTTGAAGTTCATATATGGTTAAGTGTAATTGTTTAGCACTTTCAAGTCCATTATATTGTGGATAGAACATTTTGTATGCCAAAAACTTAATAGTGGGAGATGGCTCACTGTTCCTAGATTTTCATGTGGCTTTGGAATTTTGCTTTTGTTTGTGAACAATTGGTAGTCTGAGTTGAGTTAGGATTTTTTGTATCCACCAGTACTCTAGCAGGTTTCGGGAGAGGAAATGACTGAAAATTTTTGAAATTATGCTAGCGATATGGTTTCATTAGAAAGCCGAATTTCTTGAGATTTCATGCATAGAATCCCTATTCAAGCCACTATTCTGGGTTAGAAAAGTTTTCTTGTTCCTGTATTTCTTGATGCTATTAGTTTTTGCCCCCATGTTGCCTCTCTTAGTAGAAATTTACATTTTAATTGATAAATTTGCAAAAGGGTTATGCAGACATGCATAGAATCATCTCATTTTTATAGCAGCAATATTTTGTTTCTTGTTGTTACTAGTTCTTGAACCTTGGTTGCATGGTTGGACCACTTCAAACCACTAGACATAGGAGCATTCTTTTTCAGACATCATATTAAAATGAGCTGAAAATCGAGAAAAGAATAGCCATATATGTTAGTGAATGCATTTTCAATTGCACCACAAGAATCTAAAAATGAAGCTTTGATTTGGTTTCTTGAGGGAGAAGTTCGTGATAACTCCTTGATGCAAGTTATAAATAATTTACTTTTTAACTTCTCTTTGCTTTGCAGGAGCATTTGTTAATTGTATGTGAGCTTCTCAAGGCAAACCTATATGAGTTCCATAAGTTCAATAGAGAATCAGGAGGGGAGGTATACTTCACAATGCCTAGATTGCAGGTTTGTTGTGTGCCATTTTCTTCCTAAGAGTTCTATCCTCTTGACATTCCAAGAGTTATATATTCATTACTTGGAATGTGTAGCACCCCTTGTTTCCTTCTCAAAATTTCATTTCCTCACCAAAAAAGAAAGGAGAATACATCATTTTTTTTCATGCATGCTGGTCTATAAACTTTTTCCCAAATTCTCTATGCAGTCAATTACCACTCAATGTTTGGAGGCACTTCAGTTCTTGCATGGCCTTGGTCTTATACACTGTGATTTAAAACCCGAGAATATATTGGTGAAAAGCTATAGTAGATGTGAGGTGAAAGTCATTGATCTCGGGAGTAGCTGTTTTGAGACAGATCATCTGTGCTCCTATGTTCAATCCAGATCATATCGTGCACCAGAAGTTATCCTAGGACATTCGTATGATAAGAAGATAGATGTTTGGTCACTTGGCTGCATTTTGGCAGAACTTTGCACTGGAAATGTAAGTCTTACCTATTACTTATTTACCCATTTAGTTTGTTTCCCTGGAGGAAATTGTAAGAACAGCAGGGTGTATTCATTGTCTATGCATCTGTTTCACCCATTGTTTTTGGTCAACACTTGTAGTCTTTTATCATGTAAACATGTGGGAAAGTTATCCATGAGGAACTATGCCAAAAGCCACCATACATGGAGAGTTAAGAGTTTTATTTTAGTTTCCCAACTGATGGAGAATGCATAAATTAACTCTTGTAAGAAAGGTAACTTGATGAAGAATGATATCACATGCATTTGTGCATAAATTTACCATGACTTATCATATAAGATTCAATATAATTATTGAGGGACTTTGCCAAAAAACAGAGGTCATTGTGTTTAATGAGTTGAGAAGGTTTTTTGTGAGGATTATTTGACGGGCTTAGTTTAGGAGGTGAGAACCTTGTAGGGATTTTAGGGAGGGGAACATTGTATATGTGACTAAGTTGGAGAAGATGGTGTTTAAACCATCAGTTTTTGGAGATTTTGGAAGCTGGAATGTATGTTGCCAGGGTAAAAGGTTGGGATATGAGAACATGATTCTGGAATGAAGAAGATAGGAAAGAACAATGGACTTGGTGCTGATATGTAGGTGCAGCTGAGGTGCTGTAAATACATAGAGGGGAGAGAGAGAGCTAAATTTCTTTTTGTTTTTTAGGCTGCACCCATATTTTTTTTATTCTTATCAATTGAAATGCCACCTCTCATATTTATGTTGTGATGCATTTATTTATTTATTTATTTATTCTGTCTCTGGGGGGAACATCTTTATATCTGGGGCTAGTGACCTCTGATCTATTGAAGTTCAAAATATATTTCTTTTGGAGATATATTGGATATTACTTCGAGTAATTTCTGCAAGGGCTAATCAATATGCAGTTCTTTCCCTCTGCTTGAACAATTTCCTCACATCATTTAAAGTATGGATGCATTGGACCTTCCACAGTTTGGTTACCCAACTGTGACCCTGGTACCAATTGGCTAAAATGAAACTTCTCAGGTCCTGTTCCAAAACGATTCACCAGCAACGTTACTGGCACGAGTTATTGGAATTATAGGTCCCATTGATCAAAGCATGCTAGCTAAAGGACGAGATACATACAAGTATTTTACCAAGAATCACATGCTTTATGAGCGGAATCAGGTAAAACATCCTTTTGTTTTGCTACTGTTCTATTGCTCATATGAAAATAACTAGCCAGCATCTCAAATACTATCATCACTAATTGTGCTTATTTTTACCCCTTATGAAAATAGTTTGTAGCTTTTAGAGTACAAAATTAGGATGTCAAAGTCTGATTCAAACTTTGGATCAAAATGGACGGTAATGTATACTGCAAGCTTCAAGTATATAATGGAGAGAGGGTATGCATTTATGCAAGAATGCTTGTGTATACCTGTTGCGGTTCTGATCGTTGAATGAACAGTAATTTCTTGTAGAGGATTCGAGCCAATTTTCATTCACGACCTTGGATGTGCTGATGTGAAACTTTAATACTGGATATAATATGTTTGGCTTGTGCACTTATGTTGACTCTTCTCTCTATTCCTCAGGATACTAGCAGACTGGAATACCTGATTCCAAAAAAGACATCCTTGAGGCACCGATTGCCAATGGGGGACCAAGGCTTCATTGACTTTGTTTCTCATTTGCTTGAAGTAAACCCAAAGAAACGCCCTTCGGCATCCGAGGCTCTGAAGCACCCTTGGCTATCATACCCTTATGAACCCATATCGGCTTGAACTGGCGCGAAGATTTTTCATGGTGGTTGGAGGGAAGGAGCAACTGATATTGGTAATATATTTAAATTGATCTGGAAAGTGGGCATGCCACATCGCATACCTGTATGCATTGAAAGGTGTGTTTGGTTTCCTTTGGTGACATCTCCCCTTCCCCTTGGCAAGTTGTATTTTAATTTCACCATGATTGTAATTCTTCACGCACTGTGTATTCTTAGGGATTTTCTTTGTCCACTTTGTTTGATCTGGTGGAAGGGGAATCTTAAAACTCTTGCTGTACATGATGTTGGCCATTTTTTTTAGGTTTTTAGTAATAGCACGTGAAAAAATAGCTGCTTATCCAATTTTGATTGGCTTGCTCCAGACAAGAACTTCACTGCAGCATCCCATTTGAGTTTGATGGAAGCCCAGTGAGAGTATTTCAGAAATTTTTAGTTTTCTAATGTTTGATGCTTGGATTTTATGGTATAGTGAGAATGTTTCAGTGGTTCATTCAAGCTCTGCTGGCTGCTGGCATGCATCTCCTTGTTAGGTTGGTCTCTGTACATTTTCGGGTTGGCAGCATCGATGAAAATGTCTTCATAGAAGTTTCTTTGGTTTTGTTGGTTCGGAGGTCAACGATTGACTTAATTATAGCCATAATTAATATAATTAATTAATTATTGGAGTTTCAGAAATTATTATTCAATCCTTGTGTTTGGCAATCTCTTCATAAGCTTGATCCCTCTGTCAATTTCATTTTCTTATAGAATAAGGAAAATAGTAGTTAAGAATTCTGGTGGTACACAGACTGATTAATTAGTTTTAATAAATAAACTACAGTTTTAAATAATTAAATACCGACATAATTTAATGATTTAGGGTCAAAACCCATATAAATATCTTATTCCTCCTAAAATTAATTTAAATAACTCTGACTTGTGGTTTTTTATCAGATAGTTACTTTACTTGCTATGTAATTGTTTCTATGTTGTATGGATATTGTTAAAATTAATTCAATATATATATATATATATATATATATATATATATATTTATATTTCTCCTCTTCATCAATAAATCTAATTTATGTGAAAATATGATCATTTTTTTTTTATTATGTATGTTTTAATTATTACATTAATTTTCAAAAATGATATTTTTTTCTCATAATGCTAAAAAATTCAATCCTTAATTTTATTCAATTCATAAAGAAATTACTTACTCTAATTCATTCATTTTTTCATTGCTACAAATTATTACATTTTATAAAATAATTTATTGTTTATATTGTGCAATTGATTTTTTTCATATTAATTTAATATAATAAAAAAATCAAAATTTTAATACAATTACATTCAAAAAGTATTTTTAAAAATTAAGATGTTGATATAAATAAGTGATAAATTATATTTAAAAAACAGTAAAATAAAAAAAAATTATGAAATATAGTTTTTTCACTAATTTGGAGAGTAAGTTGTGCAATAAACATGGGTTGGGTTTCAAGAGGATAATGAATATCCACGTGTAGCGTTTTGAATTAGAATATCCATACCCGACCCAAAATAACTACTTGAAACTGACTAGATAGTAAAGGATATGAATTTTTTATACTTGAACCTGACTTGATCAGGTTTCAGGCACCCATCGAGTATCCATAACCTGAACCCAAAACGAATGTTATAATTTACAACTATTTTGTATATAATTAATTTGATATACATATAATTTTTTAAACCTTAATGCTATTTATTTATTTCAGATTGGGTTTGGGTATACAAATATACATTCTCAATTCAAACATGACTTCTGCCTTTGGGTTTAACCCGAAGCTTGATCAGGCTTAAAAATCTCATATCCATTCGAGTTAGTATCCATTAGGTTTAAATAATTTTTTCATCACTAGTTGGGTTAAAGCCCAAACTCTAACTTTCTTAGTTGGGTTAAAACTCAATCATAGATCAAACAACAAGTTGTTTGGTTAACATAATTGGATTGATGCCCTAGACCATGTAATAAGTTGTCAGTCAGCATGATTAAATTGTCCGGTCACAACCCAAACAAGCAAATGATCTAACAACTTATCAGCCATAAAAAATTACTAACACACAAAACAATGTTTATATGTGCATTGTTATGACCTTTATTTTTCTAAGAAATCAATATCGTGTCGCCTAATTACCCATTTTATAAGTCATAAAAGCCTATAATATTTTCACATGTTATCTCATGCACAAATCACCTTATTGGTCAACATCGCAGTTAGAATGTTCGTCTAGGTAACTATTATCACCTATGTAATCAATTCATTTTATTGATTGAGCTCCGTGGTCAACTGCTCTTTTCATTGGCCCAGAAATTATCTCTAATAGTAAAACAACTTCTCATCATTATTTCTCCTATGGGAATACAAGTCTATTACCCTACTCCTCGCCAGGTGAACCATATGATCTCGATGGCCAAGGGTATATAAATACCTAAAGACTACTAACACAAGAAACACAACTCGATCAACACATGCAAAAAGTCATCTCCTACTTATTACTTCTTTTCAGTTTACTATTTCTCTCTCTCGTTTATGCTAATTTAAGTATTTGAGGGTCCTTTTCTATCTACAAAGAGACTTTTGTTTGTAGAAGAGTGCAAGATAACCAAGCCTACACACTAAACCTATAATACAGTTGTGAAAACCCCAAATTTATTTGAATTTTAACAACTTTGTTACTCAAGAAGGATTTTTTTTAATTAGGATATTAAAATATGTTATGAACGATTGAGAATGCATAAGTATAGAATTTAGGTATGCAAAAGAACTAGATCAAACAAAGAACATAAAATGCATTAAAACTTTGTTACTTTATTACAAAGACAAAACATTGTATTTAAATTGTTCATAAAATAAGTTCTTTTGCATAATATAATTCTACTAATACATGAAAAAATTGCTCTCTAGTATGATATAATATTTATGAAGTCATGAAAAACTTCAAACTGGGTTGGATTTTCCACGCCTGTGATCTTGGGCTGGAGGATTGACTGAGCTTGAGCATTTCTATAAAATAGATTTCTAGTGAAAACAAATAACACTTTGATGCTTAAGTTAGTAAATGTAAGAGGATGAAATAATATATAATAAAGAAAAACATAATGAAATTGTAGGGAGTGTGTATGTTGTGTGTTATGTTTATGAACTTGTTGTATGATTGTTTATGGTTCTTAGGATTGTTAGGTGGTTACTAGTGATTTTGAAATTATTGGATGGTTAATTGTCATATATTAAATTGCTTGGCCTAGCTTACATAGTAATCAAAGTATTTATAGATTTTGATCATATTTGCTTACTTTGTGTATTGCAATTGCAAGTACCTCGGTGTATGGAGAATATAGTTTCATCATTAATAGAGATTATGATGCTTTTTATGCTTGGTGGAGAAGTTGATGATTGCTAGTGTTAGAAAACAACCATTAATGTAGAAATATGGTGTTTGCTCTATATAGAAAAATGTGGTGCCTGCATATATAATTTGTGTGCAAAGTCTTGGGAATTAAAAAAAATGCATAAAGGTGTTTGTCAATTTAGGGATAGCTTGGCTTGGTAAGGGAGAAAAACGAAGAGAGAGAGAGAGAGAGAGAGAAACTCCACTCGTTATGGGTAGGCCCAAATAAATATAGAAGTTTTTTTTTTCTATACCATCATTTACTTTCCAAGTCTTTTAAACAATTATATTTGGAAGAATTTTACAACCAAAAAAGGAAAAAGAAAACACTTACTATATAAATGTTATATTTTTGTGGCTTTTGTCAACGCACTTATAAAAAAAACCTAGTGTTTTGCCTATAAAAAATACGTGAATTTGATTAGTTTTACTAGTTCCTCTTAAAATACAGAACATTATTAAAAAATAGAGAATGATCATGCAAAAATAATTAAAGCATCGTGTAAGGAGATGTTGTATAGAGACATAAAGATTTCAATGGAGGTCTTGCATGAAAATTTTCATTGGAGATATTGAAGACACATATGGAGACAAAGAGAATTCATTTGAAAACATGAAGATTTTAATATAGATATAGAGGTGTTGCTGTGAAGATTTTTCATTGGAGACATGAAGAATTCAATGGAGATGTGAAGATCTTATTATTGAGATTTTTTATTAGAGATATTGGAGACATGGGGAAGCATTATTGCCTTTATTTAAAAATTCAAAATAAAATTTTTGAAAATTATTTGATCTTGGATAATACATCACATAATTTTCCCTATTTATCTAGATTGTATGTCATTCTTCACAGATTATTAAAAGTATCTAGAGGAGAATAATTTTTCTATTTTCTATTTAAAGGCATGATATTTTTTAATGTCATGACCGTAGTTATGGTGAAAATGACAGAATTTATCAGGTTCCTTTATGCTCATGCTACTCTCATAGGATGTTAGTATCAATGTAAAATTCATTTTCTGAACTGTAGCCAACACCTGAACATGTATAGCAATAAAAGATGTGGTCATGAGCTTAAAAAATATCAGATAATCACAAATGGAACTCTCCATGCTCCTTTTAGATGCTCCGGTGAGAGATTAATGAAGATGAAGAAATTCAGCTATTTAAAAACAAATTGTAGTTATTTGGTAACACTTATTTTTTCCACTTTAATATAATTATCAATTGCCTATTTCACATCAGAAGAATATGTAAGCGCTCACATATAAAAAGTAGCTCAAGACTCCATGCTCAAGACTACATTGATTAGGCCTTTAATGATGATGGATCCAAATAGATTTTTAATATTTAATATTTTTCTTGTTAAATCTCTCTGGTAGTTGGCAGGCTAGACGACCGAAAAAAAAAAATATTTCTAGTTCGGGAACTCGCAAAACCATAATTTCCTGCTACTTCATCCTCGTCCTCCAGGAAGCTTATTGTTACTGATGATGACGACAAAGCTCGTATTCTTAATTTAAGGTGAGGTGAACAGCACATGAAAATGCGTCCTCTTCATCTCTCATAGCATCTCCAATGGAAAATGCTATATTGAAGAGCCAAATGAAAAAAAATGGCTTTTTGAATAGTGTAAATATAGCTTTTTTGATTATGTGCATTCCAATTGTAAAAAGCTATTTAGAAAAGCCATTTATATTTTAATATATTTCATGTTAAATTAATTTTAATATAATTATATAACTAATTTAGATATTTTATATATAATATAATTATGATGTTATTAATTATATAATTAATATGAGTAATTTATAAAAGTAATATAAAATTAATGAAGTAATATGAAAGTTAAAAAATATAATTTAAAATTAAATTTAAAATTTATTTATATGAATATTTTTAATTTTAAGTTTTATATGTTATTGTTAAAAAATTAATTTTTTAAAAGTAAAATCAAATTCAAACTTTGAAAAAATGACCGCCAACATTTTAAATTTTAAAATTTTAAATTTTGAAAAAATTACCGCCAACATTTTAAATTTTAAAATTTCAAATTTTGAAAAAATTACCGCCAACATTCTAAGATTTTACAATTCGAAAAAATAATCCATCTATAAATATTCTCATATATCTTAACATTTTTTCTCATCATTTTCTTCTCTCTAATCTTTGTTATATTTCATTAAAATTCATCATGAATCATTCTAATTTTAATTTTTATGATGCTTTCGATTTTGATGATGACACTCCTATGTTGGCTTTTCAAGTTGCTACTGCTGTGGTTGTTGAAGAAGAATCGAATAATCAAGGGCGGAGAACAGGGTATTGTGGCTTTATTCCTAGTCACAATATTGTCAATCGTAATAGAAAGGAAGGTGAGTTAAGGTTATATAATGATTATTTTGCAGAAAATCCTAAATTCACTGAAAGTCAATTTCGAAGAAGATTTAGGATAAGTCGTCGTCTTTTTCTTCGGATCGCAAATGCAGTGGAAGCTCATAATCCATATTTCAAACAAAGGACAAATGCTCTTGGTGTTCTTGGTTTATCTTGCCTTCAAAAGATAACTGCAGCTCACAGAATACTTGCATATGGTATTCCTACAGATCTTACTGTTGAATATCTTCGAATTGGAGAAACCACTGCGATAGAAAGTCTTAGAGCTTTCGTCAAAGCAATCGTAGAAGTTTTTGGTGATTGGTATCTAAGGGCACCAAACGAGGCCGATATTTGTCGATTATTATCAATTAGAGAGCAGCGTGGATTTCCAGAGATGTTAGGGAGCATTGACTGTATGCATTGGAAATAGAAGAAATGCCCAATTGCATGGCATGGGATGTATACTGGTCATTGTCGTGAACCAGCTATAATTCTAGAGGCGGTGGCTTCACAAGATCTTTGGATATGGCATACCTTTTTTGGAATGCCTGGATCATTAAATGATATTAATGTTCTTGATCGGTCACCTATCTTTGCTGCACTTGCTGAAGGTCGTACTGCTCCTGTCAATTATACAATTAATGGGCATGAATATACAATGGGATACTATTTAGCAGATGAGATTTATCCTAATTGGTCAACCTTTGTTAAGACAATCCCAAGACCATTAGGAGCAAAGAGAAAATATTTTGCAAACAAGCAAGAGTCTGCAAGAAAAGATGTGGAGTGGGCATTTGGGTTGCTCCAATCTTGTTTTGCAATTGTACGTGGACTTGTTCGATACTGGGATAAAGAAACGCTTGCATATATTATGAAAGCTTGTATAATAATGCATAATATGATTATTGAGGATGAAGGAGCAATGAACCTTGGATTTGACCATGAACATGAAGTCAATTCCTTTATATCAGTGTCACATGGTGAAATACCAGAACTACATGATTTTCTTTAAACTTATAATTGAATTAGGGATAGAGCAACTAGCTCTCAACTACAAGAAGATTTGATTGAACATTTATGGGAACAATATGGCAACGAGTAGAATCTTTAGATTTGAACTTCTTATGTTATCATAATTTTCAAGTTTTTTTATGTTTTTTTTTCATTATGGTTGTTATCTTTTAAGTTAATTAATCCTACTTGTTATTGTTAAGTGTTAGATGAACTTTAAAAAAGTATTATGAATTGATATCAATTTCATAACAATATATTTAAAATAACCAAGAATTTTCTACATATTTAATTAAAAATACATTACATTACAATAAATCAATCAAAGTTAATTAAAAATCAAAACCCCTCTTTTGCATAATTTCTAACTTTCTATTTTGAAAATACGCTGCAGAAATTGGATCCAAATTAGAAATATCCATTTTCATAATTTGTTCTTCTTTCTCAATCCTGTCCAATTCTTGTTTCTCTTGACTTTGTTGAATCATCATGGCTTGTTGCTCTAACATAATTTTCCTGTCTTGTTTCTTCTGATCCTCAATTTCAACTAGAGCATCCCTGAATTGTTGTAAGAGATTCGTTACAGTTATATCCCCAACTTTATCTTTTCCTTGTCTACGTTTAAGTCGTTCCTTTACAGCCTTCTGACCGATTGGTTTATCTTGATAAATCAATGGTTCACTATCTTCTCCTAAACTAACAGAATCAGGGGTAGATGGAGTTGATGAAGCCGGACTTGCATTGACATGACCTTTTTGTTTCTTGTTTGACCTTTGATGTTGACTTGCACGCTCAAATTGCCATTTGGGTTCTTTTCTTAAGATAACCCAACAATGTTCTAGTTGAAATCGTTTGCCAACGCAAGAAGCATACATTTGCCGAGCATCATTAATCTGGTAAAAAAATAAATAAATTAAATAATGTTAAAATATATGTTAAACAATTTAACATAGAAATGAATATTAACATTACCCTTGATTCTTCGGTCATTCCACTTCGCTGACGATTTTCAATTTGAGTAACAAATCCAACAAATTTACCGACTTCTCTATTTATTTCTTGCCATCTACTTGAGATGCTTATTTGTGAACGATTATTTAAGTTTCCTCCATTCTCTACAAAGTTAGTATGTACGCGAGCCCATAATTGTTTTGTTTGTTGTTCAACTCCTGTAATTGGATCTTTACTTGTATTTAGTCATGCAAAGACAAGTAAACAATCCTCCTCTGGTGAAAATTTTTTATTTCTTTGTGATTTTTTTGCTGAATGGACATTTAAATTCGAGCATGTTAAGTCATCAATTAATTGATTAGAATTACTTGGTTGAGAGAGAATATCTTCTGACTCACTCATAAGAAAATTGGTAAAAGAGCTTGGAAAATTTAAATCCATCTACATTAAAAAAAAAAAAACTCAAGTTAAAACCTTATAAGAGAGTGTAAAAGAAGCTCACATTCAATGTCTAGCAATTTTGTAGTTTTCATACATGCGAATTAATAATAATCATTGCCTCCTACTTGTTCTAACATAACAATTTGATCATTTTTTGGAACTAAAAGAGAATCGATATACTGATTTAATTGCATTTTCAAGAAGACAAAATATAATTGACCTCAAATTAAAACAGAAAATAAAAAATAAATTTTAAATATGTAACTCTATCTTTTTATCAATATCAACTACAATGATTAATTCCTCTCAATTTTATCAAAGATAACAACATAAATAAAAATTATCTTCCTTAACCCATATTAAAAACATAAAATAATAAAGAAATAAAACTCATCACAAATATTAAATTAACAACAAAAGGTCTAAAAAATCAAGAGATATAAAAAAGAAAATAGAAAAAGCTTTTAAACAAGTATACCTTTTAATTTCAGCTAATTAACATAACCGATGTTAATAATTAACCGAAGAATAATTGATTCTTGTTTCTCTAAATTTGAGAGAAGGGTGAGGCACTATACAAAAATTTAAAACTACAAGTTTTTTCTTCATGTATTTATAGAAAATTTCTTCTATATTTAAAGAAAGCAAAAAAAAAAGTTGTTAGCCAACGGCTATTTTTATAGCCGTTGGCCAACAACTATTATTTTGGCCATTTCTACAATTAAATGTAGAAATGGCTGTCAAGGAAACAAATAGTCAAAATGACTATTTATTTAGCTGCTCCGTTGAAATGCAAACAGTGAAAAAATAAAAGGTAAATGACGTTTACCTTCTTATTTAGCTGCTCTATTGGAGTTGCTTCACTCAGTATTTGTTATTGTGATAGTAATTATATTTTAAAATATTTTTATTTAAAAATATATTAAAAAAATATTTTTATAGTTGAAGAGGTTAAGTTAATCAATTGTAAATTCAAACGAAATGATCCAATCTGATGAAAAATAAAGTATAGAGGTTGATTTGATAAAATATTACATATTGAGGGACAACAATTGATTTTTAATCATCGTTAAAATTTTCTTCAAAATTTCAGCAGGCTAATCTGTAGTAGCAGTAGGCAGCAGTGTGCAAAATGGAAAGAGAAGAAAAAGCAGCAGAAAAAACGTCTTCGTCGCCTTCTTTATTCCCTCTCTTTGCAGCAGCAGTTTCATCATCTATAACTCAACAACAAACTAACACACCTATAAATGATACAGTTCCTCCTCCTCCGGCATGGCTTTACAACACCAGCTTTACTACTGATCTCTCCATCGTAAATGACGCCGTTTCCTCTCTCCACCCACCGCACCACTCAGATTCAGACCTCGAAGAACAAGAAGAAGATAAAGACGACCGCGTTTCCAATCAAGGAAAAGACCGGTCTTACCAGTTATTACAAGAACCAGAAGAAGAAAAGAAAAGTGAAGCTAAATATTCTCGTTCTGATTCGGATTATTCGGATTCTGGTAGAGAGAGAAAGAAGACGAAGAAAAGACGACATAGCAAGAAGAAGAGGAGAGATAGATCGAGAGATGAGGAGGACGCTAGGGATTTTGGTTCGAGGAAATCAAATGTTAGGGTTTGGGCGGGTTCTGGTACGAAAACTACTAAGGATTATTATTTTGATACTCATGGTGATCGCGATAATTTGGTCTATGGCACTCTTTACAGGTATTTCTCTCTCTACGCTTCCGCAAGCGCTAGTATTATTGAGAATATGGACGAAATTAAGTGTTTTTATTCATCAATTCAACAATTCTTTTATTTGATTCTAGAAATGTTATTGGAACTTGATAGAATTTTGAAGGCATTGAGTTATGGTTGATTAGAAGATATAGAGTTATTAGCGGATGATTTTTTTGTGTGGATAATTAAATTAATGGAATTAAGAAATTTTATGTTGTAGTTTTGGTTTTGGAAATGGTGAAAGTGAAGTAAATAATTTTTTTTGTCCTTTAATTGTTTATGTTTATCTTTTTTAAAGAAAATAAATTATTTGGTGAAGCTTGATTTTATGGTTTTTCTTATTCTTTTGGAATTTGTAATGTGAATTCAAATTAATGTGCAGAATGGATGTTCCGAGGTACAAACCTTATAATTCAACAAAACTTGATTTTCGAGGGCTTTACCGGCTGAATAAGAGGGGTCCTGGATTTGATAGAGATGGTGATATTGATGCCTTGGATACTCAATTAAAGTCTGGTGGTCGTTATTGGTCTTCCAAGTATGCTGCAGTGGAACGGCATAAGAATTTAAAGCGTCTTCGTGTTCTTGCACGAAAGCAGCCTAGGGTTGTAGTTTCAGATGAATTTATTCCTTTGTCAGATACGGAAATGTCTCATGATGGTGTTGACCATCCTGGTTCTGTTTTGAAGGATTGTTTAGTTGTTGAAGAATCCTGGGAAGATGAGGTGTTGCGCAAGACTCGGGAGTTTAATAAGTTAACAAGGGAGCACCCTCATGATGAGAAAGTATGGTTGGATTTTGCAGAGTTCCAAGACAAGGTTGCAAGTATGCAGCCTCAGAAAGGTGCCCGTTTGCAGACGCTTGAGAAGAAAATTAGTGTACTGGAAAAGGCCACAGAGCTCAACCCTGACAATGAGGAACTTTTGCTCTGTCTTATGAAGGCTTATCAGAGTAGAGACAGTTCAGATATGCTAATCGGTAGATGGGAGAAGGTACTCATGCATCGTTCAGGGAATCACAAGTTGTGGAAAGAGTATTTGCGTGTTGTTCAAGGGGAGTTCTCCAGATTCAAGGTTTCAGATATGCGAAAAATGTATGCACATGCAATCCAAGCTGTATCTTCTGCATGCAGCAGGCAGTTTAGGCAGGTTCTTATCCAATTTTATCTTTGTATTGGCCATTGATAGCTTCTTGATTTGAATCTAATTGGGTTTCGTATCTCTATTATTATTTTCTTGGGAATTAATGGTAACAGTATATTGATAATCTTATGTTAGTTCATTGCACATACGTTGTCAATATGCAAGTGGGTGAACTTTTTTTTGTTTTACATCTTTTGGGAGACAACTGAAGTTATCTTTGAGATCCAGTCACCAAGTTTCCATGTCAGTTGGTAGTACAAAATCTCAAAAGTATTTAAGCCTTTTCTTGCATCTGGTATTAATGTTGGTGACTTTATTTTATAAGTTATTGGGAGTGCAATGGTTGCCTCTTTTCCTTTTTTGAGTTTTGTCCAGACAATCTAATTTCAACTGTCATTTCTCCTCTCTCTCTCTCTCTTCAAATAAAGTGCTAAGTCTCCTTATTTGTTTGATGCAGGTTTACCAAAATGAGAAGCCTTCTTCTTTGGACCCTGCCATAGTACAACAGGAGCTTGGTCTGGTTGATATATTTCTTAATCTTTGCAGGCTCGAGTGGCAGGCTGGGTATAAGGAGTTGGCCACTGCTTTATTTCAGGCTGAAATTGAATTTACTGTGTTTTGTCCTTCGTTACTTTTAACTGAACATAGCAAACTCAGGCTGTTTGAGCACTTCTGGAATAGTGATTGTCCAAGAGTTGGAGAAGAAGGGGCCGTTGGGTGGTCCGCTTGGTTGGAGAAAGAGGAGGAAAATAGGCAAAGGATTTTGAAAGAGGAGGCTTCACATGATGAAGAAGGAGGTGGTTGGACCGGCTGGTCAGAACCGCTATCCAAACATGAGGAATCTACTAAGAACCAAGAAAATGTAGTCCATAATGATGTGACTGCTGATGAGTTTCTAGAGGAATCTGAG
Organism: Populus davidiana; assembly: GCA_030145905.1. Taxonomy (NCBI): domain Eukaryota; kingdom Viridiplantae; phylum Streptophyta; class Magnoliopsida; order Malpighiales; family Salicaceae; genus Populus; species Populus davidiana. The sequence continues at coordinate 7,809,711 of CM057803.1, forward strand.
AATGAGGATGTCAAGCAGGAAGATGATACTGAAGCATTGCTAAAACAGCTTGGCATTGATGTGGATGCTGAGCCTAGTAGTGAGGTTAAAGACAGCTCAACTTGGGCTAGGTGGTCTAAAGAAGAGTCCTTGAGAGATTGTAATCAATGGATGCCTGTTCATGGCAAGTTTGGTGCTCTCTTTCTCACTCTCTCCGCCCTCCCCATTTGTGTTTGTTGATTTGTTCAATTTATGTTCAAGTAGCACGACATCAATTTACTAAGATGTAATATACATGGAAGTATCTGTTATTACAAATATATGCTTAGGCACTCACTAAATCATAATTGCTATGATATAGGCAGGATCTCTCCCAGTAGTGGGACCCCTGATGGAGAAGCTGATGAACATATCCTAAGAGCTGTATTATTTGAAGATGTCATTGAATACCTATTCTCTTTAAACTCTCAAGAGGCCCGCTTATCTCTAGTATCTCAATTTATTGAATTCTTTGGTGGGGACCTGTCACAATGGTAAGTTTATTTAGTGCTTTTCTATCCAGTTTCATGAGTTTGTGGTTTCATTTCACTTTAATACATCTCTTTTTGGATTTGATTTGTTATATGTAAGAGAGTAAACTTTTTGGAACAAACTGTCAATTGCAAGCCCTTTTTGTGTTTACAAAAGTTTATTGCCGTGGAGCATTTTTTTTTTTTGTCTACTAAGCGTGATATGCAAATAATGCATGTTTAATTACATTTCTGCTGGCCCTTTTAGGTCCTTTGAAACACTTGTACATATGAAGCGCCAGGAAATTAAATTTCAACTTTCAAATTAGCTTCATTTGTTTCTGTTGGAGAAGCTTTCTTCGTTTGTTTATAGCCATCTAGTGTTTCTATTAGTGTGTTGTTTCTTTCACATGATGAAGTTTTTATACCTAGTCAGTGACGGTGGCTTCTTCCTCTTTGTTTGTGCATGCATGTTAAGAGAAAACTGATACACTGAAACTTTGGTAGGAAATTTGATATCTGTTTGGAAGAAGTCCATGACACTAAGATCATGATTTGAGGACGTTCAAAATTTACTTCAAATGAGCAGGAGTTGAACCTTTAAGAAACTAGCTGCAAGTAAATTAGGATTCGAAATCAAAATAAGAAATGAAAGGAGAAGGAAAAATAGATAACCTATCACACCGTGGTCCTGGGAACGTTCCTAGAAATTCTATTTAAACCTGATAGGTTCACATGAAAAACAAAAACTTCATGGTCTTATATATAGCTTCTGCAAAGAGGTTCCCTTGAAGAGATGACTTGAGAAGGGGTGCTTGAGGAAGTGGTTACAAGCTTCTGAGCAAGTGCAGTACTAGGTCTTCTGCTCACCAAAAGGTTATTTGGTCGAGACCTTGAGTACTTATCTCCTCTTGTCATGAAGATCTAGTCCCATCTATCAGGGGTCTTCTTCCTGCTTCTAGGTATGGAGATTGAAAGACCTTCCTTGACCGGTTATCTTTTAAAAAGTAGAGTTTATTAAGCCACTATATCAGCTCAACACAAGTTACCAACTGCATAATTTATACTTTCTTAAACTGCTGCACTTTATCCAGAATCGGTTGAGTTTGATTGTTTGGCACTACTACAAGAGTAGCCTATTTGAAATTCAAACTTATACTTTGTAAGTTATTGGTTGTTTCATTACAGATTGATCTATAATCTAATTATATACATTTTCTTTTAACAAAGAATGATAAATATGCATAGTTTTCATTTTACAATGTTATTCATGAAATAAAACAGTTGTGGATTCTTGCTTTTCTTTCTAGGATTTGCACAAACAGTTCAAGTTGGAAGGACAAACTCCTGAGCATTGAGGTGTTGCCAGATCCTATATCAAAGAACTTGAGAAGCCTTCATGATATTTTGGACAGATCAGAAGGCAGTTCAAGCTCTAACAGTTTTGAGTTACTGTTGGGTATCACCATTAACAGCTCTAAGAGGACTGATGCAATGAAATTTCTTCGAAATGCTATATTACTTTGCTTAACAGCTTTTCCACGTAATCACATATTAGAAGAAGCTGCTCTTGTCGCTGAAGATTTTTCCATTACGAAAATGGATTCTACTACCCCATGTCGTGTGCTGGCAAAGTCCCTGTTAAAGAATGATCGTCAGGTATTTCTTGTTCATTTTACTGGCAATGCCGCATGGATTATCTTCATAAGTAATCACATTACATAATTTGTTCATTTCTTTCCATCAAAATGCTCAACATGCTTCCACATTCCTGAAAAACTGAAGCTATAGAAGTATCAAAGTGTAAATTGTGTTTTCCTTGTTTACATGAATTTCCACTCATTGAAACATTCCAGACAACAATGTTGCAAACAAGAAGGTTCTGGAGTCTTTTGCTTGTTTGAGTATAACAGGAAATTGGAAGAAATGTTTTAAAAGGATGGATGTAATTTTTTAAGGTATTTCACATTAATGTCAAATGTTAGTAGCATTGAAATGTTCCTCCAGTCCTTTTAAGGTTAAGGTATGCCATTTTCTCTCAAGCCAGTTGATTGTATGTGGTTCATTGTTGTATTACTGTGGAAGATGCATGCTGGGAGCACTGACAACTTTTTTTAAATAGTGCTACTTGATTCCTGCATTTTCCATCTGGAGATTTTTTTGCGGCCTTTTATCTACGAAAATAGTATCTTCAATTTTGATCTGATATGGTGCATTTTTATTGTAGGATGTTTTGCTATGTGGAGTTTATGCACGGAGAGAAGCTGTTTTTGGTAATATTGGTCATGCAAGAAGAGTCTTTGACTTGGCATTGACATCTGTTGAAGGGCTTCCGCCTGTAATAACTCTTATCTTTCTGAACCTTTAGTTTCCAGTTGATTAACTTTATAGCTGAACTTTGATAACGATCAAGGATGTCTATTTATGGTTGTATAATTGTTTTGTTATTTGGTTGCTAGTCATGGTTACATACCTACTCGTATATTGAACTGCTGCATATATCTGGAGAATGTCCTGCTAGTTATATGCAATTGCTTGAGTATGCTTTGTAGCAATGTTATATGAATATTTTTGTATGTTGTAAGAATATTTTCCAGCTTTTATATTGTTATTCTTGTACAAAATAATTTTCTGAATCAATAGCAGTGGCTTGGGCGGTTACCATTAGAGGTTTAAAGAGTTCGAGCTCTGAATACTGGATTATTCCTGACATTGATTAAACTTTTTTGGTCCGACTTTGGTTTTTGGGTTGGTAATGTTGGACAAGGTGAGGAATGTCAGTGTCTCATTTGTCTTGTTTGTTTCCTAATAATAAGTAAAAGCCACAGTCACTATAATCTGGTGTTTTTGAATCTCAAGGTGATTACATGGTGTAAAACATAGAAAGAGTTCTAGTGGTTGAGACACACATATTTCAGATTTCTTGTATTTTCCAAGTTTACATTTCTCTATATCTGCAGTTTTTGTTATGTTGTAACTGCATGGTAATGTTCTCTATGTATCATGCCTTTTTCATCAGCATTGTTATCTTTTAATTGTTCTGTTTCTTGTAACAATGGAGAAAGACTGGTACTTGAAGAGAGTTTTACCTCATTCATTACTGGTTCAAAACACTGTCTTTGAGTCTTATTATCTGAGCATGTGGGTGCTTGTGCATTAAAATAGTACTAAGTTTCTTCTGTTTTTTGTGTGTAGGATTTACGATCTAATGCCCCTCTTTTATATTTCTGGTATGCTGAGACAGAACTTGCCAATAGTTCTGGAAATAATCAAGAATCACCTTCTCGTGCATTGCATATTTTATCCTGCTTAGGAAATGGAGCAACGTACAAACCATTTGAATCTAAACCGTCAAGCCTGCAATTACTGAGAGCACACCAGGGGTTTAAAGAAAGGTTGAAAATAGTACGATCGGCATGGGTGCGTGGTGTTGTAGATGATCAATCTCTTGCTCTAACTTGCTCAGCAGCTTTATTTGAAGAATTGACGACTGGATGGGCTGCAGGTATTGCAGTTTTAGACGAGGCGTTCACAATGGTGCTTCCAGGTTAGTAGACCATCCTTGCTTTCTCTTCATTTCATTATTTTCTGTTATAGTAATTGTAGAACCTGGTAGGCCCAATCAAATTAATTAAGGGAAGATGATTTCTTGTGCATGGTTGTTAGAATTGTACAATCAGGATTCAATTCGATTCACCCAGAAAATGATTATATCAAGTATGTGAATTGGAAATATTCAAGAATTGGACGTGAATTGCACAATTTGATTTGAATCGTCCTAAATCATTTGTTTCATACAATTCCTTGAGTTGCCAAAAAAAAAAAAAAAAAGAACTGGAAGAAAGGAATTCCAAGAGGAAAAAATAAAGACATATGAAGGAATTGTAGCTTTGATAGAAGATGCACACCGGTTTGTAGAGAAAGAAGAAGTTTGTGTTAGAAGAGGTGAAGAAGAAGAAGACAGGTGGATAAAAGTGAAGACAGAAGTTTTTCAAATTAAAAAAATTAGCACACGTGACTTGGGAAAACTAAATAAAAGGAATTTTAAATATTCAGGGCCCAGCTGGATAATTCTGTTTTTTTCTCTTTTTTTTGCAAAACACCGCCCACTAGATATAAGCATGTCCGTGTCACTCTTATCAGACACATGAATAAGTTTTTCATTATTATTTTCAAATAAAAAAAATTATATGCCATTTATTTCAACAGCTTCCCTAGGAAGCTTCTAAGATTTAATTATTTTTATACATAAAAAATTCCAAACAAAAACTACATGAATGCTTTATTTTAATTATCATGTTTAGTATATTTATAATTATTCCTTCTTTCTTCTTTCTTTTTCTTTTTTGCATTTGAGAAATTTATATTATCTACATATGTTCTGAAAGGTACTTGTATAAGTAATAATGATCTTACTATTCGCAATTCAATTCGATTAACGATTCAGAAATGAGCTTTCCAATTCATGATTCGATTCTTGATTTGACAACCTTGTGAATTGGAAAGCAGGATGTTCCTGCTTGTCATGAGATGTTTTGACTTTAAGTTAAACAATTTGTCTAGTGTTAACTTAGATCCAAACAGATACTCCCAACTTTGAATTCCAAAATTTGAACTCACTATGCTCTCAAATATGTTAATAACCTGAATGACAATTTGGGCGTTGTTGTCCTTCATGAAATTTATTATGTACTTTCAGTTTCAGAATGATCATCACTTTCAGTTTCTTCAGAAATGTTTCATGTGATTTCTAGCACATGATTTCTGTTTAAGTATAATGCATGACATGGAATGGACAAGCTGACACAGTCAACAGACTAAGGAGGACAATAACAAAGACATGATATGACACCTACTAATTTTAAAATCTAATCTACAGGATTTGTTTTGCTGCTTCAGACTAAAGAGAATGTCGACATCTTTAAAGAGCATATGAATTGTGCTGTGATAAAGTTATCAGGGAATACAAAGAACATTTGAAAAGAATTGAAAAAGTTAGCATACTTGTTGAATGGTTCTGAAAAGTAAAAACCTGGTTATAAAGCAGATAAAATGATAGAGAATTGGAGGGTTTGGCTTGGGGGGCAGGGGCCACTGACAGTAGATAGGGTTTAATATTTGCCATTGAATTGTCTGTGTTCTTTTCTGGTGACTTACTCAATTTTTTCTGACTTGCAGATAGAAGATGCCACAGTTACCAACTCGAGTTTTTGTTCAACTATCATGTAAGGATGCTTTTAAGATATCATAAGCAATCAAGTTTATCAAAAGTCTGGGACTCCATCTTGAAGGGGCTGCAAATATATCCCTCCAGTCCTGAACTATTTAAGACCTTATTGGAGATCAGCCATCTTTATACAACACCCAATAAAGTGCGCTGGATGCTTGATGACTACTTCCACAAGTAGGATGATTGCCTCAGCTCTTTGCTTTCTCTCTAGTTTTAATCTCAAATTTTCAATGATACATTAGTAGTTTATCTTCCATCATTTGTGCGCGCGCGCGCGCGGGGGGGGGGGGAGATGGTTTGCATGATTTTGCTTTCTCCTTTTTTTGCATGATTTCGTTCATCGCTTAGCGACAACCTAAGGCTGCCATCTATGCTGCTTTGTGTAAAGTTGCCCATGAGTGAATTAATGTGCAAACTGTGATGCTTAGCATGGTGGAATGGCACAGCAGAAGGTGCCTGCATTCTAGGATGGGTTCATGTGGTTTTGCATTGCTATGATACCACAGCAAATGACCTGTAGAAACTTCCCCTGCCATAGTTTGAACTCAATGTGAACCTCTGGTGTTTGTAAAAGAAGCAAGGAATTCCAAGCTGCTTGAAGAGTGATAGATGAGAAGATAATTAATGAATTGTTGCTTCAGGATGCTCTTACATCCTCAAAATCTATTAATTCTGTTGTGTGTTGGTTCTTCTGCTTTTTCCATGGCATGACATGCATCTAACTATGATCCGCCTTGCAATATCTTTGTTAACAGTATATATGCCTTTTTTTTTTCTTTTTCTTATCATGGCTCTATTCTCATGATTTTCTCAGGAAACCATCTGTAATTCTTTGGCTTTTCGCGCTATCATTTGAGATGAGTCGGGGAAGCTCCCAGCATAGAATCCATAGGTTATTTGAAAGAGCATTAGAAAATGAGAGATTGAGCAACTCAGTCATACTCTGGCGTTTGTACATTGCTTATGAAATTGACATAGCGTGCAATCCTTCAGCAGCCAAGCGCGCTTTCTTCCGAGCTATTCACGCCTGTCCATGGTAAGCACTTGCTTTCTTGATGGGGTCATTATTATGGATACTTTTATCCATAAAATAGAATTTTGTCCAATTATATGCTCAACAACTTAGGTCACCATTGTGTAAAATATGGACTATATGTCAGTGCACATAATTGACTGCTAGAGAACATATTAGCACAAAATTGTTGAAAGCAAAATGGTATGCACACTTCTATAAAAAATGGTGTCTTTCTGAGGATTGCAAGAACTTGACTAATTGCTATCAGAAAATCCTAGGATTTGAATGACAGCTGTCCTTTTTTTTACGAGTCGACACCCCTCTTTTGGCTTTTACGGGATATTGCATAAAATCTGGAAGGGGATAGCTTGCCTGTTGATGAATTCTTCATCTCAATGACATCCCATATTACCTTTTGAACGTTGGGCTACTGTCTCAATGCGAGGTTTGATTTCTTGTTTCCTCAGGTCAAAAAAACTATGGCTAGATGGTTTTCTCAAGTTGAACTCCATCCTAACTGTGAAAGAGTTGTCAGATCTCCAAGACGTAATGCGGGATAAGGAGTTGAATCTTCGAACTGATATTTACGAGATTCTTCTGCAAGATGAGTTTGTATCATGATAACTGCTGTTAAATTTAGCAGAAACCCAATTTCAGCCATGCTTTTTAGTTGCATTTAATGCACTTGTGTACATGTTTGTGTGGATCCTTAAGGAGATTTGCCTACTATATTTATTTTCTTTATCAACAAGACAACCGGTTATCAATTTTCTTTGTTTGACAGTGTTTCTTTTCTTTTCTTTTTCCTTCAGAAATAGATAGTTAGCGAAGGAAAATGTTAACGGTAAAAAATATGACAGAAGCAAACCTAGTTTTTAAAGCTTTCAAGGTTTCCCCTTTTCTTAAAAAAAAAAAATAAACCACACGAGGTTTCCCCTTGTGTACTAGTTTTTTTTTTTTCACAAGATTTATTGGACAATACCAAATTAATTAGAGATAAATTAATCTATATATATTTTTTAATGCAGTGAAATGACTATTATTCGTAAAAGCAAAAACAATAAAACATACCTATATGAGCTTCTTTGTAAGCTTTTTTGTAATTTCATCATGGTTTTTTTTAGTTATAAACAATGTGAAAGGGGCAAATTAGTATTTTAACAAATATAAAAATAATTAAAAAAATACAAAAAGTAGATGGTGTGTGTAACACATACTTTTTTGTAATTTCATCATGGTTTTTTTTAATTATAAACAACATGAAGGGACAAATTAGTATTTTAACAAATATAAAAATAATTAAAAAAACAAAAAAGTAGATGGTGTGTTTAACACATGTGCGCATGTGGGTGGGAGATGCCTCTTATTGATAAAACACTACCTTCCGTGATAACATTGGAAATATAAGTCATCCTCTTCACGGTAGTTAGACATGTGTACATGACAAAATATTGATTGGACTCCTATTCATTTTTTTTTTCTCCATCCTTTCTCTCTTTTCATCTTGAATTTCACGCCAATCCTTTCAAAAATTAAAATGTCCTCCAGTTTGTATTTGTATTACTTTTGGTTTTTATTTTTTTATTGCCATTTGTTTTGTTTTTAATACCTTTTAAAGTTGATTTTTTATAGAATTTTATCCCTAAATATTTTATTTCATTTTTTTTTATCTAATTTGGTTCTCATTTTTTATATTACTATTTTTCTTTTGTTTTTTATCCTTTTCTTTATTTATTCTATTTTTCAATTTAGTCCCTCATTGTTTTCTTTCATTTATTTTTATATCAAATTCAATCCTCATTGCTTTAATTGCTATTTTTTTTTTAATTTTTGACGACCAGTAATTCTACCTCGTGATTTTTTTTTTTGTGTTTGCTTTCTATGAGGTAATCACGATCTCATGACCCGGGTAATTAGTTTCAAATATTATCCCAATTTAACTTTAGTTTTTTTTAGGTTCTTTTTAAAAATTTAATTTTTTTTTCAATTTTATCATTCGACATTAGATTATTAGGCCTTGAGTTTTGTGATTTTTTTGTTTTTTATTTTTTTTATGAGGGGTTATCTCGATCTTATATCTCAAGTCACGAGTTATTGAATTAACTCAAGTTGACTAGAGTGTTTTTATATCTCTTTTGAAATTGATTTTTTCTTTAATTTTACCATTCAATATTAAATTATTGAGCTTTGAACTTCGTGATTTTTTTTAATTTTATACTTCGTCATAAGATTATTGGGCATCGAGCTTTGTTATTTTTCTACTTTCTTTTTAATGAAGTTATCTCAATTTCATATCCCTAGTCACAAGTTAGTCGAGTTAGCTAGAGTTGACTCAAGATTTTTTCTAATTTTCTAATTGATTTTTTTTTCCAATTTTATCTTTCATCATTTTGTTTACTTGAGAGTTGACCTTCATTATTTTATTTCATTTTTTTTGTATAAGATTATCCTAGTCTCACAACCGACCCACGAACTTGACATGCTAACTCCAATCAGGTTTTTTAATTTTTTTTTTTAAATTTTATCCTTCAATATTTGATTTACCCGTAATTGAGTTTTTTATATATATTTTTTAATTTTTTATGAAGTTATTTCATTCTTATTTATTTTTTTCTTTGTTGTTAAATAAAATCGTTGAGATCTTTTTAAATACTAAGAGGGTAAGCAAATATTTATTTTTTTGATTGGTTATTAATTTTTTTTAATTTTTTGATTGTCATTTACTTTTTTTTTATAATTATATTATTAAAGTAATTAAGATTATTGTATCTATTCAAATTAATGATTTATATCCTAGATTTTTATTGCTCCTTAAAAAATACTATCATCACTTGAATTATTTTTTTACCGAATAAGAAATTTGACTACTCACAACGTAGCGTATTATAGTAGCCTATCAAGTAGAAACTCAAATGGAAATATTGACAAAATACAGGCACCAAAATTATAATATCACAATAATAAAAACAACAAACAAACACTCTTTGAAAGCTAAGAAAGACAAGGGGAAGGTGGGGTCCGCCTTCAATAAGTGAGTGTCAACAAGAAAGATAAGTGGCTCACTAGAACTAAGTGACTAATCTGAGATTTTAGCAGAGCCATGGCGACTGCCATTGCTACTCCTTCAGCCAGAGCCATGGCGATTGCCATTGCCATTGCTACTCCTTCAGCATTATCTCCTCTTCCTTCCTCAATCTCCAGCGCTCCCCAACACTCTTTCTCTGTTCGCAGCTCAATCTGGCCTAAAAACATTTTATATTCTCCACTCCGCTGTAGCAGCCATGCCTCATTTTCACCAAAAAGTCAAGACGGTCCATTTGACCGTGATCTCCGGTCCGTACTCGAACTCGCTACTGACTCAGAGCTGTATGAACTCGAAAATATCCTCTTCGGTCCCAGGTAATTTCAATTTTTCATTATTTTTCTTCAAGTTAATAAATTGGAAATATTCCTTAATTATTTATTAATTATCCCTTATTCCAGTCACTTTAGCCCGTTACTAAAATCAATAGCGAGTAAAAGAGCGGAAATTGATTATGCAATGATGGACCAAGACATGGAAGAACGAGAAGATATGATATCATGTCTTGAGTCAAGGTTTTTATTCCTTGCTGCCGATGCCAGGTCCACTTTGAGGTCGGTTTCCTTTTCATATTGCTATTCCATTGTTGTGTATTCATAATTTTTATTTTATTTTTGGATATGGTGTGGTGTTATTGTGGGAGCAGGGGTTGGAGGCCTACGTATAGAAACGTGTTGCTTACAGTTAGGAAGAAGTTGAGCATTGGTTGCTCCAGTAAATTGTCGACGGAAGACCTAGAAGCCGAGATTTTCCTTCATCTGCTTGAGGAATATGCGAGGTAAATTTTGTTTTTTGGATGTAGTGCTTGGTTGTTTCCTTAATTTTGTAAGAAAGTGAAGATGAGGTGGGTTCGAGAAATGTTAGTGAAAGAACGGATTGACTGTTGAAATTGTAAGCAAATTTTGTTGCTGTATAAAATGATTCATGTGGTTGTAAAAATGTTTGAATAATATATTGCGGTGTTAAATTGGAATTGCTTAACGGAAAACATAAAGCTTTATCTTAACGTGGGACATCTTGTTCTATACGTGATCTACTCCTTTTGATTGTGCTCTATATGTGCTTGAATTGAGGAGAATTTATAATATATGGATTTCTTTTTCCTTGATTTTTGGCAAATGAATGAATTTTCCGCTAACTATTTTAAAGTTGTTGCTTTTTTTTTTTGGTTCTTTTAAAGCAAGATGGAATGAGGATTTTCATTAAAGAGAAGAGTAGGATAAAAAATGCTGGAGTTAAGACTGATTTTGTATGTTTTTAAAACGTATTGAATCTAATGGGAGAGTTCTTTGTGTAGCTTGATATCATGTTGTTAGCTGTCTCTAGTGTCTGTTGGATGATGTTCCAATGTAAATATTCAGAAGAATTTTGATTTCTGATTGGTAGCTACCTTTACCTGCTTTTATTTTATTTCTAATTCTTCAATGCCAGAATGCTATAGTGATTGCTTACTTCCAATGTTTTAAACAATCGTATTGGTGCTTCCTCTGCTAGAAAAATTCTGTATTATAATTGTAAAGGTGAAAGTTATTTAGTTTGCCTCTTCTATCATTACTTCACTCATGGATGCATGTATATGAGCTGGTTATAGTTGATGGCCATTTGGTTTGATCTCTTAATATTGAGAATTATATTTACTTGCAAAAAATTATGCTTCTTTCTTTCCGAGTAAGCTGTAAAATGACTTAAAACTTACTTCCACCATCGTATAGTGAACAATCAGGAACTTTTCCAGGCTTATGGGAATTAGCTAAGACCTCAGATGATCAAGGTAGTCTAGGAATCGGACTTAGTCAAGAGAAGGTACAAGCCCTTGCTGCACAGAAACTCGGTGCTGCAGATCTCCAGTCAATCATTCTGAAGGTGGTTACTCACATTCTAACACTAGCATAACTTGAATGTTTTTTATATTTTTATAAAAAAAAACTGACCTTATTTTCCTGTTCTTTGCTTCATTTATTTGAACTTTTCTTTTTTTAAGGGTGGCGGTGTGTTTACATTGACAAGAATTTATCAATGGGTAAGATCATAAGAATTTTTTGTTTTGTCAGTTAGTGTGTTTCATCGTTGATCATTTCACTGTGTTCCTAAGCTAGTATTCTTTTTGATGTAGTTAGCTAAGAAGTTAACAGGGAAGGTTTTTCTAGAAGCTGCAAACTATCAAATAAAAAAGGAAATCATCAAGAAGGTACATGATTGGCAGCATTATTATGTAGTTGTCGAATAAATATGAATGCAGTTACATTTTTCTTTAATAGAATGTGGCAGTCAAACATTTACTTTGCAAAGTCTTGTAAAACAAATTAACATCCTGATGTCGTCTAAGAATCTTTTGTTTTTTTCTGCATCGTTATTATTTATTTCTCTTTTACTAGCATTAAATGAAAATGATTAATTGGTTTTTGTGTATAGTTGGACAATACATGATAGCTTTGTTCCAGGCATAATGCTTGTAGGATCTTACCAAATTGCACATATCAGAGTACCTAAAAACAAATTATATGTTATTTTCATTTCTCTGTTGTTATCTCATCTTGTGCTTTATTTGAAGACATCGAATGCAAATATTGTAATGCCAATGTACTAGATGCATCTTCAAAGTCTTGCAAAGGATCTCAACGTAAATTTAAGTTAATATTGTTAATTTGGAAGAAAAAAATAATCAACTGCTGGAAGTTTGCTTTTATAATAAAACAGTCAATCAAAGTAGAAAGAGAGTGTCTTAGGGCCAATTTTTGTCTTAATTATTGGGTCGATAGATAAAAGATTCATGTTGTTGACAGCCTATAGACAGGATTAAGGATTTCTGGAGCTGAATAGACTAGAGTGTTATTGTTATCTAGGTCTGCTATGCCCAAGTGTATGGCCTGTGATTAAGCAGAACCAAGTTAAATATCCAACCTTTCAATTATGCATTGCTAAGAACTAAAACATCCAAGGTTGGCTTGAGTTCTGATTAAGACTCTGAATGGGTGCACAAGCTTGGCTTCTCAAGTGCTTGGGTAGTCACCAAGCTTGTAGTGAAGCCCATGTGGTTTTTAAAGAGGTGATTGTTTCACTTTTATTCTAAATGTGCCCTCTTTATTTGTATAAATATATCAGGGGTTTTCCTTTTTCCATCATGAAGCTAGATGGATTCTTTTTTCTTTTTCTGATATAATTTGGTATCACCTATTTGGCTGAATTTATGGGCCATCTTGCTACAACTTTATATATCCTCTGCTTTGATTCAGATAATCTATATATTAGATAATATGTAAAAAATCACTAATATGTACACATTTCTTTCTTTGTATAAAGGGTGGACAATTGGCTGCCATTAATTTGGAGTCCAGAGCTGCCTTACTTGTGGCAAAGCAGGTAATTATAGCATTATATTTCACAAGTTTCTTGAATGCTTTTCCATGCTTCGAAGATGCCACTGTAGTTGGTGGTTGCATCATGCAAGTGAAGCATCCGTCTTACGAACTCCTTTATTGGAAATTAAATAAACATACAGTAGGTGTTATTAACTATGAAATGCATGTTATAACATGCTCAATACTATTTAAAATTGATGAATTTCAATATTTTCTGATCAATTCAAGTAGGATGTGGATATTAGGTAAACCTATTCATTTAGCATTGAAAGATAAATATGTTTTGCAACTTGATCTGTGCTAACACAATAATCATTATTACATATTTTCTCTATATTTTACTGGTTCAAGACAATGAGTGTTATTGCTCTTCTCTTTGCTGGTATTTCTCATTCTTTTAATTGTGGACAGGGTTTTGTTGGAGCTGCATCAAGATACCTGGGTTTGAGGAGCATGATGTCATTGCTTGGTCCAATGTATTATCTCATCTTCAATGAAGAACTTATTTATGTTCTAGCTGTGTTCATCTCTGTTCATTTTTTTTTATTGCCACTAACATTAAGATAAAATGATTGAATTCATGGTTGGATAGAGAGGCTTAACTATGATGTAAATCCATGTGTTCACTGTCCCGAAGGGTGATCAGGATAACCTACAATGTTAAGGACAGTAATAATGCTGTTGTGAACAGCATGTGGTCTGAAACTCCATGGTTTCTGTGTTATGCTTGACCTGCACAAATAATAAATTTCATTACACCTAGTCGTGTTTAACCTTGTTCAGATAAGAAAATCTTCACATAAATCTAAACTTTCTAATTAGATGTTTCAATGTGTAATAATCATAATTGTGTTTATCTATGAATTCTGTTTGCATGTACACATATGCACGGCTGATGCTACTTTATCATTTTTATCTCAGCAATTGGAGCAACTTTAGTGTTCAAGGATATAATTTTGCATGTGTATCCTAATTCTGAACTCTGAAGATGCAGGATTGACTAACAAAATAATTTTTGGTTTGCCACAATTAATCTTTCTTGTTTATCAAGTGACATCTGAGGTGTTCTGAAATGGATGGACAGGCATCTGAAGTTTGTGAATGAAATCTTGGATGCGCTTAGGAGGGCTATATATTTTGTGTTCTCTGTTGTCCTTCAGTCCTTTTCTTTCTCGTTCTTTGCGTGGTTTTTTACCCTAATTATCAAAGACATCCATCTTAAAAAACCCAACTGTTCTACCAGCCAACTTTTTGTGAGGCAAGTGCAAAATTTGTCAGTGAACTGTCTTTTGGTCTGGTTTGAGTTTACATGTGCTGCATAGATGCAGATTCTCTTAAGTCATCAAGCTGTTGTGATGCCTGAGTCTACAATGTGGCTCAGTAATTGATTAGAACTTTAGCTTGTATGACTGCATTGTTTCTGTTGTTTTTTTATACAGGTTGTGGGGCACATTTCTGGCAGATGTAGTCATTCAAATGCTTGGAACTGATTATGCTAGAATCTTGCGAGCAATTTATGCATTTGCTCAGGTAATATATTGTAATGGTTGCTTTAGTTTTATGCAATTATCCACATGCCAGATCCTGCTCGGCACCAAGATATATATTGATATTCTAATCACAAATGCATGATTGTGGGCATGCACACACTCACAGATAGTTTTGGTTGCCTTGTGGTTTTGCTTACAGGTTTTATAGCATTTGTTTTCTGTCATTCTATGATGGTGAATCTGGGACGCCATTTCATTATTTTGAACCCTGGTTTTTATCTATGTACAAACCGTTATCTAAATCAAGACCAACCTGAACTTATAAATCATTGCATGCTTGTATGATCCCAAAACCAAAACCCAGAACAGCAGTATGGACCTGGCAAGATCCTTGACCTGTGCATAATATATGGGTCTGATCTTAGGTTTTGTCATGTATTGTAAGCCCATTCTATGATTTGGCACTGATGGCAAGATTAATGCCATGGTCACTATATTCAATCTGAACATCAAATTGCTTGATAAGCAAGCACAGTACAAATGTCAACAAAACAGCTTTCTTTTTTCTTTTTTCGATACACCTTTAGATTTTCAACTACATGATGGATAACTAATACAAAATATCTTCCAAATCCTCATCCCAAGGGGATTTCAATTCGAAGTGGAATTTCAGTATTAAACAAACAACTTTCCGTCGGAATAACATTTAACAGGGTTTCTTTTCTGTTCCTTTTCCTTTCTAATTTTTAATTGTAACAAGCATGTTGACTTCTGTAATTGCCAATGAGTTATCTGTTTTTGCCTCAGATTCGCATCACCCGTACATGTAGGTTGCCCTGTGATAATGATTGAAAGGAGGTGGTTGTGTTAAACCTCTTTTCAACGCGACAAAGAGCTTGCAAGGGTTCTTGTTCTGGACGACTTGAATGTACATGGTACCCCCTGTCCCCTCTTGCTTACTGTATATATTATTCTGGAATTGAGTTGCGATTTGCTTCTATGCTAACTAAGTTTGAATTATAACTGGTTTGGAACTTGAAATATTAAACACTTCGGTGCAAAGAATTTTGCTTTCTTGGACGGGGATTATTATTTGCAATGGCATCAAGTATATTGCTAATCAAGTCCTTTGAAGTTGTGCATTGTGCAGGAAAAAAAAAAAAAAAAAAAACCCTGTTATTACATGGGATCTCTTTTGCACTTTGCCCAAATGCAAAACATCGCAACTTGCATTTCTGCCTATCCAAAATGGGTGTTCAAGCTCATCAATTTATATGGGCATTGAAGTTTTGCCTCCTGGTTTATATTTCTCAAATTAATATTTCGTCTGACATTTTCCAGAACAGTATGTATTGGTTTCCTAGACTCTTTTTTTTTTTTTTTTCAATTGACAGTACAACCTTGGTAGGCTGAGAGGTTACATCGTGGGTTAAGATATTTTTTTCCCACTAGATTTGTGAGCCTGCGCTACATCATGGATTAAGATTTTTTATTTTAGCGGTCTTTTTTTAAAAAACAAATACTCGGGCAATCATGTTTTAAAAAATAATCTTGGGGAGTAGACCCGATTATAATAATAGAAAAGATAATAATTGTTAACGGGCTAATTTAAACAAAAATGAATCATTGGAACCTGAAAAAAAAAAGTTAACCGAAACAAAAAATGATGCAATTGGGATTCCAGCCAATCATATGAAAAAAAGAAGAAGAAAAGAAAGTGAGAAGAGAAGGAAAAAAAACTTAATTCGAGCCAATCTAAGTGAGCATAGTAAATATGCATGTTCGATTCGTAGGATGGAGAAAATAAATAATAAAAAGGATTTAAAGTTTAATTCCAAACAAATTATTCATAGAGAGATAAAATTAAAAAAAAGACAAAAAAACCATCAAGCCAGGTAGACCAATCAAATTTCCATGACTCAAATTATTTGAATGAGATTATTCATTAAAAGGAAGACAAACTAGAAAAGATTCTAGAAAAGATTATGAAGCATAATTTCAAAACAATTTAATATTAAAGAATGAAGTATAAAAAATATTAAATTAAAAAAAAAGGATCCTAAAAAATATCTTAAGTTACGGTCCAAGTAATGAGACTAAAGTAAACAAATATAAATGAAATTGAAGAAAATTATGAAGCCCAATATAAAAAACCTCTAACGATAAAATTAAAAAATAAATTAATTTAAAAAAATTGCTAAAGTAAATTCAACAAAGAACAATAAATAAAAAGAATCGAGATAACTCGAGTTATTTTTAAAATTTATGAAAATTATATATAAAAAAATAAATAAAAATAACATAGCTCAATATCCAATTGAATAAATGTTGAAGAATAAAACTGAAAAAACATAAGCTTTTTTTTAAAAAAAACAAGCAAGTCCACAAGGACATCTAAACCTTGGTTAATTTCTAAAACTTGCAACCTGTGAAATCCTAGGCTCAAAATCAGTAAAGAAGCTCAATTCCCAACATATTCGATGTTGAAGGATGAAATTGAAAAAAAAATCAATTTAAAAAACTATCTCAAATAAAACAAATAGTAATAAAAAAAATAAAAACTAAATTTGAAAGATGAAAAATTAAAGGGGGATGAAATAAAATAAAAAACTCAAATTTTATAAATTATTACAGATAAAACAAATAATAATCAAAAGAACATGAACTAAATCTAAAAAAATAATAAATTAAAGAGCTGCTTTGAATTTTTGAAAGGGATAGACACAAAAATCAAGGAAGAGCAAGAAAAGAAGGGAAAAAAAGTACCAACACCAAGTTGGAGGGGCGTTGGTCACACACACCGCCTTATCATGGATGAGACTCCAAGGCGATCTAAATGCCTCCGCTAGAGGCGACGTTTAGTCACTAGACGACTCGACACTCGCTGCCTAAACAAGTTCCTTTTCTAATAATTATTAAAATTTTATCAAATACAAAAATGCCCATAAGTCAATTTGATATTAAAAAAAAACCATGATCAAAAGACCAAAAAGGTCTTGGAAGATATTTTAATAGATTTTTCTTTCAAGGGTAATTAAGTAATTTACCATGCAAAAAAATTTAAAGTACTAAAAATACCTTGGATTTTAGTTTTATTTTTTTCATTAGGGGCAATTAAATAATTTTACTATGCAGAGAAGCTAAAAAACTATTCTGCCCCATACAATTTGAAAATGATAATTAAATTATAGTGAAAATATCATCTTACACGCAATGCCTAGTTCAAAGGTTTTATGATTGAAGAGAAAATTCATCATCATATTATTATAATGAATAATATTCTATGAGTAGATGCATAATAATTTTTTTTTCTTATAATTAGTAGGGATTTTAGATTGATTATTATTGTGTTGTGATTTAATTATAGTATTATGTTGTGTATTGATGTTATAGCATTAACAAAATAAATTCATAATTGATTATTATGTTTTTAAATGTTTTTCTTTGGTTTAAAGGAGAGGCGTCCTATTTTAATTTTTAAAACAAATTAGTTTTTTTTTTAACATGATGTGTTGACTTTTACCAAATATTTCTTTTTAAGCAAATTGGTAGTGCATAATAAATTAACAAGCACAAAATCGATACATTAGGAATCCAACTCCGTGTAATGGAAGGGTTGATTAAATGCACATTAGGTGTTTTATAACTTGTATGAAGGGAAGTAGACTTATTAAATGGAAGATTGACAACCTTGCTAATGGTTAACTAAATATCAAAGAAGGATCTGTGTACTAGCTACTAAGTCAATGATAAATTAAGAAAAATATGATGTTAAATATTAAATTGTTTATAGCATGATTAAAGTATTGGAAATTTAATTATATTGAGAAAATGGATGATGATATGGTTGGTCATTGAATGGTATTATAAAAATAGGTGATTATATGATTGGATATTAAATTATTATATTATGAAAATGAAGGATGATATGATTTACTAAAAGTGATAAATATACCAAATAAATGTTTTGTGTACTAAAATGGGATATTTTTTTGGAATTTGAGAACGATATCAAAAGTGAAAACGCAATAAAGGGATCACATTTAACAGAGCTCTAGGTGCACATTCATCATGTGACTCAACCTTGTGTATCAACACAATACCCTATTCTTGACAAATCCCATACAACCACTATACCTAAGGTGGTATGATCTAAGTATCAAATGTAAATATCTTAACAAGGCTCTAGACCGTTCAACTAAAAGCTACAAAAATTTTAGATATCAAGTTTAGAAGCTGATGACTAGGGTCTTTGTATTTGTGAAGAATAATAGCACGTAATGTAATATCACCAATCCATTATCAACAATAACAAGTGATTGGAAAGGATGATGGAAGAGAAATCTAATAAGTGTTATAAAGCCATAAATATTTGACGAAGAGAATTGATACAAAGATATAGCTATGAATGTTATGTTATCAATCCATTTTTATTATTGAAATTGGTAAACAAAATCATTAAAACCTTGTTTTTCTTGAATTTGTTTTAGAACTACATTACACAATTTAATTAATGAGGTATGCTTTTATCTTTTTTTCAGTATTGTTTTGAAATCTAAAAGTGTTTATCAAAAAGCAATATTTAGCATTTTACATTTGTTCAAGATTGGATAAATATAATGAAAAATTAATTTAAGGATTTTAGAAATTAGTCAAATTCCAAAACATATAATGAGAATAGTAGGAAGCAATACCTCTTCTTAAAACTCAAAATATCCTTTTCCACCTTAAATAAACCATAAAACAATGAAAAGGGAAAATATAAATAAAAAAAAACTATTTTATATAACTAAAGAGGCCCTTGGATCCCAGAACCATGTTAGTTGTTATCGAATCCAATGCTCCCTTACAGAAGAAAAAGGAAAAACATATAGCCCAGAAACCTGCACGCCCTACTGGGGCAGCTCTTTGAATATTTTGCGAGCTAGGAGAGCTGCATTGGATAGCCAACAGGCCCATGATTTTGTCGATGGATGATTTCTCCTATTCTTCAATTACCAATTATTGCCTTCTTGACATACACATTAGGACCAATTTGGACAAGTATTTAACTAAAATGGCAGAGAAATTACTTAGACCGAAAACAATTTGATAATACGGTGTTCAGAAGGGTGATATTTATTATTTTTTAAAAAATATATTAAAATTTAATTTTGAAAATTCAAAAATAATAAAAACATTAAATTTTAATTATCTTCGATTTCAATCTCAATCTTAAACGGGTCCAAGTTGAGTATTGTTTATTGTGTTATGTCAAGTTATTAAAGGTGAGAGTCTCCCTACCAGCTAGAAATCAAAGTGAATAACATCTTTATGTCAGTTGTGCCTGTCAAAAAGGATAGAAAATTATACCTTACACTCCTGCTTTATATAATTTATCATATGATATAAAAAGACACTATGATATCTTTTATTTTCTGATTGTTTTTTTATTTATTTAATTGTGGTAAAAATTAATTATTTTATCCAACTACTTTACACTTGATTGAATGTTTAATTCACTAATTTCTCGTTAATTCAACCACAATATTTAATATGAAAATGATTTACAAAAAAATGAAAATGAAAAAAAGCTAGCTAGATGAGTTAGAATAGTATTAACAAAAAAAACGCTAATATGAAGCTCATCACCAGCTCAATCATTTGGGCTACTTTAATCTCCTTTTCTCTGTATATAGGAACTGTAAGGCTCCCTCTCGATCTGTTCATTGATGAGAAATAGTTTTGAAAATCCATGGAAATGATAGGGTTGATAGAATTTTGAGACATAATTCTAGTGGATATATACCAACATGAAGAGCAAAACAAATGTGGATTTGGTCTGATCGATAGGAGAAAGAGAATATGAACAAGAAGAAAAATCCTGCATCCTGATATGTGTAAAACATCAAAAATATGTTCATGACATGATCATATTAATCCTGGTGGGAATGTCGAGGAAATAAATTCTTGTCTTCCAAGGATTAAAAAAAATAAATAAATTATGGCAGACCAGAATTCTTTTATTCTGAGAGCTAGGTCCATGCTAAGTTTCATCTATATATATAATTGCACAGTGGTTCATCTGTGAAGGAAGGGGGCTCTTGATCTTTTGGATTTGATGCTTTGACTTTTGGAATTGCACAGGCAAACTTCTCTTTTTGGATTTAAAGATAAGTCTCCCCACTCACATGGTTTGTTTCTTGAGCCATCACTGTTCAACTTTGGGAGAAATTTCTAAGCTTGGCTGTGGATGAAAAGAGATGCCTAAATTATGGGGGGACCGACATCTCATTTGATGATTAGGGTTTGCTTGGCTAACTTTTTTTTCCCCATCAGTTATATACTTATATGTTTTATGAGTAAAAATTAATGAAATAACATAACAAATCCAAGCTCTTTAGATCCTTCCTTGCAAAGCATTTGTCAATTCAAAGAGACCTTTTTTTTTTTTTTTTGTGTGTAAAAAGGACCTTTGCTATCTTTATTCTTTCCAGTGTGTGACATCTTACCACTTAATAACTTCTTTTTGGTCACTTTTTGTTTGTTTTACTCTCCCGTAGTGCTTCAGAACAGAAGATATCACTAAAGCTCCATGTTTTTGCAGCCAGATGGTGACACATGCAGGAAAGCCGCACGCTTTGAAGGTGCTTCTCCTTCTTCCTTCACCTCGTTTTTGAGAGAACTCATGCACTCCTAGGTCAGAAGATCACCATACTTTTTACCTGTTTGTCTTTCATGTGAGACGATCCACTACCTAGGTTGAAGGTGATGAAGGCACATGTATACTAAAAAGGTCGTGTAAAGGAGAACACCCCACGCTCCATGTCTCAGTATCCGTCTGTGTACGTCTTTATATATATATATATATATATATATATATATATATATATATTAACCCTATTTGTTTTCTTGTTTTTTATTTTCCCAGCAAGATAAGATTAAAGGAATCAAGCAGATAGGGAGAGGAATTTGCGAGCACAAACACAAACAGAACCAAACCAACTAGTTTCTGTTTGAGACGCCATGAGTGACAGACATTTCCAAGGAATTCACTTAATATATAGATATATAGATATATATTGTCTCTATCTGTTTTGGCTTATCTCAATATCTATGTCATCTCTCTTAAGCTTTTAGCTATTCAGATGACTTATCTTTCACTCTTTGTTTTCTTTTGTTCATCGTGCGTGTTTGTATGCTTCCACGTCGTGAGAGTGCGTGCATGAAAATCATGTAACCATCTGTATCTCCGATCTTTTTTTCTTCTGTTTCAAGATTAGTGAAGCTGCGTAGAAATTTCTTGATTAATGCATCCCTTTGTGCCCAGTCAATTTAATGAAAAACGTTGTAGATTATTTATTTATTTTTTTATAAAATGCTATTTTGTTTTCTTCTTTTCAGTACAACACCCAACCTAATTAAGCCCGTAAAGAAAACAGAAAGAAAAAACACTTCAAGGGGGTATAAAAAGTGGAAACCTCAGCGACATCCCAATACAGGAAATCATCGATTAATGCCATGATTATCGATCTTGTTTAGTGATAGAAAGCCCGGTGAACTTCCAATAAATAAATTAATAAATCATGAAATAATTGGACATGTAAAGTCCTGTACCACATTCAACATTTGCGGAGGCCAAATCCCCACGTCATGGTTTTTCAAAGCTGCCCCCTCCTGCTATTTCTGTGGGCGCATTCAAGATAATTCTTACACGATATTCTTGATCCATTGATGTACGTGATGCTGAGAGTTCAACTAAGCTCGCCTATACCTTTCCCTTCTACACATCCACATGAACTAGTCCCCTTTTTTTCCTCATTAATCTGTTGTGGGTTAGAAAAATTAATTGAGAATATTTCCCATCTAATCTGCAACTTCCCTTGAGAAACTTGTTAAGATATAGAAATTTGTTAAGATATAGAAATTGATTATAAAAATTGATTATAAAAATTTGTTAAGATAGAAAAATTATCTGTGATTTTTTTATTAACCCTAGAAACTTGTTAAGATATAGAAATTGATTATAAAGGAGGCGACTGTGGTTGCAGACATGGATGGCCATGCCCAACATCCCACGCCTCCCCCCTCAGCTCTGTCAAGAGGAGTTTGATGCAATGGTGAACAATATACATTCGTCTGTGAAAGATATTGACAAGGTCTGCATAATTATTTGTCTGGATCAGAGATATCTCTTGTATTTGTCCATCCATTAATGCTACCAGGGAGAGAACAAGAGAAGGAAGACGAGCAGGAAGGAAAGGGATGCTGTCAATAACATGAGAGACATTTGGTTTCAATCAGTACATACTTCCAAGAGAAAAAACAATGATATCATACACAGAGAAGAGCAGAAATGAATGATGAAAGCTTTGAGGGCCCTTTCGAGACAAGACAATCTGAGAATATTATGTTTCTGAAGATCTCACTTCTACCAAAATTCTATATCCCCAACTCCCTCCCCTTTCACCTTCCCCATCTAATTTCCACTCATTGTCTGGCAGTATTTTTCGTGCATTTGATCATGACTAAACAAGATTAAGGAAGATAATTGATTAATTAAGCAAGAGAGAAGGTATGGGCAGTGCTAATTATTAACATTATTGGTCATGTTAGTTTATGGTTCCTTAATAGTATCCATAAATGTCATTAATAACCAAGTCCCATCACAGTAATAACCTTTGTTTTTCTTATTATTTCCTTCTCTTTCCAATAATTTGGCTGCATAACGGGCTGTTCTGCCCCATATCTCTCCTTAATTTCTTCCCTAGCTGTCTCGTAAAAGCAACATCGATCGACTCTACCATCACCATCTCTCAAGTTTTGCTCATATTTCTCTGCCTCGTTGCCTTACGGTGCTGCTTTCATGAAACCTACTTTGATTGTCGAACAACCAAAAGAAAAAAAGAAAAAAGAATCGATTGACTTCCGATCGACCTCTTGCTATAGCAGTAAGGGCAAAGGAAACAAATTCCTGATTGGATCACTTAGCCATAAAGCCTTGCCCAATTAACCCCATCATTACAGTTTTTGAAAAGAAGTGTGTCAATATTGTACTCTTGTTTTATGATTTCGAGGGCAAGAGCTCTATGATGAGGGCTAGGTGAGAAATATATACAATAGATGGAGGATTTAAGTGAAAAGCAGCAATCTTGATTAATTATTTGATCTTCTTTATTACACTTTTTTGTTTTTTGTTTTCTAATTATAGGATGCGAGCAAGAACATCCGATCCAATCAAACCATTCAAAACACCATCTGTGCTCATAATATCCCGAAATGTCCTTGCTAATGTCAATTATGATGGATAATCAGGGATTTGGGATCTGAGCTCAGAATCTCTGCTCTACGTATTGAGAGAAGAATCCGCCAACAACAAATTGACGTTTCAGGAAATTTGATTAAGACAGCCACCAATCCATTTTATCTTGCTAATTGGCAATCAACTAAAGAGGGGAGAAAACAAGAAGAAGCAGCTCCCTCTCATATTTTAGCATTTGGAAATCTAGTGTAATCCCATAATACGTGTGTGGAGTACGAAAATGACAAGGGAAACTTCTGAAAATTTAAGAAATGCCAAGGAAGTAAGGCCTCGTATTTGAGAATTTGGTAGGGGTCCATGCAGGCCATTGTATTTGCTCGACAATCACCAGACCAAGAGAGAAGCATCTCCCTAACTCCAATGTCTCACCCATCATGATGTCGACAGCTGGATATCAAAATTCCCCAAATGGGTCCCAGCATCACAGCGGGAGGTATCTGACGGCTCTTACGTGTGATGCATCAAGTGGATTTGTCACTGTATTTGTGAAAGAGGTACGTCCCCTAGACGATCATGGTCACTTGGCAGCGAGAACCTAACAAGGTGTTGTATAGTGCCTTGTTTACATGACCTAAATGTTTTTCCAGAACTTAGTTCAATTTGGTTAATTTGAAAATAACATGCACTTAAGGGGCAAGAATGCATTTTGGTGTCTATCATTATATTTGAAAATATAATGATATAGACGTACCAATCTCAATAATAATAATAAAAAAATCTAAACTAGCACGTACGTTGTATATAAATCTATATATCTTACATATATAAATCGTATTTTTCTCTTTATTAATAACATATATACACTCAACAATAAGATAAATTTACCCCGTTTATTAGTTAATCTAACCACATAACATAATAAAAAACAAATCCAAGAACATAATTTTTAAGTCATGAGATCAAATGATTGATATTAGTTAGATGACTCTCTTTACACTGCCGGTTAGGTTAATTTTTTTCCAACATAAAAAAAAATATTCGTGTGATACCAACATTTTAAAAGGAATAAGAAAAATCTAAAAAATTAATAATTGAAAGAGATCACACGTGCTATCAGAATAATAACCTAAAAAGCAAGCAAAAACACCATAAATTGAGCATCTCATGCTTACACTTACTCAATTAATTTAAATTAATTAAAAAAGTAAAATTCCTTAAAAAAAAACTAGATTCAACAACAACAACAAAAAAAAATAATTCGAGTTAACCCTTGTTACTTTCAAAATGACAAAACAATCCAAGAAAGCGAATAAAAAATAGCAAAATGTTGGTGGATGAATCGGAAGAAAAATATGAATTTAAAAAAAAACCGAGCAAACTCGGATGAACTTTATAAACTCAGGTTAATCTTTCAAGCTCATAATCCATTAAATTCTAAACCTTGGGCTAAACTAATAAGCTAAACACCTGACCAATTAAATGTATAGGTGGATTAAATCAATTAATCTAATTTAATCCAAAAAAATCCCTTGAAAAAAATACTAAATTTAACAAAAATTAAAAAAACTAAGGTAACCCGTGTTATTTTCAAAACGACTAAAAAATTGAATAAAAAATAACAAAATGGAGGATGAAAAATAAAAAAAGCTTAACAAAATGGAGGGGGGGTTGGAAAAAACAATCTCAGATGAACCTCGTAAACTCAAATTAATCTCTCAAATATGCAATCCATAAAAATAGCAATAACAATAAGGATTAGATTTGATAGGAAGAAAATCAAGAATGATGGAATTAAAAAAGAAATAATTTCAAAAGTCATCTCAAATAAAACAAATAGGAAAAACTTGATAGAAGAAAAACTTCATGAGGAATGATATTGAAAAAAAAATCTTTAAATTATTCAAAATTAAGAAAACAATCTTAAGAATAATAACATTTAGGGGTTGATTTGAATTTTTAGAAGGCCAGCACAAAAATCAAGAAGGGAGAAGAAAAAAGAAAAAAGAAAAGGTCACACACACGAACCAGAAATAATTATACCACATGTGCCACTTGTACATGGAAGAGACGTCGAAACGCTTATATTGCTGTCCTGGAAGTAGGGTTTTGGCTATTGAATGGCACCACGTGAGTCGTCTTGACTCTGTAAGCACTGTTCATTCTCCTCTAGGTCTTTTTTTTAAAAAAAAAATTATTTATCAAATTACCCTATTGCACCTAATGACACGTGATAACTACAAAATAATCAATTTTAAAGGATACAATTACCCCTAAATCAAAGGAAAATGTTTTTAAAATTTATTTTTAAAAAGGAAATTATGGTAGTGTTTGAAATTGTGATAATAATTGCTTTTCAAAGTGTTTTTCGCTTGAAAATACATCAAAATAATATTTTATTTATTTATTTTTATAAATTCATTTTTGATATTAGCATATCAAAATGATTCAAAAACACAGAAAAATAATAATTTAAGTTTTTTAAAAATTCGGCAAAGCCGTAAAGACAAACAGACTCTTTGTAAATCTGCAGTAGTTTTTGCTTTTTAAAATGTTTTGAATTATTTTTTACCTAAAAATATATTAAGTTAATAATTTTCAGTACTTTTATATAGTTTTAATATACTAATATTAAAAATAAAAAATTAAATTTGATAAAAAATTATTTTAATACCTCACCACACTAACAAACACACTAAGTAATGAATAAATAAATAAAAATCATCAACCTCAATAATATACATGGCTACTATTTTTTATATGTCTGAGGTAATGATTCCACATGCCAATTGAAATAATTAAAGACCAACCTTTTCTTTTATTATATTATTATTTATCAACTGATTGATATTGTGAATTAGATTGGATGTTGGCTGATGAAGATGGCTAAAAATTATTTTCAACATGACAAAGATTGCATGTTGTCAGTCATTCAAGTCACCGATGTGGTGCTGAATTTCTCACCGTATTTGGATTTATATTAAAGCTAAGTCTGTTGATACATAATTTAACATATTATTATTATTATTATTATTATTATTATTATTATACTGAAATCAAACAGAGTATGTCGAACATGCAAAATTATTTAACCATAATTTTTTGATTATTAATATAAATATCTAAATCAATTTATATATACCTTTAATAATTTTACAGTTATGAAATTAACAACTATATAAACTTTTAATAACTATTATATTAATAAAAAAACTTAAAATCATTAACTTGATCTACATAAATCCTCATAAATTCAAAGATTATTTATTTAATTTTTATATTTTCAATCTAATTTATAACTTATCTCCGTCAGTTCCATGATCTTTTGTAATGTCTGGTTTTGTTTTTGAAAAAAAAGAGAGATAAATACAGAAAATTTTTTTTTTAATTAGGAAAGGCTTTTTTAAAATAAAAATGACTAAATTGAGAAAATTCAATTGTTATGAAGTGATTATTTATTTTATTTACCAATAGGGACTGATTAATTAGTTTCATTAAGCAATAGAGACTAATTGTTTGTTTTAGAATGTAGTTGTGGCTATTTTTCAAAATACTTTTCATGTCAAAATATATCAAAATAATATTTTTTTATTTTTTAAAAAAATTATTTTTGAGATCAGCGTACCAAAACGATCCAAAATATTTTTTTAAAATTAATTTTTAATAAATAAAATAAAATATCTAAAAACACGAGTATAACCGAAACGCTATATAAACTATAATTGACTCCTATGCATTTGGAGGATGAAGAAGATATATTACACGAGTAAAAGAAACCTTGTAATTAAAAAATAAATTCATAATTGCAGAAAAAGAAAACCATCATAACTTTAGCTCTCATTAAACTATATTTTAAAGCCAGCAACGGAGCTCATAATTTTCACAACTTTTCACTTTCAACGCCTAATTAAGTCGAAATCAAGGCCTCATAACCACCATTTAAAAAGGAACAACACCAATATTTTTTAAATTTGTTTTATTTCCAATTGGAAGAAATTAGTTTATAGATTTGACAGTTGAAACTAAAATGAATTAGCTTTTATGCAGTTTAATTAACTGTTTTTTTTCTAATATTATAATTGCAAAATCATCATTGTTTTTTTCTAATAATCATATTGATACAAAATATTGTTTCCACTCTATAAAGAAGACTTGTTGTTATATAAAATATAATAAACATTAATAAAATTTTGTATTGTCTTTTTATTATAAAAGAAAGTTTTAGTGTATTTATGGAAATTTTGTTTCTATGTGTAACAAATAAGTATTTAAGAAAAACTGATTCTCACGCCCTTACTCCAAATATATATTTTCTTTCTCTGCCTTAAAAGTTAAAACCAATTACAGAAGCTTAAGCTTCGTGTGGTGGAGTACAAAGCAATGTTAAAGGGGTGTTTGGAATAGAGGTGTGATGAGATATGGTTGAATGTTTTTTTTTTTATTAATCTTTGGAAGAAAACAACATAAAACATGTATTTTATTATTATTTTTTTGTTTTTAGCTATGTGTGATTTGTGTTTTAAGGGGGTTGTATCTTAAAAAATAGTCAATCACACCTTTATCTCAAACATAACGTATTTGGAGTAAAATTAAGATAATATAATGATGGCATTTATAAGAGCATTACATCATTGGTCTATGTTACGCTGCGGGTTTGATTAAATTTATTTTAACTTAAAAAAATATTTGGGTATTGCTAATACTTTTTTCTAGTAAAAAAAATTAAACTGAAAGTTGATTTGATGTGATTAGGATAACTTAGAAAGTTCAAAAGCAACTTAGACTACTGGTAAAAAAAACATAGTTTAATTAAAAAATAAAGGTGATATCTTTTTTTTTTAATTTTTTTAAATGATAACATCTTGGATCGATCCAGGTCAACTCAGGTTAATCTTGTAAATTCACAACCCAGGTTATAAGACCATGATAGCCCTATAAAAAGCAAATTAAAAAAAATATGAAGCCTAATTTTCAATTAGCCCAATATTGAAGGATGACATTGAAAAAAAAATTAAAAAATTACCCAAAAAATGACTCGAGCTAACTTATATTAATCTATCAAACTCACAATCTAGGTCGTGAGATTATGATAACCCTATAAAAAAAAATGAAAACCAATTCCAATTAACAAAATATTGAAAGATGTAATTGAAAAAAAAATCATTGAAAAAAAAGACACAAAAAAATAACTTGAGTCAATCCTGGTTATTTTTCCAAACTCATGACTTTGATCATTAGACCAGGATAACTTCATTGAAAGAAAATCAAAATAAATTATAAAACTTAATTCTCAATCAAATCAATTTTCAAGGATGAAATTGAGAAAAAAAAACAACTAAGAAAAAGACACAAAAAATAATTAAATCAACTTAGGTTAATCCACCAACCCTTAACATGGGTTATGAGACAATGATAACCTCAAAGTTCTAAGAGTGTAAATTATTACTTTAAAGAGATAGAAATAGTTATAATTTGAGCAAATATAAAGAATGATAAAGATGCTATTATGACAAGATTTTTGAATTATTTGAATCGAGAAATAGAAAATGTTATGAAGTTATAGAACTATATAGAATTAGATGACATGGTATGTATGACTATAAAGGTTGAACAAAACTCAAGAGAAAAGGGAATTCAAAGTTAAGTTAAAATTATAGTTTGTTTTATATATATATATATATATATATATATATATAAAGACAAAATTAAAAGCAGAATGATAATGAGAAAGAAATAAATCTCCACCAATATTAAAGGTAAATTCTCAACCACCTTGTAATTATAATATTAAATATTTTCATTCTTAACACATAACTTTTTAGTATTCAAACAAAAAAGATATGATCTTGCATGATAATGAGGATGTGGAAAACAAAAGTGATGATGATGATGAAAAGATATTACTGCTTGAAGATGTTAGTGATAAAAAAGTAGAGTATCTGTTCAAGAGTGAGTCACTTAGAGTTATTTATGCATTGAGTGTTCAAGTCAAAGAGGATGAGTTATAGCACCAAAGGAAAATTATTTGCCATGTTAGATGCTTTATCAATAATAAGATATTATAGTATGGTCATAGATGTGGAAATCTCTCATATATTGTTTTCTAACAATTTTTCTTCTCTCTTAAACTCAGAAACTGAAATGTAAATAAAATGAAGTTTTTGGACTAAAACATTTAATCACCAAACTAAAAGAACTAAAAAGAAAATTTTAAAATATCTTATTGGAAAATTTACCAAAAAGACACAAACACCATAATGTCTGTTTTTATATAAAAAAAGGGCTCATGTTTTTCTTTGTTTCAATTTTGATCCCCTCAATGTCATGATTTTTTTCTTCATAAAATCGAGTACTAACCCAATGTAGGATTTGTTTTTCAAGACCATAATAAAAAGTAAATAGGAATAAATTATCAACCTCAAATCCCAAACCACACAATATTGAATGATAAAATTAAAAAAAATAATAACCAAAGCTAAAAAAGAGAAGACAATAAATGACATAATATGTTTTTTTAAAATAAAACAGCTACCATTTTTTCTTTGTTTTAAGCTTGGTCCCCTCATTTTCAATCTCTTACGAACAATAAAATCAAATTATTTATTGCAAAATCGAGTACCAATTTGATGTTAGGATATTTTTTTGAGACCATAATAACCATATAGAAGACAATTTAAAACAAATTATCAACTCCAAACCCCAATCAAAACAACATTGAATAATAAAACTGATTAAAATAATTGAAGACCAAATAAAAAAAAAGGACTAAAAAACTTTGTGAATCTAGAATATCTCACCTCTTACTAAACCTTCTTATTTTTAAATTTTTATTTAATGTAATTTTAGTTTTAATAGACCATAGAGGTAAACCCCTTATAAGAGTTTACTAAATAGGTGGCTTGCACTACCCTATTGGCTGGGTTAGATTTTTCCTAATGTGAAAAAAGAATGCCAAGGCGATGATAACAATTTTAAAAGAGTAAGAAAAATCTAGGACCAGAATTATTGAATTGAATAGGTTCAATAATTTCAGTTAATTTAATAATATGATTAAATAAAGTGCAAATGACGAATTGAAAAAATGAACATTTGCCAATATTATGATAAGATTCCCTCAAAATATTCTAAAAGGTATCAATGATCTTATTTGATAACAAAAAAAAAAAACTAAATGAGAATGGAATAACCTCATAAAGAGAAAAAACTGAATCTTAGTTACCAATAAATCAAACATTGAATGATGAACAGAAAAAAATCAATTTTAAAAGAGGACAAAAAACATGGTTGGAATCAACATGCGAAATCCACGGTCTGGTCTTGAGATCGGGATAAATCAATACATAATAAATAGAATAAAACAATGAAGCTCAACTCTCAATAAAACAAAATAATGAAAGGAAAAACTAAAAAAAATTGAGTCAACACAGGTTAATTCGACTAACTTGTGATCTAGGATATGAGATCAAAATAAGCCCAAATAAATAAAATCAGGAAAAATCATGAAGTTCAAGGCCCGATAACCTTATATCAAATGATGAAATTGAAAACAAAATCAATTTAAAAAGAGACCTAAAAAAAGACCAAAGTTAAATTGTAACGGCCCTGATTTTTCTACATTCTTTTTCGCAATATATTGGAAAATTTCAGGTAAATTTTTTTTTATATATATACAGGTTCCACCAAAATTTCGGCAGAGTCTCCCCTGTACCGGTAGGTCCCAAGTTATCGACATATACCCTGTTTACACTTCTAATAACTCACATCTTATAACTCAAAATCACGACCCAATCATCCTGGGCCTCAACCCAACTCATTCTCATCAACACAACATATCTTATTCAATAACATCATATAATGCAGTTCAAATAAAAGATTCAATTTCAACTGTAAACATGCATGGTCAAAAAAGTACTAAGAGTTTCAACCATTAGATTAAAGACATACATTCAAATTTACGGATTTATATTACATCTCAAGTTTTAGGAGATAAGTCTTTTAATTTACATGGTCAAAAGCAAAAGATAACTAAACTAGTATTACCCTTGACGTGACCCTGGTGGACCTGAAAATAGAAATTAACATGTACACATAAATATAAAAGATAGTAACAAGCAATAACAATGGCAGACAATAATCTCTACGGAATTTCTTGCTAACCCAGGTGATGAAACCGAGATTACCCCATAGAAGAAGAACAAGAAAAAAATCATGATGCAAGATTCCTAATCTTAAAAAATTAAAAATAAAATAAATAGAAAATAAAAGAATAATGACAAAGTTGGATAAAAAAATAAAATGTTACGGGATGAAATTGAAAAAAAAAACTAAATCAAGAAAAAAAAGCAAAAGAATAAGGACCAAATTGGATACAAAAATGAAATAAAATATTGAGGGATGAAATTGAAAGAAAACTCAAGAAAAGGATTAAAAAAAAAGCAATAAAAAAATTAAGGACCAAATTCGATACAAAAATTAAATGAAATAAGATGTTTAAGGACAAAATTGAAAAAACAAAAATCAACATAAAAAAGCATTAAAGGCAAAACAAATATCAATAATAATAAAAAAAGAACCAACATTAATACAAATAAAAACTATATGACATATTTAATTTTTGGAAGGCTGACACAAAATTCGAGGTGATGAGAGAAAAAAAATAAAAAGAAAAACAAAGAATAAAACTTACTGGAGCCCAATAAATGTTCTTCTTTGTACATATTTTTATATTCAAGGTAATGAGAGCAAAAACAAGGAGGAAAAGGGA
Source organism: Populus davidiana (assembly GCA_030145905.1). Taxonomy (NCBI): domain Eukaryota; kingdom Viridiplantae; phylum Streptophyta; class Magnoliopsida; order Malpighiales; family Salicaceae; genus Populus; species Populus davidiana. Next base: position 7,842,377 of record CM057803.1, read on the forward strand.
AAAAAAGCTCTCTAGAGCTCAATAGTTGCTCCTCGGTATACATGTATAATTAAGGTGAGAGAGGAAAAAAAAAAAAAAAAACTTACTAGAGTCCAATAGATACTCCAATGTGTACACGTATCTAACCTCGATTAAAAGGATGATATAATGCTTTTCAATGTTGTCATGAAAGGTGGAGTTACACGTCTTTATAACTAAAAATCCAAGATGAAATTATAAAGAAGCCCTTGGACATACATTGTAATTTCTCACATTTAAAAGTAGTGTAATCATTTTACTATGCTAACAAAACATAAAAAGATGAAACACCCATGAATTTCAATTTGAAAAAACATTTTTCTTTAAGGTATTAACATCATTTTATTGTATTAAAAAGATATGTAGAGATTATTTGTTTTCAATAAATTTAATAATGTGTAATGAATCTCGTGAAAAAAAAATCGTATTATCCAATAACAAGTTTTATTAGTTTTTTTTAATGATAATAAATATTGTTTTACTATTTCATTCTATAAGAAATTTTTTTCTTGGTCCACAGTGAATCCTTTATGTCTTTTAGCTTTTGTTCTAATTGTAAATTAATTTAATATGTATTAGCTTTTGTAACCCAAAAAACAATAATTAAAAAAAAGGGGCTTTATCCGTGAATGTACTGGTGAAGCCTTTTAAATACGAACAAAGATGAAATAGACAAAGGAATCAGAGAATAGTGTGACAGGGAGGGCCCTTACGTTCTGCCTTCCCATCATGAAATTATGAGGTGACAGAGATACCATTATGCACCCAACATTCATACCCTCTCCATCTCCGTATTTCTGATTTATTTGGAATCATACAGTAAGAGTAGGCAGGCAATATATATGATAGGAAAGGAGCTAGCCCCATTGTGAGAAAATATAAATAAAATAAAATAAAATATTTATTATTTATTAGCATTCATGGCTTCTTGTTTTTTTTTTTTTTTGCTAGGTTCATGAGCATATAGTGCCATTAAGTGATAATGAAAACTTTTACAGAGATATTTATACTTGATTGAAATGTCTGGTCGTAAATTGTTGGGACAAGCTCATTAAATGTTGCTTCTATTAATTCGAATCTTTTCTAATTCTTTTTTGTTTGTTTATTTATTTCACATTAAAAGATTGAGAACCATAACATCAATGATTAATGAATTTGAAACTTTATTTATTTATTTTTCAAGATCATTTGTAAAAATTAATTAACTATTTTTAGAAATTTAGAAAGATTTAAACCTTTTAATTTTTTTTATTAACATGGATATCTAAACCAGTTTGTGTGTAGCTCGATTAATTCTAAAATTCTGAAGTAATGACCATTTAAATCTTTAGTGACCATCATATTAATAACTACATGATTTAAACTTAAATGATTAAAACTTAAAATTACAAAAAAAATAAACTTTTTAATCTCAAATTTATAATTTTTATAAGTGACCACAGATGATTTAAATACTCTCGTTGTAAGTAAGGAAGCTCGTAGTAGAGTTTGCCTAGAAATATGTAATATATAAGCTCGTCGTTGATATTTATATGATAGCTTAAATTAACAATACTTGAATTTTGTAATTTAGAAACTTAATTGCAACTTGGATATTTCCGGGCTTTTATTAGTTTTTTATATTTGTCTTTTTATTGTCTCCTATGTACTCGTTCCTCACTTACAATTGAGAAATACTTCTCTTTTTTTTTCGTGTTATGTTTTTCTTTTAATTTTCATCATCATCTATAAAATAATATTAAAAGGAATATAGTGAGAGTTGATGTTTCTTACACGTAACTCTAATACAATCATCAAGTGTTTTGGTTTTGAAATTTATATAAATTTAATATTTAATTTTTATTAAATAAAATAAAAATAATAAGATTTAAACTATTCATTTAGTCAACAAAATTTTAATAACATATTAAAAAAATTATATAAATTCAATAGTTTAAAATTTTAAGTGAAGTTCAAAGAATAATTTTATATTATTCTCCAATATGCACAATATTATTTTTTCCAAGTTATATATTATGATAATTTCTAATTAATTATCTTTCTCAACCTTTCTCTTAAAAAGTAATTAAACACCTTCAAATTATATATATAAAAAATGATACCATCATATTAAAAAAAGGACTAATATAAAGAAATAATAGGGTAAAACAGTGAGATAGAAAAATTATACCTATTAAAATTGCCGCTAGAATGAGGGTGGAGAGGTTGACAGACTTCTTTTTTATTATTATTTTATTTTTATTTTTGCTATTACCTCTCCTTTAAACATTGCCGGCCCTCTAGCTTTTTAATTTTTTTTTCAACATTATCTTGGAGCAAATCTGATCGTGTTTCTATGATCCTCTTTGTTTCCTTCATTTTCATTTGTACTGTCACTTCCTCATATTCATATTAGTCTAGTCTATTTATCCTCTATACAATAATAGTAAAATGGATATGGTGAGATCTGATGCCTTCAACACTTGGCATTGTGATGCTGACTGATATTTTTTTCCTTTTAATATTTTCTATTATCAAATTGGAAAATTTATAGTAATATTAATACAATTAATCATTATGATATAATAAAATTGTAAATACTACTATTATTACTTATTATAACTGTGCCAGCCGTTTGTGAGTTTACTAACAAAATTAATTATGGTTAAATAATTAATTTATCATTTATTCTCTTCTTATATAAATATAAACATTGTGATATATAAAATAATTTTTTTTCTCTTTGGAAATAATGATTTATTTTTAAAAGTTTTCAAACACGATTCTCTTTAGCTGTTAAATGGAAGAATAAATATAGTATTGTGATATATAATTTTAACTACTATATATATATTGATACTTATTACAACCGTTACTAGACATTGTAAATTTATTAAAAAATTAATATAATAATTGTAAAATAAAATTTGTGAGATGTGATACCTCTAACATCTAACACATATTGACTGAGATTTATTTTGATATCTTGAAAATTGGATTTTAATATTTCTTTGTGTATTAAATGAAAGAATGTGTGTAATAATATTAATATAAATAATCATTCTAATATTAAATAATCTTAATTATTAATAATATTTATTACAATCATTACTCGCCATTATATAGTCATTACTAGCCATTTAAGTTTATTAAAAAAAATAGTTGTAGTTTAATAATTACTTTAATATTTATTCTCACTTTATATAAGCACAAACATTAATGAACATTCGTACGTCAAGATAAATAAAATAATAAATGTTATTTTTTATTAAAAAAAAATACTATTTTGTTTTAAAAACTGTCAAATATAATTCTCTTTCGAGGAGTGGAATTGAGCATTTAGTTGTGCATATACCTTGTGAATACATGCTTGGGTATGATTGGTTGTTGCACCAAGAAATACTCTTCTAAGAGATAAGTTTATTCTTTTTTATTTATTTATTGCATATATATCATAATTTTTTTTATTTTGAATCAAATTCTAAGTAAAATAAGTGGTCTTCTTTGAAAAATTAAAAATAACTTTTAAATAATTAAGTTAATTTATTATAGTATTGAAATGGAGGGTACTTGAGTTTGAAAATTCTCCAGTGACCAAATCCTTTAATTAGATTTTGTTTAATGATAATGTCTGAATTTAACTATGTATCTTTGAATAGTGTTTCAATTATTGTCAACTATGTAAAATGTTGCTTGCAACAGTTAGTTTTAAGGAATTTAAGTAAAAAAAAGGTTCTTTAGAGAAGAAGAGGACACGGCTGTAAATTAATACACAGTTAAAACTTTAATTTTTTTTTATTTTAAGCTGTAAATTTTTAATATGAATTAGATGGGTCGAGGTTTTATTAATTTTGTATTTTTAAATCTAATAAATATTAATAGAGATTGAATTAGATGTTTATGTGTGAAGCGTAAAAGTAAAAAGTTCCTCCAACCAGATGTTGTGATGATGCATCTTTAATAAAAAGATTTATTGAGAAATACTTATTTTAATTTGCATATAGAGAACCCTATGTTCTTTATGAGATCATGTTAGAAAAAATTGTTAGCTCAACATCTAATTCTAACATCATACAAGAAGTTGTCGATGATAATAGTAATTGTTATAGGAGCATGGTGATGGATGAAATGTGAACAAATCATGGTTATTCATGTAAATATTCACGTGAAGATGAAGAACTAAATGTAGATACAACTAGGTTTTTCGATCTTTTAAAAGATTTCGATTAACCATTATGAGATGGATATACAAATCACAATAAATTATTGATCATTGCATAGATATTTACCATAAAGTTAGATTATGATATGAGAGAAGTTGATTATGATAGCATAATTTAATGAACAAAAAGTGTTTTATCTGAAGGGAATAGGTTAAAAAAGAATTTATATACTGCAAAATCCATGATGAAATTTTTTGGCCGAGGATACTTAAAAATTGACGTGTCTAAATTTTGGATGTTGTACTATGGTAAAGATGTAAATTTAACAGAGTGCAAACTTGTGGGCATGCTTGGTACAAACCCAATATGGATAATGGAAGGACACTTGTGACATACAAAAAATGAGATACATTTCATTCACTCATTGGCTGCAAATATTATTTATGTCTTCAAACACAATCGAGCCCATAGCATGACATGACATCATTTTTATCATGACATCATTCTTGTTATATGAAGGATGGAGTAATGATACATTCTTCTGGTGATGAAGCTTTGAAGCAGCTTAATAGGGTGTGTTCTCAATTTTTAATGGAACCACGCAACATGCATCGTGATTTGTTTATAAATGAGTTCAATCCATTTAGATCATTTACTGCACCCTATTTTTTTTGGACAATAATACTAAAAGTTCGCAACTTGTCCCCGATGATGTGTATGAGGCTGAAATTCATGTTCTTATCCACAATAATACCTAATTCTTACAGTTTATGTAGGAATATAAATGTTTGTCTTAAACCGTTGATTAATGAGTTGAGACAGTTCATCCAGGGATTTCACGTATGATGTTTTAAAGAAATAAATTTTTTAAATAAAAACAACTTTAATGTGGACTATAAATGATTTTCTTGTGTCTAGAATGTTTTCAGGATGGAGCATATTTGAGAAATTAGCTTGTCTATATTGTATAGAAAACAATAAGGCCTTCATCTTAAATAATAGTGATAAAACTTCTTTTATTTTTAAAATTTTCACCAGAGGTTCTTGCCAAGTCGTCATTGATAAAAAAAGAAGAAAAGAAGAAGCATAAATGACTTCTTTAATAGTAAAACTGAAAGGGATGTTCCACCAACGATACTATCGTGTGAAAAATTATATGAAGTGCAAAAAAAAAAAAAAAAGTTGGAGGAGATCATGGCAAAGTATAAAGCATACTTTTCCAATCATAACCTTCCCCCTTGCGGACATTCATTAGATTTTCCTTCCCCTCCACCCCCACCTGCAACTGGAGCTTGCAATTGATTTTTACATTTTATAAAATTTGTTCTTCAATTTAAATTAGTTATTTGATGTTGTTTAATTGAATTGTGAAATTGTTTTATATCATTTTTTTAAAAAAAACATATAATTTGTTTAAATACTGATGAAATTATGTCGATAAATTTTCAACCTTTTTATTGGAGAATTACATAAAGTTATTATTTGTTTAGATCCATCCTGATATAATCATTGACATAATATATTTCGGTGTTTTGTTGGAAAACTGTCGACAAGACAAACATATTCTCTACAGAAATATCTGCCAAAATTTATGTGGTAATATTCACCAATAAATTTGGTGACAGATATTGGTCGGTCTCTTTTTTAAAGACTGACAACAATAATTTGTCATTAAATTTGTCGGTATAAAAATCATTAATAAAATTACCAACAGCTATGACATCAATGACAAGATATTTCTTGTCAACACGTTTTTATCGGTAAATTCGTTGATGATTTTATATTGACAAAATTAGTATGTTTACACCGACAAAGTATTTAATTTCATCGGTGTTTTCAGATTTTCTGGTTGTGATGAAATGAAATCCTAATAATTTTTAAGACATCACATGAATACTTAGACTTAAAGGATGTATTGATATCTTCAGTTGTAAGAATATATATTATTCATATGCAAATATTGCATAGTTGTTACTTCACTATCTCCAATATTTTTGATATAATTGGTAAAAGTTTTGCCTAAGAATAAACAAAAATGAATGGTGTTATAAAGGATGAAGAAACAACTAACAAATTGGTTTATTTTGATAAATCAAAATTGTTTCTTTGAGAGTTTTGCTTATGTAACATTTACATTAAAAAGCAAGAAGACGAGTAGTTTAAGTAAGGATCACATGCAAAGGCACATGACAAAAGGCTACTACTTGAACGAGATTAATTTAGGGTTCATGTAGATGCTTATCAAGACACATCAACTGAAAAGGGTCTTACTTTTTAAGCTTCCTTAACCCAATTGCATTGCATAAGTTCTCATATACTTTTTTATTTAAAGATCACAATGTTTTTAATTAAAATATATCCAAATCTAGTATTTATTTTTAATAAAACCCTTCAAATCTAGTGATTTAAAATCTCATATTTTTAATCTTCACTTGAGCTCGATACTTAAATTGAGTTAGAAGATGCAAGTACATACCACTCAAGCATCAAAATAGCCAACAGATTCAAGTTAATTGCCTGTGGATTGATTTGCACGATAAATTTACTTTTGATTTCTCTTTTCTACTATGAACATGACTTCAGTTTCATTGCTAGAGAGAAAGAAACATTGGTTTTCCCCTCTAGTAGCCTTTTGGTGGTCAAGACCGAAAGTTCCATCTTCACTTTTTTTTATTAGACTTCTTTTTATTAACCTATTTAATCAATACATATAGTTTCTAGGGATCGGGCAGGTCCAAGAAAATAAGGTTAATGACTATACTAGCTTGGCCCCATCTTAACTCTCTATATATATATTTCCTGCGGCTACTTTGTTCACGATGCAAACAGGAAATATAATAATGAGAATAAAAAGCAAAGCTGCTTAGCTTAATTATAGTATAATACATAGTTTATTGTGTTGGAAGGAATGGGGGGATGATGGGAGTAGGATTCTCAAACACATGCAGCATCGCAAGTGAATGTCCTTTGCAATCATCTTCCCCAATTGTGTTCTTGATCCCGAATCTTTTATTCACACACTTTGTTTAACACTAATGACTAGATTAATCTACTTTCTTTTGTTTTATAGCAGTCCTTCCCTTCTTTTATAAGCATAATTAATCGACCTACGAGCACCAACCCATCAAGGAAGATCTCTCTCTCTCTCTCTAAAAACATATTTGACATTATTAAGCTTTGTATATATTCATGGTTTGGTGATTTTTTTATGTGCATACATATGTATATATTTTTTAATTTCTAGTTGTATGCTATATAAGGTTCCTCTATCTTCATTATACTAATCCATATACAGATAAAGTTGATATGCGTGGTGAGGTGGTGAAATTATGGTAGGGCATGGAGGCGGGTCCCAAACTTTCCCCCGGCAGCCACCAAACAGGAGGCCACATCTCTTGTGTTGGAGTTTCCCCTTTACTTAGATTCTTTTGTCACCGAGAGATGCTTCCATGCTCCTTCCATGCATCATGTTATCTTGCACAATATCATCCCCACCATTCCTTGAGGTGCTTGAATCTCCTGCTTAGAGTAGCTCGTGCATTCGATGGCTAAGATCAATAGATCACGGTGGTTTGATTTTATGGCAACATGCAAGGGATCATTCCAAATGGGCCAAGATTGGGAGTAGAAAAGGCCTAGATCTGGGGGCCCAATGACATGGTATATTCTTGTGTATAGTGGTACGTGTCATGCAATGATGTTATGCACCCTCCATGCCCTTTGTATTTTGAATTGCAAAGTACTTTTCCCCTTTTTAGAGCTATTATGCTACGTAGAGTTATAAGGACTTGAATTAATCATGTATTAGGAAGGATCAACTTCAATCGTACGTATGTAGTAAATGCAAGAGTATGGATTATACATGTATTGAGAGGGAATATCAAAGTATTTTTTTTATAGAAATGAATCAAAATAATATTTTTTATTTTTAAAAAAATTAATTTTAACATCAATATATCAAAACTATCTAAAAATATAAAAAGAATATTAATTTAAAGAAAAAAAATTTAAAACTATTTAATTCTTTTCTAAAAATTTAAAATATAAAAACAACCAAGTACTAGCCTTATTCAATAATTCCAATTCGACCATAACGGATCACTACTTTGCGACTATAAAAAATGTATTTAATTTGTCTAACACAACCTGAGGCGAGATGGGAAACGACAAGTCTCTAATGGGCTAATAAAAAATCATATTAATATTTGAAGGACAGCATGGTTTTGGAAATTAACTTAGATATGGTTTCTGCTTTCGGAGCTAGTTATAATAATTAATCACTAGCTAGCATAAGTAGAGGTTTTTAAAATTAGGCGAGCAAGAATCCAAAAGAATGCAGAGAAAGTTCTTTTTGCTAGCTTGTTCTAATTTGACAAATCTCTAGTTTATATATTCAAGCATGCAATTAAGATCTTCTTTTTTCTTTTTAAATGTATTACTTAATTTCGATTGATAGTGATTCTTTCTTTTACTCGAAAACATACAGTTTAAACCAAAAATAAAATACTAAGATTTGATTAAAATTAATGATTTAGGAGGATTCTTAGAGTATTTATTTTTACTCCAATTTAGTATAGTAAAATGTCTTTTATCATGGTTTTTTTCTTCATTTTAGTCTAGAAATCTCTAGAATAACTCTTTAATTATTTATTAGGACTTTTCATCACTTCAAGATAGATCTAAAACTTGTATACATAAATCGAGTTGTTTATCTTGTATTTTAGTAAATTGCATAAAAAACATATAATATTAAAATTTTTATATGAAAATTTTTATATGAAAATATTATTGGGAAAAAATTGAAAGGAACATGCAATTAAAATTCGAAATACATACATCTGAAAATCTCAATCCATTGTCATTATTCAAAAAATTAAAAATAAATGGTCTTAATTCAAGTAACACTTTTATATTATAATAAAGTTTTGAGTTGGAGTTATATTTTTACTGAACTATACTAATTTTAATGCACATCAATCACAAAACATTGTAAGTTCATTAATTTAACATGAAAATTTTAAAGAAATATTTTGGAAATTAGCTTCGATCATCTAGCTCAATGTTACTTGTTTTTTTGTTTGTTTTTATTTTATGTTAAGTAGTGTTTTTTTTTTTATCAAATTTTATATAAAAAATAATACTTATTTAACAGTATGGTCAATTCTATCAATATCTTACTTAAGTATAATATAAATAATAGTTTTAATTTGTTTTTGCGTTTCAAAAGTACTTTTGAAAAAAAATTAATTTTTTTTTTATTTCAAATTAATAATTTTTTATATTTTTTTAGATCATTTTGATGCGTTGGTTTCAAAAATAATTTTTAAAAAATAAAAAAAATATATATTATTTTGATATATTTTTATGTTAAAAATATTTTATAAAGCAACTGCAACCATACTTCCAGATAGATAAACTTGTAACCAATAACTTCTGATTCTTTAATCAAAGAGCTTACAAGTCTAAATCTTACCCTTCCTCTTCTAATAAAAAGTAATTAATAATAATGAAAGATTTTATATATTAGTATAGATAAATTTCATATTTAAGCTCAAACATAAGCCAATGATCCCAGTTAATTAAAGATAACCATCTTGCTTAGAGATACAAGTTTCTACTTGACTAATCTACCCATGAGGGTGACTGATCATCCTCAACGTCACCTTTTTGAAAAAGCTGCTCCAGTTCAGATCCATAATTAATCAGAGTTACTCTAACGAAAGGGCACTTTGGTCAATGGGGAATCTTCAAGTCCCCTCAAGTTACGAAAGGAAGAGAGAGAATAGTAGGGGTCGCAGTAGAAGAAGATATAAAATGGTGACAAAAATAGGTAGCTTGCGTGTATTTAGAGAGAGATGTCCTCCTCCTAGCCTTTGTATATATGCATGCAAATTTTTTACTGTTTGTGAACCCAAATAATTACAAGACTTCGGTTGTTTTTTTGTGGGGATGTTTTTTTTTTTCTTCTTCTTCCTTTCGGGCCCATATTTCTGGTTGTGGGATCAAGTTTCGATCAATGTGATTGGCTCTCTGTCTCTGTCTCTCTCTCTCCCCCTTCCCCTCTCTCTCTATCTCTCCCTTGTTTTCTTTTTAAGAAGAAGACTCTACGAACAATACCTGATGAAGATGAGTGTTGCAGCAAAGAAAAGAAAGGAAAGAAAGAAAGAAAGCTGATAGAAAGCTGAGATAATAAAGAAAGCTGATGATAACCTAAAGAAAACCAAAGCAAACCAAAGTAAATATAGCTTTTCTTCTCCTTCTTCTTCCTCCTCTAGCCACTACTCCTTCTATAGCTTAGCTTAGCTACCTCTATAGCTCTCTTATTTCTTCTCTCTCTCCCCGACACATCCATAGCACTTGAAAAATACACTCTAGAGAGAGAGAGAGCGGATTGTTTCTCTGCTTCTTTATAATCACACGCAAGATAGAATCAACAAGAATTCATCCATGTTAGCCAATAGCTCTCCCTCTTCACTTCCGTCTAATCCTGAGCCATTTTTTTGCTTGGAAAATGGAAATAGCAATAACAAGAGGAAAAGGAGGCCAGCGGGAACACCAGGTAATTTGGTATATGTATATATATTCTTGAATTCTTGTCCAGTGTTTCTAGGTACATGTATAAACATATTCATCGGTTTGTTTTGGTGTGCATAGATCCAGATGCAGAGGTGGTTTCTTTATCGCCAAAAACACTATTGGAATCCGATCGTTACGTTTGTGAGATCTGCAACCAAGGGTTTCAAAGAGACCAAAACCTACAGATGCATAGAAGAAGGCATAAGGTCCCATGGAAGTTACTAAAGAGAGAGACCCCAGTTGTAAGGAAACGTGTATTCGTATGTCCAGAGCCTAGTTGCTTGCACCATGACCCTTGTCACGCGCTTGGTGATCTTGTTGGTATAAAGAAACATTTTCGAAGAAAGCATAGCAATCACAAACAATGGGTTTGTGAAAAATGCTCTAAGGGTTATGCTGTTCAATCTGATTACAAAGCTCATCTCAAAACCTGTGGCACCCGTGGACATTCTTGTGATTGCGGCCGTGTTTTTTCCAGGTTAATTATTTAATAATATTTATTATAGATCCATCCATGTTAACTTTCTCAGGTTGCTGTTCTTTTTTTCCATCGATATTTTTATTTCTAGATATGTATTTTTCTTCCTAGAGGATGGTGAGATTCTTTTTGATTGATGGAACCTTAATTAATCCAAGTTTATAAGTAGTACTGCCATTTATTGACAGTTGTTGAGCACGGTTCCCAAAGATCAGTTGTTGGAGGTGGTTTTCTTCCCTCAAATTCCTTCCATCGACTGCTCAAGACCCAAAAACAGTTTTTATTTATTTATTTATTATTGGTTGTTCAATCTCTTGTAAGTTGTAACTATTCTGGTAAATGATTAGCTTGAAGTTGTGATAAACATGGTTTTATCCAAATATTTAATTAATATTTTCTTCCTCTAAGTCAATTGCATTTCAAAAGCATTAGTTAATTATCACTCCTTCAATTCTTTTTACTTTTTGTTTAATGCACTTATTACTTGATCTCTTCCTTTCGTCAACAAGGACCCTTTTTCAGTATCTTCTTACCACAACGTACGAGCATGACATCTGGTCCAATTTCATCGATTGGTATTCAATATAGTTATTATTCTGTATTTCTTTATAGGTGCTAAAAGGATTTTTTTTTTTTTTTGTTTAGAGTTGAGAGTTTTATTGAACACCAAGATAGCTGCAATATGGGGCGACTCCGATCAGAATCACAGTCGCTACAACCGGCTGCATGCTTGTCTAGAACTGCTTCAAGTCCAAGTCCATCCAGTGAGAACAATTTTAGTACAGCTCCTTGGCCTCCTTTGATAATACCAAGGCCAACAATAACGAGTGATCATGCCATGTTCTTTAGCCCTACTACGGCTACAGATGCTGTGGATAAAACAGATTCTTCAAAAAGTGCTGCACACTACCAGAATTTGGAGCTTCAGCTTTCGACCACATCAAGAAATCCCCCTGAGGTCTCAGTTTCTCCCAAGACAGATGATAATCATTCCACTCAGTTGCAGCTCTCAATTGGGTCAAGTGATGTTAGTGACAGAAATGAATCAAACATCACTTACACAAACAAAGATCATGCTGGCAAAAGCTTTCCTGGAGAGAGCAATAACAGTCCGAAACCTGAACTGGGTGCTTCAAAGCTTAAAGAACAGGCACGCGAGCAGTTGAGGATGGCCATGGCGGATAAGGTTTATGCTGAAGAAGCAAGACAGCAAGCGAAAAGACAGATTGAACTGGCAGAGCAAGAATTCGCCAATGCTAAGAGAATCAGACAACAAGCTCAAGCGGAACTAGGCAAAGCACAAGCTTTGAGACAACATGCAATAAAGCAAATCAACTCCACTATTCTACAAATCACTTGTCATGCTTGCAAACAGAAGTTCCATGCAAGAACAGCAACAGATGAAAACTCTTTGGTATTCAGTTACATGTCATCATCTATAACAGAAGGCGAAGTAGAGCACAATAATGGGATTGGTCTCGCAAAAACTTCTTACAGATGAAATAATTAATCCTCCTATATATCTAGCTATGTATTTGTTTCTTCATTATTAACCCCATCCACCTCTCTCTCTCTCTTTCTTATAATTTTTTTCTTCTATCTATTGATCATTATACCAAGTGAGTGTTGTGGTTATAATCTCAAGTGGATTAGTGAAGTGTTGTAATATCAATCAGTATGTGTGAAGTATTATTTGTTCGTTAATTTTGGTAATTAATGGAAATTATGATAATGGGTTTTCAATTTTCTGATTCAAATTTGTGGACCTGTTCCTCTCTTGCTATATGGAGTTTATATATGTATATATATAAATATATAAAGAAATTGCTAAATATGAGTTGTTCATTAGGTTTCCTACTCTGAAACTATTTCATTGAATAAGCTCAGAGACAATCATAACTCCTTTCCTTCAAACTTTTGGTAGTTTTGGATTTTCTGTTTGGACTATGCGGATATGTTTGCATGCCTAAGTCAGAAAATGAAGGTGACCCTTCCCACACCATTAATATAGGCTAAAGTACTGCTGACCAATATTTATAGCCCATAAAAATTTCAAAAAAATTATCAACACAAAACAGCGAGAGTGAGAGGAATCAGATAGTCCTTTTGAGTTTTGATCGCTGATCTTCCGGTCTTCTCATATAAATGTAAATGTAAGAACGCCATGTTTTTCAGTGCCACAGTTGTAAGGCTTAATGACAGGCTCACTCGTCCCTCTCAAGGTCTCCAAAGACACAGACACAAACAAACTCCATTCACAAACAATATTTTCTCTCTCTCTCTCCCTGCATAAGAATCAGAGCCCCTGGGGGGCCAGTGGGGCACAGATTTAAGAAGAGCTAAGCAAAGCATCTTTCCATTTATGCAGAGACATTCAAAGCTTCTTCTTTTTTTTCTTTTTTTTTCTTTTTTTTTGAGGTGGATGGTAAATTTCTTGGTGTTAAGAAACTCTTTCTGGTTCATGTTTTCTTTCATAACTTCAGCCAAACAAAAAGGCAAAGGGATGACCTTTAACTGAGCTTTTCAAAAGACATATACTTTTCCCTTTTAAAAGAAATTTATTTTGCTTTTTGCCGTGGGAGCATGTGCTGCATTTTTCTTTCTTTCTCTTTATTATTATTATTTTTTTAAAAAACAACCTAATATTATTGCCTTAATTCCATTCTACAACTTCCATCTAAATCAATCTCTTTATTTATTTATTTTCCTTCCCTTGGCATTAACTTAACACCCATGGTTGATACTTTAGGGCAAGTTCGAGGTTAATTGCCTTCTGACAAGGTTGGCTTCTTTTCGAATATTATTGTCTTATTGTTTTTGCAGAATCATATAGTTTAGAACTTTAGGCAAGTTTAATTATTTCATCAGTGAAAAAGGAAGCTCGTGCTTATATATTATTATACCTTACCAGTCAAAGTTCATGAGATAGTGGCTCTGTGTGACTCAAGATTTTTTTACATTCATTCTCTCTGATAGATCACAACTGGCTGGCCAACCACAGAAATCATTTCATGGAGGTTGTAGCTAGTATCTAATGGGTTTTGCAGCTTTGTGTATAATATGCCCTTCAAGTCAAAAGTGAGGTCATGTTGAGGTAACTATTTGGTGGGCTATTCTCATCTCTTCCTTTCAATAATATAGGACATCAATGGCGGCAATAATTTTGTGAAGACATTCGAGCCAGTTTCAAAAACAAAACGCTTTTCCCAGATTTGAAATCCAATGCTAAATGCACAACAATATTGATCATGAGAAAGGAGAAAGAGTTGGTTTCAAAAATAATTTGAAGAGTTTCATTTTGTCATTTTATTCTATAAAGTGGAATTATACATTGGTTAAGTTTTATTTAAAAAAAAAATGCCACTGTAAAGAACCCGATTTTTAACCCATTTTCTCTAAATCCTTTTCCCTTGAAACAAAAACAAAATGATTATTATACCCACCTGATCTTTCTAATAAAAGAGAGATAAAAAAATGACAAGCTTCGAGCACATGAGATAATTACTATGCTGAATATCTATAATTCCATAAAGAATTCGTGGCATATATTCACAAAAGATTAATATTTTTAACCTGTTTATGTTATTATATTCTATAGAGTTTCAATCTGCTATCCAATAATTTGAAGAGTTTCATTTTGTCATTTTAATCTAAATCCTTTTTAACCCACTTTCTCTAAATCCTTTTCCCTTGAAACAAAAACAAAATGATTATTATACCCACCTGATCTTTCTAATAAAAGAGAGAAAAAAATGACAAGCTTCGAGCACATGAGATAAATACTATGCTGAATATCTATAATTCCATAAAGAATTCGTGGCATACATTCACAAAAGATTAATATTTTTTACCTGTTTATGTTATTATATTCTAAATAATAAATAATCTATAGAGTTTCAATCTGCTATCCAATAACAGCCATGTGGTTTATGGTATGCTATCTTGGGGACCTCTCTACACTTGGATTTTTTTTATTAATATGCCAGATGATATTGAAAAAACTGGAAAAAGAAGAAGCTAAATACAGCAGGTGGTCAGGTTTATGGTATCAGAGGTTCATTTTCTTGTGGTGCCAAAACCTGCATGGTATGGATGACTTTTCTCTACTTCTGTAAAAGCGAAAACAATGTGTAGTGTAGGGTTTATAAAGCGAAATACGAGATAACTTTGCAGGAGCTTACCTTCATCTCTCTATGGACCTCATCTTTCCATGGTATCATAAAAACCCTAAGCCAACCAATATATTTATCCTTTGTTATTATTAAAAGGACCCTATACGCTGCTGGGGCTTGTCTTTTTTCATATCTTCTGAGTATACTCGTCAGAAGTTCCAGGCTTTAATTTGGAACAGATAGGGACAGTAATTAAAACCCTACTGAAGTCTCTAAACATCAAGCTCAATTCTAATGTCAGAATTGAAAATCAATTATTACCCAATTGTCTACAAGAAAAAGAGAATAGTTTTTTTTTCTTATTCGATAATAAAAGATATATACTCTCATAATAGCCTCTGAAGCGAATTTAAAAGGTTATATTTTAGAATCCACAATTAATAATTGAATACTTATTCTAGAAAGATAAAATTATATTAGAAATTTTTCACCAATGTGATTTCTTTAACCAAAAAACCGAAGGCATATGGTTAAAACATCACAAAGATAGTATATTTGATTAGTTCTGAAAGTTTAATGAAAAACCTAAAAAAAAAACATTTATGCTATTCAATTCTTAATGATGGCAACTATTTATATAATATAGCTTACAAAATAAACCCTAACCAGCTAATGATTTTACATTAAATCCATATAATTAAATAATTTAAGTATAAAACTAAATAAGAATAGAGTACATGAGGTCCAATTGGAATATATGACATGTTAAACAATCCCATATTTTGCTTGGATCATATTGATTAAGGTTTTATTTTTCTTTGAACTTAATTTCATGACTGACTCCATCTTAGAAAAAATTCTTGAAGTTTGCTTGGCCCAAGTATCATGAATCCACTACCAAAAAATTAGCAAATGCGCACGGAAAATTTTTTATCGGTAGATTGTGGTGAACTTTATTGACGAAATAGTTTCTCGTTATATCCATCGGTAAACATCGATGAAAAATTTATGTTGGTGTATACCAATGTAATTATAGTGGGAAAATAATGAATTAAAAATAAAACAAAAGGATACAATGACATGTTATTTTTACATATGAAAATACTGACGAAATAAACTCGTTGGAAATATCCATTTGTGAATCCATCGGTAATATTTAAGTTATGACCTATAAAGCGACCCCCATTTTCTTATTCTTCCTCCATTTCCACTGCAAAAAATAGCATACCCCCTCCCCTCATTTTATCACAAATCAATTTCTTATCACCACAAATATTGCTACCTCAACACTTAGTCTATCAACATCACTGTTTTCATTCAAATTTTTTTTGGATTCTCCACATCAAGTAGGCAAAACTATTTATTTTTTGTTTGAACTTAATTTTAAAATATTAATCTTTATTACATATTTTTGTAGTATATGTAGTTTGTTTGTGTGTTTACTTGTTTTTTAGCTTTTTCCCATGGATATTTGTTGTATGAATGTATGATTTGTACATGTTAAGGTTTATTTGAGATTTTAAGAAATTGTATTTGTTTGTAATTTGATGAAATTAATTTTTATTTTTTGACTTAGATGTTTTGTAATGAAATAAATAGAGATTTGAAAATATAGATGCACCCAAACTTTTACATATTGTACTACCTTGAAAATACAGATTTGATCGAGTACAAAACATGTTGGCATGCTTGTTATAAACCTACAACTAGTAGAGGAATGATTCTTATCTCACATAGAAAACCTAGATACTTCCCAATCACTTTTAGATTGTAAAGTTATTCATGTCTTCAAAGATTGATGAACACTTGACATAATATCATTCAAATGATGTTCTGGATGGAGTCATGGTGCACCCATCCAATGGTGAAGGCTATAAACATTCTAATAAGGTGTATCCTCAGTTTATAATTGATTCAAGGAATGTACATCATAGGTATATAGACGAATTTAATCAATTCATGTCATTTGCTACTCTTTATTCTTGTTAGCCGGTCATACTCGCGGTTTATAACTTGTCACCTAAGATGCGTATAAGGTCAGAATTCATGTTTTTATTTATGATCATATCTGGTCCTAATAGTCTGGGTCGGAATATAGATGTTTATTTTACAAGTGGTGGAAAATAAAAGGACTTTTTTGTTGGTAAAGTTGAAAGGGATGTTGGACCACCGGTACCGTTAAGTGAAGAATTATATAAAGTGGTGTTGCAGTACGATGACATTGCGTTTGGTTTTTAAACCGATAAGCAGAAGTTTTTTGTTTTTTGTGTGACCCATAATTGGGTAAAACAAAGTATTTTATAGGAGCTTACTTATTGGAAGACCAATCTCATCAGCCATAATCTTGATGTCATTTACATTGAAAAGAACATGTTTGAAAATATTTTTAATATGATTACGAATATGAAAGGGAAGACAAATGACAACATGAAGACTATAATGTATATAACTTTGTTTTGTCACCGTAAAAATATAGAGTTGATTTATAATGGGTCACGGGTCGTAAAACCAACTTTGCCTTAGACAAGAATTCACACCTATTTATCTACCAATGGCTTAAGACTCTGTATTTTCTTGAAGCACATGCTTTGAACATATCTAGATTGGTGAATTAATGGATTACAGATTGTATGAAATGAAGAATCATGACTACCACATGGTTATGCAAACACTTATTTCACTTGTTTACCAGGATTTATTGCCAAGAGGGATATAAGATGCTCTTATGAAGATCAATCATTTATTTCGAGATATATGCTCTAACAAGTTGTATACTCAACACATAAAGAGGCTTGAAATGAATATCATTCAGATAATCTACAAACTTGAGATGATAGTTACTTCATTATTCTTTAACTCAATAAAGCATCTACCCATACATTTAATATTTGAGATAAAAGTTGGAGGCCTTGTCAAGTATAGATAGATGTATCCATTCGAGAGGTAATGGATTACACATGCATCGTTATTTAATTTCTATTGTCTTTTTAAAAAAAATCAAAACATGCATTTAATTATATTTAAATATTTGTTCAACCTTAAAAGGAAAGTAAAAACAAGGTGCATATCGAGGCTTCGATATGCAAGGATTATATTATTAAAGAGATCTTAATATTTATCTCATATTATTTGAAGTCTCTCTTGAGAACAAGAATCAACTGATTTCCATAACATAACGATGTTATGGAAGTTCTTTCGAGTGGGAACTTGTCAATATTTTCCCATCCTGAACGATCTATATAAAAAAGTATTATTAGGGGAAGATAATTGATTGAAATAGAATTTAGACATGCATATAATTATGTGCTATTTAACTACAATGGACTGAGACATTTTATTCAGTAAGTATAATAATTAACATGTCATTATTTTAAAATAATTTTTCTCTTATACTCTTAGAAACTAATAAATTAAATAATTTCTAGTAGGTAACATCATCAATTTTTACTATCCTAAAATTCATAGCGGATTGAATCTCAAATATTTCAATTACAAGATTAACAATTTCTCATGTGGCTCAGAACACATGTAATTATTCTTATCTCTTATAGTATTTAAATTCATTACACATTGGTCATTAAATATTAATGGTTGTAATCCATGTATCAAGTTTATTAATTGGGAGGGAATGCTAGTGTTACTTTGAATTTACTATGTTTGAGTCTTGAAAGAAAGATAAAGTGATATAACAGGTATTTCATCAATAGACATGTGTTTCATACTAAAGATATGGTCAGGATAGAAAACATATAACAATGAGGTTTGTGTTAAGAGATCGACTTCTAATAAGTTCGAAGTTAACAATTCTGGGAAGCTAAAATAGATCATTGAATTGCAATATCATAGTGAGCATAATATAGTCTTTTTATTAAAATTATATTAGTATGATACCACCGAAAGAGGAATCATAATATATTTTCATCATGGTTTGGTCAAAATCAATACAAAGGCTAGACATCGCAACATCAATAATGTTTTTGTTTTCACTAAGAAATGCCACAAGTTTATTATACAAACACTCATTTCTTTAGAAAGAATCATTCCAGAGTTTATTGGTTGTCCATAATTAAAACTAAACTTAAGAGTTTATTGTTCAGGATGGTAACAATTAAGTAACTATGAGAAATTATATCTTTCAACTTGATGAGTTAGTTGATTCATATCATGTTTCTCTATTTATCGACTTAGAAAAAAAATTCAAATTTTCACGTCATTGAGAATACTTTTATTAATGTTGACGTTGAAGAGTTAAATAATTATTTGAGAATCAGTGGACATATAAAAGTCAATGAAGATGATGATAGCAATGAAATCAATATAGAAGATTGTAATGGAAATGACAATGATGAAATTAAAGAAGAAGAAGAAGAAGAAGAAGAAGAAGACAATTCTGATTAATTTATAAGAAAATGAATGTGTAATGAAATTAACTTCAATGTAATATTTTTGGATGTTCCTTTACAATGACGAGAATTTATTATTACATGACAAGGAAATATTTATATTTTATAATTTTATTATTATACACAGAACTGATGTTTATTGTGCTTTGGTTTTAATGTATTTAGCAGAATGGATAGATAAGGAATATATATAATTTTTTGACATAGAAAATGTTTTATACCGGTGAAATTATTAACGACATGTAATATACCAATAGATACACTAACAGACTAAGTCTGTCAGAAAATTCTAGAGAGTTGAAAAAAATTACATGCATTGCCACTGAGATTTACAGAAGGAATCATCAACAAATTAAGTCCGTTGATATATTTTAAATAGTTAGAAAAGAATCACACTTTAATGCCACTTGAATATAAAAATGGAATCACTGACAAAGTAAGTCTGTCAGTAAATTCCAAAAAGGTTGGAAAAAATCACCTCACATACTACTTGTAAACACCCGGTTATAATTTTCTAGGTATTTAAAAGATGAGAAATTTAACCAATAGTAAAATGGGTTAAATTAAATTAAATTAACCTAAATCAAGATAAAAATAATGGAATTAATGAAATGAAAAGTGAATATAGTACTAAATCATTGAAAAGAAAAACATTTGTGAGGACAAAATGAATACGTAAGACCAAGAGAGGTCAATATTCAAATAACAAAAGGTTTGGAGTTTATGTATAAATGATAAAAATGGCTGGGGATAAATATGCAATTAACAAGATGTTAGAACTATAAATATCATTCTATTTTCTCTATTGGAGGGACTGGCAAGAGTAAGAGAGAGTTTAGAGAGAGGCTGGAGAGAAGATATATTGATGGCAAATCAACCGACAGCTATAACTCCACCTTCCACCATTGGATCGACATGATATTTGGAGATCTGAAACAAACATTTGGTATAGAAGTTATGTATCTCGCACAGTAGGTCTGCAAGTTTGAGGTCAGTTCGGTTAAACCTAAATTTCTAGAAATTCCACCATTTGATGAAGTTAATATTTGGATATGTTATACTCATAATAATGCTTTATAACTTGACAGTATGGATTGTTTGAAATATTATTCATTTGTTATTTATGGTTGATTGAAACTGTTTTCAAGGATTGTGTTTAGAAGAATATTGTTAAGAAAGTTTGTAAAATCGATAAGAATGTTTTATTTTGACGTTAAGAGGGAAGATTAAAATAAATAAGAAAAATTGGCTCTTATAAAGATATTTTTTGACACTCTTAAACGATATGTGATATGACCAGGGGTTGAGATAAAAAAGAAAAGTTAAATTATGGATGTTGTGTGTAAATAAAAAGGTTGATGAATCTAGACAGATTTGTCTCCTGATTTTTGGAGAGAATCCGAGTAGGAGGATGAGAGAATTAAGATCAAGTTTCTTTATATCTAACAAGGAAAAGTGGTCTTGCTCAATATATAGCTGTAGAACCCCAATGATAGGTCATCAATCGAGATTGAGTCTTGACAAACCCTACAGGGTAGTGTTTGTTGATGAACAATTTTGATTATCTCAAAGACAGAACCGGGTTCTCCTTCCTTCAAAGAACTTGTAGCCTCGTGTATTAGTTTTTCAACAAGACTAATCTCGTTTAAAACAGAGTTCTATAACTCTATATATAGTTAAAAATCTGATGAGTGTTCAGACAATAACAGTTCAAATGTCTAGACAGTAACAATTCAAATGTCTAGACAGTAACAGTTCAAAGTTAGACAGTAACAGTTTAAATGTCTAGATAGTAACAGTTCAAATGTGTAAACAGTAACAGTTGAAAGTCAAACAGTAACAATTGGAGGTCAGACAATAACAGTTGTTTCAAAAATGTTCCAAAAAAATACAAAATTCTTAAAAAGTATGTTTTTGATGTGATTTAGCCAATTTTTGGTTATTTCTAATTCTCGATCATATCTCTTATTATTTTCATATTGATAAAATTTTCAAAAAAAAAAAAGGGAGAGAGAGAGAGAGAGAGAAAGGAGAAAAAAAAATCAATCAAGAAAAAAAGAAATTTTTAGTGAAAAAATAATAACGAATAATTTAGAAAATAATAAGGAATAAATTTTTAATTACATAATGTTGTCTTAAAAGTGAAGGAATTTTAAAAATTAAAACCTAGAAAGATGGTATCATCTTCGGTGTCAAGATTGAAACCAATATATACCCAACATTAATCCCATTATAAACACCACCAACATCAACCTCTAACCAACCACCAACAACAATCAGCCATTCATGTTCTTGATCACTACCAGCAAGGACAACCTCCACATAGTAGTTGTATCACCCATACTTTTAGTCGAAACCTTCCCATCCAAAACCTATTGACTTAAGTTGTCAATAAATATAACAATCACCATTTCCAAGCCTTTTCTCCAACACACATTGGTCACAACCTTTTTAACCTATTGATTCCACCATGAGTCACCTCAATATTGTTAGTAACTCCATACTTCACGACCACATCCTATAAACCATCATCAAACCAACCACGATCAGAACATCCAAACCAAGTATAGAGAGAGAGGATCGGGAAAAATAGAGAGAGAAGAGAATTTGTATATAGATTTCCTTTTTTGCATATAGTAGTGACACTCACAATTGCAGAGGGAGGAAAAAGAGGAGGAACCGCTTTAGATCCACCTATTTGTTTTTTATTTCATCTACGGCGATGTCTGGACCCACATGTCATCACTGTTCTTGTACCTTCAGTAGTCTCTAGGCTTGATTTTAAACACCTCAAAAGGTTAATCCATAACCTTAAATCATTTTTATGACAAATTGTTAAAATGTTGTGAAATTTAGGACAAAATTCTCATTGTTGTGTATAATTTTTTGACTATTTGGACATTATTAATTTTGATTGATGTGTATTTTTTATTTGATATGGTTTGGTAATTTATGTTGGGTTATGAGTTTATTTTTAGGGTTGTGATTGATAATTGAATATTAAATGTTGGTTCATATATTATGCTTAAGCTTATGTTGATTTGAACATTAAATATTGATTCATAGATTATACTTGGGTTTGTGTTGAGGGTTAAGATTAAAATAAAAAAATAAGTTAAGGGGCAACAAAAATTTTCAATTTGAGAGTTAAATTGAAAAGAACAAAAACATTAACAAAAGGAATTAAAAAATAAGGACTAAAAAAACACTATAAACTTGGATTGTAGGGTGAAATTTAAAACAATAAAACTTTTATAAAAAGGTCAAGAAAAAAATAAAAAAATCTAAATAATAGAGATCAAGTTGAAAACATCAATACATGATTAAAAAAAAAAAGGAACATATAGAATTTTTCAACACGTTTTTTGACATAAAAAAATTCTTAAATGTAAATTGAAAAACTTATGCATGCATTTAATTAAATAAATCAAGAACCACTATTTACATAAATGTTAAAAAAGTCATTAATGATTAAAAAAATTTGAAAAAACTTTGAGATAATTGAAGAAGAAAATAGAATAGAGTTTTACGTAAAGTATGGGGCTTAACATAAGGTGGCATATTACACATAATAACTTTATACAAGGTAGACTATACTATACAAAATAACACTATACAAGGCAAGTACAATATATTCTATAATATAACATATTCCATAATATACCTCTTCAAGCTAAAGGTGGGGTGTCCGCATGAAGTTTAGACCTTAAATAAACAAAAGTAGAATGAAGAAGAAAATTTGAATTTCCTTGTTGGTTATTCTATCATGAACAAAGTGTAATCAACTTCAATATACTTTATACGAGCATGAAAAATTAAATTATTATACAAATAAGTAGCAACCAGGTTGTTGCACTAAATAGTAGTGATAGAATTATGAGAGAACCACCTCCCGATATGAGCCATTTAGAAATGCAATATGAACATCAAATTGATGAATCTGTTAATTTTTAGATATGATAATTCTGAATTAACTAAATAGTAGTTGGTTTAACCATAATACTAAATGTTTCTGAGTAATCAATTCCTTTCTGCTAAGTGAATTCTCGCGTAACCAAGTGAGTCTTGTAGTGGTTGATACAACCATCAACTCGACACTTGATTTTATACATTCACTAGTACCCAACCATATTCATAGTAGGATCAAAAGGAACCAATAAACAACTATCATTTTTCATATAAAGCATCAAGTTCAAATTTCATAGCATTATGTCAGCACTTAAAACCATTAGCTTCCTGAAAATTAAGTGGTTCACGGTTAGGATGAGAGGTTACATGTGGTTTTGAAGACAATAAAGTGGTATAGACTAAACTCAAATGAGCAGACCTATTCTGGTATGAACGCATAACAATATGATGTTGTCGAGGACTGGAGGAACAACAAACTAGAGAGATATGGACTATTATGGAATAGAGTAGCTGGATAGATCATCAACTAAGTCTAAATCAGGCCTGAATTGAGTAAAGGTGCTAGAAGGAGAAGACTGAATAGAGGTGCTGGAAAAAAACCAATCGATGGTGAAATTAGAATGCAACAGCAGTAAGGGAATCGAACAAAGACAAGGATGGCACAACAGAACCTGAACTTGGAGAATGATCGAGAAATAAAGATGCATGTGGTGATAATGGAATCGAAGGGGAGGGAACTAAGGACCATGGTGCTACGGTGGCTGGTATCACAAAGGTAGTAAGGAAAGGTTTTTAATATGTGTAGGTGGAAACATAGAGGTAAAAGTGTGGGATACCTATTTAGACTTAATGAATGGAAAATGATGTTCATGAAAACAAACATTATCAAAGCTACAAATACAATGAGATGACAAGTCAAGACAATGATAACCCAAGTGAGAAAAACTATAGCCTAAAAACATATACGAAGTAGAACAATAATCTAACTTATAAGTATTATAAGGACACAAAAAGAAAATAGAAAAACCCAAAAGTACGTAAAAAAAAAAACTATAATCAGTTGGTTGATTAAACAAACACTCAAATAGTGATTTATTACACAAGATAGGGGATGACATATGATTAATGAGATACATAAAGGTTTCAAAAATGTAACTTTAAAATTTTAGAGGTGCTTTTCATTAACCAAGAAAAGTAAGACCAATTTCAACAATATATCAATGACGACACTCAACAGTGTCATTTTGTTCAAGGGTATATGGATAAATTAAGCAATGGTGAATACCAATGGTTTAAAAACAAAAGAATTTAATTTGCGATATTTGTCACCCTAATTAGTTTGAATAGATTTAATTTTGCAAGAAAATTGTCATTGAACGAGAACTTAAAATTGGTTAAACATATTAAATACATTAGATTTGACAACAATAGGATAAAACCAAATAAATTTTGTATGCGCATCAACAAAAATGATAAAATAGTGAAAACCATCAAAAGATAAAATGGGAGCACATCCTCGAACATCACTAAAAAACAACTTAAGAGGAGTAGAGGTTTTATGACATGTAGGTCCTAATTATAGATGCGATGATTTTTCTAATATACAAGCTTTACACTGAAAATGTAAATGATAAGAAGTACAAATGACCTTTTTATTTGACATTAAAAGACTCAAAACATATGAACTAGGACGATCCAGCCAACAATGCCAAACATCAGCAGAGGCAGACATGCTAACAAACCAAAAAACTTGAGGCAGAAACATTACAAAAGACTTAGAGAGGACATAAAGACCATCTTTACTCTAACCAGAAAGATCCTTGGTTATGAGATCTTTGACATAAAAAACAAAAGAGTGGAATTCGAAAAAGACAGTTTTTACGATAAAATTGTTGAGCAAAAAATAGTGTTTTTTTATTTTATTTGAGGAACATGTAGAATATTAGACAAAGTAAATATGTATTTTGGAATATGTAAAGTATTATGAGCTATATTAAAGATGATGAGTCCCTTACCATCATAAATATGCAATTGATCATTACTAAGATAAGGTTATGCACTTATTATACTTGCAATGTCTAGAGTAACATGTTGATTCACACCTGTGTTAGGGAACCAAGTGACAAAGTTGGTTGTTGGAGCATCACTGAAGGAGTAGTTGGCAGTAGCTTGATTTATGTGGGTCACTAACTGAGAACACTACTACGCTAAGTAACAAAAATATTACAGAGTTGACACCTAACTTGGTATGTGTGAGGCCACTAATCTTGTGAAGGATTATGTTTGTTCTACTTTTGCCAATTTCCCTATATTGTCCACTCTAGCACAATTTTGTTGTTGATAACCACTATTGTTACCATGGTAATTATGGCTGCTCAAACCAAAAAAGGATTAATGGTTATTCCACCAACCACCACGACGTCCTCTACCATGAGTGTGAGAAGAGGTACTATCCTTAAAACCAAAGAAACCACACACCGTAGGGGTAGGCAACAACGGTGCAACAATAGTTATGGATTGAAGAGAGCTTTTGTGTAAAAATTTATAGGTAAGGAGATTACTATACATCTCAGAATAGGGAAAAGGCTCAGCCTTAGTAAATATACTAGTTACCAAATCATGAAATTCACCATAAAGACCCTGAAAAAACATACAAGTTGAAATCTGCAAGGGAGAGTGGCCGGCTTGTTGCAGCTAATTCATTAAATAAACTCTTGAATTTTACAAATAAATGGTAATAATGTCATCACCTTTTCAAAGATTGTGAAAATAACCATATAGTTCCACAATCTGAGAATTAAATGGATAAGCAAGAACATGCTCAAGTGTGATCCAGACATTAGCAAAACTCAAACAATCAACCCCAAGATGGAGGAAATCCATGGAAAAAGAGGAAATGAGAGCACTAAGGATGAGCTGATCTTGTTGTTTCCAAGAAAGAAAGGTTGGATTAATAATTGAACTTAAAAGTGACAGAGTCGACAGAATCAACAAGCAACAAGACGTGAGGAGAAAGACATGGAAATGATCCATCAACAAAAAAAAAATACACCCTAACCAATTAGATATGGTTTCATTTGCATCTGCCAATAAAGATAGTTATGTTGGTGAGCTTGAGATTAATCACATGTTGCATGTTAGAAAGAGGAATGATGGTTGCTAATGGATTAGGAATAGCAGTCGTAGACAGGAAGGGAATGGGGATAGTGATCGTAGAAGCAACAAAGAATATAGAGAAAGATGGTTGAAATATGCTGATAGACATGTTGGTAAGCGACACCACCACTAATGAAGAATGATCAAGAGAAGAGGAACCAATAGGTAGGCTGTAAGGTGCAACAATAATAGAAATTGGCTGAGAGATAGGATCTATTAATCTTGAAAAACAAATTATCAGGATAAAAGCTCTGATACCAAATTAAAAAGATAATAAAATAAAGTTTTATATAAAGTAGGAGGCTTAAAATAATATGACAATCATCCTCTCTCTCTATACATATATGAATAAGGCAACATACAAAGTACAAGGTAAACCATACTACACAAAATAACTCTATATAAGTTAAGCACAATATATCCTATAATATACCACATTCTATAATAGAGATAAATATAGATCAAGATATTTAATATAGCAACTCGGGTTATTTACCTATTTGTGTTTAATGATTTTGTTTATTAAAATCAATTTGTAATACGGGTCATTTACCTAATTGTATTTAATGATTTTGTTTATTAAAATCAATTTGTAATAGGAATTGACACATACATAAAACTTATTGAAATAAATAAAATGAAAATGATACTATGCAAGGCTACACATATAAAATATATTATAAAAAAATAAACATTTTAATTAAAAAAAATAAATTTAATATATATAAAATATAACAAAAATTACACATGAATCATACTAATCCTTTAAAAATTAAACATATCCAATATAAATAAAAAATAATCATTATTTAAAAAATGCTAAATAAAAAAAATATAGAGAAGTAAAATACAAGCTTAAATGTTTTAAAAAAAAGACATAAAAAAGGTTTAAATTAAAAAAATCAAAATAATAAAAAGAAAAGAAAAGAAAAAATGAGGTCAGACGTTACTGGGTCTGGTAAGCCAGGCCAATCATATAGCCCATAAATAAAGGGTTTGCACGCAGGCTTGTATAGTTAGGCCTTTGCGCGCATGCCTTTATTTTTATTTTTTTGTAAGTTAATGGGCAAATGATTCAGCTTTAAAAAATAAACAAAATTTCATCTAGAATCCCCAGAATCTAGCCACCATAGTGGTCAGAAAAACGGGGTTGCTAGATTTTTCTTTTAAAAACTCATTTTCAACTCTTTTTTCTAGCTCACAACACCTAAAATAACACCTTAGGAAACTTGATAAACTAATTTAGAACCTCTAAAAACAAAAACAAAAAAAAAAACACTTCAAAATCCAAAATCAATCCGAAACAAAAATTCTTCTGATCTTAGATCTATTTTTTCAAGCACTTTCAAGGTTAAAAAAAAAACATATAATTTAAACTCCTCTCATCACATGGAACCATCTAGTACAAAAAATAAATGTTGTAGTTGGTGCAATGATAACTTTCTCTCTTCCCACCAAAAAAAAAAATTGAAAAATAATGAAAATAAAATTTGATACTAAAATTAATTTTTAAAAAATTAAAAGGATCTATAACCGAATAGATTAAAAAAAAAAACAGGGAGCTAAAATGTATTTTTCAAATAAATTCTAAAGCACCATCTATATTGTTTATATTTTTCACTTTAATCATTTTTCTTTTAATTCAACCATCTTTCCCAAAAAAAAAAAACCATGTAATTTGATGCTAATTTGAAATTCAATTGTGCATCATTACAATCAAGTGAATTGCCAGAAGCCAACAATTAGACAAAAAAAAAAATTATAATGTTTTCTCAACAAGCTTTATATTTTGTTAATTAAGTGGTTTCATTATTGTTTTTCATGTTCTTTTGTGTATACAATTAATTAAATAGTCATAGGTTTCATGTTAGAATCTCTTCCTTCAAGGTAGTAGGTAGTATTTATTATAATCTCTGCAAAGACATATTTGTTGTCACCTAAGTCCATGGTTTCTTAATTGGAACCAAATTGACAACGAACTCGATTATTCTTCATGAATGTCTTTGTCTATCTTCATCATGTTCTGTGTTATGTACGAGTTTATGATTATTATTATTTTTTTGCTGTTTTTATTGATTGCGGGTTTCTCAAAAACTAACCTCTCTGCTCTAGATGAATTTGGACCCTTCAAAGTCAACATTTAGAAACCATACTCATGAACACAGTTACCATGCAAACCTAATTAAGAAATATATATTCTCAAAAAGCCAGAAAAAAGGAGGTAGCCAATTAACCTGTGCGCGTTTAAAGGCATACAAGGTGCAAGTTCAAAAAGGAGTAAAAAGTAGATGGAGTGCGAATGAGAAATATAAGAAATTCTTGGGATTTAATTGATAAGATTTATAGATTTGGGATACAATCGAAAATGGTGACATAGTCATTAGCACTTACAAAAATGGCGTGCATAACTTCATTTTTGTTTTGTTCAAAAGAAAAGAAAACTTCATTTTTGTGCTGTTAGGTGGACGGGAAGAAGAACCCGAAAAAACTCTCTTCGTCTTCTTCCAGGTAAGTCCTTCCTTTAATACTACACTTATGACTGTCATGACTGTCTATTCTCCTTAACAAAAATTATCAACAAATCCAAGAATTTAAAGATTTTACTTTCTGACTATGACCCATATGTTTTTTTTCTTTATTTTCTGGGCTTATTAATTCTGCTATTTCTGACTTCTATTAGTTTCAAGATACAAACTTTACTATGATTTGACAATCTAAGCATTATTTTTTTTATTTCTCTGATTTGGGTTTGATTTAATTTGCATGACTTAACTTTTTTTTTTGAAGATTTTTAGGTTAACACAATGCTGACAACTTTAATTTTGTTTTATTTCTCTGATTTGGGTTTGAATTAATTTGTTTGTCTTAATTTTTTGTTAGGTGAACACAATGCTGACAACAAATTGTGTTAAGGTTAAATAAGTTATCTTGAATTGTCCAAGTTTGAAATAATGGATGAACATAACAGTTTGAATATTCGTAATTGGGGCTACTATGAACCAACATCTGTTAAAGGAAATCTGGGCCTTCAGCTCATGTTCCCACCTGAGAACCCTTTTTGGGTGACGCAGTGCTGCGATCATGGCAAGTGTCAATGGAGGTTTTCACCATAGGGATACTGGGGTTTCGCAGCCCATTTTCCATATAGAGTACATGAGGGATGCTTGGATTGGCCAGAGAGACAAGTTTCTCAATGCGTTGCCTGGAAACCATAATTATGCAGCAGTTTTGCCTGGAACATCTTCAGCTCATCATATGCATATGTTTTCAACCATCTGATTCGGTAAATCATGAAATGCTGGACCAAGTCAAAGAGGCTGGTGTTGTTGAAAAGGAAAATGTTCCTAATAAGAAGAGGCACCGTCCTAAAGCCCTGAAATCCTCTAAAGTAAAGAAGGATATGAGAGGCCCTCGAGCACCCAAGCCTGAGGGTAGTCCTTCTGTTCAACTAGTAAGGTCTGCCAAGAAAACCGCTGAAATTATGATAAATGGGATCAATATAGACATTTCAGTCATTCCTATACCAATTTGTTTGTGTATGGGAACCCCCCAACAATGCTATCATTGGGTTTGTGGTGGGTGGCTATCGGCATGTTGTTTGACTTGCATATCTATGTATCCCTTGCCTATGAGTACAAAAAGGCATGGTTCGAGGATAGCAGGGAGAAAAGAATGAGTTCAAGAGCTTTTAAGGTGGTCTTAGAGAAACTCGCTGGTGAAGGCTATGACTTTTCTAATCCATAGATTTGAGAACTCACTGGGCTAAACATGGTACGAAGAAGCTTATCAGTATCAGGTAGATGTACCATTTGGATCTTTATATTGCCCAAGTATTGCAACTCAGCAAGTTTTTGTATATTTTTTAATGCATCTGGTCTTGGCAGAGGCTTCTAATGTAGTTTGTTGTTGATGTTTTCTGTCACATGCGATGATTTTGAAATTGTGCCTTTTTGGCACTATGACTGTTGTTTTATCCTCTCTCTGCTGGCAGTCTTAGCTGTTTCAAACTTATTGATGCCAGGGAAAATGATATAGTAAACGATATTTCTTAATAGATTCATGCATCATAGTTTCTTTTTCTCCTGACATTTTGAATTACTTGAGATTGGGTTTTTATTTCTCTCACTGCCACTGTTAATTCTTAAGAGATTTCCTTGGTTCTTATATGTATGCGTATTTGATGCTGGAGCTAAAACTGCTGTAGCCTTTATATAATTAGGGTTTTTCTTTTAATAGTTTATTTATGTATTATTTATTCTGGTAGTTTAGATGGCTAAGATTTATTTATTTTCAAGGGCTAGGATTTCTTTTACTAGTATTTGAGGGCTGCTAACTACTATAATAAGAAACAACTTTGATTTTTTGATAATTTTATAAGAGGTTTGTTCTCTTTTCTGGCTGTTCATCCCAGACAACCAGCCTTTGAATGTGTTAAACTATCTTTGGCTATGCTTTGGCTTTTTTTTTCCTCCATCAATATTCAATTTCATCCATTTACCATATATTTGAAATAAAAATCTAGTTTTAGATAGTGAATCTGGTTCCCTCTTTCTCTATGCAGTTATTGCAGCTTGTATAATTGAATGAATGTTCATGGCTTACCTATGACCTAGTCTCTTGATTTCGTGAGTTAGTTGCTTGAGGCTTGCCACATTGTTAGTGAGAAATCTGTTATTTTGGAAGGATAGTAAGGTTTCATCAAACAATCAGTTGGTATTCTTGCTGGGTTTTGAAAAATAATGATTTCTCATGTCTTCATTTAACTTGGAATATATGGGCATCGTTTAGATCCCTTTCATGAATTCAAATCACCTGCCATTCATGCTCTTGTTGAGCATCTTGCTGCAGTTGTGGGGTTGATTTATGCATGCATGCGAGGTTGTTTAGGATGATTGATGAGTTCTTAAGGTTTAAATTGATTGGGTCTGTATGCTCACAATAGTAAGCTTTTCAGGAGTCAAGCCTAGAGTATAGAAAAGCCTAATTTCACACTAGGGTTTTTAGGAGTCGCATCAAAGGGAAGATTTGAGTCACATAATCAAAATCAAAGTTACTGGAAATTGTTTGATATTATTGTAATCCAAATATTGGAAGACTACTTGCTTATTTAGAGTTTTAGTATTCCAAATCCAATAAGAACTTGCATTCCTAAACCTCCTACATAATTGCTTCTGTTTAGAATAGAAAATCCAATAACATTTAAGACTAATAAAATAAAATACTAGCATCCTGATGACATTGCTGTCTCTTCCTTAGGTGGCTTCTCAAACCAGCCTGTGTTTTATCACCTGCAATGCTAGCTCTAACACTCCTGTGAGCATCCTGATGTGTCTCAAATAGCCCTAGGAGATTGCTTCGCTTTCATTGGTAGAGTAACCAAATGAGTTGCGTCGCTTGAATCATGCATGTCACCCCTGGTTCGGTGCTTGTTCCTGAAAATATATTCATTACAGAAATAGAGCTTCACTCATTTTAAACTTCAACACTTGGTATCTAAAAGAAATCTAGTTGAATTTAGAATATAATTCTAGACTTCTCTGGCATTTAAACTTACTCTTTTATGATCCTACTGTGCTCTGCATCACCTCTTTTGTTGCTATCAAGCATACCCTTTGGATTGTAGTTATGTTAAGCATGTCTGTGAGGAGACACTCGAGAAATCCCTTACTGATCAACTGTACTTAATAGTGAAGGGACATACACAACCTCCCAATTTGAGTTTATGGGTCACCAGTTGCGTGGTCTAAAATTTTCACCTGAGCAATTGGAAGCATTGAAATTTTAGAATTAGATGATGTTTACATGAAATCTGTTCTCTGAGAAAGGAAGGATGCTGTTTTAAATCCCGCGGCTTGACTCCTGGTACTCTGTTGTGTCAGAATTGATTCACAGAGGCTGTATGGTGTGTTGTGTATGTTAAGCTTATGTCATGTGGTGAAACGATTGGTACAGTAATCTGCTCCTGCCGGAGTGGTAGGTTTTGACGTCGGAGAGACGTAGTACGAGGAGGAGAAGTGGGTTATTCACTTGAATTAAGAGTTGTGTGAAGTTAAAATGTGAAGGTTGAGGTGCTTTCCTGACACAATCAGAAGGTTTCCCTTACCCAATTATATTGACAAGTAAAACCATGTAGTGGCTCAATGCCTTGGCTGTTGGCAGTAAATATCAGTTGATATTAGGTTTCCTCTGTTTGAGATTCAAGTTTTGAGTTTGTGGAAGTTTTGAGATCTGGAGCTGTTGGACTCTAGGTATCTTGAATGTTCTGAATTTTGTAGTCTCCTCTTATGAGTTTGAATGTCTACAGGTAGAGTTTGGTCAGGATTTCTGTTTATTTTTGTATTTCAAAAATGTTTTTGAAATTTTTTATTTTTTTTATTTACTTTAAATTAATATATTTTTTTGTGTTTTAAGATTATTTTAATGCACTGGTATCAAAAATAATTTTTAAAAAATAAATAAATAAAATATTATTTTGATATATTTCTAGATAAAAAGTATTTTGAAAAGCAACCGCAACCATACTCCCAAGCATGCTTTAATTCAATACCATGTTATTAGAGATTTCAAAGTTGCTAGCACCATGGCAATTGTTGTAGAATCGAAGTATAAATATATATATATATATATATATGATGTTTAATTTACGATAATAAAGCATGTTATACATAGGAAAGTTTTCAAGAAAAACTTAAAATTTATACAAGTTTAAATTTATAAGCATGTAAAAAATAACTCATAGCCAACATGTTTTCAACACAAATATAATAATAAAATACTAATATGCATGTTAAACATATATCCAAACTGATAATTGATATTAATTCAAAGTCATATATGTATACTAATAATAACAATATATATTCTTAAATTAAAACAAGAAGGTTACTTAATTCTTGAAGCACTTAAAAATAAAAATAAAAATAAAAATAAAATTATCAATGATGAATTCTTTGTACTTAAAACTTTATTGCTAGAAGAAGAAGAACATTAAAAATAAAGTGAGGTAGAGTGTTTAAAAATCTAAATAAATCAAGCTAGAAATTTTTTCTTTAGAAACTAATAAGAATTAATCATCATCATTATTAATCTTTAATTAGCCATCATAAATCAAGAATTAAATCTATAAAAATTAAGTGTTCTTTGAGTAGAAAAACCAAGGGTTCGTTAAAATTAATTTTTTATTTACCAATAATTTTTTTAGTTAAAATAATTTTTCAACACTAGAAGGTTAATTAGGCATAAAAACAGTATTATATTTTCATGAAGGTAGTGATGGTGATGGTGGTATTTCCAAAAATGTCTTGCATTGGTAATTTCATGATGGAGATGATGATAATGATAGAGCAATATGATCATGTTAAGTGGGAGTTAGATATGGTTGTGTGCAACAAAATGAACTGAAGTTGCTGGTGGCGGCGGTGATGGGCCGGAGAGTGATACGGTGGCAGCCATCTTGCTCCATGCTAGGGCAGTGTGTTTGCATCAGTGCAAATGAATTTGAAATAACTTTGCAATCAAATGACATTTCAAACTCAACTTTCATGTTTTGCAGTGTCTCGTGCTTTGTGCAATGAATTAATAATTTCTGGGTAGCAGGAAGGCATGCAGATGAAGCAATACCTTGTTATGATTGCAGGTTTTAGTTTTAAATATGAAATATTAGTTAGTTTGTTTGTTTGTTTAGATGGTAAAGTAATATTTGTTCTTTAATACTTGTTATATTAGGTATACTTTTTTAATACTTTAGATTAATTAAAAATATTTTTTAAATATTTTTTTATGAAATCCCATTTAATTTATATTTTATTATCGAGTAATATTATAAAAATCTTTTTAGAATATTATTTTTTGTGTACAAATCATCATAATCAATTTTTTATTTAATTCGATATGTGTGTGTCACTTAATTGTTATATTTTACTAGAGATTTTATAACTTTATTTTATTTTATATCAGTTTAGGAGAAATTTTATGATACTTAGAGATAACTAGTGGTATTACTCTCTCAGATCCATTTTAAATAAATAGACAGACACAAAGAAAAGAGAATATAAAATCTATTATCCATAAAATATAATAAAAATATCTTAACGTGTGATTTCTCCCTTTTAATTGTATCTTTTTATTTCTTTAAAGTAGATCATGAGAAGTAACTAATAAAAGTCACTAATTACTCCATAAGTATTTTAAAAGTATACTCGATTTGGTTATTTTTATTTTCTTCACTCTTTTTTGTTATGAATTTCAGTGTGGGAATTTCTAATTAGTAGTTTCATGATGATTTTTACTTTTATCTTGAACTCAATAATAAAAAAAAATCATCATTTAGATTTGATATACAACTAACTCTCTTTTGTTAATGTGTAAAAATGATATGGGTGTTTTGATTTGATATCCAAAACATTAAAAAAAAGAATAGCCATTAATGAATTAGAAGTAGGTACAAAACTTTGACTAAGAAAAATGGGTTTTGATTAATTTAGTATTTTTATTTTTTTGGTATAAAAAATGATAAACCAAGAAATTAAACCACTTTGGATATGAGATTTCTTGTTGATTAATAAAAATAGCTAATTATAAGTAGGATATGCAAAGATAGATGGAATCTTATTTTTTTATTTAGGTTTTTGAATATTTTAATTAAACACAATTAAATAAGCTGATAATTTATATTAGTGAGATTTAAAGTTCAATGGACATAAAAAGAGTTAATGTTTTTATATCAACTTTTTTTTCAAAGAGATTGAGAAAAGGAATATGTTAAGGGATTGAGTGTGTGTGTGTGAGAGAGAGAGAGAGAGAGAGAGAGAGAAATTTTTTCTACTAGTTCTTTCTTGATAGGTGCAATGCATGGATATGAGTTTGTAATGAGGCATCAAAATTATATTAATTAAGTATAAATCTAAAACATGTGGGTCTTTTATTTTTATTTTCACTCTACTCTCTTGTAATTTTATTGTGGATTGAAATAGTTAATTTTTATAAAAATTTCAATTTAATTTTCAAACTTTTTTTTTGTACAATTAAACCTTTATGACCTCAAATTTGCATCCAATTGCATATTATTTTGGAGGGAATGGTTGGATTGAAAGTCAGATGAACAAAATGAAAATGACAGGTAACATAAGTGGTGGCTTTCAATCTCATACAAAATATTTATTTTAGTCTCCTATCTTTTTTGGTTTATAGATGATTGGTCTCTTTAGTTTTTTGAAATTCAATTTTGATATCAAAGTTTATTTTTCAATCCAT
This sequence comes from Populus davidiana, assembly GCA_030145905.1. Lineage (NCBI taxonomy): Eukaryota > Viridiplantae > Streptophyta > Magnoliopsida > Malpighiales > Salicaceae > Populus > Populus davidiana. Next base: position 7,878,423 of record CM057803.1, read on the forward strand.
TTATGTTAGAGCAGAGAGAGAATCTCTCTGGATTCCAATTTAGAGAGAAAAAGTCGTTGTTTATTCCTATTTTGACCACCAAAATCGTTGAAATTGGTGTCAATGAGTTATATTTGGTAAGGAGAGTCTTATAATGGTTGTTTGAAGTCTTGATTTTTTCTAAAAAAACATATCTAAGTCGAAAAAGAGAAAATTTATTCAGTTTGATTTTGTTATTTGAGCTGTTTTTTAGACATATTTGGTTGCTAAATTGGTTTCTACATGTTCTAGTATTGGTTTTTAAGTTTCAATGGATTGAAAACAAGTTTTGTGGATTAAACACTCATAGCTCTAATTTTCTAACCATCACAGTGATGGCTAGAATCTGGGTTGAGAGACGACTCGTTGTCTATCTTGGTGGGCAATGTGTCATTTCATATTTTGAAAGAAATAAATTAAAAGAAGCAGATGGCAGGTAGTATGCCCCTTTAAATAAGGTAAAAGAAAAAAAAATGTAGGCCCAAGTGCACAGGCTTGGGCTTAAATGCCCATTCACCTGAGTTGTTTCTTCTAGAGGCCTAGCCTGCTAGGTTGTAGGTTAGATTTTTTTTTTAATATGTATTTTTTTTTTAGATATAAAAGAAATTAACTCAATTAGTTCTATGACCTGGATCACAAGTTTAACAAGTAAAGTCACAACATCCAATTTATTGTTTTTTTTTTTAATGAACTTTTAGTATCTCAATTTTTTTTAAAATACAAATTTATTTTTTATTATTAATTATCTATTTTTATAATTAACTTAAAAAATATTGTTTTACTCTTTGTTATCAACTATTTATTTTTGCTATTTTAAACCCATATATATATATATATATATATATATATATATATATATATATATAATGCCCAAGTCTACACGGCCAGACTCCTTTTTTTTTTCTATTTTATTTTTGGTTTAAAAATTTGATGAAATAAATCATTGATTTAAGTGTATTTTTTTATTAAATATTATTTTTCACTGATTTTATTTTTTAATATTTAGTTAATTCAATATTAAATTTAAAAAAAATTCAAGAAATTCAGCCCAAGTTAACCCATACAGATTAAATGTTTTTTCATCTTAGTATTTCATTGAAATATTATTCAATTCATGATTAAAATTAATTTTTTATAAAAAGAAAGCACGACATTTTTTCTTGCTCAGAAGAAATTTTACTATTATTTGCGGCTTAACGCTGAACAATGAGCTAGTTTAATTACTATATTTAAATAAAAAAAATATAAAAAGGCAATAAATTCAAATAGTTAATAGGCATCAATATTTTACACAGATAACGGCATTTGAGAAAAAGAAAATGTTCCAATTGACCCACAGGACTAGCAAGTGCACCTTACAAAATGAGTAAAAAGTAATTGCATACAAAAATGGCGTGAATTAATTAATTTTTGTGCTTCTTTAGCGGTGGAGAAGAACCCTAAAAAGCTCTCTCCGTCTTCTTCAAAGTAAGTCCCCTTATCTTTGCTTAAATACTACACCAGTAACTGTCTATTCAGTTTTTTTTATAAAAAAATCTCACACAAATCCAAGGATGCGAAGATCTTTGTTTCTGACCATGACCCATATGCTTCTTTCTTTCTTCTTTTTTTATCTTGATTTTTCGGCTTGCTAGTTCTGTTAATAGTGAATTTTTTAGTTTCAAGACATGAACTTTACTATGGTTTAACAACATGATTGTTAGTTTTATTTTTATTTTTTTTAATCTGTAATTTGGGTTTTAATTCATTTTTGTGTGTCTGTAATCTTTTTGGAGATTTTTTTAGGTGAACACAATGTTAACAACAAATTGTGTTAAGGTTAAATAAGTTATCTTGAATTGTCCATGTTTGAAATAATGGATGAAGATAACAGTTTGAATATTCGTAATTGGGGTTACTATGAACCAACACCTGTTAGAGGAAATCTGGGTCTTCAGCTAATGTCCCCAACAATGCCTGAGAAACCAATTTTGGGTTCGCGAAGTGCTGCGATCATGACAAGTATGAATGAAGGCTTTTACCATAGGGATATTGGGATTTCCCAGCCCTTGATGCCTATGGAGTACGTGAGGGACGCTTGGATTGGCCAGAGAGAAAAGCTTCTCAATGTGTTGCCTGGAAACCATGATTATGCAGCTGTTTTGCCTGAAACATCTTCATCTCATCATATGGAAATGTTTCAACCACCTTATTCAACAAAGGATGAACCGCTGGAGCTAGTTGAAGAGGCTGGTGTTGTTGAAAAGGTAAATGTTCCTAGTAAAAAGAGGCAGCGTCATAAAGGCCTGAAATCCCCAAGAGCAAAGAAGGGTATGGGAGGCGCTCAAGTACCCAAACCTGAGGGTAGTCCTCCTACTCAACGAGCACGGGCTGCCAAGAAATCCGCGGAAATTATGATAAATGGGATCAACATGGACATTTCAGTCATTCCCATACCTGTTTGCTCGTGCACTGGCAACCCTCAACAATGCTATCGTTGGGGTTGTGGTGGATGGCAATCAGCATGTTGTACGACATGCATTTCTGTGTATCCCTTGCCTATGAGTACAAAACGGCGTAGTGCAAGGATAGCAGGGAGAAAAATGAGTCTAGGAGCTTTCAAGAAAGTCTTAGAGAAACTTGCCGGTGAAGGCTATGACTTCTCTAATCCGATTGATCTGAGAACTCACTGGGCTAAACACGGTACGAACAAGTTTGTCACTATTAGGTAGATGTACCATATGGATCCTTGTTCTGCTTGTACTCTAAGCTGTTTCAAACTTATTGATGCTAGGGAAACTGATGTAATAGATGAGATTTATCAATAGATTCTTGCATCATTTGTGACTGATTTTTCTACTGTTAATTGTTAAGTGATTCCTTGATTCTTTCTTACCTTTTTTACTTGTGCGTATTCTATTTCATCTGATTTAGAATAAATTTGGAATAAAAATCTAATTCTAGTGTATGTGGCAGCCTCATTCTTTCTGAAGTTATTGCAGCGTGTGTAAATGAATGAGCAGTTCATGGACCCATGACCTAGTTTCTGATTTTGTGAGGTAGTTGCTTTAGCCTTGCCACATTGTTAGTGAGAAACTTGTTATTGATAACCCAACTTAGAGGATGTTTTGCTTCTTTTTCCCTTAAGAGGTTGTAATAACATGATAGTTCTAAGTCCTTTCATGGCTACTGTGGGGTGTAGATTGTGACAGTGATTTATTTTGTTTGACGAATGCATTTTACTCTTGTGGTGATGTTCTATCATGCATAGGCCTCTCGTCGTTTTTGTTTGAGTTCTTATGTGGATGATGGTCTAACAAAGATAGCAAGTTTTTTGTTCTTGCCGTGGTTGTCCTGCCTGCCATTTGCTGGCAGGATTGGAGTTTGTAAGGAGGTTGAATTTGGAGTGAAATAGAACTAGAAAATTAAGGACCTGTTTTTGGTACCGTTTATTTAACAACGCCCAGCGCTGCAGGATCAGGCGTTGTTAACTTTTATTTTTATAACCAAAAAAAAAAAATAGTTGTTTATACTTGTAAAATACAAATAAATAAATTGAGAATTATTTATGTTAATAAATAATAACTGAGTTATAGATTCCAACCAAAGATTATGTCTTAAAGTTGAGATAAAAATATTTTTCATGAAATAAAAAATAATATGTATACATTTTTTTTCTGTAATTGAGTTCATAATTCTTGAAAAGAAGCATGTTCTTAGTCATCATCTCTATTTGTTTATGTAAGAGGAGTGTCGTTCATCTAGGGAGAACAATAGCTACATAAAAGTAAGGTTTTTTTTTTTTATATTTATATTATATTCATTATTTATTAGATAAAAAATTATATATTTATATCTTATTCATAAAATTTTAAATATTTATTACTCAAGTACTGTTTATTATTCAACATAAACTAATATATATATATATATATAATATTTATTTTCATCATTTAATATACATATATCTCAATAAAGTTTAACAATATTCATTAACTTATCTATTTGAATTAGTTCAAATAAATATTTATTATATTCATATTAAATTATTATCTTTACATGCATATTTACCCTTGTCAAATTAATTTTTTTTTCATTATATCGAACAAGTAATTTTGTCATATTAATAACAAAAGCTAATTAGAGTTGGAAAAATAATCTTTGTTATGAGAGGATTCACGGATCATTACCCTTCTAAAAAAATCAATGAATTGGTTCTAAAAAAAATCAATGAATTGGCTATTAGGATAATACAATCTTTTTATTAGTCATTGTCATATTGATAAGGGACAAGTTAGTCTTTTTAAATTTTAAAAGTACATTTAAATAATTAAATTACTCTTAAAAGAAAAACTTATTTAACTAGAGTTTAGGGATTTTATTTTTTTTGTATATTCATTTTAGGCTTTTAGTTATTATCAAGTTGACTAAGGAACAATTTAATATTTTAATAATTATAAAATATAATTTAAAAATCAAAGTTGGCTAAAACATGCAATGCGGGTGGGAGGCACTCGTAATCCTTTAATGACACGTACAGAGTCTTTTAGCATCCAAATGATAGTTTCCATGAAGGCGTTGGAGGCATTGAGGTGTCTTCTTCCACGTGGAGCAACACTTCTCATCATTTATGTGATGGTATGTTACTATCGATTTTTTTTTTCTCTCTCCTCCCTCGAAATTTGCACTGGTCATTCAAAGTTTTTTTTTTATTTACTATTATTTGAACTTTGGTCCTCAGGTTTTATTCTAATTTTTGTTTCTGGCCCATTTGTCAAATTTTAATTTGTTTTTAATTTTATCTTTAAATCCATAATTGTAATTTGTATTCTTTTCAAATGTGATTCATATTCTTTTGATTTTTATTTTTTCTGGATTCTTATGTGAATTTCATTTTTCTTTTCAATTTGTCCATTCAATTCCAAATTCTAGGTTGTCATCTCATTTATTTATTTTTATTTTAAATTTGATTTTCATTCTCTTAATTGTTTTATTTTTTGAATCATTTTGTATAATTTTTTTTTTCAATTTCATCGTTCAACATTTTATTTGTTAGGAATTAGATTTTGTGGTTTTTTAGATGAGGTGATTCTGATTTAATGACTCAAGTCACAGGTTTGAGAAGTTAACACAAGTTGATATTTTTTTTTCATTTACTTTTTTTTTAATTACAATTTCATCATTTGAAATTACTTATAATGGGCTTATGATCTTCTTCAGTTTCCTTTCAATTAGGTTATCTCAATCTTATGACCGAGGCAACAATTATTGTAATACCTCACCTCACTAGCAAGATATTGTCCGCTTTGGGCCTCCTAGTCCACCCAAATCCAGGGCTTCCACCCAGGTCCCCCTCACGGTTTTTTTTTTGGTAGCCATGCATGACCCTAAAACGTGTCTTACTAATCAAGGTGAGCATGCACTTATAAGGCCCTAGCTCTGGACGCTCGCTTTCGATGTGGGATCTTATAATCCCCCTACCTTAACACGAGTCGTCCTCGGCTCTGATACCAAATGTAACACCCCACCTCATTAGCAAGATATTGTCCATTTTGGGTCTCCCAGTCCACCCAAATCCAGGGCTTCCACCCAGGTCCCCCTCACGGTTTTGTTCTTGGCAGCTACGCATAACTCCAAAACGCATCTTACTAGTCAAGGTGAGCATGCACTTATAAGGCCCTAGCTCTGGACGCTCGCTTCCGATGTGGGATCTTACAATTATGGTTGATTAACTCGGGTATATTTTTTAGACCTTTTTTTCTATATATTTTTTTTGGTTTTCTCCTTTAAAATTAGATTTTTAAAAAAATTAAACTTCGTTATTTTCCATGTTTTGCCTTCTATTTTGTTTGCATGATCTAACTTGCGAGGTTTTACAGCTTTAGCAAGGTTTGTACGTGTTTTATTTTTTTAGGCATTATTTTTTTTCAATTTGTTTTTTATGAGGTTGGTCTAACCTCACGACTCAGGTTGTGGGTTTGTCATGTTAATTGTGATTGACTTGAGCCTTTTAATTTTGTTTTTTTTTTAAATTTTATGTTTTAATATTAAATTATTAAATTTTTTTTTCTTTTTAATAAGCTTTATTTTCTTCTTGTCATTGTTATCATTTTTTTTTAAAATCCAGCTCATTTATTTTCTTTTTTTTCTATTATATAATTAAATAAAAATACTTTACTGAACCTATGGGTTATATAACTTGAATCATGAATTTTTTTTATTTAAAACACACTAATAATGTCTAAATATTACTTTTTTACTATTAAAAAAAATAATAGGACCTGTGCGGAAGCTTGACTATTATTTTGGGTGTTTGATAAAAATTATTTTTTAAAATGTTTTTTATTTAAAAATATATTAAAATAATATTTTTATTTTTTTTGACATAAAATATAAAAACATCTAAAATATTAAAAATTAATTTTAAAAAATTCAAATTTTAATAAAAAATAAATTCAAACTCAGAACGAAACAGAGACGAAAAGATCTCAAAACACTAGCAAGTGCGCACCAACATTCTCAAATTCCTAGATAAGGAGCACTTTCAAAAATGAGTAAAAAGTAATTACATAAAAAAATTGGCGTGCATCACTTCTTTTATCGTGCTTCTTCAGTAGAGAACAAGAACCCTAAAAAGCTCTCCACGTCTTCTTTCAAGTAAGTTGCTTTATATTTCCTAAAATACTACGCCAATGGCTGTCTATTTTCTTTAAAAGAAATTTTATCAGACAAATCCAAAAATTCGAAGATCTTACTTTCTGGCTATGACTCATATGTTTTTATTATTTATTTTGGCTTACTAGTTCTGCTAATTGAGACTTCTGCTAGTTTCACGGCACAAACTTTACTGTGATTTGACTATCTGCTTATTAATTTTTTGGTTTCTGTGATTTGGGTTTGAATTAATTTTTGCGTCTGTAATCTTTTTGGAGATTTTCTCAGGTGAACACAATGCTGACAACTAACTGTGTTAAGGTTAAATAAGTTCTCTTGAATTGTCCAAGTTTGAAATAATGGATGAAGATAACAGTTTGAATATTCGTAATTGGGGTTACTATGAACCAACACCTGTTAAAGGAAATCTGGGTCTGCAGCTCATGTCCCCAACAATGCCTGAGAAACCCTTTTTGGGTTCGCGCAGTGCCGCAATCATGACAAGTATGAATGGAGGTTTTAACCATAAAGATGTTGGTGTTTCGCAGCCCATGCACCCTATGGAGTATATGAGGGGAGCTTGGATTGGCCAGAGAGAAAAGTTTATCAATGTTTTGCCTGGAAACCATAATTATGCGGCTGTTTTTCCTGAAACATCTTCAGCTCATCATATGCAAGTGTTTCAACCACCTTATTCAACAAAGGATGAACCGCTGGAGCTAGTTGAAGAGGCTGGTGTTGTTGAAAAGGTAAATGGTCCTAATAAAAAGAGGCAGCGTCAGAAAGCCCCAAAATCCCCGAAAGCAAAGAAGGGTAAGAGAGGCCCTCAAGTACCCAAGCCTGAGGATACTCTTTCTGTTCAACGAGTAAGGTCTGCCAAGAAAACTGCTGAAATTATGATAAATGGGATCAATATGGACATTTCAGTCATTCCAATACCAGTTTGCTCGTGTACTGGCAACCCTCAACAATGCTATCGTTGGGGTTGTGGTGGGTGGCAATCAGCATGTTGTACGACATGCATATCTGTGTATCCCTTGCCTATGAGTATGAAAAGACGTGGTGCAAGGATAGCAGGGAGAAAAATGAGTTTAAGAGCTTTTAAGAAAGTCTTAGAGAAACTTGCTGGTGAAGGCTATGACTTTTCTAATCCCATTGATCTGAGAACTCACTGGGCTAAACACGGTACAAACAAGTTTGTCACTATCAGGTAGATGTACTATGTGGATCTTTCTCTTGCATACATTGCAACCCATCATGTTCGTATTTGTGTATATTTATGCATCTTGTCTTGGCAGAGGCTTGCAATGTAGTTTGTAGTTGATGAGTTTCCGTCGCATTCGATTATTTTGAAATTGTGCCTTTTTGGCACTGACTGTTGTTTTATGGTCTTTCTGCATGTAGTCTTAGCTGTTTCAAACTTATTCCAGGGAAAATGATGTAGTAGATGAGATTTATTTGATAGATTCATGCCTTGTAGTGTCTTTTTCTTGATCTTTTAAATCTTATGTAATTGAATTTTCTTCCTTCTATTGTTAATTGTTAAGAAATTTCCTCTATTCTTGTATTATTTATGTATGTGCTTATTCAATTTCTTCTGATTCAGCACGCGTTTGAAATAACCCGTTTTTAGTGAATCTGGCTGCCTCATTCTTTATGGACACCTGTGAAAATGATTGATTGTTCATGGCTTACCTATGACATAGTCGCAGATTTTGTGAGTTAGTTTCTTGAGGATTGCCACATTGTTAGTGAGAAATTTGTTATTTACTAGTAAGTCTAAGTTTTGAAGGATAGTAAGGTTTCGTCAAACAATCAGTTGGCATTCTTGCTACTGTTTTGAAATATAAATTAGTATATGTGGATGGGTTTTGCTAGTTAGATGGTGGATTAAGAGGCAATTAATGATTCCTGGTGTCTCATCATCTAACTTAGAATAAACAGGAAATCTTTCAGCTCTCTTACACGAATTCATATCACCTGCCAATCCTGCTCTTTTTGCATTTTCTCTGCCATCGTTGAACTTGTAGTTTAATCATCATAGTTGGTGTAGAATCCAACTGTGTCTGTTCATTCTAGGATAACCAACTTAGAGGATATTTTTCTCCTTTCCCCTTTAAGAGGTTCTAATAACATGATAATTTAGGTCCTCATGATTTATGTGGGGTGTTGCATGTGACAGTAATTTATTGTCTGGTGAATGCATATTAGTCATGAGTCAATGGTCTTCTATCATTCATAGGTCTCTCCTGGTAGTTTTCATTTTTAGGTTGGATGGTAAATAGCAAATTTTTTTCTTCTTTTTTGCCATTTTTGTAATGCCCATCATTGTGCTACTTCCTAGGCCAGTTTATGCCACGTCCCTTGCTCCATTTAAAGATGGAGGACAGCTAAGAGCTTTCCTTGTAGTCCTGAAACTGATAAAAGACATTTTTAATTAAATTTCAGTTGCTGAAAGATAGCTATAGAATTGAAAATTTGTTGGCAGGGTTGGAGTTTGTAAGGGGGTTGAAATTAGAGTGAAATAAACCTAGAAAATTAAGTATTTGGAATCTGTTTTAAAATCTATCTGCTCTCTAATAAAGGAAGGATACCCTTTTAAATCCCTCATCTTGACAATTGATACTATGTCGTGCCACAATTGATTCACACAGGCTGCACGGTGTGCTGTGTAAGTTAAGGCTATGCTATTTGGTGAAAATGATTGGTGTAGTTATCTGCTCTTGTCAAGAGAGATATATTTGGATGTCAGAGCAACTTAGTACTTAATACCAAGGTAGTATTCACCCAGGGAACCTACCAGAGGAGCAGTAGGTTATTCACTTGCACTAAGAGTTGCATGAAGTTAAAATGTGAAGGTTTAGGTGCTTTACCAACACAATCAGAAGGTTTCCCACTTTCCCTTGCCCCATTATATTGACATGTCAATTATGTAGTGGCGCAATGCCTTGGCATTCAACAGTAAATATCGTATCATATTAGGTTTCCTCTGTATGAAAGTTCAAGCTTTGAGTTTGTGAAAGTTTCAAGACACTGAGCTTTTGGACGTTTGATATCTTGAAGGTTAACAGTTTTGTATTTTCCTATTATGATTTTGAATGTCAAAAGGTAGAGTTTGGCCGGATTTTGGTGAAATTATAAAAGCAGGGGTTTGGAAACACTAGGCATAAAAATGCCACTTAATCCTATGCTTTGCTGTTATAGATTAGAAAGGTGCTGACACTAAAGGGAACGATAACACTAGGCATAAAAATGGCATTGCATTTCCACGAATTTGGTGGTGGTGATGATAATGTTACCTAAGATGTCTTGATTTGGTAGTGACATGGTGGTGATGACAGTAGAACAAGATCACATTAAGTGGAGCTAGACATGGCCGTGTTCAACAAGACGAGCTAAAGTTGCTTATGGTTGTGACGGGACGGTGAAAGCAGCAGCGGTGCTGGTAGTTTGGTGGCAGCCCTTATGCTGCCACCGTGCAGGGGCGATGTGTTTGCATCAGTACAAGCAAATTCTGCTTGATGAATGGAGATGGCAGTAGTATAGTACTTACGAGGTTGCAGTGGAGGTCGGAATCTCAGTTGTATCAGACTACACGAGCGAAACTGAAAATCAAATTTGCAAAGCTATATCCAAGCAGAGGTGTCTAACATTCTAGCACTGATTTGTTATTTTTAGTATTGTGGTTTAACTGTACTTAAAAAAAAAATTGATTTTTTTTTAAAATTTTAATTTTTTTTTTTAATGTTTTTAGATTGTTTTGATTTTCTATATTAAAAATAAATTTTAAAAATTAAAAAAATTATTTTAATATATTTTTATAAAAAAAACTTTAAAAATTAATTTTTACTATATTCTTAAACAACTAAAAACTTGTAGTCGGCGGCAATTCTGCTGCCCATGGAGTTGGAGTACAGCTTGAAGAAGTGTTGTGCCGGGGCCTCTTGGATTGGTTTAGCCATAATTGAACTTGAAATACTTTTGTGTGATATACATTAACTCAACTTTCATGTGTTGCCCTACTATATACTTTGTACGATGAATTTTGAATTTCTAGGCAGCAGGTACGCATGCTGGTGATGGTAATGAATGTGTCATGTAATTAATTCGTTTATTATTAATAAAAATTTAATGAATTTACACTAATGATAAAATTTATAAAACAAATACTTTGCAAAATAAAAAATTATAAAGTTATTATAATTATAAGATTGTTATTATATCAAAGTATTGTTTTTAAATATTCTTGGTTAATGTTCTATTAAAAATAAATATGAATTTAAGTTGTTGAGATTGTTATATATTATGTTCATTTTTTTTTTTATAAAAATAAACAATTGCTCTCATAAAATAAGGTATAGATGATACATGAAACTAATATGTAAGTGCTTGCTAGATGATATTTACACTAAATTGACCTGTAAGAGAATTCTATATGGAGAGGTCATTTATGTCTATGGAAAGTGATAACACAAACGATCTATACAAAATGGATTTATCATCCTAGGTCAATTAGAAAAAATATTTTATCTATTATTAAATAATATTGATTGTGAAATTATTAACCAATATGGAATGAGTTTTGAAATCTTATTAAAAGAATTAATGATTATAATGTTGATAACTAATATAGTTTAACAAAACAAACATATTTCATGTTATAATGTCTAAATTAGAATATTCTTGATAAAGAGTAATAATTACACTGAAAAACTAGTAATTGAAAGATTAACTCAAATTACTTATGTCTTTCTTAATATTTGGAAGATCATGACATGTTGCTAAACATTGTATTTGATCTTCAAATATATATCAATCAATTATTAAATTGATAATAAATAAAATTTTTTAATTTATTTAATTTTATTTTAGTTAGAATTATAATTTATATTTAAGTCAACTTGTTAAGGAACTTAATGGATCACACACATAAGAGCCATTAATTATAAATTAAAATGAAATGATTAATCAAGTGTGACTTGATTGTAAATAAATTTTAAAAATTAAGGATTAAAATAACATTAATATAGGGAATTACAATTTCTAAAATTAATCTAAAATAATATATGTTATACTATTTAAGGGGCAAAATGATATTTTGTCATATATAAGGTTTTTAGGTTTTTCTATAAATAAAATGCTATGTCTTTTATTTACTAAGAGAAGGTGAGTAGAGTATAGTATAGAAACACTAAAAATACAAAAGAAAAGAGTTAACACTCTAAGGTATAGGAATCTTTCTCTTCTAAAAGGATTTAAAAGATTTCTCACTAGTGATTTGTGTGAATTATCATTAAAAGTTGAATATTTAGACAACTTGTGATTTACAATAATACAACCTTGAAGCAAAGCCGAAAAGAACATTTGTTCATCAGGTAATCTTCGCATAAAACCTAAAGAATTCTAAATATATCTAACAAGATCCTAAAAAATCTTTAAAAACATTAAATTTATTATTTTTATTGGGTGAATGTATTTCAATAAATCCAAAGCAATAGCTAGTTATAAATGGAAGTGTTGGCTTTTGCTTGTTTGTTTAGGTGGTAAAGCAATTTTTGTGTCATTCATTACCTAATTGTAAAGCTCATTTGCTGACCATCCTCGTAAAAATAATAATAATCCAAAACAGAAGAAGAAAGGCACAAAAAGCCAGAAGTTCCAAAACCCAATTGATTTTGAGCTGAGTATCCGAGTTCAGTCATCTTTTCACTGCTGCTGCTCTTTCAAAAGATAGTTTTCTCCGACCTTTCTCCGTTGCTTGTCCTTTCCAAATTCTGAAGTCTAAACTAGACAGATAGAGGCACTCAGACAGATCAAATGAATTTTCCATCCAAGCTCTGCCTGCCAGATAGGAGGAGATCAACATTGTCCAGCCAAGTCATCAATATGCCAAAATCAAAGCTCGCCTCATGGTTCCCTAGTCAACAGCAGCATTTTCATAATTTAGCAGTCAGTTATGGTCCCATTTAATTAACTCTCAAGTGGGTTTCGAATTTAATCTCCAAGTAATCTTTTCCTTGACAAAAAATCTTACAAGGCAGAGAAGCAAATCTTAAAGTTCCAAATTATTTTTTTGGTTAAGGTTAGATACATGTTCAAATTCTGTACTTGATGCTATGTGCACATGATCAGATATAAATATTTTACTAACAAATGTTCAGGATCTAAATGAGAGTTGAAGGAGAGCTGGTCTTCTGCAATCTGGATCCGCCATGTCTCGAGATTGAAGAGCTAAATGTTCTCCCCAAATCTCAACTTAGAAGAGTCTAGTCAGGCAAAATCAAAAGCCTCTTTCATCGTCTAGCTAGGTTGTAGCTACTGATCTCGAACTCAGAATCTTTCCTTTGCCTTCAACTAATCTCCCTTTTAAGACTAAAGTTCTCTTAAGTGGTGCCAGCATGGTGTCTGATTCTGTAACCAGGTTCATTGACTGCAATGGAATTTCCAGCCAATCTATGTCTGGACATGTAACCAAGTCATTTATGAGAACATTAGATAAAAATCCAAGCTGTCTCATGGTTTCCTGGCGAAGAACAGCGTATATGTCCTCGCCCATATTTTAAAGGATGATGCTCACCATTGTCAAGATTCATCATGCTAAGAGTACTGCAACTAAACTAATCCGTGAGGTTTCATCTCCAAATCATCCATTTTGGTCTGAGATGCATGAAAGGAGTTCTGTACTTGAGGAACATGTGCACATGCAATATACTCCTATTAGTTTGAGTGCTTGTTTGTATTCTAAGCATTTTGACATCAAATCCAGCTCATGAAAATAATAATAATAATAACAATAATGATAAAGATGGTGGGTGTTTGGTTTGTATTTTCTCAACAATTTTTGGCTAGAAAAGGAAATCCTCAAACAATTGCTAGCTAGACTACTCATGGTTCACACAATTATATATATGCTTTGAAAATGGCACGTCTTGATTGTTCCTCACACAAAAAAAAACAACAAGAAGAAGAAATTGCATGCTTAATTAACTTGAAACCACAAATATATAATATATAATACCAACTTTGTCACATGTTTTAGCAAAAATGTCATACTTCACTATAAATTCATAAATAAAAAACATTATTAGGGTTGAAGATGGATAGGTTCATGAACTGATAGTTGGGAAATTCTAGTTGACCACAGTACTATCATGAATGAGTGGGGACCCATGAAACTGATAAAAGAAAAAGAAAGGGATACATAAACTAATGTTTTAGACCTAATTCTGTCTTCCATGGAACTTACAATCCAAGCTTCCCTTAACAGACAGAAATGTGTGAGTTCATGTTGACAATTATTTATTAATTAACAACATTTTCTCTTGTTCTAACTATTCACCTCACCTCACGAGTTGTCATCCCTATCATATTGTGATGAATTAGATGGCTTGCCTACAAGTTGTGATTCCAAATTCATAATGATTTTGTAGTCTATATAACACATTTCTCACACTTGTTCAGTGATGTATTTAGAAATTAAGGGATGGGTTTAGGGATTAATTAAATTAAAAATTCTCATTTTGTTGCCCTAGATTTTGTATCATGGCCAGCGGGTGATATCACTATTTTTCTATCAACCAAAAGATTCAACGAGCTTCGAGTAGCTTATATGCCCTTAAATCCCCCATCAATGGAACAAAAAACTATATTCATGACGTTAAAATGCTTCCTACCACTAATAATTTTAGATAGAATTAACATCAATGTCGTTTATGATGTGATTTGGAATAGCTATTCTCATCACTTCTTCTCACAGCAGCTCAATATATATTATGATGTAGTCGGGAATAAGTATAAAAGAAATTAAAAAAAAAAAGAAGCTTTCCCTCCAAACCTTGAAGCCCTAACATGGCAACAAGCTACCAAGATGTCTATATTCACTCCTTCTTCTTCTTCTTCTTCTTCTTTTTTATAATTTAGTGACAATTCTGTAAATTAGAAGTTGGGGTGTATGGTGTTCGCTCAAAACTTGAAAATTGATTTTGTTTAAAATGATTTTTTATTGTTTTGATATATAAATATTAAAAATAAATTTTAAAACATAAAAAAATTAATTTAATATATTTATATAAATAAATATTTTTACAATACAACGCGGAAACAACAAGATATCCTAAATCAAGACAGGAGTGTTTTTTTTTTTTATAAGGAAAACAGAAGTCAACAAAGTAATAAATCCTTGGCAGTGTTTTGTTGAAACCTAAAAAATGAAGGGAAAAAAAATGTTTGCCGACTGACTTTACCTCTAGTACAGGTAGAAACAGAATCAATATGCGGTAACAAGATTGTGACAGTGATTTAACACTTGTGATATAAGGTTTTTTCAACTTTTCTCGTAGTGGTCCATATACAAATACAGTAAATTGACAGATTTAAACCACAAATCATGCGCACACGAAGCCATCTTTTTTGTTTTTCATCTTTACCTCACCTTTTGTTTAATCTTTTTCTTTCTCTGTGTTGTCTCTTCTGCTTGTTAGCAGCAATCAAGGCCATCAACACAGAAGTAGATTATCCACATCATCATCACTCCCTGGCAGGACCCGTTTTGAGCTAAGAAGATGGGTTTTCTTTTTCTTTCTCTCACAAGGCAACACTAAAAATTGTTGGGGAGGGAGCAATAAAGCTAAACTTTATGATGTTCATGCATTACCTCTCCATTGATTAATTAAACGGGGATTATATGAGCTCAACTCATTAAAATTATCTTTCATTTGTAGAATATTAACATTGAAAGCCAACCCAGCAAACCATTTTTTTTACATTTTTCCAATTTGTTTATTTTTTTTTTTTATGATTCTTGTAGCTCGTGCGTCTTATTATAAATTATTTATTAACAGGAGATGGCTCTCTTCTCTTTCTCTCTCACTTTCATGTCCCCTTATTATCTCTTCTTGTCTCGGGGCCCGATAAATGTACTGCTACAGCCTGTAGGGTTGCACTGTACATGTGAGCCCTTCAACAATGACAGGACACTGGGTGAAGAAATGGAAACAAAGCAGCACTATAAAGCCTAAAGGACAAGATTCCGACACGTCAAGCGAGCCACAGAAGCAGCAGCAGAAACCAATTCCTATGAGTTTTGGCCCTCACCAGCTTCTCTATCGTGCTAACATCACCTATAGTCATGCTCACCACACCATTATTTCTACCTTTCACCCTTCTCTATCACAGTCTAGACCTTCAAAGTTTAGCCCATCAGCTATCATGCACCATAAAAGAAATGAAAATAACTCACCAGTACAACAGTTTGCTTTCATGTGTTTGAGCAATGGTTGTAAGGTCAATATATATTTGATTTTACGTAGGACTTGCTTCACTGTGCTTCCTTTTCATCAAGTGAACTTGTCCTCTTATCGTCTCTCTGTCTCTTTCTTTTCATGAGCTTCGACCTTTGCTATACAAAGTGAATATTGCCCTAAGTTGTTATTTTTATTAAAACTCCAAGCTTATCAGCATAATACTTTGTGATGAATGAACAGTAACTCAACTAGTATTATTATCTTTTTTTTCTCCTTAAAAAACCTTGAGATTCAACTTTTTTTATATATATATATAAAAAGACCTTATAAAACATTGTCTTAGCAAGTAGCATACTTAAAAGAACATGGGACCGGCTAACTCAAATCCAATTCTTGTTGGGTTTTATTTTTAATGAATCTTTTTTCATCCAAACAAGGTTATTTTATATTTTTTAAAACAAAGTTATTTTTAAATCATAATCTTAGTTAATTCGCTAACTTGCAAGCCAATCTTACGAGGCATAACCTTTAGTTAGTCAATCCTTATCTATTTATATGTGTAGGGCAATATGCAATAGTTAATGTAGAGATTATAACACTAGAGTAATGCCTATATATATATATATATATATATATATATGCCCCCTCAAGCCGAGGATGGAGGATTGATCTGAAGCTTAAAATGAAAAGCAGTAAAAGAAATAGTAGGAAGTGGCTTACTGAAGACATCTGCAAGTTGATTCTGGGAGGAAATAAAATGAATCTGAATCACCTTTTTCACAACTCTATCTTGTACAAAATGATAATCAAGCTTAACATGTTTTGTGCAAGCATGAAAAATAGAATTTACATATAAGTAAGTGGCACCAAGATTATCACAACAAATGGTAGGAGCATAAACAGAAGGAATCTGGAGATTTGACAATAAATATTGAAGCCAGATAATCTCAGCAGTGCCATCTGTTAAGGCTTTATACTCAGCTTCAGAAGAGAAGCGAGCAACTATACATTGCTTACCTGATTTCCTCGAAATCAGCTTCTGACAAAAAAAAAGAAAAAAGATAACCACCCGTAGATTTTTGATCATCAATGCTACCTACTCAATCTGCATCCGTAAAATCATGTAACACAAAAGAAGAACTATGAGTAATATATAGGTCATATATTATCGTACTTTGAAGGTAACGCAAAATGCATTTAACGGCAACCCAATGAGAATATGTAAGAGCATACATAAACTTACAGAATCTGTTAACAACAAAACAAATGTCTAGTCTCGTAAAGGTGAGATATTGAAGAACACCCATAATTTCATAAAAACATGTAGGATCAGAAAACAAGGGATTTGGCAGTGTGACAACTTTGAAAGTAGAGATAAGAGTATCAACAGGTTTGCAAGATATCATACCAGCTTGAGTGAGGATGTCAGATGTATATTTATGTTATCATATCATCAAACCCATACCGGTGGATTGAACCTCAATGCCCAAAAAATAATGAATAGTACCTAAGTCGTGAAGCTTAAACTTTGAGCCCAACAACTGTATTAAGCGCTTAAGCATAATACAGTTGCTACCTGTAAGCAGAATATCATCAACATAAACCAAGAGATAACAAATATCAGTACCAACATATAAGATAAATAAGGAGGTGTCAACCTTGGAAGCGCGAAAACCAATAGAAAGCAAAAAATCATTCAAAAGAGTGTACCACGCCCGCGAAGCCTATTTTAAACCATATAGAGACTTATGCAATCTATACATGAAAGGGAAGGGCATAATCAACAAAACCTGAAGGTTGTTTCATGTAGACCTCTTTGTCAAGAACTCTATTGAGAAAGGCATTGTGAATATCAAACTAATGAATCTTCCACTCACGCGAAACCACAATGGAGAAGATTAGTCTGACGGTTGCTTGCTTGATAACATGATTGAAAGTTTCAGAGTAATCAATACCTTCTTGCTGAGTAAAACCTTTAGTAACTAGGCACGCCTTATACCTCTCAATGATGTCATCAACCTGGAATTTTATCTTGTACACCCATAGACTACCAACAACATTTATCGAAGGATGAAAGGGAACCAAGGTTCAAGTTTTGTTAGCGCACAAGGTTTGAATTTCCTCACGCATAGTATTATGCCAAACCTCATACCTGTTAGCATCAGTAAAAGAAATGGGTTCATGGGTAGGAGGAGACACTACTCGACAGATTAAAGCAGCAGTGATAGTGGCAGGCATTATTAACAGTGTTATTTTCAGCTGTCGAGGACGGAGGACCTTGTGATGCTGACAAGTAGCAGGTCGAGGGAGAGAAGAATTTGTACCTATGAGTTGTTGGAGAGGATACGAATAGAGATCAACACAAAGTTGTAGATCAATTAAGGAACTTATCAAGGGGCTAGATTGCACAACAGACAATAGAGAACATGTTGCAGAACCTGTCTATTCTACAGTAGCAAACCTGAAAGCATGAACTTCTGTAGAGGGAGAACATATTCCTATATAATGATCATTAGAAAAATAAGCAAATGGTGATAGTATGGCAGGGCTAGGTGGCGATGGAATGGTTGCACACTTGGTGGGCAAGTGGTGGGTTTGAAGGGGTGCGACAAATGACAGGTCAAGGGTGCTGGTTTGACGAGTTTCTTGGGTAGTAGGCTGAAAGTTTTGTGGAGGATTCAATGTTAGGAGGTATGTAGGACATGTATAGGTAACCAAATATAGGTATGTAGGATATGTAGGATATGTATATGTATAGGTATGTAGGATATTTATATGTATTGGTATGTAAGATATGTATAGGTGTATAGGATATGTATAGGTATGTAGGATATGTTTTATGATATCTATTCATAATTCATAAAAGGAAACATATCTTCATGAAAACAAACATGATAGGAGACATAAATATGTTTTGATATTAAGTCAAGACAACAATACCCAAGATGAGAAGAAATATCCTAAGAACACATGTGGAGAGGAATGAAAATCCAACTTATGAGCATGATATGAACGTAAAAATAGAAAACAAAGACACTAAAAGTACACAAAAAGTTATAATTATGAGTACGATGAAATAGACACTCAGATGAAAATTTATTTTTGAGAATAAGAGTAGGCATGCGATTAATAAGATATACTAATGATTCAAAAGCATAGTTTCAAAATCATAACGGAGCACTACATTATCCTAGAAAGGTAAGGCCAATTTCGATAATGTGTCGATGACAACGCTCAAAGGTGTCATTTTGTTCATGGGTACAAGGACAGATTAGCCTTTGATGAATACCAATAATCTGACAAAACTAATGTAACTTATGATATTCATAACCCGAATCAATTTGAATAAATTTAATTTTACATGAAAATTGATGCTCAACAAATATTTGAAAATGATGAAAAATAGAAAACACATCAGATTTTGCAACAAAAGGGTAATACCATGTATGTTTGATATGCGCATCAATAAAGATAACAAAGTAACAAAAACCATTATAAAAAACATAGGAGCAAGGCCCCAAACATCACTAAATATTAAATTAAGTGGGCAATAGTTTTGTGATCCGTAGGTCACAACGATAGACGCGAGAACTTACCTAATGGACAAGTTTAACATTGAGCAAGAGAGTGTTTAGAAGTACAAACTAATTTATTTTTGGAAACTAACAAATTTAAAATGTGGGAAATTGGATGACTCAAACGACGGTGTCACAGATCAACAATCGCGGAGATGGAAGGAGACTAATACACTTTAGGGATTGACGTGGTAGAAGACTAGATAGGACATAGATACCATCATTATTGTGATCATAAATGAAGATGAGATCCTTGATATAAAGTACAGAAGCGTGAAATTCAAAATAAACATGATTATCACGATAAAAGTTTTGAACATAAAGCAGCGGTTTGGTATTATGAGGCACTTGAAAAAAATTAGATTATTTAAAAATACATTTTGAGGAATGTAACATAGTATGCCAAATATGTTATATAGTAAAGCCCTTACCGTCACCAACATGTAAATGATCATTACTAAGATAGGATGCAGAATCAATCAAAGTTGCAAGGTTAGGTGTAACATGTTGGTTTGTGCAAGTTCCCAGGAACCAAGTGTGACAGAAACGTTCCCCACAACAATATGAGAAGAGGGTTGTTGGGATCTGTCGTGAAACTAGACACAATGTGGAGCTGTATGGCTGAAGGTTGAGCATAATCGACACTTGACATTTTGTTATCCAAACCCTATATTGTATTTATTCTGCTGTCAGTTGTTCTGCCTCTAGTCGACAACAGCTAAGGACCTATTCGAATGATTGTAACGGTTGTTGTTGGGATGCCAGTTGCACGAGAAAGAACCTTGTTACGGCTGAAATTAGGGTTGTGATAAGATGTATCAAGATAAGCAGAGGGTATTGGCAGAAATGGTGGCTATGATAGCAGAGGTGATGACAATAAAGATGAGTTTACATCCATGGAATTAAGGGAGTTCTTGTGCAGAAATTCATGGTTAAAGAGATGGTTGAAAAGGCCGGCATATGACAGAAGTTCTGTCTTAGTTACAAGACTAGTTATCAAGTTTTTGAACTTACTACGAAGGCCATGAAACACATATAGATTTAAATCTTCAAGACATATAGGCCGACCAACAGCATTCAATTTGTCAAATAACGGTTTTGCTTACTGCATGTATATAGTAACCGATGCATCACCTTGCCAAGATCTTGAAAGGAACCGTAAAGTTGTATAATGAGAGAGTTAGACGGAGATGTGAGAGCTTTTTTAAAAGTGCGCCAAACACAATACGAGGTATGAAAATTTACCATGAGGTGCAACATATCCAAGGAGAGAGAAGAGAGTAATACACTTAAAATAAGTTGATCTTGTTGCTTCCAATGAATAAAAGAAAGGCTAATTGTCAAAAAGGAACCAACAAAACTGTCACAAACATGAGATGAAGGACACGATACTAAGCCATCAACAAAGTGAAAAACACCTTGACCAAGGAGATATGGCTTCACCTGCATTAGACAATAGAGATATTTTATATTCATAAGTTTTAACAAAACAACTTGTTGGGTGTTGGACAAATCTATTATAGCTGGAGTTGGTATTCTCGTAATATTAAGAGGAACGATAGAAACATGAGAAGAAGAGTCAATGATGTGTTCTGCAAGCAAATGAGGTTGTTGTTGTGGAAGAACACCACCAGCAGCAGCTTGTAGCCGGTTGGTCTGCAATGCCAGTATGGAGGGAGAAGTCAGCAGCAGCAGCAGTAGAATCCATTTGGAAGGGGAGAGAATAGTTCTAATGGCAGAAGGCTCTAATACCAAGTTGAGAAAAAGTAAGAGGCATAATCTTTAGTCAACCAATTCTTTTCTATTTATATGTGAAGGGCAAGTATATATAGGAAATGTTATAGTCACTACTCTAGTGTTGTAATCTCTACCTTAATATATTCTATAATAACCCAAAACTTAAATCTTGGACTGATTTGATCTTGTATCTTGGATCGATCGCCCTTGAATTTGGGTCGTATAATATTTATTAGAAAATAATATAAATTATATCTTGAGACCTCACCTTATAGCTTAAACTTTTAGATTAAGATGATTTTTTGACATGGTATCAAAGTCTTGATGACCAAGCAGTCGCAAGTACGAATCTCATCATTCTTATTTATTTGATATAAATTAAATATAAGATAGTGTAAGCTTATATAAATTTTAAATTCAAAGAACCTTCATTTAAAAAAATATATTAAAAAATAATATAAATTATATCTTTAAATTTAAATCAATTTAAATTTCTAAAATGATTGGATGTCTCTTTAAAAAGTATCAAAGTAATTAGGCTAGAGCAGCACTGAAGCTAATTGTCTGATAAATATGCTGTTACGTATTAAGTGTGTTTGCATGGATGACGTGGTTGCTGGAGTTGATGACTTGAGGGGCAGCATATTGATTCGTCGGCTGGAGTGGCCCTGGCAAATGGCAGACGCAAATATATGGAATATGAAATTCCCGACGACTTTTGCCTCTCCATTCCCGACGTCAATTATTGGACATGCCCATACCATTCACGGGGCCTCCTTTTCTCCTAGCTTAGCTTGTTCTATATTATATTATATTTTATTTTATTCTATTTTATTGGGACAATTAAGCCCATCATTTTGGTTGAATATTACAGCAAGAGGAGGAGGAGAAGGATTCCAACTCATTCTTCACCTAGAACGATCTTACTAGGACAGAGAGACAGTGAGAAAGAGAGATGTTCCTTTGAATTTATTCTTATTGATGAGTGTCTCGCTTGCATTCATGAACCAACACTATATATATATATATATATAAAAAGATAAGATAATCTCTCAAGTATCCCCCCCTTTGTACCCTTTGCTTTCCAAGATTTACAACCGTGCCATTCAGATTTTGACCTACAAGGAAAATGATTTACAACCGTGCGTCGAGGAATTTTTTTTTTTTCTCTATGATTTCATTCCAAAATCTTATGACCTAAATACAAGACAAGACTTCATATTGTAAGTTTCGTAGTAATAGGTAATTATTTTTTTAAAAAAATAGAAACTTTATTAATCATGTCACAGTGTTTTTATATAAGAAAATTCATATATGATTTCATTTGTGTTAAAACTATATATTTTTCACATATAATTGAATGATCTAGATATAAAACTTTCATAATAGAAGTTTCTAACAAATAAAATTTATTTACTTCAAAAAAAATCCCTAATATTTTGTAGCAATATTAAACAACTTCCTTGATCCATGGTTTCTAATAAACCAATTAAAGCATAGTATATATTTTTATTAAGATTTAGTGTTAAATAGAGCTAGTTTTGTTTTTTATTTAACAATTAGGGATAAGATTCTCGATGTAACAAAACTACTTTTTTCAAAAATCCAGTTCAAACTAAATATTATTTCAAATGAATTATTAGTTGCTTTTTTGACAACAACTTAATAAATATTTCCACGCAAGAAAAAAAGAAAAGAAAAGAGAAATGATTGCGCCATATGTAAATTAATTAAAGAGTTGAGAAATTAAATTATTTAAACTTTGATAGGAATATAAAAGCTATTTAAACATTATTTGCACATCGAATTAGATGGAGGAGGAGGAGGAGGAGGAGGAGGAGGAGGAAGAAGAAGGGAAAGAATATATATAACGTAAATGTAAATAAAATAACAATGTAGGACCATTATAGTAATTCAAACCCTCTTATCTTCCATTAAATACAACTATTGTGGTACATCAAAACAGTACATCTACACCCTCCAAATTAACAGAGACATAGAAAGAAAGAAGAAAAGAGAGAGACAGAAGCACAATGGAAAGTGATAACACAAACGATCTGTACAAAGAATGCCTAAGAAACCATGCAGCCAGTCTTGGTAGCTATGCCACAGATGGGTGTGGTGAGTTCACCCTAGATGATACCTCATCACCATACTCCCTCCAATGTGCAGCCTGTGGTTGCCACCGCAACTTCCACCGCAAAGTAACATACAGCAACAGCAGCAACAGAAGGGATCACATAATGCACCCACCATCATCAGAGACAGTGGTGATGGAAATGATAGACTACGCAGAAGGGAATAACGAGAGGGATTTCAGGCCACCAGTGATGGTGGTGGAGTCAGGTGAAAGGAGTGGAAAAAAGAGGTATAGGACTAAGTTTACACCTGAACAGAAGGAGAAAATGTTGGGATTTGCAGAGAAGTTGGGGTGGAAGTTGCAAAGGAAAGATGAAGAAGATGAAGTTGAGAGGTTCTGTAGAGGAATTGGGATAAGTAGACAGGTTTTTAAAGTTTGGATGCATAATCATAAGAATTCTTCTTCTTCTACTTCTGCTTCTACTGGCAATGCATCTTCTCTTACTACTCAAGAAGAAGGAGGGTGAAGGAGAGGAATATTTTTTTTTCCATGTATATTTTTTCCATTTTATCTTTGGTTAATTTTTTTTTCTTATCTTTTATTCATGCTTGGTTGTCATTTATCCTTGCTTTTCCTTTAGATGACAGGCTTTCTTTATTATTAATATTTTTTTGTTTCATTTTAATCCTATGATTATCTGATAAAAAAGAGAAATTTTCATGCAATTTCAGAAAAAGGTGCTATATTATATTGACCGATTAGATTGTGGGATCTTGAAAAAGAACTTGAAAGCAACTAATTGTAATTTTATTTTCTTAATATAACAAATTCTTTTGTTAATTAATAATGCATGGATGTATGGTACAATCAAGAGGAGCTAATGGTTCTTGTATATATTGCTTGTATAATTAATTGTCTAGAATTTACGGCAATTTAATTTGTTTGAAGTAGTTCTCTCTTGTAGAAAATGGCGTGGGAATTTTGGGGGAAAATTGATAATTATGCTTAATTATACAAGTGATTATTTTGATATTATATTAAAAAATTAGCTAAATATAAAAAATTTAAATTGTTGAATACTATTAAATAATTTCAAAAATAATTTAATATTACTTTAAATACTGTGCAATAGTTGGCTTGCAAATTGCAACTTTTCCCTTCAAAGAATTTGAGATCTTTCATCCATGTATTGGACACTTGATTAATGCCAACGGCTATAGGGAAGACAATTGTATGTGATGATTGGATGTCAGATTCGGAGTATTTTGCTTTGGACAATATCTGTGGTCTTACTATTCTCATAGCATGCCTTCTTTACTTTGAATTTTTTTTTTTTTGAAAAATTACAAAGTTACAAAAAAAAGTTATAAGGGAATAATACAGTTTAAAAAGTTCGAGGGGAAATAGCATAGTTTGAAAAAGACATGTTATGAAATCATGTTTTTAATATAAATTGTGATTCAGAATCACGAGTTTAATAAATCCTCAATTCTGAATGGCAGTTATGATGAATATATAATGTCTCTTCTCTTCTCTTCTCTTCTCTATGGTTGCTGCTTCTGCATAGTAGAAAATCTTAAAAATCAAAAACCTCATAAAAAAAACCAACCTCCAATTTCTCATGAAAACAACTTTCAATCCTCTACCAAACACCAGAATCATCTTCTGCATGTCTCCATAAGTCTTTCTATTTTATTTTATTTTTACAAACTGTAAATCCAAACTTTTATCTACAGCCTCCTTGTTGCCACAACTGGTCGAACTGCCACCTAGACATCAAAAAATCAAGGCTAAACAGTTGTATTGTCTCTTATTTTTATGAGTTTTGTTATTGAATAGATAAATTTTGAGTCTTGATTTATAACTATTTGTGTTGTGTTTGTTGATTAGATATTTTGTTGATGTTGAGATAATTTTGGATTGTAAATGAAATTACATTTTTTAATACAATTAATGTTATTTATGCAATCAATTAGGTTTGAATTTGAGAAATTAGGATTTAAATTGATTATTGGGTAACTTGCCATATTTAATAATATTGTTTGAATTGAGATAAATTTGTTTTAATTTATGCGATTATATAGACTTTTAATCAATTGATGTTATTAATAAAGTTACGAGAAAAATTACTATAATTGGGGACTTTGTTCAATTGAGATCATTTAGTTTTTTTATTGATGCAATTAGATATGTTTTCATTGATATTATTAGGGTCAAAGTAATAGCAATTAGGGTTTGCGTTGAATTATGAGATAATTTGTTTTTTATGAAATGGATATTTTTATTTTACAAAATATATCTTTAAACTTCTTTATGTTGTGTCATTAAAGTAGTACTATTGTTCATGATACGAATAATAATATCACTTACATTGATAGAAGTGTTGTGTTCTTGAATGCTACTAAAGACATGTCATTTAAAGATATCAAAAAATGTTATATATTGAATACTTGTGTTGGATTATAATGATGTTGAAATAGATATCACTTGGAGGTGTCTTGTTGGGGAACATCAATATTTTTCGATACCGATTATATGTGATGTGGATTCTAGAAATATGATGGAATTGTTCGTCCAAAGTCAAACGAACATAATGGAGTTGTATGTAAGTAGTCGACGTAAATTTAGTAGCTCATGTAATGGTAGCATGGAGATACTAATGTATCTATACCCTTGTTTGCTCAGTCATTTAAGCAATTATCACATTCAGCTGGTGCTGGTATGTCTAGGACATTGAAAGATAGGGTTATAGGAATTTATGATGAAAATAGGATTAAAATTGCACATTATGATTAGTGCAGGTATGACTCCTCCAAACCTAGTGATAATAAAGATGAGAGTGTCATGTTCTAGAATTTGGTCATGATATTGGAGATGATGACATGGTTTGTAACAATTAGATTGTTTATCGTAGAAAATCAGCTGGTAATGGTGATTTGATAGTTGAACAAACTTTCAAAAATAAGATGATTTGGTGAATATTTTTAAGCAATGGCGCATTGCACATTTACTTGAATATCGAGTTCAACATTCAAACCAAACATTTGTTCAATCATAATGTGTTCATACACCTGAATGTCAACGGTACTTGCACTGGGATACCATAAAAGATCATATTTCCTTAAGATAGCAAAGTTGAAAAGAAAACACACATGTAAAAGAGATCACCATCAGCGTGATACAAAATTGCCTACACCTTATAGTATGGTGATTTAGCTTTAAGCAACACATCTTGTCTAATATAGATATAAGCGATCAATTGCAATCTATTAGTCGTTCGAATAGGCACGCTGATTATAATTGGATAATTCATCATCTCTAATATTTATTAATATGAGATACATGAAGAAATTTTATTTTTAAAGAGATGCATCCTATAATTTCCAAGGAGAAATACATGGGTCGGTATTTGAGTATAGCACTCTGAATCATTACACGAAACCCAGTGTGGTTCCTTAATTTATGGAAGGAGATGGAGTATAAGTCATTTGCACATCAGATTTAAAATGTTGTAAGTATTTGTTACTTTTTATATATTTGGACAAAACTGTTGCATTTTATTTATGGATTAATAATTTATAGTTGCTTCATATTATTTTGGAAAGTTGTTACATGAACTTGCTCATTATTATGCATTTTTTTTATTTGAGACATGCCATACTACAATTGACTTTTAGGAGAAACATTAAGCCTAGATGATGTTGTCTCGGAGGATAAGACCACACAAACAAGTAGAAGTTGTGTTATTAATGAAATCAACCCATCCACTCATCGTCATAGAAGACATAGAGAGATTCAAATGTATTATTATGTTGTGTTATTTTTTTAGTTAAGAGTTATTTTTATTATTATTACTTTTGTAATATTTTTTTAGCTAATTATCATGTTGATTTTAATGTTGTCTTATATATTATGCATTTTCATACTTATTTTAAATAAACATGATTTAAAATTGTTAATTAATAGGTAAACATGTAAACATCATAAACAGGTTGTCTAAAATTTCAAATCATTCATTTAAAAATTAAAAAATACAAATCGTCATGTTTTATTATTGTCATTATCAATTATCTTTATAATTCATAAATAAAAACAATGTTTAAAAAGAACACACATTAATTTGAGATTATAATTAACAAATAAAAATGATATTAAAATCACACTTTCAATTATGGATTTGAGATTTTATAATTTATGGTTTTGTTTGGACTTCAATTGTGACGGTTTAAGCTTTATTTTATGTAAATTTTAAGGTTAGTTTTATATAAAATTTATATTGTGATAACACAACTACTATTCATATTAACATCTATATATTTGAAAATCGCTATAATCATTAGTGGTTCTTAGCCCGAAGGCAGAGTCGAGGATGGTAACATGCTAGAATCAGGCGGAGCCGGCTATAAGGATAACAGTAGAAGCAAATCTCCACTGCTAAGGAACCTGCACGACACCAAGAAACAAAGCTGAAAACTAAGCTAACCAGCTCAAATGCATGCTAACATTTTGCACCAAAGAAGAGGGTAGTTACTTGAGTAGGAAATAAACAACTAGGCAATGCTTTTTTGGAGATTGAGACAAGTTCGAAAACAAACATGGTGAGGACCTTCTTTCTTTAGATTTCCAATGGATGGATTCCAGTAGTATAATCTAAAGTCCCAGTGCGAGGAGAGGAGCACAACTTCATCAGTTAAATCCCAGTTAAAATCAATGCCCACGGACGACCAGTGGGGCCCAAAGGAAACACAAAGCAACAGATGACAAAATGACATGGCGAATCATCTTAATGCACACAGTAGGAAAAGAGAATAGGTTACTTGGAACCAATTGTTAGGGATCGATCTCATGAACAAAGGGAACAATTTGGTGTATACTTTTAGAGTTATAACAGCTTTTTATAACGCAAGATTTCTTTCCACGAGGAACAGATGATCCACTTTCACTGCTCAATCGAGGCCCTGCCTAGAAAAGGCACAGATTATTTCATGTTCTTGACACCTGGGAGAGAACCTCAAATAGAGAAGTCATTGGAGCACAAGTGAATATGAAGCATGATAAGAATCGACATTATGATATAAACCAACATTCATTAACACAGAAGAAAGATGAACTTCATAAGAACTGCATACTAGTATGAAACTAGCTGAGCATAAGGTTAAAGACTGGAAGAGAAACTGAATGCATGTATCATCCCATTCAAACACAAGACTAGCTGAGCATAAGGTTAAAGACTGGAAAAGAAACTGAAAGAACGTATCATCCCATTCAAACACAAGAAGCTACCACAAAGCCTAATAAACTATAAGCTTCAAAGTCAACAAACAAAGGTCTCCCATCACTTGGCCAGCATCATCCTCACAAACTCCTCGTAATTCACCTGGCCATCACCATCCACATCAGCTTCTCTGATCATCTCTTCCACTTCTTCATCAGTCAGCTTCTCCCCAAGATTTGTCATCACATGTCGAAGCTGCACATGTCAGGTGAACATCAACACAGAGTAGAAACTAAATCACCTGAGTAGCAGATGTCAATAGCAGGTAGGCAATATATCATCCAGTTTACAACAGGCTTAGTGACTATATGAAGTTGCAAATCAAGGAAGAGGATAGCATTAAAGATACTGATATGGTGTTTACCTCTGCAGCAGAAATAAAGCCATTCTGATCCTTGTCAAATACCTTGAAAGCTTCTTTGAGTTCCTCCTCTGAGTCAGTATCCTTCACCCAGAAAGTTTAAATTCAATAAAAAGCACAGCAGAATATACACGTCAACAGGAAATTGAAATCTTTTAACCAAGGAAAAGTCAGTTTCCACGAATAAACACAGGAGGTGATAGTTGCACTCTTCAATTGGTTAACCAAGCTCTGATCGTTCCATTTATTTTGCAAGCTTACCAATATGCCATCAAGATGTCTCAAACAAAAGCCATGGTACCTTGGACCTTGACACATTACAAATGCTCATTTTTTATTTTTTTTATGCAGAGATAAAATGTTTCAAAATAAAAACAAGCTAAGGTAGACTAAAATTAAACATTACTCTTTGGTTTCAAAACAAATCTTAAATTTGAAACTAACATGAACTAAACTTGTCAAAAAACCTAAACATAATTTATTTCACTAATGTGAAAGTAACATGAACCAAATCCTGTGAACATCAAACAAAAAGAAACCCACAAACTAAAAATCCCAAGGTATGAGTTTATTTTGGTAGCAAATTCAAGTTCAGCATTTCAGTTATGTGTGACGATCAGAGGATGGTGGAGACTAGAAAGTTTTTGTTTGAGAAACCCCAAAGGCATTTTTGCCAGTTCATGTAAGAGAGAGAAAGACTGAACTGTGGTTAAACCCTTCAGGAGTGTAAAACACCCTTCAAATGAAAACTTCAAAGGTAAAGAATCATGCTAGTTGGATTATTAAGAATGGAAGATAGGCAAAATAGAGAAACGTTTGCTAGCATGACAAAACAACAATAACCAAACAAAATAGTAGTAGCAGCACCAGAAATTGCTGAATTAATTACTTGTGAATCAACTGGATACACAATATAAATAAAGAACATACTGTAAATCTAGAATTTCAGGACAATCCAGTGCTTCTGAACTAGACTTCTGCACGAAATCACAACTCACAGCCATCCAAATTTAAAACAAAAAATTCTAATATGATACTGGAACATTTTAAACTTTTAAAAGATAACTATTCACAAAAAACTTACTAGTGCTGCCCCAAGCCCAACAGAGTAAACAACAGCAATAGTACTAATAAAAGTTTACAAAGCTCACCTTCATTTTCCTTGCCATCAGATTCAAAAACTCAGGGAAATCAATAGTTCCATTTTGATCAGCATCAACTTCATTGATCATGTCCTGCAATTCAGCTTCAGTGGGGTTTTGTCCCAGAGATCTCATCACTGTCCCCAACTCTTTGGTAGTGATGCAACCTGTTGAACAATAATAGTATATTATAGAAGCTTTTTACACTTTTAAAAGGCTGTAATGTTAATTTCACAATTGTACTGCGAAGGAGCAGATGAACTGCAAGACATCATACACAGATTAAAAGCATTCCCAATCTAACACGAAATAAATACTTCTCGATCATCAAAATTCCACAGCACAGTGCCATCTATTTATAAATCGGATAGTTTTAAATCACGGCATACAAGATAGCTGATTAACTTGGACGTGTTTACCCCACAAAAATCATACTCTTATTGCATCCAAGTGATTTCGTCCACTATCATTTGATAAGTTCCACACACAGAGCAAAGCACAATAATTGAAGCAACGCTTTATTTGATGGAAGTTCAACTTAAGACAATTAATTAAGAATTTAAAAGTGCGAATCTCACACAACCCATTTCTTTAAAATTTCCCATCTCAGAGAAAACAGGACTCAGTCAGTCCTGCACAACTACCTAATCCAAATGGCGTCCTATACATAAACCCATCACAAGAGCGCAAACAACTAATCACCAGAAGATCCTAAATGGACCATCAAGATGACAATATAGAGAGCAATAACAATTGATTTGATTCCACGGAAAAAGCTTCAGCCTTCAATAAATCATTTGTAAGAACAAAACCCACAACAACTTTCCATGAAGAAGAACATGCCAGTAACAAACAACAAAGAAATAAAAGAAGACATCACACACATCATGTACTAATCAGTAGCAAGAGAAGAGCAAACAAATCCACAGTAGATCTTCTCTTGACTAAAAAAAAAACAATCAAATGGTGTAGAGATAATAACAATACCATCGCCATCTTTGTCAAATAGACTAAAAGCCTCCTTGAACTCCGCGATCTGTTCCTCTGTTAGCTGCTCCGTCATGTTATTACTACAAACAGATACTCCGGGGTTTGTTTTAGTTTAAGGCTGCTTGTGTCTGTTTATATATGGAATAATTTTATTTTTTTATGGTTAATAAATAATATTTCAAATTTAATAAATAAAATATAAAATACTAATTATATTCTTGTTTACTGACCGTATCATGGTAGTTTTTGTTTTTGACCGATCCAATAAAAAACATTATTTTATTAGATACATAGGTTTTATTTTTTATACTGGCTTCACGTATAGTTATAATTTATATTTATATTATATCATTTTAAATAACTATACATTTCTTTAAAAACCATAATTTAAAAAATAAAATTAACCGCAAGCAAATGAGCTACTAAGAAAGTAATTTATTCTGGCTTTTCGTCGAGCCTGACCCACATGATTCGGGTTGCTAAGTTCTGGGCTAAGAATTTGATTTGATTTGATCCAACGGTGGAAGACTGTTGACTTAAATTTGTTGGTATTATAATTATTTACTTCCCTTCCTTTTTTTCCCTCTATTTATTAATTATTTTACACCCTCCCGGGAGGTCTTCGTCTGCGTTTCCAGGCATCGACAAGGAAATGTCCTGACTCCTGACTGGCCAGACCTTCCCCGAAAATCACTCATCAACAATATGCTTGAGACCTACCGATTAAATGGGGGGTAGTTTCTAGGAAACCCAGGTTAGAATAGAACACAACTTTGAACCTCATAATTTATTCTCTAATGATCGAGAGACAGGTGTATTTATTTTTGTGATTAAAGTTGAATTTTATGTATTAAACCCATAAAAAAAAACTAGAAAAAACAAGAAAAATTATTTTTTATAATTGAATTTTGTGTATAATTAAGTTATATCCAATCTCAACTTCAACAATAACCATTAAAAGATATAATTATACTTACAGATTTAATTTGTAAGAATTATAATTTTGTTTTATTGTGCATATACATTTTTTTAGTTATGAAATGTTGAGATATTGTTTATGTTTAATTTAATTTAATAATTTAGAAAAATATATAAATGGATAGATTAAAAAAGAGATGTTAATACTAATTATATGTTAAAATGAGAAATTAATATTTTTATGGAAAGCTTTTTTACAAATAAGTGTGTGTTTGTTTAACCCCGATTTTTAGTTATGAAATGTTGAGATATTGTTTATGTTTAATTTAATTTAATAATTTAGAAAAATATATAAATGGATAGATTAAAAAAGAGATGTTAATACTAATTATATGTTAAAATGAGAAATTAATATTTTTTTGGAAAGCTTTTTTACAAATAAGTGTGTTTGTTTAACCCCGATTTTTAGTTATGATTTTTATTTGTAATTTATTATCTTTTATCTAATTATTCTTTTAATTGAGAATAAATAGTTTTTATTTTTATTTTTTAAATACATCATGTAAATACATTTTATTTATATCAAATATAAAAAATTAAAAAAATAACTATTATTTAAAAAAATTGAGCTAAACAACTTAAAAAATGAAAGAGAGGGGCCATTGATTTAAGTTCAGATAAAAACAACGAAAAGTAAAAGGTACATTAATTAATTAAAATTAAAAAATAATAAAACAAAATAAAAGGGATCTTGGATTGCTGGTCTGGGAAGCAAAGTCACTATTCAAGAGCCCAGGCATGCCTCGGCTAGGAAACTAGGCCCACATTTCTAGGCTGATTTTATTGTTTTGTTGGATAGATGACATGCTCCAATTTGTTTTATACTTGGATTCCTAAAAAGACACCCCAAAAACCTTTAAAAATTCGTATAAAACTGCAAAAACACCTAATCTATTTAAAAAACAAAAATTAATCAAATTGGAATGTGAAATGCTAGATTTTCAACTATCAAATATCAATCATTTACATAGAGAAAATTAAAGTTTTTCATTCCAACAACTTTTGTTTTATTTGTTATATTTGATGTTTATTCTTTTAATTTTTTTTTTAACTACCAGTCTATTTTTATTTTGCAAAACTAGTCTTTAATTCATAAAAGGAAATCCCAAGGCACTTTATATATAATATATGAAAAAATATAAATCAAAAGACATCAACCTATAAAACTATAATCATAAGACTTTGAAAGACAGAATTATAATTGAAAAAGTTCAGTGGCCCCAAAAGATTTTGAAAAACAACTCCACTGTGACAACACCTCGTTCTTTTAGTATACTAGTTAATTTAAATTTTCTTTTCTTTTCTTTTTTATTTGTGCGTCGAGATCATAGGCTTCCTGTCTTGTAATGCTGTATTGACCTGCATGCAGTTGAACAAATACCTGGGTTTTGTGCAGAAGGCATGACAGCAACAATGCTTTAGTGTCCTAAAATTTCCTCGAATTATGTGCAAAACATCTGAAAATAAGCACATAGAATGTTGTTTTTACATGCATAATCCAACAAGACATCCAAACGTCTATATTCTAGTGACCGGAAATACAAACAGTTTCAAAACATATTATGGTCAACTCTAATATGATTTGATCAAATCTTTCTGGAGATTTTACAACGTGAATGCATGAAACTCACTCTCTCAGCTTTGCGAGCAAAATTTGCAAAAGCGGAAAGCCTAATTAGTTGGACTGTAGTATACAATCATGATGAAAAAATAGCTTTTTAGTTAAATCAGTAGCCAAAAAGAAGCTCGAATTGAAGGGAAAGGCAGATGCATCTACTCATGGACCTGGTATTTGTTCTTGATGGCCAAGGCTGCTGCTCTATACCATGCAGCTGCAGCCATAGCCCCAGGGTCTGGCACTGTAGCAAGGATGTCCGGGGAGATATATGCTGAGCGACCGGCCTGCATAAGCTATATGGTAAGATCTCCAACACCCATACAATGCAATGCATGAATATATGGAAGTGCTTTTATTGCTATACCAGGTAAGGTAGAGAACTAGCACATGACATTTATCATTTATTCTTACTCGAGTGAATTATTTTTTACTTTTATGAACAACCCTGCAATGACCTTTCAAGGTTGTCAGAGTGACCTGTATCTATTATGGAAACTCTTCCAGCTTCACTCATGCTGCTAGTTTTTACAGGCTTAAAAGGACTCAAAAAAATGCCACTTGGATTTAGATAGGACGGCATGAAAATAGAAATACCACCGTATATATAGTAAAACCAATGGATATGTGATTGGTAGTCAACATGGACAAAAATATTAGAAAGGAAACATGCATAAGGATAAACATCCATTATAATTATTCCAGTGAAGAACAGAAGAAAATTTTCAACTGTCAGCCACCAGCATTAAAATAATTTCTACATTGCACTCCCACAATAATCGGAAGTAGAAACCTTTTTACCTTGACAACTTTTGTGCGTTCTTTATATTTAAAGTTCACTCTACCTGATTTTTGTTTCTCTAAGCACAGGGTTTGACTTGAAGCTAATGCCTCTGAATATAAAAATTACACATTGAATAATAGTTCAACCTGTAAACACACCCCCCCAAATCCTTCCGTTGCTGTGAGTTATATGCTTGTATTTTGTTTCTAATATAATTTTAAGAGATGAGAATTGGAAAGGGTGTAAAATTGGTTGCAATTTCACCGAGTCCATCATTTACTTCATGTAAACATTCATTCACTTGTTTTCCATATGGGCTCGAAAAATTGGTGGAAATCATTACCACCCTCTCTTTTACCATGAAAAGCATTGTGCTTTATCAGAGCCATTTTTGGTCAGAGTCAACTTGCATAATGTCCTTTGAGTCAAACAGGTGATTGGGAAAGATACATGCAATAGGATCTAGAGAAAAGAAAAGGAACAGAAATGTCACCTGTGCCTCCATGTGTCTGGTTGATTCAGCTCCAGCCACTGCTGCTTCAGATGAGAGGAGAAAAGCAATGCAAGGATCATCCCCAGCATTTAGCCTCTGCTCATGAAAGTAACTAGATTAGTATCAAAAGATAATTCCACATGAACAGAGAAAGTAGAAAAAAAGTAATTATTGTTGACCTCCTGAAGAGCAGCTGAAGCTGGAATAAGGGCATCTAACAATGTGCGGAATCCAGCACTAGCCCCACCATATTTATTGACAGCAGCTATGGAAGTTTCAAGTGCTTCAGCCCCTGATTCAAGAGAGTAGTTAGAATCAAGATTTTCCTGTTCGACGACAATCACATTTGGAGTATCATCTCACATTGTTTAGATGTGACAACTGACTGGGTGTTTGCTTTCAACTTTGCACAAGCTGCCTTGCAGAATATTGTGTATCTGTTTTAAAAAGTAGAAATGAATAAGAGTAGATGTGCATGCATGATTATAAGAATCAAAAGAAACAAATGTGAATCTTAATCAAGTTTTGAGTCAATGCAAGTAAATACATGATCCCACTGGTTCCTCCCATAACTCTTCTGATAGATGATCCAATTTCACCAACTGTTTCTGCAGCATCATTCAAGGGATAACTGGAAATAGAAGAATGTGATTCAGGCAAGTCATGGGAAAAGTAACTTCATTCAAGAAATAAAAGTTTCTTACAATTTACAAAGAGACTAAAACACGTATTAGCCATTCATCATAGAGCAGTAGTTTATTTCTTTCTGGTAGATGCAATCAATTAATGAGAACAAATGATAGCATATGAAAATCATATGAAGTTGCCCCCTGAATCATATGAAAATTCAATTATATGTTAAAAACATCCCTAAAACTGAAAAAATATACAACATCCTACAAAAACTTCTGAGCAGTAGGGAAGAAAACTTACTGTTTCTTCATGTCCTCCAGGATTGCTGTTGCACCCCTATACATCTGCAAAAGCAGACAAATCAACCCTGCATAAAGTTATAATTGCAAGATGATGAGAACAGAATTTGAGATAGACTCACTGTGGATCCACAGTCACCATCACCAACTCTGCCATCCCAATCATTTAAATTGTCTCTAAGATCTATGATCGCATTCACCGCTGCTTCGATAGCCACCTCAAGAAGATGTCCTTGTTCACTGAGCTGTTGTGGCCGACTCAATGACTAGTCAAAACCATAAGGGAGGTCAGGTTTGACAAAGTAATCATTATTCAACCTAATACCATAAATAGCACAATTTTTATAGAAATTTGGCGTAAGGGTGACCATCCAGTATAATGTTTTTGCCAGCAGAAATACATGCAGAGTCTACTGGCATCTGCCTGAATGGAAAACTTTTTTACCTAAGCAATTGTTTTTATTTGACTCGGTGCCAGAAGGGGCTTTTAATGTTTTTAGCATGTGTAACTATTCTACATGACCCTTCTTGGTTCCTATAAGTAGCATCAGCAATTCTGAAACATGAGCTCAGCTTTTCATCTCAATAAACGCAAAGGCTAACCCCAGCTTCTCTGGATTGGGGGAGAAGGAAGAGGATGGAAGGGAAAGATTTTAAAATTAAATAAAAAGTTGGGGACAACTTACCAATAACGCATATACATACACACAGGAAGAGAGAGATATGAAGTGCATGACAGACAATTATAGTTGATAGCATGTTGAATCTTCAAATTGTTTTCTATAGAATTAATGGTAGAAAAATCAAGAAATCCAAGCTGTTAGGGAACTTTAATCAGAGAAGAGAGTTGTCTTTTCCTAAGATCAGATATGGAAGTAGAGAAATATATCAATATGAAAATACCTCATCACTCTTTCCTGAATGAGACAGTGGCAGGGGAACAGGGATCTTGGCTGGTGGGCGATTACCTGCAAAGACAACTCGTGAGACCAATCAACATGAAATCAGTAGTAGAACTTCTAACTGACTTTATAGTTCAAATTATATAGGTTTCTAACAAAAGTTACTAAAGGAACATAGATCACCAGTTATTGATGCTACCTAATTGTAATGAAGAATTATCTTATAAATCAATCTTATAGACCAGAAGCCATGCAATTAACCACAAAGAATAAAAGCAATATCCTGGCATGTCACCACAGACCATCTACACCAACAGGCCAGTATGGAGCCTTCGTAGAAGCATCCAAACGTTGCAGAATTGCTTCATCTGCCTTCATTATGGAGATTGAGAATCCTGAAAGAAACAAAAGCCGAGATAAGCTTCATTAACAGAATGCTCTTTCAAAAATCCTGAAAGAAACCTAACATTGAGATGAACAATTATATCAGTTTCAAACCTGCCATATCAAGGGAAGTCATGAAAGATCCAGTATACACTCTATCAACAGCCAATCCATGTTCCAGCTGCAACTGAGGAACTGCTTTTCCTGCTACAATCATTAGCTCCATTGCAGGGGTGGCACCTAGTCTGCAATTTTGAAAACAATAGAAGAAATAAGAGGGGAAACAAATTCCTCAAAAACAGGGGTGCAGCCCTCTAACTTAAATTTAGGAACTTGCAAAAAGATGAGGAAATATATGTAAATGGGGTGAACACAAACAGAGGTTTCATATGTTCAGAACAGCCAACAACCTGATCAAAATAGAATGCTTGATTTTGAACATCATTACTATGATAGTGCTAATCTAATTTAATATGATAGCACTAATGTAAAGCACAAAAAGGAAGACCTACCCATTGACCAATAGTACCACTCTATTACCCGGAGTGATTGGAACATAGTTCCTATCCTGCAACAATTCAATGATACAAACAACTAAGCATCAATTATGTTGTCAGTGAAATATATGCAATATCAATATCTGAAGTTTCCTATTACAAATGGGGTAAGGACATTAGCAGCTGAGTAAGAGATCCTTTTTTTTCACATAAGATTGCATAATCTTAAAGCTAACTATTTAAGACCTCCTTGAAAGCAGAGATAGATCGAGTGTATTTACATACAAAAAAAACACAGTTTCAAAATTGAGATGCATGGAAAAGTTATTAAAAAAGTTTGGGGCCTACCAAGAAATCATAATGAGATGATAGAAATAAAATCAAGTACCGGAATGAAAATAAATGGAGACAAGGTCACAGATACACTTGGATTACAAAACTGGGAATAAGAATAAAGTTATACAATAAAAAATTACCCTATTCACATTAACTATATTGGGGCTCAAAACCTACATCACCTGTTTTTCTTTTTCAAAGTATGATTGCTTTTATGTTGTCATGATCTCATGCATCTCCCTTGCAGATCAAAAACTTATAAGTGGCCCTAATTCTTACTAAAAGGGAAGCATGGATAAGGCCCCAACTACCTGGGACCAAAGCATGATTAAGTTGAATTTAACATAAAACAAAATGAGTACCTTAGAGCTAGTCCTAAGATTTTCAACATACCGGTGATAAAATTTCTTGAAGAACATGAGAAACCACTACTTCCACAGGCTGAAGGTCTGCTACAGCAGCACCAGGTTCCCCATGCTGGAAAGAAATGATGTTATTTGGAATTGATTTGTGAACGCGCAACCAAAAATCAATGTCAAGTAAAACAGACAGCACTGGTAAAATGCTACAGAAAAAATGGACAGCTACCCCCCCCCCTCTCTATCTCTCTCATGAATGGGAAACATAATTGCATTATGATAAATGTGCACATACAGAAGTAGATGGACTCAAGTATTATCAAATCAAAAGGATGTCCGGTGCACTTTTGACATTAAGAAAGCAATCACTCCATGGAAATGACTCACAATTCCAAGACCTAGTTCCATCTTTCCTGGGCCCAAACGATCTGATGTAACCTGACCAGGTAATGTACAAACTGACAAAGCAACGCCCATTGTTCCAACCATTTCAGATGCACGTTTTGCTTCTGCAGCAACTTCATCAAGGGAAAGGCCAGTAGCAGCTGCGGCTCCAGCAATCTGTGTTTCACATAGGGAGAAGAAGTTATAAGAAGCAAGCCTGTAAGCGAAACAAATAGTAATTAAACTTCATATGAAATTAGTAGCCAGAAACCCCAATACAACTACGAAAATTGGTGGATAAAAATTATGATCAAATTAATCCTTTATAAAGACAATGGCAAGTGAAAACCTAATCTAAGTCCTACATTTATAGAAAGAAACAAAAGAAAGAGGAAAAGGTCAAAAGAAACAAAATCAAAGTGTGCAAGATGAATGCACATGCTATCAGCCTTAGGTTGTGTGTGTATAAAGAGAGAACCTTATTAACAAGAAAAGTCCCTGCCAACCCTCTTCGTCCAACTATGCCTCGCTGTGGAGGTAATGCACAATCATCTCCAACAATTACAGTCTGCAAAAGCAATATTATTAAATAGGATATTCTATCTAGCTATGCAGTAGATACATGGAGTCCAGTTAAGATACCTCGACTTTATAACCTTCAGATTTTGCTTGCTCAGCAGCCAAACCAAAATTTAGACGATCACCAGTATAATTCTGTCAACATCCCGACTACAAACTATGAATCCAGAATAAATTTGACAGCCAAATATTGTTCAGATAGCTAAGAACTTAAGAGAGTGTTGCAAAGTTCATTGTCCCTCTTTTCCAAGTTTCATTTTTTCCATTTTTTCTTCTCCCTTTCTTTGTTTTTTTTTTTTAAGAGCCTGAATGAGACTTTGCCACACCCAAATAAGATGAAACTATTAACCAACTAGTTTTGAAATTGCAATACCGTGACAATCAAAAGACATCCCATCGGACCAGTAACAGCTCGGATGCCCTGAAGTTGAATCACATTAGAGCAAAGCCATCTATGAGGAGGATGAGGTACATAATTTATAAGGTGAAATAAATTGTTTGCAAAAAGAAATTAAATTGAAAGAAACCATACAGATAGAATTGCATCAACTTGAGGAGAAGTAAAAACTTCTCCACAAATAGCAGCACTTAGCATCCCTTCTCCAACAAATCCAGCATGGGCAGGTTCATGCCCACTCCCTCCTCCTGTATCATATGAAAACATAGCATTCACATCTTACTCACACAGTCCTTAAGTTCTATGATTTAGGATCATGTAATGCAATATCAAAACATTTCTAAGTGTTTTCTTTTTCCTTTTGTCATGCATCTCACATCTCATTCAGCTTTCTTTAGAATTGGACTTTTTTATGCTCACTCCTGTTTGCTTATTAAACTTTCAAATAGGGAATTTTAAAAGAAAATGCCTCACTCCAAGAATCGTTTGAAAGGAACCGACGATATCTTAGCACAACAGTATGACCAGATATTAAGTAGGTTGGGCTTCAAGGTGTTGACTCTGTCTATGATGCAGGCCACAAGAACACAAATAAACACAATATATACGTGTCTGACAATATTATAGGAAATTGGGAAAAATAGGACCAAGAATCATTTGCTCTGTGTGTGTGTGTAGAAGAGCTGCTATACAAAATCTTATGGAAAAATAGAAAAAAAGTTCCATGGGGTACAGTTCACTCCAGCCAAATAATTCAAACTGCAAACCATCCAGTCACAACTCTTCCAGGAACATGTAAAACCACCATTACATATGTACATCAACACATAAAAGATGGCAAAAACATATATAAGCATATTATCCAGCCTGGAAAAGAACAATAAAGATGATAACAATTATTTTCTTTTCGAATTACATAGCAACATTTAGTACCACTACCAACCCAGTACCAAAACTTGTTTGTCATTCCAAAAGCACATAGATTTACAGCTCACCACTTCTCTTCCTATACCATAACAACATCAGAGAACCAAATGACACACCCGTATCAAGAGTTTTGAAGGTGCACAGTATATATTTCAAGCTTCAACACTAAATGCACTAAAAATTGTCATATTCAAATACTTTCAAGCACAAGAACCTGATATAACGGCAACTTTGTCAAGCATAGTGCTTGCATAATCAGCACGTAACACAACCTTGATCTGCGTCCCCACAATAATGAAAACATCACAATTAACCTCCAATACTAATTTATTTTAAGGCTACTTCCAAATTCTTAAATAAACATATCATTTTAAAAAATAAATCACCTCTGGAAAGCCATCCAGGTATTGTAATCCAGGGTAGGTTTCCACAAGACCCTCGATGAACTCAGTTACTACAGCTGCAATAAAAAATTACTTCAATTAATTTTCCAATGGAAAATTTTCACTGATTAATAAACACAGTTTTAAAAAAAATATATTAGTTGAGTCAAACGAAACATGTAACCAACCTAAAAGTCAACCACACCTAATTTCAGAAATTTTTTTCACATTTATGTCATTAAATTGAAAAAAAAAATACACCAAAAAAAATAAAATAATACTCAAAATTTTATCGTCTTTATTTCTTTTCTTTTCCTCGGATTTTCTCGGCAATCAAACAAAGTATTTATTCAAGAACTCAAAAATAACACCAATATTACAATCAACATAGAAATGTAAATGAAAATCAATAAATTCCAATATCAATAAAGGATTCTTTTATAAGCAACACAGATAATAGTTGCATTTCAAATAAATAAATAAAAACGGTTCATCGGCAACCAAACACAAAACAATGATCGCAAAGAAGCAATTTTACTAACAAGAATTAAATTAATAATAAAAAATGTGAGGAAAAAGAGCGAACCGTTGGGGTCGTTAATGAGTTTCTTTCCTTGAGAAGCCATGGCACAGCGTTGTCGTTTTGATATCAAAATGAGGATTTTTAGTGCAGCAAGCAGTACTGAAAATATTTATATAGGTAGCCAGGGAGGGAGGGAGGGAGGGAGGAATTTGTGTTTTTTTTTTTAACAATGGGATTTTTTATCTATTTGTCTAATGAATTATGGGTGGGGTCGACATGTGGTTGTTGCTTTTAAAGACGAGTAATGTTTTTTTGTGGATGACCAATTTGTCCTTAGCTTGACTGAATATTTCCACCCTTTGTCGCCTTATATATGAGATAATTTATCGGTTCTTTCACGTATCAAAATTAAATTTATCTTTTCAATCTAATTAAAGATAAATATTTCATGTTATTGGAATAACTTTTTTTAATGATCTTTAAAAACTGTATACACTCTTAACTATGCAATTTTCACGTATTATTTTGGATTAAAATCACTTGAAGTAGCAATTTACTCTTATTTATTTGAAAAATTGATATGTTTATGTCTAATTAACAATTTTTATGAAGTTATATTAAAGTTTTATAATGTGTTTGTTTTTATATTTTGAACTCTTTTTAAAAAAAAATTATTTAAATTAATTTTTATATATTGAGATTGTTTCAATATGTTGACATTAAAAAAATATTATTTTAATAAATATCCAAATAAAAAATATAATAAAAAAATAATTATTGGTACAATTTAAAATATGATAACAAAATTTGCATATGTATAATAAAATTATTATTTAAAAAAATATTTAAAAGCATGGTAAAAGTTATTTTTAAAAATATTTTTTTTATAAATAGTTTGAAATGAATTTTTTGATACTTTTTAAATTTTATTTTTATTATCAACTCATTAAAACAATTTAAAAATATTAAAAATTTTAATTTTAAATAAAAAATAAATTCAGATTTTAATAATTACAAAAAAAAAAAAACAAAAAAAAAACAAATTCAGCTTCAATACCATTAACCCTGTAATCAGGCATGTGTTTCTTATTTTCTAGCATTTTCCACAATTTTATGTAAAAGACAAATACAGACTACCCCAGGACGCAAGGTGGTTAGGTATTGGGCTCTTCATTCTATTCTATCTGACATGTTTTTCCCCTGAATGGCTATAGCCACGTTTATTTACATGTCTTGCCATTGATCAACAACCGAAAACAAAATCACCGGCGATTCCCAGCTACTCGTCGTATTGTCAAACCCAACATTACCACAGAATAATAATATTAAAAAAAAAAAAAAAACCCTAAGAGGAATGAATGTTTCATTGTAGACACGGACTCCGAAAACTGTGAATTATTATAATATATAATTATGATTTTTCTCTTCCAGACCAAGGCAAAGGACTGGTCATTGGAAGTAAAAACTTCTTTTTACTTGGAATTTATTGAAAATAAATTAGTCTTTGCTTTTCTTTTTTAAAAAAATTATTTAATTGTCTTGAAAGTAAAAATAACTACACTGGAATTCAAAGGCTTTACAAGTTTTTTATTTTTTTAATAAAATAAAATAACTAAATTACTTTTTAGAAAAAAAAATACTTAATCGGTGATTAACGACTTTTTTATATTTTTATTATGATTTTTTAAAAAAATAAATTGACTTAGGGGTAATTAAACAAATAAAAAATTATTTAAAAAAACATTAGTTGTCGTGTGAACTATATATATGCCAGCAAGTGGATCATTTATGTGCCAATCAGGTGATTTGTACAACATCTCCTAGCAGCATTCAAATTATCTCAGTGACAACGTTATTTTTGAGCTGCATGTGTAACCAACAAATCTCTAGTTT
Organism: Populus davidiana; assembly: GCA_030145905.1. NCBI lineage: Eukaryota > Viridiplantae > Streptophyta > Magnoliopsida > Malpighiales > Salicaceae > Populus > Populus davidiana. The sequence goes on from CM057803.1 coordinate 7,921,842, forward strand.
AGTGTCAATAATCTTTTTTTTTTTTTATCTTCCTCAATTTTCTCACCTAACCTTCCAAAATTTCAAAATAATTGTTTTTCTTTATATTTGGTTCTTATTTTTTTATTATAATTTATTTTATTTGAAATATTTTATAAAATTAGAAATTTCTTTCAATTTCATCCTCTTTTAGTTTTTTATTTCCTATTAAATTTATTCGTATTTTTTTTGTTGCTATTTTTTTACCTTAACAAGTTTTTAAAATTGATTTTGTTTTCAATTTCATCATTTAACATTGAATTGGTTGGAAAATAAGTTTTTTTATTGAACCCAAATCTAGAATTTCATATTATAAAGTTAAAAGAGTAACTCATAGTTAGTTGGGTTTATAACCCAAGCCACAAATTTTATTTAAAAAAAAAACATATGCTTGCAACTTCAAAATATATTTTTTATGAAAAAATATGATTTGCCCAGCTATGCATCATGTAATAGTTATCATACCTTTATTTTATTTTTTTACAGTATTTACTTTATTTTTATCTACTTTCAAATTTTAAGGAATCCAACCTCATTAAAATGATACTCTCATTATAAAATAAAATACAAGATTAAAAAAAATATAAATGCATAAAGTAATATAACGTTATATCATATACATTTTATATTATAAGAATCTATTTTATGTTTCGAAATAGACCTCGAAAAAAAGATATGATTTCAAATATCAAAATAAAACTTTTTTCCCTTTTGTTATTTTACAAATAATAACACCTTCCATGAAAAATTTTAACTAATTTTTTTTTATGACTCTTCACTCAATCATAAATAAAATTAAAATTTTATAAATTTGTATCTTGGATCATAAAAATTTATTAATTAATTGAGATATTATTTAATCAATAAATTATTACATTATACATTAACTAATAAATTAATTTATCAAGGTATTCTTTTTTAATTTACGTGACTACCATCTAATTATTAGTTATGAATTATTATTATTCTATAAATTTCTTTAGCCAAAACAAATTCATGAATGTAATTAGTCTTATTAAATAGAAGAATCCATTGATCTATCTATTTTTACAACAAACTAAAATTATATTCAATGATTACTTAGGTCATGTTTGTTTCTTGGAAAGTAGTTTTCGGGAAATTATTTTCCAAACTTTCCTATGTTTATTTGTTATTAGAAAAGTTGGCCAACGAAAAACATTTTCCAGTCAACAGGAAACACTTTTCAGTGAAAGAAAAATTTGACTTGGTTTTCAGGAAAATATTTTCCCTCTAGCTGTGTTTGTTTTCCGGGAAGTGGTTTCCGGGAAATCACTTTTCCAAACTTTCTTTTGTTTGTTTGCCATTAAGAAAGTTGATCAACGGAAAACACTTTCCAGTAAAAGGAAAATTTGGCTTGGTTTTCAGGAAAGTGTTTTCCTGAAAAATTTAGGCGGAAAACACTTTCCGGAAGTTGTGAAAAATTTAGAAATATCATTATTTGTTGATTATATCAAATTTGATCCTCAAACTTTTGATTGCTATATATATATATATATATATATATATATATATATATATATATATATATATATTTTTTTTTTTTTTAAAATATTTATTTTTCAATTTCATCTCTTAAAATTTTATTTTTATATTAACTTTGTTCCTTATTTTTATAATTGTTATTTATTTTTTTCTTATCATTTTTTTATTGAAATTTTTTATCTATCAAATTTGGTCCTCATTTCTTTGATTGTTACTTATTTTATTTGAAATAATTTATGAAATGTTGATTATTATTATTTTAATTTCTTCATCTTTTAATTTTTTTAATTTTTTAGATTTGATCTCTATTATTTTGATTATTATTTATTTTATTGGAGATAATTTATGAAATTATTATTTTTTTCAATTTCATTCTCATTCAACTTTTTAATTTGTAAAATTTGTTTCTCATTATTTTAATAAATTTGAGAAAAATAAAATATTAATAAGTTATTTTTCAGCTCATTTTGCATGACATAACCAAACACTGGAAATTGTTTTCCAACTTATTTTTCATTACACTACCAAACATCGGAAAATACTTTCTCAGAATTCACTTTTCCTGGAATTTACTTTAAAAAAAAAAACTATTTTCCAATAAACAAACGGGGCCTTAATTAATATACTTAATGAACACTAAATCAAGTAAAAACATATATAAAAAAACATACAATATCACAAATGGTAAAACTAAATACAATGACTTCTCATCTTATAGGTGTAAAGAAATCAATAAAGTCAGATGAAATGCATAAAGTATTGTATGAGTAAAAAATAGAAAATCTAACTTTCACCTAAAAGAAATTATAAAAGTCAGTGTTAGAAAAGTTTAACTTACAAGTGAGTTAAATAACAATATCAAATATGATCAGCAAATCATTAGAGTATCTATAAATCAATATTAAAAAAACAAAACAATGCCAAATAACACAAAATCTCAAAATTCTTGAAGTTAGAGAAGGTTTTCTATACATGATTTGTTTAATATCATAACATGTGAATATGACATGAGAACTAATCACTAAGAAAACAAATAATTTTTTTTTTAAAATATTTATTTTATAAATATACTAGAATTCTATTTTTGTCAAGGTTGGCTTAAGTGCTTCCAATCAAGACATGACATTTTAAAAAAAGTAAGTAAGTTGATATGGAGCTCATGAAAAGTGATTTTCAATTTACAAAAAAGAAACAAAATCAATTTTTCATGAAATATGTTTTCAATAAGGATAAAACACGTTGTTTTATAAGCTACAACCAGATTATTTTCTTGTAACAAAGTAACTTGAAGGTAAGAAATAAGACAAGTAAAAACAAACAATTATTATTTGCTATTATTAAGATAGTAATGAGAAAATTCCTTTATGATTTATTGTAGGTACGCTGAACCACAATGTTTTCAAGAATGTGAACTTGAGTAACTATCCTTTTATTTGTTGATAATTGTTTTCTTCATCCAAGATTTGAAAATTATTAAATTGTTTTTCTTGCCACCCAACACAATATTAAAGATTCGACTTTGTGATGTAATGATTATTCAAACTTTTAAAATACGTTATTGTCATTGATTTTATCAAAAATTTTTGGAGAATTATTAAATTAGAATTGAAATCTAGAAAAGAAAAATGTCTAAATGCAATAAATCTTGCAAAATCATCTTGATAAAAAAAATAAATGGTTTACTTGTTAATAATTTTTTTGTTCCTCCAAGATTTAAAAAATATTAATTTGTTTTTCTTATCACTCCACACAATATTAAAGATTCAATTTTATAATATGATGATCATACAAACTTTTAAAATACATTGTGGTCATCGATTTTATCAAAATCTCTTGGAGAATTATGAAATTGAAATTTAAATTTAGAGAAAATAAATGTTATAGATACAATGAATCTTGCAATCTCGACAATAAATATTTAATTAAGTACAATTATAAATTATTATTGACATTATAAAATTAGGTTTATAAATAACATGGCTTGAGAGAATTTGAACCAACACTTAAAATGCATGTTATAATCAAATAGTTTGATAGGAATACAATTTGAGAGTATAATAATTTTTTTTATATATTTTATTCTATTTTGTCTATTATCAACTAAATAAAATAAAATAATAATAATAATTATTTTTATATTATAACAAAACATAATATTATCTTGTTTCCTTGTTCTATCTTGTCTACTGTATCTCAACTATCTCAATCTTTTACGTTGGTTAGGTGAACATTATAACGTTTTGTTTTTGGAACCTACAAGGATGGCATTAGAAAATTGTAAAACTATAGTGGTAAAAGTATTATGAATCTACAAGGAATAAAATAAAATAAAATATACCGAAAAGATTGTAATTAAATGATGGGGTGTGACTGTGTGAGCTTTTAGTAGAGCAATAGAAAAATAATGGGGGCTGGCGAGCAACATCAACATTGTCAGCAGCAGAGAAAAACAAGGCTAAGCGCAGAGAGGTATCACGTAAAAACAACACAAAAGAAAACGAAGCTTTCTTTCTTTTCATTTAAGTTATGCTGAGATATAAAGTTTATGTCTTTGTTATTTTTTTCTCTCCTTCAATTGGATACTGGAAAAGAAGAAGGCAATTGATGAATTGATAAAAGTAGCTTCTTCTGAGAAGGACCATCTTGTTTCTTTCGAACCCTTTTGTCATTACAATAGAAATGGTATAATCCTTGATTCCTTACTTGGTTTCTTGCTCAAAATTGGCTTTTATGGTTAATTTGAAGCTTTTTATATTTCTTTACTTGGTTTTATGAGTACATTTTTCTTGGATGATTCAATTGGCCGAGTTACTGTAGTTACTTAATTTCAGCTTTAAGCTAGTTGGTTCCTTTTGTTTTATGGGTTTGCTATTTTGTGTACACATTCTAGGTTCTTAAAATCTGAATCCCTGTCATGATCTGATTACTAGATCTGTCAGTGTTTTTGGAATCTGAAAGTGGGAACAAACTCTCCTCTTCTGTAAAACAGCACATTCAAGACCTTCTCCAAATAAACATGAGTTAAGAATCTTATTGTTTCTGTTAATCTGGGTTTCCGCGACCTCAACATTTACAGATGGTCTATAAAAATGCCAGTTGGAGATTCTGTGATGGTACCATTGTGGCATTTAACTTTTTTAAAAATTTACAGGTCAATATGGAGGGGCTGTTTGGCCCCAAGTGGTCTACAGAAGAAAAGATGAAGCGTAGGGACATAATGGCTTCAGAAGCATGTTATAGTTTTTTTTTCACGAGGCTCCAAATTCCAGTGTTGATAAAATGTCAATAAAGTTAGATAAGAGCCCCTTGGTTGGATTTGTAAACTATCGCTTTACTCTTGAGGAAGAGATACCTGTTTTTTATGTGTATGAAATACAGCTCGAGTATCGTGTCCAGGGAAGGGACTGGGGAAATTATTGATGCAATAGATTGCGCTTGTTGCTGGCAAGGTGCTGATGCTCTTTCTTGTCAGCCCTTTAATGGTTGTGAATGACTAATTAGATATACAAATAAACACATGTTTCTAGGTTTTCTTATTAAACAGCATACAATTATATAACCCATCTTTCTCTTTCTCTCTGTAAATGTCAACTCTCTTCACTTTGTACTTCAGAATTAACTATTCTAGGTTCATGTTGTGCTTCATCATATTTGATATTTAATTTAGTCGTGTCATCTTCTCTAGAATCACATTGGTGCTGTAGTCCTAACAGTTAAAAAAGCTAATGCTGTAGCTATGAATTTTCACAGAAGTAAGCTGAGGTATGTCTTTTACTCGAAAATACTGCTATCTTAGTGATCTCTTAAATTTGTGACATTTAGCTCTGAGATTCTTGATTGAGTGGCACTCATTTACTAGATAAAATGCAATAGTAATGAGTATTATTAGATGCTGATGGCAATTAGCAACCAGAAGAAACCTCTTTCCTTCCCAGGCTGCTAACCATTTCCCCACCAATCCATAATATTTCTTTACCATTTTTGCCTGAAAAAAGTTTTTAAATTTGTTTTTTTAATCCATCAATCACTTTCATTTCGTTGCAGATATACTATATCAAGCATTTCACCATTGAGAGTTGATCCCTTGGTATGTTATTATTGACTATATTATGAACAGTATGTACAAGTTATATCCAATCCTCACCCCTCCCCCTTCTGTTTTAAGAAGCTTTATCCCTTCACAGTTGGGACCTGAGAAAAGTTATGCGATTCTCTGCAAAGCGTTTGACCATGAAGCCAAAGCTATTTTGGAGGTACGAACTATCACATTCTTTTCTGTGAATAATAATGTTGTAACCCACTAACCCCAAACTCTAGGCCATTGTGCTCGTGTGAGAATTCAGGATAGAAAAGGAAGCTTTCTTCCAGGTATTGTCATGGATACTTCTTGCAAGTTGCATATTTTGATATGCTTATATTTTTACATGACAACTGTTTGTAAATAAACATAGAGTTGATTGAAAATTTCAGTTATATATTCCTAGTATTGTGCAGTTAAATGTTAGTGTTAAAGAGTAAAAAACTGCATTGCAATTAAGGTATTGTTTCTGGGATCTAGTCCTTTAACAAATCAACCAATGCATTTTCATAGGCTAGGAGGTTTCATTGCTGCCAACAGTGTTTATCTGTTCATTCTGGAAATATTTTTCTGTTGACTTCCACTTTTGGATTGCAAATTTTTTTAATTTCTTCCTGGTATTGCTTTTCCATCTACTAAATACCATGTCTGGAAAGCTTCTTGCATTACCTTGTAATGAGATGACTTACATAAATAAATACTCCAAAGAACAGGATGAGCACATGAATTCTGTCATAGGGTAGAAGTTATTTTACTTCCTGTGGGCTTCTTGCTAATTTTCTTAGGTGACTCTAAGAGCAGCACAGTATGGCATGTGCTATGTATTTTAGTTCCATCATGTTCTTTTTCTGAAAATTGTGTTCATAAATATTATGAAATTTGTTCCAGTTTGGTGGTGTTTACAGCTTCCCTTTGATTTTTTGCGTAAAAGAGCATGTAATGACCAAGAGTTATAGTAGCAAGCCAATTCATTGAGCTTATGAAGTCCTGATATGGAATTTTTATTTATTTTACGTGCTTTTCATTTTGATTTCCTCAAGATGGACATGAACATTTGATTAATGAAAACTACATCTATTTTTTTCAGTAGTGGAACTTTCATCGGTAAATATGAATGTGTTTCCTCAAGATGGACATGGGCATTTTGTGTTCTTTTGGTGTAGTTTAACAGGGGGTATATTTAAGCTTTTGAGGTCACTCACACAAATTCTTTTAACATATATTGTAATTGAAGAATCTTTTCACTCTCCATTATAAAGAAATTTTATTTTGATTTTCCTATGCAGGGAAGTGGATGAGTAGGATAGAGATGGCTATTCAACATATTTTTGATGTATTTTCTGAATCAAACCTTTTTTTCTGCATGTTCTTTCTCTTTTCGTATTCTTAAATACAAAATAGAATAAACTAATGATATAGAATCATTATAATTGATTCTATACATGAACCATCTGATGTACTATGGTAGTTGCTTGTACATTGCGAATCTGCATCGTGTTTTAATCTTCTCTTTATTATTCCTTTTGCTATGTTTCACTAAATTCTAATAAAAACTATGTGTGATGCAATGTGGTATTTATACAATTAAAGTTAAATCTAGGATTGGAATTTGAGTATTGACAGATATTGTTGGCTTGTAAATGAAGTACAGTGTAGGGTCTCAGCTTTAAAGAGTGCTGGGGTAATAAGTGGAATGTGGATAATTGTGTGAAAAGCGGTTGCTAATAAGTCATTGAGCTTTTCTATCTTTTGTTGTTTCTTGGTAGTATTTTTTTTGTTGGGGAGGGGAGGGGGGCTTGCGCTGATTCATGGAGAAGACTAGGTTATCTTACATTTCTTTAATTTAGCAAGAACTTACTTGAATGAGAGAAATTCATGCACAATGAAAACTTTGTTTTCTAGGAACTACACACTTGCCAATTTGAACAAATAGTTCACTAAAAGACAAAAAAGAAAAAAAAAAGAAGAGAAAATTAGGGAATGTTATGTGAAAAATCATTTCCTTTGCAGGATTTTTCTTGAATAAAATTCACATGAACAAAATTTTTTTTAGTGGAGGTTATCTGGTAGTGCCTATCTAGCTCTATTTAGGAAATGACAGAAGTGAACTTCTAGGATTGCATTTGACATTTATCATGACTTTGTATAGTTGTTAATTTTGTCAATAAAATCTTCTGAAAGCACAGGGAGATAGATGGGTATGAACAGAGAAAACAAAGCTCCTGGATAATATTATTGATCAGAAATTGTCACAACTATTGTAACTGTGATTTTATTTTTGAGTCCTCTAACCTGGTAACCAACTTAAATTGAAACCCATATGATGAAGTGAAATTTGATCAGAATTTATAGCCACTATGCTTCATTGTTGGAAAATTTTCTTCATCAGCATGCCAACAACTTACAATTGTGAAATATCTAATTAGTTTGATCTATTTCTTATCTTTTTCCATAACTCCCCTTTTTTTCCTGTCTTCTTTTTGTTTCCAGCCATTATTTATAAAACCTCTCATATGTTTTGTTATTGGAATAGCCTCTTCTCTCGCTTTTTTCTAATGCTCATGCTCTGATTTAATACAACAAAATATTGGTAGATCATTGGCATTTCCAAGAATCATAGCACACCGGCAATCCAGGAGTTTGTAGGATGTATGATCTTAATTTAAAAGGCATTTTTAAAAGGTTTGCAGGCTTAATTTTTTTTTACTAGATTTTCTTTAAAGTCTCCAGATATATAGATAATTGCTTTGAAATAGTTAATCACTGGAATTTACAATGTGCTGAATTCTTATGAAAGATTCAGTATATTCTTTTTCTTCTAATTCATGTGGGTGTTTGAAAGTATATGAAAATTTGCATGCTGGGATGTTGCCTAATTTCACTGTGTTCAAGCAGCTTCAAGAACCTTTAGTTTTACTGACATTTCCTCATTACTTTGGCCTTAGGTTATAAACTTGTTAGTGTCATGCTTTACATGCTAGTGCTAATGTACAGGAAAGAGATTTCCTTTTCTTTTACTGTTTCTTCATTTGTTTAATGTGGATAGACTCTGTTTGGCAATGCTGAAAGCGATTAAAAGTGCTTTTCAAAGTGCATTTATGCTGAAAAGCATCATTTTGATGTCTTTTCAGCACAATTTTACAAAAAACCTGCACCGCATTACCATACACACACTAAATCATGTTCCAGGTCTGGTCTACATGGTGAAAGAGAGCCCTTTGTTTTGAATGGAAAAAACAAAAAAAAAAATTCAAAACTGTACTGTTCAAATTTTGGGCATCATTTTTAAGATGTTTGCATGTCATTTTGGAGACTATAAAACGAAGGAGCCTAGAACCTTCATATGCAAACTAGATGGAAGCAAAGGTTTTTTATATAGGAATTTGGGATCCAAGCGGGTGTCAAAATTTCACTCTAAAGAAAAGTTTCTTTGATTTAGATCCAGAAAAAATGAAAGGCTATAAATCAACTTGAGCCGGTCTGGGAACGATAGATTCTTATAGAAGTTTGGTAGGAAAGGCTTGTGCAGTGTTAAATCATTCTATGAAACTTTAGAGGAAATTGATAGGTTGTTCAAGCTATTGTAAAGATGTTACGTGGAGAAGATTAACTCTGGCAATATTGAAGGGAAAATATGATAGAGGAAGTATTGTCCAGATAGGTTGCTCAGAAAATGCCATCTTATTTATTAAAAAAAAGGCTAATAATCTTGTAGCATATGTCAGAGAGGGATTGTTTTGTTTATATTTGGACTGAGTGGACAAGTTGATGGGACCTATAACAGGGTATACCTTGATTGTTGGGACTTTACTTGAATTGAGTTTTTGCTGGCATTTTGAGTTTTCTCCCGTTGGTGTCATTTGAATTGTAAGCAGTGCTCTGAAAACTAACAATGTATGTATGAAGGTAGAAAGTTATTCTATTATTCTTTGCTTAATTGCTGTTTTGGGTGCTAATTTTCTAAAGGTTATTGTGATAGGATTTTCCTTCACTTGGATATGTTACAACTGCATTCTGTTTGATGGCTCATAGTTGAAAATTGGTGCTGCAATATGCTACAAGGTCCTTGTGGGTTCCTGCTGTTGTATTCTGGTCTTGGCTTTTTTTTATGTTCTGTTCTGGGAACTGTATTCAGTTTTATACCTGTCTTGTTTTTTCAAGACTATTTGCTGTCTTATGTCGAGCATTGGTTTGAATGCAAAGATCAAGATTGTGTTTTTCTCTTACAAAAGTTGCTATTCTGGCTGTTTTCTTTTATTTTTACAGCCACCATAGTTATTAAACCCAACCCAACCTAGCTTCGCTGGTTGACGTTACAAGCCTAAATCTTGAGAAGAGGGAATCACATGTGGCGAGGAGTTAATTGGCAAGTTAGCTGGGAAGTTGGTTAGTTGGAATTAGTTGGAGTTAGTTTGGAGTTCAATCCTTGTATAAAAGAAAACTGTACAAAGCTTGATGGGGGGGGGGGGAGTAAGAAATAATACAGTAATACAAGAACAATTGCAGAAATTGCATATATCTCACTTCTCTCTAATTTCTTATACTTCTTCCTCAAATTTCTTCAAAACATTTTGCTTGTTAAGGAAGATCTTTAATAATTGGTATCAAAGTTGCTTTCCAAAGTAAGGTAGCTTGTGTTCAAGAAACAATTAACAATGGTGGAAAATAGCATGAAGGCTTTGGAAGAACACAATAAAAGATTTGAAGAACGAGTATGAAATACTCACCAACAACTTTAAGAAATTAATGTTGTGATTTTGAAAGTAGGCTCAAAACAATCATTTCTGGTGATTCTTTCACCCATAAAAGTAGTCCAACCATAAGCTAATTATCAGGAGAATCTAAGTTCAATTTCTTTTAAGGAAGGGTGTTTGGAAATGACTAAACCTTCCAATGTCATTCATGTTCGTGATGTGGGGTGTGAAGTTTCTGAAAATGACTTGTTTGAGATGTTTCAACTATTTAGGATTATAATGAAGCTTGTTTTGCCATGCTCTCCAATACTATATAAACTTTCAATCAACCATAAAGGGGAGGAAATGTTTATGTTCAATTCTCATCACATCAAGAACTTACTACCATGGATCAAAATGCTTTCATGGAGGTAAAGTGTTCTTCTTTAATTAAATCTAGATTAGTTTTGAAGAGAAACAAAAAGTGGTTTTTGAAGAAAATGAAGTTAAGTTTGATTCGTTGAATAAAAAAAATATTATTTATTGTGAATTGTTGTCTAGATCTTCTGAAAGTAGAAAGTTTGATGAATAGATTTAGAGTTCTGGTGTGAAATTGCAATAATAATAAAAAAAAATATGGATGATGAATTAAAGAAAGGAGAGATTGGATGGACTGTTAATGATGTGAAAGAAGTGAAAAAGAAGGAGAAAGATTTTGTAAGAAGTCAATATATTGAGGCTGAGATAGACTTAAGTACTAATGATTCTCATGAGTTTCTATTTCTCGAAATGCACATGCCCATTTGAATTTAACTATTTGTGTCTGTCCCTATTATATTTTTACCTGGTTCACCTCGAGCCCATTTGGTTACGCGTTAATGTTCACATTTCTTCAAAAACACAAAAAAAAGTTGTTTGGTTATAGATTATTAAACAATCAAAATACATGAGTCCCAATATTTATATGCAGCAGGAACACCATGTTTTGGAAACAATAAAATATTATTTTTTTACAAGTTTTAACCTGTGAAACACATACTATTCACGAGCGATCGCACTATTCACATGAACAGTGTAATTGACTTGCACTGTTAATATCAACGGGTCTTCTTTTCTTTGCTTATTTATTTTTAAAATTATCTTTATTGTTTTTTAATAGTTAATTAGTTGGAAATTTAATTATGTAGTTTTTTTTTCTTTAAAATATTATAAATTATTACAATGTTTTTGTATATTGTTTTCTTTTTATGAATTTTTTTTCAAAATAGTTTTTGTTGATTTTATTTTTTTCATATTGAGCTGCTTGAGAATTTTGCTTCGTAATTTTTTTTTTTTAAAATACTGTGGATTGTTACAATATTTCCATATATGGTTTTTGTTTTGCTATAGTGTTTCCTTACATGTCTTTTTTTTAAAAAATATTTTTTTATCGATTTCTTTTTAATATTGAACTGATTGAGAATTTAACTTTAACTTTTTCCACGTTTTTTTTCTATTTTTTCATTTGTTTTTGCCTTTTTTCTTCAAAATTGTCTTCTTTTATTTTTATTTTTTTTTAAAATTGTTTTTGTTGATTTTTTTTTAATATGGAACTGATTGAGAATTTATCTTTGTAGTTTTTTTTCTTTAAAACACAATGGATTGCTACATTGTTTTTCCACATAGTTTTTTTTTAATGATTTTTTTTCCAGAATTATCCTTTTCAATTTATTTATTTTATATTGAGCTGGTTGAGAACTTAGCTTTGTAGTTTTTTTATAAAAAAAAAAAACACCGTGGATTGCTACAATATCCCCCCATATGATTTTTTGTTGTTATGAATTTTTTTTTAAATTGTCTTTATCAATTTTATTATTTTTAATATTGAGCTGGTTGAGAATTACAATGGTAGATTTTCACATGAAATACTATAGATTACTACAATGTTTCCTTACATAGTTTTTTTTTCCCTTCTGTTTTTTTGTTTTGATTTTTTCTAAATTTTTTTTTTTGATTTTTTTTTAATATTAAACTAGTTAAAAATTTAATTTTGTAATTTTTTTTTGAAAACATTATAAATTACAATAATTTTTCTCAATATAATTTTATTTTCTACAAACTCACAACAACTACAAGCCCGCAGCATTAAGCGGGCATGGCTTCTAGTTTATAGTTTACTGCTTGTTTATTTAACGGTATGCTGTATTCCAAAAGCATTTCGGACAAATATCATATGCTTGCCTGTGAAAAAATATTAGGCATCTCCCTTTTCGAAAGCTCCTTGCGTAGTGGAGTGGGAATACTTTGGCCATATGCTAAATTGTTTTCGATTATTTGTGAGATATCGACTTTATTAAAGTTGCTTTTATTGCTGATGACGCAAATAACTCCTTATTTCTGCTCAACAATATAATGTAAAAAAAAGAAGCAATATAGTGTACTTAGCTAGTTCAATGGCTGGCGTTGGTGGGTACTTCTTAAATGTGTTGTTGCTTTTCTTAATTTATCCATTTTATTTTCTTTAGTGACAATATTATTGCACTTCTTTATTATCACATTTTTGTTTTCCAACCACGTAGTAGATATTTATACAGAGGTTAATGTACACAGTGCTCTCATAAAGGATGCAAAGAAAAACGTTAAGTGGAATTCATGTTCAGTCTGTATTTTTTTGGCAAGTTAACCACAAGGTAGGAGGATTCATTGAAAACACTATCAGAGAATTATCGTATATAAATAAATACTGACAGAAATAATAGTGTTGATAAATTACAGTAATATTTATTAATAAAATATTATCTTGTTATTTTTCTCGGTATTGACAGTGAAAATTTTATGTCAGTTACAACTAAAAAAATTATAGTTAGAAACGAAGAAATAAAAAAAAATAAAAAATATGTCATTATTAGAGATGAAATTACCGAAGAAATATTCCCATAATTAATATCCGTTAATGAATTTACCGGTAATATTTAAGTTATAACCTAATAGATGATCCCCTCCCCCTTCCCTATTTTTTCTTCTTTCTTCTTATTCTCTAGAAAATAGCAAACAACACCCCCTCATTAATTTTGTTACAAATCAAGCTCTCATTATTACAAATTCAGTCACCCCAATACTCAGTCTATCAATATTCATGTTCTGGTTCATTTTGTTTTCTTTTTAAGATTCACCATATTAAGTAAGCAAAACTACATATTTTTTTTTGTAACCTTTTTTTTTTAAATTAATTTTTTAGCATTTTGATGTAGTATATGTAGTTTGTTTGTGTGTTGTTTTGTATGTAAAAATTTGTTGCATAAATATATGATTTGTATATATGCTAGAGTTTGTTTGAAATTTTAAAAAATTATATTTGTTTGTCATTTGATGAAATTGAGTTTGCTATTGTAACTTAGTTAAGTGTTTTATAATAAACTAAATAATGACTTATTTAATAGGTATGTTTCACATTTTGTTAATTTTATTGTTAAGTTGAAAAATTCAGTACATTTAGAGGAATTTGATTTTTTAAAAGAAAATTGATAATGATTTAAGAGTACTATTAAAATAAATTGAATAAGTTTGAGTTAAACTAATGATAGCTAATTAGTTGGTTACCATTAATTTGTTTGGTTCACATTATTAATTAATACATGTTGTCATTAATATTTTATATAGGTTTCATATAAATAATGAATAATTGTTCTTAGATGTATCAAGTTTCGCTCGAAGGTTGGCGCATGATGGATTATTGTAATAGGATTGAGAGTTTTTATTAATATGCACCATCTAGCCAATTCAAAAAATATTAGTGGAGGCGGTTTTAGATGTCCATGTAAGAGGTGTAAAAATAAAAAATTTCTCGATCTAGATGATGTTACGATGCATCTTTTATAAAAAAAGGTTTCATGAAAAAAATACTTGTGTTGGTTTTCACACAAAGAACCATATGCTTTTTACGAGACTATGGTAGAAAGGATGATTGGGCCAACTTTTAGTTCTAGCAATGTGCATGGAGTTGTAGATGATAATAATAATTGTTATAGGAGAATGATTATAGATGCAATTAGAATAAATCAGCATGATGCATGTGAATATTTAATAATAGATGAAGAACCAAATGCAGATGCATGCATGTTTTTTGATATTTTGAAATATTATGAAGAACTATTATGGGATAGGTGCACAAACAATACTATCCTAAGGCAACTAAGACAAATACTATTTGAAACATCATATTTATTTAAGTTTAATGTATTCGCAAGACATTTTACTTGAACAGTGATCATCTATGATATCTTACTATGCATATTAACGTTGTTGTCATAGGCAATTACATAAACTACATCACAAAAATAATAGTTTTTGGGTGTGAGATTTTTTTCTATAACATTTCAGCAAAAAATCTTACAATAACTATTTTTTAAAAATATATAATTTATTCCTATTTTTTTAATTACAATCCATGACTTTTTGGATTTTCAATATTAAGTCAATTTTAATTTTAATTTCAGATTTTATATTTTAATTTAATCCTTAAATGAACTAATTGAACCCCTGATTTTAGGCATTTATTCTAGTTTAGTCCTTGGCTATTAAAATTGAGCATTTTGGGTCAATTTTATCCTAAATCTCATTTTCCTCTACAATTTCTTCCATAGCTAAATCAATTGCACCCCTAGATTTGATCATTTGTTATATATTTATCCTTGTTACAATATCAATACATAGACATGTCTTTAGTTTACCTATAACAATTCACGAATCCCAAATAATTATATAAATAAAAAAAGGATTCTTAACAATAATAATAAAAAAACAATACATACTGCAAAATCCCAACATGTTTGTTTGCGTAAACAAGATTTGAGAGTTAACAGAGAACAAAAAAATAGTAGCAATATCAAATCAACTTTTACATGCATGCGATTGGGTCCTTAGAAGGATGATTCAAGAATATGCACTTATCCTATTAGGCTTTATATTCCTCAAAAGTAGTTTATTTTGGAACAATTTTAGTGCTATAAATAAAACCCTAATTCTTTTTGATACTAACATTATTCTACACATTCAAGGACCATTTGTTGTTGTTTGAATAAGTCATTACAATATAGAAAATAACCAAGAAACAAGATGAAGAAAAAAAGTAGCTTTGAAAACTAAAAATGGTAAGAGATTTCCTTGGCAAAGTCGTGGAGGCGTTGAGGATGAAGAAATTATAGGGAAGAGAAGGAGAGAGAGAAAAGAGGTTGTTAAAAAGAGGAGAAACTAGTGCTAGAGAGAGAAAAGATGAAGAGAGAAGACGACAATGTTGTTTTGTTATGAAATTAGGGACTTTGGTTTTTTAGTTGGAAATTTTTACCAACAAACAATTAAATATTTATTTTTTATATTTGTTGGTAATTAAATTTTTTACTTAAACCTGAAATTTTCTAAGACCGCCCAAAATTCTCCAATTAAATTTTATTTTGTCAGTAATTTCATCTGTAATTGTTAGTGGTAAAGTCATGCAATTTTTTTCTAATTCGCTAGAGCTTTACTATGGACTTAGTTCATTAGTAATTCTATCTGTAATTTTCAGTGGCATAGTCATGTAATTTGTTTTTTCAATTCTCTAGAACTTTTCGAGGGACTTAGTCCATCAATGATTTTTTTATGTAATGGTCATGTAATTCTTTTTCTAACTTTTTAGAACTTTCTAAGGGACTTAGTTCGTTGATGACTCCATTGATATTTTGTAGTTTATTAGTAATGGTTTATGTAATGATTTTTTTTTATGTAATGGTCATGTAATTCTTTTTCTAACTTTTTAGAACTTTCTAAGGGACTTAGTTCGTTGATGACTCCATTGATATTTTGTAGTTTATTAGTAATTCCATCGGTATAAAATAGTTTATTTTTCCAAAGTGTTTTTGTATTCCCTATCTATCCTACCTGCAAATAAAATTAAAGCATAACACAATAACACCATTTCTGTCCATAATAATAAAATCACAACAATAAATATTAATTAGTGTTAACAATAGTTCATTGTAAATGAATAAATAAAAAATTATATTAAAATCAATTTCATTACACATTGATTTTTACAATTTCATTAGAATTATCTTTTTCTTATTCAATTTCATCATTGTTACGTATATCATAATCTTCTTCATTGAATTGATGCTCAACGATATCATCATCTTCATCGACTTCTCTTTGTTTACTGGCTTGCAATACATCATTTAATTTCTCAAAGTCAACATCAATAAAAATATTCTCAGCAACATGAAAATTTGAATTTTCTTCCAAGCTAGTAGATGGAGCAACTCGATATACATTAACTAACTCATCAATTTGAAAGACATCATCTCCTGCAGTTGCTTCATTGTTAACATACTGAACAACTTGAACATTACTCCTAGGTCTGGTTTTCACTACAGATAACCAATTAACCGTAGAACAATCCTTTCTAAAAAAACAAAACAATGTATGTGTAATAAACTTGTTGATACTGCTTGGTGTCGTGACGTGCACAATGTTGAATGACAAATCTACTTCTTGATAATGTTAAAGAGGGGGTTGGGTTTAATAATAAAGTTATGATTATGGGGTTCAAGAGTCGTCACCTAGTATTATGGTCATTAAGAAACCTAATGACCTGTGAAAGTTTGTGTAAGGGAACTAATTATGCAAGAGAAAGATGTATTACCCCTAGTGTACCCTATCCAAGATAAGTTGCATTGCTTATCGATTATTTTTCTTAGTCATGTTTTTATCTGTTGGTCTCATCTAAAGTTCAAGGTAGATTTCTCTTCGTGAGAAAGTCTTTACCTTACTAGATTAAATCCTAACCTTTCTAAGGCCCAAATTTAGCTTCTCATTTATTTCTTATTCCTGATATTCCAGGTAACAAGCTAGTAATAATGGAATTTCTGGTATTTTGACC
Organism: Populus davidiana; assembly: GCA_030145905.1. NCBI lineage: Eukaryota > Viridiplantae > Streptophyta > Magnoliopsida > Malpighiales > Salicaceae > Populus > Populus davidiana. The sequence goes on from CM057803.1 coordinate 7,939,006, forward strand.
AAACCCTAATGAATAATTATAAACCGGTTATGATATTCATTTTGCATTTTTAAAACATGATAAAAATATATTTTTTTCTCTTAAGAAAATATGCATGAAAAACCTTTATGATTTGACCATATACGTGAAAACAAAACATCCCCTTTTTTTTTTTTTTTTAAAAAATAAAGTTCATTTTTGAAATTTTGGATTATTTTAAGAAAAATAAAATATTTTGATATCAGGTCCGTTTCTTACAGTGTAAATCTATGACCCGATATTAGACAAAATTATAAAAACAATATGCAGCGGACCTATAAATATTTTAAAAAATGGTATTTGAAAAATTTAATTCTCTTAATTGAAAGAGATGAGAGGTAGTAGGACGTGAATTAATTCACGTCCTGCATGCCTCATCTAAAGGGAAAAAAGGAGATGGGTGCAAGTTATTAAAGAAAGAAGATTACCTGGCGCAAAGATTATATGTTGGCTGTACATAGTGGTGGTGGCTGACACTTGCTAGTGGAGGAACTGGTGGTTATGGTGGCACAAAAGCAAGAAGACAATGTTGGCATATAAAAGTAGGGGGGGGGGAGCTGATATTTTTCCCTTTGCACATGAATTTCTTGTCCCTCAATGCTTAAAATCCACTCATATTTATAGGGGGTGGAAGAGAGATATTTTATTTTTATTGAGGACCAATCTTGGCCTTTGATTCAAGCGGGAATAATCCTAACCGTTGGCTTAAATGTGTCACCATGGTTTGTAAAAATTAGGTTGCTAAGGGTTGGCCTAACAATATAGGAATCTTTGATGGGATACTTTTATAGTTAACATTTACAAGATTTATGGATGAAATTGCTTTCTAATCGGGGTTTTTGTAGTGTTTTTCCAAAATCTATTGATGACATGTGCTACCAATAGTTTTCCATGGTTAAAGGCAAGCAGCAGAATCTCTCATGACAACTTCTTTTCTCATGCATTGTTTGGAATCTTTGAATGACATCATTTTTAATGACGCTGCCTCTAAGCTCTAAATTTGTTTCTCCATAGTGCGCCAAAGTATTGCTTTTATAGTTGAGGCTTGATTTCAGCTCTTTAGAGCTTAATATAGAGAATGTTTAGCAGGAAAGAGTTGGTTTCTTATGATTTTTTCGTTCCCCCCATTTGCTGCGCTCCCTTGTTTAATGCAACAACTTTTGTGTTTTCCTTTTCTGTACTTGTTTATCTAATGTAAGTTAGGCTATTATCTTTGTACCTTTTTCTTAAAATTTTTTTCGACTATTACCAACAAAAAAATATTTACAGGATTTTGTTACTAACAAATGATAGACATAATTACTAATGGACTAAGTCCCTCAAAAAATTCTAGAGAGTTATAGAAGAATTACATGACTTGCCACTAACAATATGTGAATCTCTGACAATATACTTCTATCGGTAATATGAATTTGATCACCAATGTATTAATTTATTGATAATACTCATTGATAGAATTACCGATGGAATAATGTTGATAATTTTTTTGTTTGACGCACTTTTTCTATCTGTAAATCTATCGGTGATGATATTATCGATGGAATGACTGAAAAAAAAATCACCGACGATATGTTTTCCGACAACCAATTATTATCTATAATTCCATAGGTAAATTTTTTCCCCTGATAGAATCAGTATTTAAACATAAACGGAATATTCCATTAGTATTATGTAATATTCTGGTAGTAAAACCTAGAGTAGTTGGTATGTAGTAGAAAACAAAACGGTGGGTTGGACTTCTCTAGTTTTCATCCCAAGTCTCTAGATACTTAGAAATGAAATATCTCATTTAATGAGATGAGTGACAGAATCGTGGATGCACATAAAATTCTCTTAAATCATATGCTTAAGCAAAAGAAAGCGCGTATTGGAGCTTATTTAGATTGATTGATTGAATTTTCGTGGTATTTGCATATGCACGGTGCTCCTTTATAGTTAGCAGCACAAGCCTGTCAATTGTGGTTGCAACTTGCTATGAATCAACGCACTGAGAGTTTGGATTTTAGGCACATAACAGATATTAAACTTCCGGGCCTTCATTTATTAAATAACCTAATAGTTCCAGCCCCATTATTTTTCTGAAAATATATTTTAACTCGCATGCTTGTTCTGTATCAGCTGACAATGACCTGAAACACTGTTAGATGGCATGTATGTGCGTGTACGTCTACAGAATTATGTGCATATGGAGAGAAACTGCTATTATTATTCAGAATAGAAGCCTGTTCTGTCGACATTACATGATATCTTTTCATTAAAACGCTCTTCAAGATGGTCTTTTAAGCAGCGAAATCTGCCTGTAAAGGAGCTTCCCAGTCTCCTTGAATCACTTGGTACTTGGATTTCTGCAACGAAGATTGCGCGAACAGGTCTATGGTCCGACAATCTAGATTCACCTCTGCTGTATTCTCTCTGCTTCAGTCCCTCTCCATACCAAATTATTCGATCGCACCTGCAAAAACACCATCTTATATAGTTTCTTGAGCATCGTCTCATTTAGTTATCTTCTAAGGACGACTACAGAAAAAGGATATCAAGAAAAATAAGTTTAATTACCATGCAGGAGCACGCTTCTTTTCACCCTTCCTCTTCTGATCACAGCCATAATAAACCTGTGAGTTCTGATAGTACTTGTAAGTAGGTGCAAATTCAATTATCCCCTCGCGCCAACCTTGGAATACATGGCCCTTCATGAGCTCGGCCTTGAGCTACAAACATTTATTTTCAAGAAGCTTAAAACTTAATTATCCTCGTACTTGTAATAATAAAAGTTTTTCACAATTAATATTCTGTTTTCGTATATACCTGATCCCTCTCTAACAAAATATTCCATTCTTTTTTCTGGACTAGAGATCTTGTTGTGGTGTCAGGCAGGTATATCCTGTAGTTGAAATCTCCAAGCCAAATTACCTGACTGCAAATGGATAGCGATAATAGTGCTTCACAATAATTAAACATATACAACTTGTAATAAATTACTTATCATATGAAAACAAACTGTCTAAATCAATGACATTATTGGGCCAAGTTTGATTAATATATATATCAGAACGGTTGTATCTAAATAAACAAATTCTCTCCGACAAATGGCTAGAAACTCAACTTGTCTACATACGATCTAGAGGAGCATTCTGACCAATAAACGTAGGGAAATAAATATTATCATCATGGGTTTTTATTATTATTATTATTGCAAGGTCCATGTATATTTGGAATTATGTAGAAATTAATTAAGCAAGGCAAATTCAATTTTCAAATCACTTGAAATAACAATACAATTGGCTTTAAATTAATTAAGCAAACCAGGAAGCTTGTTACATCATGATTACTCCTAAACACAGAAATCATCTCAAATCCGTCTAATAATAATACATTTAAATTATTTTCATGCTGGGTGTTAACCGACTAGGCTGTACTCTTGCTATAAAAAATTTCCAAATTATAAGTGGTCTTTTAAGCTATTGTTTTTTAATGAAAAAGTCAGTCTCTATCTTATCTTATAAATTCTCAATGCTAAGCACACTAGAAGTTAATTATGCCATGAAATAAATATCTTACACCCCTTTTAAGAGTAGCAAAAATAATAATTGAAAGATTGAAAAGAAATAGAGCAAAAAAATCATGATATCTAAACTGGCTAGACAAAGAAAAAAGTTGCATCTGCAGTCTGTTCACGGGATATAGAACTTTCACACACAAATATACTTACTCGTGATCAACAATCTTGCGGGGCAAATTGCGCAAAGGACCACGATAAAATCTTGTTCGAGACAAAATTTCTGTAGCGTTAGCATTTCTGTTCTTTTCATCTCCTTCCTTCCCTCCAGAAGCCAGATGACTACACACAAAACAGAAGCTTGTTTCATGCAAGCAAAACCTAACCGAGACCGATCCCTGCATATATATATAAACCATATTCAAGTTCAAGAAGCACTCATACAGATCTATTTGCATTGATTTTTTTTTCTCATTACGTGAGTGTGTGTGTGTGTGTGTGTATGTACGTACCTTATTTCCTAGGCAGCCCATGATGCCGCAGCCTACACAGGAGACACTAGGATGCTGTATGTATGGAAGGAGATCATTTCTAACCCAAACAGTGATAAAAATCCCAACCATTTGCTTGCTTGTGATACAATCAAAGCAGTGTGGAAAATTATTGCTGCTTTTGTCGAGAGAAGCAATGCTATGATTTTTTAAGGGGTGCACTTTGTAAAACTCTCCCACTTTATCTTCTTGAACATGCTTTGAGATACTATTGTTAAGAGCTTCTCTAATAAGAGAATTCCATCTGCTGCAAATCTTGCTGTTTTCGAAACCTAGAACAATGTTTCCAGCATTGAGAGGCACAACTTCTTGGAACCTGAAATATCTAATACAGCCAAATTGATAACATGATACATAGAACAACAGTAACTCTCTCTCTTTTTTCCAACAAAAATACAGGCACTCCAGACAAATACAAAAAACGTCGTTGGGCTTGTAGATCTCAGTTTCGATGAATATATGCTAGCACATATCTTTCAATCGATTCCATTGATTAAGAGATATCCATGTAAAACTTGATAATACTGAAATCTAAATCAATTACCATATAATTAAGATAAAATTAAAAAATAACGAGAGAAAGAAAGTTTTAGTGGGCACTATTTCTTAAGAAATGTCTTATAGTCAAGTGATATCCTCGAGCCAAATATTAAGGAACTAACCCAAGAACATAGATGTCAGCAGGGTCAGTATGTGTGCATAACCAATCTTCCATGTTCAAATCATCAGGTGGTGCAACGCCCCCAACATTCCATGAACCAACAAAGATCCTGCTTAAAATAGCTATATTAACGATCATAAAATAGAAGAAATTAACAAAGAAAGAAAATCCCATAAACATCTTGATAAATAAAGTGACTGTCTATGGTTTTGTGGAGAGAGCTTGTACTTGTGTTTTCCCTGATCACCAGTGATGTATTTCCTGGAACTGATTAGCGAGGCTTGATCTGAAGAAGTACTTGAAGTTTCTTCTAGCTCTAACATGGTCTCTGTTGAATTTGGAAAGTCTGCAACGATGTTATTGCTACCCAACATCTTCCTCAAGAACTTGTTAGCCACAAACTTAGGCCACATGACCTTCAAAAATGAATTGATGTATGCCAATGAATAACAGTAAAGAATAGAAAAGAGATCAGAAAGAGAGAAATCAAGCTAGCTAGAGAGAGGGCTGCTTACTTCTTGCTTGATTGTTTGCATTGCTTAGATGGCAGTGATTTAATGTTTTTTCGAGAGGATATAAAGTGAAATCACTGAATGGAGCAGCGAAGTGTTGATTAAAATGTAAAGAATAAAAGGAACTAGAAAGATCGGATTGGGTAGGAAATGGAGAGTGATGGACCACAAGAGCACACAACTCCTTCAAGAACAAAAATTGTATAAAAAGATTCAATTTGGCAAGTTGGAAAGGATGGCAACAATATTAGGGTACCACTGATGTGAGTGATGATGTAAGTCAAACTATAATTTATTCAGATTTTTCCTACAACAAATTATAGGAGGCACGATATCCATACACACACACACACATATATATATGTGTGTATATATATATATATATGTGTGTGTATATATATATATATATATATATGTATGTATGATTGATTGATTGATTAAATTTGATTAAATTAGGACAATTGAAAATATTAATCAACATGAGTCTTTTTTCCAATGTCGTTAATTAACTGTAGAAGATTAGTCCGATTGTTAAACAATTATACTTCATTTTGTGATATTTTAAAAGTTAGTTTTACTTAAAAAAAAAATATCAAATTGATATTTTTTGTGTTTTTTAATAATTTTAATATGTTAATATTAAAAATTTAAAATAAATTATTTTAATATATTTTTTAAAAATAATTTATATCACATTACCAAATATAATTTGATATTTTAAGATTAGTATAAAATGAAATTTATTAAATTTTTTTGACATTGATTTTTCAAATTGCTTAAAGAAAAAAATTAGTTTTAATTTACATACAAACTAAACCAACAGTATCTCTCATCTTCAAATAATAATAAAAAATAACTTTAATTTCCCATTCATGTTACTGTGTATCGGTCACTTTTCCAATAAATAAAATGTAGTTGTTAATACAAACACATCAAAATATTACCCTTCACTTATGCTAATAATTTGCTTTGAGTCAACTTGGATTGAGCAACCTGGTTTGCATAACCTGTGCATGTCTGCTGGTAAATAGCAATGTAAAAGGTAATATTGGGCTGAGCCTTGCTACCTAACTAGGTAGCTATAACTAGTAGTTTTAAAAACGAATCATGTAAACTAACATTTACAATTGTGTTTCCCTTATGGTACTTTTTATAATTGTACTATTTATTTTGTTTTTGTATTTTGCAATGCAATTAATATGATTTATTTTTCTTTTTGATTAGAAGATTTTAAAATAGTTTTTATGTTGTTGCATTTTTTTCTTGATGGTATATTTGTGTCTTTAATATTTATTTAAATTTTTTTTATATAAGATTATGCTATATTGATCTATAATTGTTTTGGGGAAATTTTCAATTATATGTATATATCCAAATTTATTACCAAATTTATTTTTAATATTTTTTATAAGATAATATTAGTTAATTTTATTATCATTATCATTATCATTATCATACTTGGGTTTATTATTTTTTATGCATTTAGGAATTTTTAATTCTGGTTTGGTGAAAGAATATTATGTTTCTAATTGTTATAGATAAATAATTTAGAAAAATTTAGATTATATATTTTATATATTTTTGGAAAGTTTAAATCTTTTTATTATTAATAATTCTTTTATAGATTCTTATATATGAGTATTCCACATGTATATATAAAGAGAAATTTATAGTAGTTTTCAGGGTAAAATCCAAGCTCCTTTAGATCTATTCATGAACCAAATAAAATTTTGACATCTGATTAGTCCCACTGGTAGAGATATCTTAAGCTTTGGTTGGGTTACAGGCGAGACTAAATTTGTTTTGCCGGCATTGCATAGCGGTTAGGTCATATTTTTTAACATAAAAAAGAAATTTTAAAAAATAAAGATCAAAATTAAATAAAAAATATAATAAAAGGTCAAAATTGAATAAAAAACAAATATAATAAAATTCCGAGGGGAAAAATTAAAATAATGAGGGTCAACATTCGAGAAAAAAAAATGAAATAAAATGTTGAAGGACTAATTGAAAGGAAAAAAAAACAAATGAAGAAAAGAATAAAGAAAGAACAATTAAAATAATGAGGACTCAATCTGGAAAAAAAAATGAAAAAAAATGTTGAGGGATAAAACTGAAAGCAAAAAATAAAAAACTAAGAAAACGTTAAAAAAATAATAATCAAGAGAATGTGTATTATATTAGATAAAAAACAAAACAAAATCAAATGGAAATGAATGAAATTGAATTTCTTTTTAAAAATCTAAAATAAAAAGAGACCAATCAAAAGAAAAGAGATTACAATTGAAAGACAAAATAAATAGAAAAACAACCAAGGTTTTTGCTGACCTAGCATGAATCTTAAGGGGTGAAGAGAGAAAATAGAGAGAGGAGAAAAAAGATCAAACGCTACCAAACCATCATGACTTGAACAACATACGCCGCCCCATAAGCTTCACCTCTTTTAGGTGTTTCAAACGATACAATGATTTAGAATTTGTGATTGTCGCATACGCTGCATGAAGAGTGTTAGCAGTGTTCACTCATTGGCGCGTGATCTACGCGCCACAATAGCCCTTTCTTTTTTGTTATTATTTTTATTTATAAAAATACTAATTTGCCTCTAGTCCAAATAAAATATAACAAAAAAGCTATAATAAAAATACTAACATACTCTTTGATCCATCCTTTAATTTTCTTTATTTTAAGGTCAATGAAGTAATTGTCCTATTTAGAAAAAAGAGAGGAAATTATGCAAAAGCCCTCCTAGCTTTTCATTTAATTTTTTTTTTTTGCCTTTTAGGGGCTTTTTTTTATATTTATAAAAAAAATTTAAAGTACTAAATTATCTCTAAGAAATTCGTAAATGACTTTTGGATCCGAAAAAAAAAAACCCCGCCGGCAAAAACTTTGTGTAAGAGGGTCAAATTAATAATTACATTTAGCAAATTCACAGTGAAACACCTATCAGTATACAGTTTAGAGTTTTTTTGTTTTTTTTGTTTTTTATAATTAATTATAAATCTCTCTCTCTCTCTCTCTCTCTCGCTCGCTTGCTCGCATGAGAAGACAATGTTGTTGATGCAGTTGCGCAACCGGCAAAAGGAATGGGTTTTAGATGATAGTTACATGCACAAATGGTTTTAGTTTGGGACACTAGCTAGCTACACGATTAATTTTACGCCTTTGATTTTGAGTGGCATTGTTCTGCTTGCCGCATTTGTATATAGAGACACACATAAAGACCTCTTATCTTTTTGTTCCTCTTCTAGATTTCTATATTAATTATTAATAAAATAAGTTTTTTCTACGCCTTATTGAATATTATTGCATGAACCCGATAGCCATGATCATCGATCTTTTGTTTTTTTAACTTATCCTCTTCCAGTAGAGAAGCCAAACTTTTTACGCCATAACATTAAAGGTCATAATGTTTAGAGGTTATGAAAACTCTGATATCATATTAAAAAATTATCTCAATTCAATAGCTTAAGCTATTAAATGAGATTCTAGAATATGATTTCTATTATTTGAAGGAAATTGAAATGTTTTTGCCTCGCTGTCATTCCTTTGACAGCTGATATATATACACCACTGTGGAGAGTGGAGGTGGCACATAATATATTTATTTACATGTTCTAATACACCCCCGTAGTCGAAACTGGAGGAGGTCGAATGTTGAGACTATTTCTAAAATCATCAAATAGTTGCAGCGGAAGTCCCTTAGTGAAGATGTCAACAATTTGATAACGTGAAGGGACGTGGAGAACTCGAACTTGACCACGAGCGACTTTCTCTCTTACAAAATGTATATCCATCTCAATATGCTTAGTGCGTTGATGTTGAACTGGGTTACCGGACAAATACACCGCACTAACATTATCACAATATACTAAAGTGACTTTCGGAATAGGACAATGTAGCTCCAAGAGTAAGTTGCGAATCCAACAAGATTCAGAAACGACATTAGCTACCCCTCGATACTCAGCCTCAGCGCTAGACCTGGACAAGGCCGGCTGTCTTTTTGCGGACCAAGAGATTAAGTTGTCCCCAAGATAGACACAATAACCCGAAGTCGACCGTCTGGTGTCTGGACATCCACACAGTCGGCGTCGATGTAGGAAATGAGTTTATGAACTGAAGAGTGATAAAGGTGGAGACCAAAGTCGATAGTACCCTTAATGTAGCGAATGATACGCTTCAAAGCAGACATGTGTTGAGTCCTAGGGTCATGCATAAACAAACAAATTTGCTGAACAGCATAAGAAATATCCGGTCTTGTAAATGTCAGGTATTGTAAGGCGCCAGCAAGACTACGATACTCAGTTGGATCATGATAAGGATTTCCTGAAGAGATACTGAGTTTTGCTTTCGTGTCCACCGGTGTAGGAGACGGGTTAAAAGAAGACATACCGGCCCGCTCAATGATTTCCTCAACATATTTCTTTTGGGAAAGAAAAAGACCTCCTGAATGTCTGGTAACAGAGATTCCCAAAAAATAACTTAGGGGACCCAAATCTTTCATAGCAAACTCAGAACCAAGCTTAGACATGATGGATTGACGAAGAGTAGCTGAAGATGCAGTAAGAATAATGTCATCCACGTAAAGAAGAATATATGGCATATCGTTGCCCTGACGATAAATGAATAACGAATGATCTGAAGTATTGTGAGAGAAACCCAATGTCGCCACATAATCTGTAAAACATTGGTACCAAGCACGAGGGGCTTGCTTAAGCCCATAAATGGACTTCTTAAGCAAGCAGACATAATCTGGGTGTTCTGAACTTCGGAAGCTAGGAGGTTGATGCATATAAACTGTTTCCTCGAGATTCCCATGCAAAAAAGCATTCTTTACATCCAACTGATGAAGAGACCAAGATTTAGATAAAGCAATACTGAGTACCGTTCGAATAGTGGCCGGTTTGACCACCGGACTAAAGGTCTCACCACAATCAATACCAGTTTGCTGACCTGCACCATCGCCGACAAGACGAGCTTTATACCGCTCAAAGGAACCATCAGATTTCTTCTTATGCCTGAAAATCCACAAACTTCGAATGATATTAGCATTAACTGGACGGGGTACCAAGTCCCACGTCTGATTTTCAATAAGAGCATCATATTCGTCTTTCATGGCCATTTTCCAATTATGATCATGAAATGCATTAAGGGGGTTTGTGGGCAAGGGAGAAATGGAATTATCAGATGAGGTATGAAGATTAAGGAATTTGCGGGGCTTAAAAATACCATGTTGGGATCTTGTTATCATTTGTGGAGAGTGAGGTGGACGGTCAAGTGGAATGGCTTGGGTTGTGTCCATTGGAGGAGGTGGACTGTGTGAATTTAGTTGATCGGTGGGAGAAGGAGATATGGGCCGTGGTGAGAAGTTGGATGGGCTAGGCAGCGTCCGGTTAGGGGAAGCAGATTGGTGCGGGGAGAGGTCCCTAACTGGAGAAGGAAGAATTGGGGTGATGAATGGCGTTTGTTGGGCCTGTAGAGGAGGTGTAGTTTGGGTCGGTGGATCAACGAGTGGGGTGGGATAGATTTGGGCTTCAAATGGATTTGGTTGATTAGGTGAGTGAAGGAGATGTGTAATTCCTGCATTCAAAAAATCATAAGTAGGAGATTGAGGAGCATGTAATTTAGAGAAGGGAAATGTATGTTCATCAAAAGTCACATGCCTTGAAATAAGTATTTTACGACTCGATAAATCATAACACTTATAACCTCTATGATTAGATGGATACCCCAAAAAAACACATGGTGTTGACCGAGCTTGCAATTTATTTCTAGAGGTAGATGGAATAAGAGGATAGCATAAACACCCAAAAACACGAAGGTGAGAGTAGGATGGGTCTTTTTGATAGAGAATTTTTGTGGGTGGTTGGAAAGCAAGCTTTTTGTTGGGGAGTATGTTAAGAAGATAGGTGGCCATTTGAAGTGCATGATGCCAAAAGGAGGATGGTAAAGAGGCATGAGCGAGGAGAGTGCGGATGATATTATTAATGGTACGAATTTTTCTCTCGACTTTTCCATTTTGAGGAGATGTATGAGGGCAAGAGAATCGAAAAGTCATTCCATTTAATTGACAAAATTTATGAAATGGTCCATTATCATACTCCCCGCCATTGTCACATTGGAAACATTTGATTTCCCTTTCAAATTGTGCCTTAACATGAGTACGGAATGATAGAAAAATGGAGTGCACTTGAGATTTAGTGGCAATTGGAGAGGTCCATAGAAAATTCGTGAAATCATCAAGAAACAAAACATAATAGCGATGACCACCCGAGCTAAGAGTAGGTGATGACCAAATATCACTATGCATAATATCAAAAGGCAAAGAGGTATATGAGAGAGAGTCATAAAAAGGTAATTTAACTTGCTTCCCAAGAGGACATGAATGACAAACAAAATTATCTTGAAATTCATTGCAAACAATTAAATTGTTTTTACGAAGAGAGCTTAAAACAGGAGCTCCTGGGTGTCCTAAACGACTATGCCATAATTCAGGAGACAAAACGATAAAAGTTGATGGCGATGAGAGTCCAATGGGTGGTCGTGTGGTAACTGGATATAGGTCACCTGTGCTGTTACATCTCAGTAAAGGCATCCCCGTTTGAAAATCCTTCACAGAAAAACCGAAAGGATCAAATTCAACAGAAGCATCATTGTCAATGGTAAATTTTCTCACAGAGACAAGATTTTTAATTAATTTTGGGGCATGCAAGACATTATTCAAAGAGAAAGAAGGGTTGGGGTTAGGTAGTAATGTATTTCCACAACCAATAATTGGAATAGTATGACCACTACCAACAGTAATATTATGATTGTTGCTCATATTGAAATAAGACGTAAGATTACCTCCATTTGCGGTCATGTGAGATGTGGCTCCGGTGTCCGTGGCTCCGGTGTCCATGTACCATTGATTTTCAGGAGGAGTAATTGAGAGTGTATGCATAGCTGCTTGAATGTCGGTTGGAGCATAAGATGATTGGGCCTGCGGTGTAGAGGCTGCCATGTGGGCCTGTTGTGGCCTGGGCCCAAGAAGGCTTGTTTGACGTTGAGAGCTGGGCTGGTGAGACAAGTGGTTTGCCGTTGGGTATGGGCATGGGGGCGTAGCCCAAGGTTGCCTCGGCCCAGCCCAAGGAGGAAAAGACCATTGCTGCTGCTGTGAGGACATTGGCTGCCAGGGTGTAGTGTACTGTTGCTGGTGCAACTGGCCTCCACGGCCACCACCCCTTCCTCTGCCTTTGCTACTACGGGCACTACTACCACCTCCTCTGCTATTACGGGTGGTGGAGCTTCGGTTGGAAGTGTGATTGGGGCGGTGGTGGAATGGATTTCTAGCCATATGGCCACTGGATTGGGCGACTGGAGAGACAAAAAAGGCAGAGTTGGAAGAGGTCTGGGCAGCCTTTTTTGTCCTTGCTGTCTCCTCCAAAACCAGCATAGACCGTGCTTTGTAAAAAGGGGGAAGAGAATCACCATGACGAATCTGGGAACCAACACTAGCATAGGCATTAGTTAAACCCGAAACAAGTTGAAGAACCAACCTTTCATTTGTTACAGGAGATCCAACATTTGACAGCTGATCCGAGAGGGACTTAAGATGTTGACAGTAGGATGAGGCATCTGCAAAATGCTCCATTTGAACCTTTGAAAATTCTTGTTCTAGATAAAGAGCCCTAGAGTTTTTATTGTCCGAGAAAATGTCCCTCAATCTGTTCCATGCAAGTGCAGCGGTGAAGTCACGTTCAAGGATGGTGTTGAGAAGATCTTCAGAGATAGTGCCGTAAATCCATTGTAGAACAATGGCATCAACACGGGACCAGAGGTCAGGGTCCGTGTCTTGAAGAGATGTGTCCTGCTTCATCTCTGCTGCTGAGGGAGGAATGATATGATCAAGAACTTGATAAGCCCTAACATGGATTTTAAATAGCTCCGACCACGTAATGTATTGACCCTTTTCAATGTCTAAGGTGACTTTGATGAAGGTGTTGATGTTGGATACTGCAAGAGCAGGATGAGAGGGATGAGGTCTGGGAGGAGGAGGAGAAGAGGGGGAGTTTGCTGGGTCGGATGTGTGCTCTGTCATGGTGTGTTTTTTTTTTTAAATGAAATGGAAACTGGGAGATTGTAGAAAGATAGAGCGGCTGGCCAGAAGAAGGAGAAGAAGAGGGAAAGCTTCGGGGGGAGAAGGGAGCTCAGCTGAGAGGTCGACAACGCTGAAGGGGGCAGCCAGGAGAGGGGGGAAGAAACTGAGGCAATAATGGTTGGAGCTGCAGTAAAAGGCTGGCTGGCGAGAGGAGAGTGAGGGAGGAACGGCGGAGAGATTGTGTGTGGGGAAGATGAGGTTGTCTTGGTTGTGATCTGTGACTGAAGAAAATGGGAGAGTGAAGGGGAAAGTGAAGGGAAACCTTCGGCTGACAGGGAGGTAGAAATGGAGTGTTCGGGTGACTGGTCTTCCTAGCGCAACTTCTGCACCATTTTCTACGGTAAAATGTGCTGGCAAGGCTACAGGGTTGACTGGGGAGAAGATGGTTTCTGGCTTCTTTACTTGCTACTGTTAGTGATGCTTTGTGTAAGGTGTAGAGAGGAGGAGGAGGGGACGGTGCTGAGAGGGAGATAAGGAAGACTGTGTCTGTAAAATTCCTCTAGTGGGTGGCGGCTAGGAGTGAAAGAGATGGATTTAGGGTTGCTCTGATACCATGAAGGAAATTGAAATGTTTTTGCCTCGCTGTCATTCCTTTGACAACTGATATATATACACCACTGTGGAGAGTGGAGGTGGCACATAATATATTTATTTACATGTTCTAATATTATTCTCTAACACATATCTCCATATATTGCTAGTTCCTACTGAAATCTATGTAAGATAATAGAGAAATTTGTAAGAGTTTAAAAGCTAATTACCACGAAGAAAAAAGAGATGTTACAAGATTCTTTTCTTTTCTTTTCTTTTTATTTGATTCATTTAAATATAAAAAATTAAAATATCATGAAAAATACATGCACACACACATGCACATTTGTTTAAGATATTGGTGTATAACAGGTGAATGGAATGGATTTTATTAAGGAAAGAGACTCTATACAATGTAAACACTCTTATATAGTAATAGTTATAGTATGTAATACATCCCATCATTATATTGTACACAACCCTACAAGTATAAATACAAAGGATGGATGCTACCCTTATACAACCAACACAATTAAACACAAAACTATCTCTCAATTAATCCTAACTTGGTATCAGAGCTACGGTTGTCATTCAGCAGCCTTCTTCCACAAACAGCTGCAACTCTCCTACGTAATTGTTTCAACCAGCAGCCATCCTTCTTCTTAGCAGCCGCTCTTCCTCTATTATATTCGCCAGCAACAGTTTTTCCTTAGTAGAGATCATTCATCTTCTTCCTCTGTTACTTTTGTTGTTACCCAATTTTTGACCCACCTTTTTGATAAAATTTTCGGAAAATCCAAAAATAGCAAAAAACAACAAAAATGAATTGTTTTGTGTTTTGCAGGTCATGGTTGTCACCGCTGGCGAGGAAAAGAAAAGGGGAAGAAGCCAATCCTGGCCGGTTGACTTCGCGGCGGCGCGTGAATCCACGTGCCGCCAGTAGCGGCGGCGCGTGGAAGGACGCGCCACCACTGTTCAGCAGACCCAGAATGCTTCCTAGAATTGTTTTCAGAGTTATAGGGCTATTTTTGTAAATTTTAAATTGATTAATGTAATTTTTGTTTAGTTGTTTTGAATTTGTGTAAATGTGGATGTAAAAGAAAAAGAAAAGAAAAGAAAAGAAAAGAAAGAAATAATAATAATAAAAAAAGAGATGTTTGTGTGTGCTTGTATTTTTTTTTTATGTATGTTATATGAATCAAAAGAAAAAAAAATAAAAAATGAATTGAATGTTTTAATTTATATGCATAAATATCTAAAGGATAGATAAAAATCATGTTGTATTTTTCATGAAAATATAGAGCATGTATCTACATATATTCTGGGAATTAATAATTGATTTATCAAAGCCTTTGAATTGAGCTAAAATTTTATTTTTTAAATCACATCAAGTCCACGAAGCTTGAAAGTGAATGTGTGGTGTGTATTTTGTTTATGAATGTTTTTTTATGATAAAATTGCAAGAATAAAGAAGAATTTAATTTTCTGATTTGTTCATGGATAAAGAATTATGAACTTACATGTAAGTTGTATTTTCTAAAATTCGATGAATGAACTGAATTTTAAAACTTTTTTAACACATCAAGTCCACGAAGTAGCTTACCTCAGGTAGGGTGCGTTAGGGGTGCTAATACCTTTCCTAACCATAACCAGTCCCTTACCCGTGAATCTCTGACGAGACCAGTACACCCGGGTTTCCTAGTAGCCTTCAATGAAATACTAGGTGGCGACTCCAACGAACCAAGCAAAGCAAAACAAAGAAAGAAGACGAAAATTCACCGAGCCCGATGCCGAACGGATTTTCTGACGTGCGACACTTCTCATCAGTATTCACGAAATAAAAACTGCAACTTCTCCTCCCTAGCAACATGGACAATCAAGAACTTCAACAGTCTGCTGGCACTGCATCAGCTCTTCAATCTTCTTTCTCCCCTCCACTGCCTTTATTATTCCTCTTCCTAACACACACCAGGTAGTCTCTTTAAAACTCTCCAACCATAATTTACTGTATTGGAGGATGCAGATGAAACCTTTTCTCTTGGGCCAAGGCGTTTATGCATTTGTTGATGGCACATCATCATGTCCTCCTTCACATTTGGCATCTGTTGAGACTTCTACACTCTTTGTCAACCCTGCATATTTGTCATGGAAGCAACAAGATCACCTTATCATGAGTGCCCTCCTATCTTCTCTCTCGGTGGAAGTTCTGCACTTGGTTGTAGATTGTAACACCTCCCATGCCATCTGGACAACGCTGGAAACAACTCTTATGTCTCCCTCAAATTCCAGGATTATGCAGCTCCACGGCTTATTCCAGGATTTACAATAGAATGATGATTCTGCCAGCATTTACTTATAAAAGGCAAAGGCCTTGTCTAATGAATTGGCTGCCGCTGGCAGACCAATCTCCCTGGTAGAATTTAACTTGTATGTATTTCAAGGATTACACAATGAGTTTAAGGATCTTATCACCAGTTTGTCCACTAAGGATGCTCCCATCACCTATACTGATCTCCATAGTAGCCTTCTTACACATGAGTTCCTTTACAAAACCTCTCTCCAGCCATTTGTAATAGCCCATCTGTTACCAACTCCAACGCAGCGGCCAGCTGTGTTCTTTGTGTAGCATCAATCTGGCAGACGGGGTTGTTTTCGTGAGGGCTGGAGACCCAACAATCGCAACAATTTTTATCGTGGCAATGGACCAGCTCACAGTTATGCTTCAGGACAACAATATAGCCCACATGGAAACCAGTTCTCATCTAGCACTTCTTCACGGCCAACAAGTAGTTTTGGGCAGCAAGGAAATCGTTTTGGTGGCTATTCTCGTAATATAAAATGTCAGTTGTGTTATGAATATGGGCATACTGCTCAACAATGTTCTCAATTGGCTACTCATCATATGTGTTGTAACCCATTTTTGGGTCCTCACCTAAAAAATACAAAAACATTCAAAAAATATATTATCAAAAAATATAACAGTGAAAAAATGCTAGAGCGCCCTAAAAATGCTCAAAAATTGATTGAGGATGTTCAAACAAATAAAATTTCATTTTTGACAGTATATCATTGACTGATGAGAGCCCCGATGATAAAGAAAATTCAATTTGAGGAAGAAAAATGCAAAATTAGAAGTTTATGGACTCAATTAAATTTTATTGAAGGTTTAATTGAATTTATAGAGGTTTTAATTGTAAAAACAATTGATTTTGGAGTTATTTTGGGCTTTAATGGGAAGAAATTAATTTTCTGGGGTCAAATTATAATTTTTTGAAGTTAATTTGGTCAAATCAGGGGCTTAATTGCATAAATATTGAAGTTTGATGGCCAATTAGGGACTAAATTGAAGAAATCCGAGACCAAGGACGAAATTGTAAAACGCGCGCAAATTGAGGGCCTTCTTTGAAATCTAACGCGTTTTGGCGCCTTTTTCTTTTAAATGAAACGACGCGTTTTGACCAAAACGGCGCCGTTTCATTCACTGTTGCAAAAAAAAAAAAAAAAAAACATAAGCCCAAAACGATGCCGTTTTGACGGCACTGTAGGTCTTCTTCTTCCCCTGGACGCGCGAGGCAGGGGAAGAAGAAGATTTTTCTTCTCCCTTTTCGCCTAACTTCTTTCCCCGTTTTTGCGCAATTAGACGCCCACCATTCGACGCCCACTTGCCTCCTTTTTATCTGTTGAACGGATAGTGGAGGGGTGGCCAACAGTGGTCGCCCCACCACAATTTGTCCCCCTTTTTTTTCCTATAAAAACAGGGGAGGACCGAAGAAGAGAAAAAAAAGGAGATGAGAGGGAGAAGGAGAAGGATTGCACGATAGAAAGAGGGTAGAGAGAGGAGAGAAACAGAAAGAAAAAAGAAAAAAAAAGAAGAAGAAAGAGAATCGGTAGAGAAGAGAACAAAAATAGAGGAGAGAGAGAGAAGGAAAACCGCCGGCCACCGTGCCTCCGCCGCCAGCAGCACCGCCTCGACGCCACCGCAGGTACGCCATCCCGTTGCCCCGCCTCTGCCTCCTTTTGTTTATGGTTGCTGTGCCTTCATGCAGAACGTGAATTAATTCACGTTCTGCAAATAACGAAGGGCTGGTTACTGTGCTGATGCACAGTAACCAGCCCGTTTGGGCCTGTCCGGCCCAGCCCATGCATTTGGGTCGGGTCCGGCCCATAAAATTTATTTTTTATTTTTTTATTTTTTTTAGATTTTTTTTTGTTTTTGTTTGTTTTTTTTTAGCACATTTTGTTCTATCAATGTTTGCTTAATATCGTCTGTATTTTACATCGTAAAAAATATAAATCCGGTATTAAAATACCCCGTTTTCGTCCCGTGGTACTGTTTGTCAGCACTGTTCATACGGTACTGTTCACACGGCCCATTAAAAAAAAAATCAAAAAATATTTGTTTCATTTATAATTTTTCCGCGTAGTTTTTATGTCATTTTGATTAATATCGGGCAGTATTTTACATCACAAAATACAAATTCGGTGTTGAAATACCCGGTTTTCGACTTTCAAGAATACAAAAAACAAATAAAAAAAAATGTTTTTTTGTGCATACGGCCAAGTGTCTCAAAACTAAAAATTCATATTGTATTTTTTCATACACCAAAAAAAAATGTTTTAGCATGCATTTTGGCTTTAATAACCAGTTTATTAAAGTCAAGAGAATATTGGCCAATATTTCAAAAACAACAAAAATTTTATTTTGTTTGTCTCTTAGTATCCGGGGTATGACTTTACACGTAATGCATATTCCGGATATTTAATTCTTTTTTTTTTGGACAATAGAACCTGGGGTATGACATTACATGTAATGCGTATTCCGAACAATAAAAAACCACAACACGACCTTAGATTTTATCAGACATTAAAACAATGCAGCTTACCTTAGGTAGGGCGTAGTTGGGGTGCTAATACCTTCCCTTTACGCAACCAGTCTCCGTACCCGATCTCTAAAGACCAGTTAAGGTTCCTAGTAACCAGAATACTAGGTGGCGACTCCCTGTCCATTTTTTAGCTTAGAGACAAAGAACTCCTTGTCTCACCATATTTTCCATATAGACAACATACCACACCCTCATGAAGGGTTGGTGCATTGGACGATCGCCGCACCGTCGTACACGTGCGACAATATGCAAGCTAATGCTAATCTTGCATTTAATACTGCCTCTTCCACCATTTATGTTACTTGGTTTCCTGATACAGGTGCAAATCATCATGTCACGCCGGACCTTGTAAGTATGATGATTAGTACTTAAAAGTGCATATTTATCAAGGTTTTATATCATCATTTTGCACTTAAAGTATCAATAACTCCTTAACTAAAGCAAAGCATTGATTGATGAATTCAACTACTGAAATTTCGAAGATAAAGAAGGGTGAAGCTTAGAAAAGAGACGTTGGTGCAGTCCAAACTAGAACACTATTCGGTAATTAGGTCATATCTTGAGTTCTAGATGTCCAAATGATCTCAAAGTTTTACACAGATTTGGTACGACATAGGCCTACAACTTTCATTTGGACATAAAAATCTAAGAAGGCCGTTTTCAAGTCCAAATTATAGCAACAATGGAGAAGTCCGAATCTGTCCTGCAGCCCGAACACTGTTCAGTGTTTGGCCCATATCTGGAGTTCTAGAAGTCCAAATGACCTCCATTTTTTTTTCTGGAAAGCTAAGACAATTTCCTACAACTTGCATGTTTTAAAATGGACCTAGTTCGGATGGTAGCAGTTTTGTTTTATTCAGACAAGAAGATAAGGATTTTCACCAAGTCAAAAGTTGGCCACCCACTCAACAATTAGTCATCAAATCAATAATTCCGAATTTTGGCCTATAAAAGGAGGCATTTTCCATGCATTTGGGAGCTTGGTTGTTCAGATCAAGTTCATGCTCTTTATTTCTCTCTTTATATTTTTTGTAATTTTTAAGTTTTGCTTTCATTAATATCTTGTTTATGCTTTTCATTTCCTTTCCTTTCCTTAGTTAACTTGTATCTTATTTATGTTCTTGTTTTGTTTATTTATGTTTCTCTTCTTATTTATGTTTAGCTAAGTTTATTATGTCAAGGTGAAAAGGTTACTTAATGGTGTAAGAACAAGTATAGTGTAAACTCAACATGGACCTTAATGTTTAATATTAACATGTCTTATCTTTTTATGTTACTAATTCTTAATACCTTGCTTGTTAAATGGTTAATCTAGATTTGTGTTGTATAACACTTGGCACAACAAATGCTTGGCACTCTCATAGCCCAACCGTATGGTATTACCTACACCTGGGCTATGAAAGGAACTTAATTTGTTGTTAATATCAGTTGACATCATGAATTCCTGACAATATTTAAAAGTTTGGTGTTATGTAAATGAGATAATTAATATGATCATGTTAATAATTTATAATGAGCTATTAATAAGAAATCATCCGATTGGAACCTCCTTTGTGTGTGGTTTCCAGTTGAATAATAAAACTTTATACTATACTTGTTTGAAATACCATTGGTGGCTCCTCTAACCTTGACATTTGTTTTTATCATTGTTTAATCCTTACATTAATCTTTCATCTCAAAGTTCTCATTAATTTCTTCATCTTCATCTTCTTTTATTATTATTATTATTATTATTATTATTATTATTATTACTACTATTATTACTATTACTATTACTATTACTATTACTATTTACATTCTGTTTATATTACATAATATATCTCTCGGATCTTTTCATACACTCAGTATATAGGCTGAAAACCTGTGACCCGATCTTTTAGATCATTCTCAGGTATAACAACGCCACGTACTAAGTATTATTATTATTATTATTATTATTATTATTATTATTATTGTTGTTGTTGTTGTTGTTGTTGTTGTTATTATTATTATTGTTATTATTATTATTATTATTATTATTCTTATTATTGTTATTATTGTGATTGTTGTTGTTGTCTTGTTATTTATAATTTATACAATTAACCTCTATGTGGTTCGACCCCGGTCTTGCCGGGTTATATATTACTTCGACACTCCTGCACTTGGGAGAAGACATCAATCTTTTGGTCGTGTCAAGTTTTTGGCGCCGTTGCCGGGGAGGTAAATTCTTGTATAAATTATAATATTTATTTTATTTTTTCTTTTCACTTTTCTTGTATCTAACTTTGTTTCTTTTGTTTTGTTTCTTTTTCTTTTCTTTTTACACGTGCATGAGAGTTTGATCATGTACATTAAATGATAAACTTTGTAAGGTATCCTCATCTTCTTTAGAAAACATGGCCGAAGAGGATAATCAATCGCTTTATAATGAGAATAATCGGGTTAGAACACTTAGAGACTACATGAATCCAACAAGAACAATTGCACGATCATGTATATTTTTTCCTCCTGATGCATCTCATTTTAATTTTAAGCCAGGCATTATTCAACTTTTACCTATTTTTCATGGCTTAGATCTAGAAAATCCATACTTGCATTTGAGAGAATTTGAGGAAGTTTGTAACACTTATAATGACTCAAATTGTAGCATGAACAACATCAGATTAAAGCTTTTTCCTTTTTTTTTAAAAGATAAAGCTAAAACTTGGCTACAAAATTTGAAACCAGGATCCATTCGTGCTTGGGATGAAATTCAACAATAATTTTTAAAGAAGTTTTTTCCATCTCACAGAACAAACTCTTTCAAAAGACAAATCACCACTTTCACTCAAAAACCAGGAGAAACATTTTACCAATGTTGGGATAGGTATCGAGACTTGATTAATACTTGCCCTCATCATAGTTTTGAAACATGGAGATTGGTTTCACATTTTTATAAAGGATTAACACCTAAATATAGGCAAATGGTGGAATTGATGTGCAATGGAACTTTTGAAGATAAAGACCCTGATGAAGCAATGGAGTATCTAGACTTGCTAGCTGAAAATGCTCAAAATTGGAACACTACGAGCACTTATAAGGCACCGGGTAAAACTCAACCTCATACATCTAATGGATATGTATAACCTTAGGGAAGATCATGACCTCCAATCCAAGTTTTCATATTTAGCTAGAAAAGTCGAGGCACTAGAGTTGAAAAGGAGTGGTCAATTAAAATCTATTCAAGACATTGTGTGTCAAATCTGTGAAAAAATGAACATGCAACCAATGATTGTCCAACTTTGCCTTCTTTCAAGGAATGCCTCCATAAACAAGCCCATGCTTTAAACAGTTTTCAAAGGCCCAATCATAACCCATACTCGCAAACATACAATCCTGGTTGGAGAAATCACCTAAATTTTAGTTGGAAGGGTGATAACAATAATGCACAAACTTCACAACTATCGTTTCAAGCACACCATAATTTCCAAAATTCTCATGGATATGCACCTCCTTATGCTCCACCTCCTAGAAAAAATCTTGAGGAAGCATTGCATTCATTCATTGAAAAGCAAGAGATAATCAACACTCAACTTGCTCAAAGCATGACAGGTTTTAAAGATACTCTTGCAAAGTTAACATCTGCTCTCAGTTTTCAAGAGAACGGTAAGTTTCCATCTCAACCACAACAAAATCCAAAGGAGAAATACAATGTAAATGCAAGTAGTTCTAGAAGTCAACACATGGATCAAGTCAAATCAGACATCAATTTTCGCAGTGGTAAGGTTATTGAAAAACCCACTCTTGAACCTTGTGAGAAAGATGATGAATCAATCTTTGAGGGTAAGGAAGGGGTTGAATCTGAACATTGCAAAGAAAAGACTGATTTCCCACCAGCACTTCCATTTCCTCATGCCATGACCAAACAGGAAGCAATTGATGATGAAAAAGGCACCAAAAATATTGTGGTGGATCATTTGTCAAAGTTGACAATAGATTCGACATCTGACATCACACCAATCAATAATTACTTTCCTGATGAATCTTTACTTTCTCTTAGTTCAATGCCTTGGTTTGCTAAAAATAACAATTTTCTTGTTTCAGGATTTTTGCTAGCTCATTTGGATAACTAAGATAAAAGAAAGTTTTTGAGCGACGTGCAAAACCTTTATTGGGATGACCCTTACTTATTCAAATATTGTTCTGATCAAATATTTCAAAGATGCATTCCCAACAATGAGGTAAGTAGTGTTATTAAATTTTGTCACTCTGAAGCATGTGGGGATCATTTCTCGTCAAAAAAGACGACTGCAAAAATCTTACAAAGTGGATTTTACTGGCCCACCATGTTCAAGGACTCATATGCATTCTGTAAAACCAGTGAAAATTGTCAAAAGGTAGGATTTATTTCAAAACATAGAGAGTCTTTAGATAATCTTCTATTAACTCTTAAGTCTCATCATATTGGAGATGTGCATCGGGCAATTCATGATTTATGACCCCATTTTCATAAAGAACAAGCTCATCATAGTCTTGGGAATCTGACTATATATAAAAAAAAGACCCTGTTTGCCAGTTTTTAAGAAAACTGGATAGGAAGCCTATCCTCGACCCATAGAGGGCATTTACGCCGTTCTTGGACGTAAAACCAAGGAAAGATGTGAGCCACAATCACAACTACCTGTATATACATATGCTTTTTCAAAATAAATAAATAGAAAGAGAGAGAGAGTGTGAGTAAGACTACGGCTAGCCTACATATAGGTGATATGATTGCATTTTCAATTTCTCATCTATAAATTCTTCTCTTCCTTCCCTTCATTTCTACTCAACCCATCTATTCATCAAATACAGAAGTGCGTTGAAATGGCAGGTTCCTCAAGTAATCACATAAACAATATTTGTGTTTTTGGTGGATCCAGTCCTGGGAAAGAAAAAGAGTTTTTAGAATAAGCAAATCATCTTGGTCAGGTACTAGCTGAGCGAAATATTCATTTAGTGTATGGAGGAGGTAGCCTTGGGTTAATGGGGGGAGTGTCAAAAGCTGCATTTTTAGGAGGTAGTCAAGTTTTGGGGGTTGTCCCCAACGCTTTAGCACAAGGGGACATCATTGGAAAAACAATTGGAGAGGAACTACAGGTCCCCACAATGTCTGATCGACTGAATGCAATGTTTAACAATGCTGATGCCTTCATTGCCTTACCAGGTGGTCTAGGCACATTGGAAGAGATCTTTCATATTTCCTCTTGGGCCCAACTGCACATTCACCATAAACCCATAGGTTTGTTAAATGTTAATGGTTTTTATGATAAGTTATTGTCTTTTCTTGATCATGCTGTGGAACATGAATTTCTAACATCTTCAGCACGACAAATCATAATCTCTGCTGCTACTGCTGAACAATTGATTGACCAATTACAATCTTTCATCCCTGTAATTAATCCCTCCATGAGTCGCATAAATTGGTCAACTAAGGAAAGCCGTGAAAAGCTTAGATTGGATTTGAGCCTTCGTTTGTAAAAACTTTGTGTCTTTTGGTTTTATTATTGTGTTTTGTTGTTTCTTATATTTGTTTAAGTGTGTTTCAGGTTTGTCAGTGTTCGTTATTTCAGGTGATGTCTTCTATACTCTATCTTTCTACCTTAAGACATTGAGGACAATGTCTCATTTTGGTTGGGGGAAAAGGGTAGTAGTTGATATTTTAAAAAAAAAACTTGTGTTTTCTATTTCATAAACTATTTGCAAAGCTGTTGTTACTAGGATGGTAGAGTAAAAAGAATTCTTTTGTTAAAGTGACTCTTGAGACGCATCTTAGTAAACATTCATAACAAGGTCTATCAGAATACTTCTTGAAATATTCAGGTTTACAAACTCTCGTATTATCAGCACTTGATTCTGCTCATATGTTCATTTAACAAGTATTCTTAAATCTTCATTTACACACACACACACACACACTTTAACATATGATTGTGGGTTGCACATTGGATTATTACATTATTTATGTTCTTTTGTTAAAGGTAACAACTAAGGGAAAGGGATAGTACATAATTTGTAAAAAAAAAAAACAAAAAAATAATAATGATAATAAAAAGGTAGATAAGTTTGGTTTCGTAGCCTCCCTAACCTAAGCAATTAAGCCCGAATGGGTGTTTTAACACTTAATACCCTAAAGTCAACTGACTTGGGAGCTATTGGCCCAACGCTTGTTACATGGGTTGAGAAGAAAAGCTTAAGGGAATCAAACATTACACTATCTACGTATCAGTATCTGCAACCCGAGTTGCTAAGCCCATAGGGGTGTCTCAACACCTAATGGCCTAAGACCAACTCGTCTGGGAGTCATTAGCCTAAAACTCATTACGTGGGTTCAAGATGCATTATGTTTCAAGTTGTATGTGTATATAAATAAAAAAAAGAAAAAGAAAAAGAAAAAGAAAATAATCCTAACCCAAGAAAGTTAACCTTAAACATTAGAACAAAAATTTGTTTTTCGTCCAAGTAAAGCCCCATAACTATATGTTGATATTTTGAGAACAAAAAAAAGGTTTAGTAATATCTTGTTTAAGAGGTGTTAAGCAGATATATGAATTTAATGAGAGTTTGTTTATTTGGATAAATTAAAGTAAGTTGAATGATGAATGCCTTGCTTTATGGAATTTGCAAATTATTTTTCTAGTTTAACGCTTTAATTACTAGGGACTAGTAATAAGCTGGTTGGGGGGTGTGATTAGTACTTAAAAGTGCATATTTATCAAGGTTTTATATCATCATTTTGCACTTAAAGTATCAATAACTCCTTAACTAAAGCATGTTTTATAATAACAAGTCTAATATTATAAAATACCCTAATATATGGTAAATGTTCATCTTAAATGCAGGCATATCACATAAATCAAAGGATTGATTGATGAATTCAACTACTGAAATTTCGAAGATAAAGAAGGGTGAAGCTTAGAAAAGAGACGTTGGTGCAGTCCAAACTGGAATACTATTCGGTAATTAGGTCATATCTTGAGTTCTAGATGTCCAAATGATCTCAACGTTTTACACAAATTTGGTAAGACATAGGCCTACAACTTTCATTTGGACATCAAGATCTAAGAAGGCCGTTTTCAAGTACAAATTATAGCAACAATAGAGAAGTCCGAATGACCGAACACTGTTCAGTGTTTGGCCCATATCTAGAGTTCTAGAAGTCCAAATGACCTCCATTTTTTTTTTCTGGAAAGCTAAGACAATTTCCTACAACTTGCATGTCTTAAAATGGACCCATTTCGGATGGTAGCATTTTTGTTTTATTCAGACAAGAAGATAAGGATTTTCACCAAGTCAAAAGTTGGCCACCCACTCAACAATTAGTCATCAAATCAATAATTCCGAATTTTGGCCTATAAAAGGAGGCATTTGCCATGCATTTGGGAGCTTGGTTGTTCAGATCAAGTTCATGCTCTTTATTTCTCTCTTTATATTTTTTGTAATTTTTAAGTTTTGCTTTCATAAATATCTTGTTTATGCTTTTCATTTCCTTTCTTTTCCTTAGTTAACTTGTATCTTATTTATGTTCTTGTTTTGTTTATTTATGTTTCTCTTCTTATTTATGTTTAGCTAAGTTTATTATGTCAAGGTGAAAAGGTTACATTAATGGTGTAAGAACAAGTATAGTGTAAACTCAACATGGACCTTAATGTTTAATATTAACATGTCTTATCTTTTTATGTTACTAATTCTTAATACCTTGCTTGTTAAATGGTTAATCTAGATTTGTGTTGTATAACACTTGGCACAACAAATGCTTGGCAATCTCATAGCCCAACCGTATGGTATTACCTACACCTGGGCTATGAAAGGAACTTAATTTGTTGTTAATATCAGTTGACATCATGAATTCCTGACAATATTTAAAAGTTTGGTGTTATGTAAATGAGATAATTAATATGATCATGTTAATAATTTATAATGAGCTATTAATAAGAAATCATCCGATTGGAACCTCCTTTGTGTGTGGTTTCCAGTTGAATAATAAGAGTTTATACTATACTTGTTTAAAATACCATTGGTGGATCCTCTAACCTTGACATTTGTTTTTATCATTGTTTAATCCTTACATTAATCTTTCATCTCAAAGTTCTCATTAATTTCTTCATCTTCATCTTCTTTTATTATTATTATTATTATTATTACTACTACTATTATTACTATTACTATTACTATTACTATTTACATTCTGTTTATATTATATAATATGTCTCTCTGATCTTTTCATACACTTAGTATATAGGCTGAAAACCTGTGACCCGATCTTTTAGATCATTCTCAGGTATAACAACGCCACGTACTGAGTATTATTATTATTATTATTATTATTATTATTGCTATTATTGTTATTATTGTGATTGTTGTAGTTGTCGGGTTATTTATTACTTCGACACTCCTGCACTTGGGAGAAGACATCAATCTTTTGGTCGTGTCATATGATGAGTTCAGAACCTTATCTTGGAAATGATCATCTACATGTTGGTGATGGTAAGGGCCTTGTTATCTCAAATATTGCTCACTCTAAAACTCGTTCACCAAACCGCATGTTTACTTTATCCAATATCTTACATGTTCCTACCATTAAAAAACCTCTGCTATCTGTTCAAAAACTTTTTCTTGATAATAACGTCTTTTTTGAATTTCATTCCTCTTTATTTTATGTTTAGGATCTCATGACAAAGGAAGTTCTTCTTTCCGGTCAGATTAGAGATGGTCTATATGTTTTGTCCGCGTCATCAGCAACGTCGTTGCCTCAAGCTTTTTCCTCTACCTGTCTATCTACTTCACCTGATGTCTGGCAACGTCGCCTTAGACATCCTAGTCCATGTATTCTGCATTTGTTGGTGAAAAATAAAAAACTGTCATGTACGTCCACTCAGTTTAATTTTCATTGTCCCGCATGCCCTTTAGGCAAGTCATTGCATCTGACTCTAAAAACTACGGGTCATAAAACTCGAGCTCTTCTTGACTTGATTTTTAGTGATGTTTGGGGTCCATCTCCTATGTTGTTATCTGATGGTTTTTACTATTTTGTTATTTTTGTAGATGCTCATACAAAGTTTATTGGTTTTATCCCTTGGTTGCTAAGTTTAATGTTTTTGCAATTTTTCATCAGTTTCAGGCGCTTGTGGAGCGCCAATTCTCCTTAAAAATTAAGTATGTTCATATCGAAAACTAAATACATCTTTTAAAACAATTGGTATTCATCATCGTGTGATTTGCCCGCACACTCATGAAAAAAATGGCATGGTTGAACCCTGTCATAGACATATTGTAGAAACTGGACTCACTCTCCTTGGGCAGTGTCATTTTCCCCTTAAATATTGGAGTTATGCTTTTGAAAGTTCTGTTTATTTGATTAATCGCATGCCCACTCCAGTTCTGTTTCCTCTCGACAATTTTAAGTTCATTTTTTTTTATAAAGGAAAATAAACTATACAAAGTATGAAGGCCATACTTTTTTAATCTACCATAGTAGTCAACTTCTAACTCATTACTAGTCAATCCCTTAACACAAACACCGCTGTTGTATGTCTTTTTTCCATGCCCGTATTCTTCAGTATGAAAAACATATTCATTGACAAAATACTCGTTGTAGCACTTAACTTTTCTTTCAGGGCCCAGACTTAGTGAAGACAATAACTTAGCAACACTCCTTCCTATTTTATAAACCTTGTATGTAATGTACATCAATGAACAATAAATGAACGAGAATCTCATAATGACATGCATACAGTAATTTTGCGAGTTAGAATGAGTTTGTGATAATGCTTACATGCCACGTGGCAAATTGTTAAGCTTGTAATTGAAAGATCTGGGATTTGGTCAGCTGTGAGTTATTGGAGAGCAAATATTTTCGATGTTGTCTACAAGTGATAATGAGTGTAGGATATTACAATATATAATTAACAATATATTATTGACAGAGTTTAATTAGTATTACATATATATAAACTTACTGAATAAAAGGTCTCAGCTCATCACAGTTAAATAGAATATAGTTGTGTACTTTTTTTAACTTTATTTTCGACATATATCTTTCTCTTACGACTTTTTTAGGTGTGGATCATCTAGGATTGGAGAATATTGACAAGTTCCCACTAGAAGGCACTTCACCTCTATCATTATGTCGTGTAACGCGATTGATTCTCGTTCTTAGATGAGGTTTGAAATAGTACGAGATAAATGTTGAGATCTCCTCAACAATATAGGCCTCACATATCGAAGCCTCAACATGCACCTTATTCTTAACCTTTTTCTTGAGATTGAACAAGTACTTGCATTGAATTAATCAAATATTTTCAATTAAGAAAAACTTAGAAAATACTTTTATATATGAATTACATTTCAACTGTAATATCTAACCGTTCGAATGAGCACATCCATCTATATTGGACCGGTCCTCTAACTTTTGCCTCGAACAATAGATGTATGAGGAGATGCTCCATTGAGTCAAAAAAAGATGGAGGGAATATCATCTCAAGTTTGTAATGTGCTTAACATTCAACTTGCTGGAGCATTTATCTCTATAGAAATAACTGATCTCCGTGAGTGCATCCCATATCCCCTTTGGCAATAAATCATGAAAAGCTAATGGGATGAGTGTTTGCATAAACACGTGGCAATCATGACTCTTCATTTCATATTAACCAGCCTTGATATGTTCGAGGTATCTCCATGCAGAAAACACAGACTTTTAAGCCATTTGTAGACTAATAGTTATGCGTTTTTCTCTAACGCGAAGCTTGCTCTTGGTTTTGCGACCCGTGACTTATCATAAACCAACTCCATATTTTTATGGTTACAAAACAAAGCTATATCCAATCTAGCCTTGATGTTTTCCTTTGTCTTCCCCTTCACATCCACGACGGTGTTGAAAATGTTCTTAAATACGTTCTTTTCAATGTGCATGACGTCAAGGTTACGATAGAGTATATTGGTCTTCCAATAAGGAAGCTCCTAAAAGATACTTCGCTTTACCTAATTATGGGTCAAACCAAAACCAGGAAACTTTTGCTTACCTGATTGAAGACCAAACACAATGTCACCGTACTCTGATATAACATCATGCAATTCTTCACCAGAAAGATGCGGGGATGCAACATCCTTTTCAACTCTACCAATAGAGAAATCTTTTCTGTTCTTTCTATACCTGTGATTAAGTGGCAAGAAACGACGGTGATAGTAAAAAAAAGAAGCTTTACCTCCGTTTGTTAGCGTGAATACCTTGTTGTTTTCCATGCAGTATGGAGATGATAGTTTCCCATGCGTGCTCCAACCAGAAAGCATTCCATAAGCTGGAAAATCATTGATAGTCCACATCAAAGCCACCCTTATAGGGAAATTTTGTTTTCTCAATATATCATAAGTCAAAGCTCTGGAGGACCACAACTGCGCCAACTCATCAATCAATGGTCGAAGACAAACATCTATATTCCGGCTCGGGCTACTTGGACCGGGTATGACAATAGATAAAAATATGAACTCCGACCTCATACATATTTTTGGTGGCAAGTTATAAACAATGAGTATGATCGGCCAATAAGAATAAGGAGCAGTAAATGACCCAAATGGGTTGAATCCGTCTGTACACAACCCAAGACGCACATTCCTTGATTCAGCTGAAAAGTGAGGATGCACATTGTTAAAGTGTTTCCACTCTTCGCCGTTAGAAGGATGCACCATCACTCCATCAATCGCATCATATGATTGGTGCTATGTCATGTGCTCAGCAGTCTTTGGTGACAAGAATAATCTTTGCAGTCTAGGTGTGATTGGGAAGTATTTAAGTTTTTTATATGCCACTAGAGTCTTTCCCTGCCCGTTCTGAGTTTGTAATAGAAATGCCTGCATGTCATGCACTCGGTCATCTCAACATTTTCAAGGTAGTATAACATGCAGAAGTTAGGATACATGTTAATTTTCTAGTATCCTAAACCGAGGGGTTTCATCATGGACTTCGCAACATAGAAGTTCTCTTTCAGCCTGTTCTCTTCAGGTAAAATGCTTCTCGCCCATTCAATAATTTTATCACACCTGGCCTCACTCAACCCGTGATTTGATTTGATGGTGAACACCTGTGCTACGGCCGATAATTTACTATGGTTTGTGCAGCCATCCCATAATGATTTGTCAGAATCTTTCAACAAATCAAAAAACCTAGTTGCATCTGTATTAGGTTCTTCTTCTATGATTGGACATTGACTGACATTACCTTGATTCATTCTCTTTACATCCATAACCATATTTCTATAAGGATTAGTGTTGTCATTTGTCGCTTCATGCATGTTGCTAGCACTAGAAGTTGACTCAACCACCCTTTCTCCCATTCTCTTCTTACTAACAAATACTTCTCCATGTGCATACTAACACTGGTAATTCTCTATAAACCCTTTGTGTAGAAGATGCATCATTACAATATCTAGATGCAGATACGTTTTATTTTGACACTTCCTGCATGAACACCAAATACCGCCTCCAGTAAAATTTCTAGGAATAGATATTGCAAAATTAATAAAACCCTGAAACCTGTTACAATAAATCATCCTCCGCAATCCTTGGGGTGAATCTCGATACATCCATGAACTATCATCCATGACTTATATTGAACCTCTATAAAATTATGATAACAACATGTATTAATTAACAATGTTAGGTAAATAAACTTGCAAAATATTGGTTTACCTCGAGATTATCCAATAAACCAATTACAACTTCTTATAAATATTAAATATTCATTATCATTTATCAACGTCTATATAAATTAATACATATAAATTTACGGAAATTACAACTCTGCAATACCATTGATAAAACTTAAAACGGACCCATTAAACAAGCCATTAATTATTTCAAAACAACATATGTAGTTCGGTAATTCAATAAAGTTTTAACAATTTACAAACAAATACAATCTTATAAATTCTAAAACAAACCATAACAAGTATAAAATTATACATTCATATACTACAAGTTTGTTTGAGAAATAACAATATAACATGTACATCTACTACCAAAATACATATACTAAAAAAACAATATAATTGACATTTAAATGTTAAAATTTTAAAAGATAGAATTACTTACAAAAATTGATAAAATCCATCGATAAATCAAAACACGGATGCTGTGACCATAAAACTTTAAGAAATATAACTTGTTGTTCTGAAAAGAGGGAGATTTTTTTTGGGGGGGAGGGGCTGGTTGTTTGCAGATGGGGAGAGTTGGGACAAGAAAGAAGGAGAAATAGGGGAGGAGAGGGTTGGTAGAGTGGGCATATACTAACTTTTTCCGACAGTTTCACCGACAGACGTATTCTGTCGGTGAGTCCGTCAGCTATTCTAACAGCAAAAGTGACACGTCACCATATGGATATAATGTTTTGAATCCCTCGGTAATTCTATCGGCAATTTAAATGATGAACCAGTCACATCACCGTTCAGAACTGCCATTTTGAATCCCTTAGAAAAAATGACCAGTAAAAACCGCCACATCAGCTAACCACCTTTTTTTATTCATAACATTCTGTCCGTAATTCAGTCGGTAACTACTGATTAAATGTTGCCGTCGGTATATACCGATGGAATGACGGATGGAAAAAATTCCTTCGGTAATTTCAACCTTAAATTACTGACAGAACTATTCCGTTGATAAATCCATTAGTATTAAGCGAATTTTTGGTAGTGGACTAAGAGGACTAATAGAGCAAGTAGATGCATAAATTTCTTTTTTCTTTTTCTTTCTCAAGTGCATATATGCCCACTAAAATAACTGATTCCATGTGTTGTTACTCATTGTTTTGAGCCATACGGGCTAATGGAGGTTGTGTATATCCCCTTTAATTGAAGGCAAGAGTTTTAGTTCAAGGTTGTTAGGAGATTGACAAAAACAAAGTAGAAGGAAATGCTTTTCGGACTATGTTTTAGCTGCATCTGCTCTCCTTATCTTTCTTCTTTGTCGCCAAAAAATTCTGCCGTAAAATTCTGCCGCAAACACAATTTTTCTGTCAAAGGAAAGATTTTTACCCCCTCCAAGGTCGCAGGACTGAATTAAGGGAGTTAGTTGCCGAAATAAATTGGAAGATACTTGGCTGGGTTTTGAAGAAAATTCAAAAAACAGGGATGGGACCAATAAATGACAGGTCACGATTATGCCCATTTGCTAACAACAAACGACCCCGTTTTTCTTTACTGCATTAATCCTCTTCTTTAGCTATACGATGCCGTATGAGAACATGCAGCCCCATTTTGAATTAATAAGCATGGTACTGTACCCACGCTTGCAACCTTTCCCTTCTCTGCAACCTGCTGCTGCTGTTTTTGTGAAATCTTTCGTCCTTGTATCCTGCAACCTGGTGCACTGGACAGCCCCTTTGCACGCCAAATGTGCAGCTACAATGCAGGAGCTCCAGTCCAAGGGAAATGTGTTTGCGCCTCCTCCGTGCCAGCTGCGAATGAGGACATAGAGAGGAGCCTCACGCCATCTAAGGGCTGAAAGTTTACCCTAGGATGAGAGAGGGTGGGGGCTGGTCTTTTCTTGACTATATAAGCAAGCTGAAAAAAACAAAGGAAAAAAGAAGAAGAAAAAAACAGAGGGGAGAGGAGGAAAAAAAGAGAAGGAAAAAGAGAAAAAAAGACAAAAGAGAGAGTTAGCATAAGGCTGAGGTTAGAGAAGCTGAAAATCATTGAGAACGGGAGGAGACTACTTTGAGTCTATCCTACTTTGTCGAATCGGGGTTTGCAAAGACTCTTAAGAGGTTTTTGAAAAGCTCCCAACGGCAGAAAGAGAGGAAGGCTTGCTTCGGGTCTTTGTCGGTAAAAAGGCAGAAGCTTTTCCACCAGTTGCATCTCGTTTCTCTACATTCAAACGTGCAGGATCAGTAGGTATGAGTTTTGATTTTCTTTTTTCTTTAACATCTGTAAAGCTGTTTGTTTGGTTCTCTTTTCTTTCGAAAATCTGTTTTCTGTTCTGTTTTGGGACGTTCGTTTTCCATCTTAGCAACAAAGTTGTATGCTTGCCATCCTCCCATGCCTTTTAGATTATTATTCATGTTAGAGCTGCGTTTGTTTTTTTCCCTTCTGCTGGTTACTCATACGGCGACTCATTTAGAAAGAAAAATGAGAGAAAGTCCTCTTCAGGAGGTGATGTTTCGGTTGGCTTTGGAGTGTGTTTTCCTTCCTTCTTTGAAAGAGAGATAGCTGGCCATTTGATTTGTTGTTTCTGCTTTGGTGTCTTCGATATACATGATACAAAGGCATGCTCTTTCGGCTTTCATTTTTTGCATAAAACCAACCCTGGCAGCGTCCTAAAATCAGAAAAAAGGGAGGCGAGCAACGCGGTCTGTCTTAGGTTCGGTTTCAAATGTAGCTTCCATGCGTAGATGACTTAATCCCTCCTATTAAAGATGATGGGTCATACTGTATTCAGGCTTTGAGTTGATAAGCTATGTCTAGTTTTCTTGTTCTACTGCTGTGAGAAACTGTGGGTAGTAAAGATTTTCATCACCCCTACCTTTCGTTGCTTTGATCGCCTCTTTGCAAATGGAACATTGCATAGGAATAGGTGGCTTCTACGTGCAGAAGAAAGAATGGAAAACGTGAGGAAGGGGCTGTTTAATCAAGTACCTGGTTGTTTTTTTTCTTTTTTCGGCAGGTTCTGGTTTCATGCTTTTGGTCTCTGTTTTTGTGAAAATAAGACAGCATACATGTTGTTTTTGGTCTCAGCATTTAATATGTGTTCTTTCCCGCCGTGTGAAACCAGCGTGGCATTTGTTTCAAGATAAAAAGGATGGTGGTGGGTCACTGTTTTTGTTATAAATGTTAGTTTCAGAACTTTGTATTTTTTCGGTGCGTGTGGACTTATGTTTTCCTTTTTGAGAGTAATGGGCAGACTTGTGTTCAGAATTTAAATTTAAGTGGGTATGCTGGGGCTCGGTGGTTTGAGTGGAACCGTTGTAAGCTTCCTGTGAATGCTGGGGTACATACATATACAATTTTTTTTTTACTGTAATATTTGGTTTAATGGCGTAGTTGTGTTTTTTTTTTTATATAAAAATATAAAATTCTTTTTGTATGTTGCATACGGCCAATATCCTAACATATTTTAAATTTTCATTTCAAAAGAAAAAAAAAATTCAAGATTTCAAAAACAATGTGTTACAACATGGATTCCTTATTAAACACAAAAAATATTATGTTCTTGCATTTTGGATTTTACAACGTGTTTGTAAATTTCAAAAAGAAATCTTATTTTTGAAAATTTGTCTTTATTCATTATTAATGTTCGGATAAAGAAATCCAAAAGGGATAAATATCCAAAATATTATTAGGAATAATTAATTTGTTATTATTCATTATTAATGTTGGGATAAAAAAACCTCAAAAGGGGTTAACATTCAAAATATCATTGTTCACTGTTAATATTCAGATAAAGAAAACCCCAAGTGGTAAATATCAAAATATTCTTTAGGAACAACAAAGCCATTATCCCTTAATAATACAAGGGCAAATACACTATGAAAGGTAAATGTCTAAAATATTGTTAATAGGAATACAACTTGTTTATTTTTAATGGAAGGGTCGATTTATGTCTAAATTTTATTTAGAACAATTTAATTGCGTACCCTTGCAAGAAGCCTCAATTATAATTGGGGACATTTCAAATTTTGATTCCACAATTTAAGAGTCATGAAAATTTGAAATACTAAGGCAAACCGATTAGGTGCACAATATCATTCCAAACTCCTTCAAGCTTTTTTTTTTTTTTGTACTAAGCTTCTGGGTGTGACCTTTCTTCATTTTCCATCCCTTTTCCTTAGTCAAGTTGATTAGTACTTAAAAGTGCATATTTATCAAGGTTTTATATCATCATTTTGCACTTAAAGTATCAATAACTCCTTAACTAAAGCATGTTTTATAATAACAAGTCTAATACTATAAAATACCCTAATATATGGTAAATGTTCATCTTAAATGCAGGCATATCACATAAATCAAAGGATTGATTGATGAATTCAACTACTGAAATTTTGAAGATAAAGAAGGGTGAAGCTTAGAAAGGAGACGTTGGTGTAGTCCAAACTGGAACATTGTTAGGTAATTGGGTCATATCTCGAGTTCTAGATGTCTAAATGATCACAAAGTTTTACAAAAATTTGGTAAGACATAGGCCTACAACTTTCATTTAGACATCAAGATCTAAGAAGACCATTTTCAAGTCCAAATTATAGCAATAATGGAGAAGTTCGAATCTGTCCTGCAGCCCGAACACTATTCAGTGTTTGGCCCATATCTGGAGTTCTAGAAGTCCAAATGACCTTCATTTTTTTTTTCTGGAAAGCTAAGACAATTTCCTACAACGTTCATGTTTCAAGTGGACCCAGTTCGGATGGTAGCATTTTGTTTTTATTCAGACAAGAAGATAAGGATTTTCACCAAGTCAAAAGTTGGCCACCCACTCAACAATTAGTCATCATATCAATAATTCCGAATTTTGACCTATAAAAGGAGGCATTTGCCATGTATTTAGGGGCTTGGTTGTTCAGATCAAGTTCATGCTCTTTATTTCTCTCTTTATATTTTTTTTGTAATTCTTAAGTTTTGCTTTCATTAATATCTTGTTTATGCTTTTCATTTTCTTTCTTAATTTTCCTTAGTTAACTTGTATCTTATTTATGTTCTTGTTTTGTTTATTTATGTTTCTCTTCTTTATTATGTTTAGCTAAGTTTATATATTATGTCAAGGTGAAAAGGTTACACTAATAGTGTAAGAACAAGTGTGGTATAAACTCAACATGGACTTTAATGTTTAATATTAACATGTCTTATCTTTTTATCTTACTAATTCTTAATACCTTGCTTGTTAAATGGTTAATCTAGATTTCTATTGTATAATACTTGGTATAACAAATGCTTGGCACTCTCATAGCCCAACCGTATGGTATTACCTACACCTGGGCTATGAAAGGAATTTGATTTGTTGTTAACATCAATTAACATCATGAATTCCTGATAATATTTAAAAGTTTGGTGTTATGTAAATGAGATAATTAATATGATCATGTTAATAATTTACAATGAGCTATTAATGACAAATCAGCCGATTGGAACCTCCTTTGTGTGTGGTTTCCAAATTGAGTAATAGGAGTTTATACTATACTTGTTTGAAATACCATTAGTGGATCCTCTAACCTTGACATTTGTTTTTATCATTGTTTAATTCTTACATTAATCTTTCATCTCAAAGTTCTCATTGATTTCTTCATCTTTATTATTATTATTACTATTACTATTATTATTATTACTATTATTAGTATTTACATTCTGTTTATATTATATAATATATCTCTTTGATATTTTCATAAACTCAGTATATAGGCTGGAAACCTGTAACCCGATCTTTTAGATCATTCTGAGGTATAACAACGCCACGTACTGAGTATTATTATTATTATTACTATTATAATTATTGTTATTATTGTTGTTATTATTGTTACTATTGTTGTTGTATTATTATTATTTATAATTTGTACAATTAACCTCTCTGTGGTTCGATCCCGGTCTTGCCGGGTTATTTATTACTTCGACACTCCTATACTTGGGAGAAGACATCAATCTTTTAGTCGTGTCACATGCATTTCACATAATTGACAAACAAATTTTCAACAACAGTATTGTAAATTATCAACAAAATATGTGGTCGATATTTTGCAATTCAAAATGTTTTCCATACAACAACATCAGCAGCCATGTTTAACACAAGGTTTTCGTTTATCAAATTAAAAGTAATTAAAACAGAAGGTGTTGAAAATTGAGGTAAATTATTATATATATTCTCACGTGATTAATAATTAAACACTAAAAGTACCCATGATTTGTTTTTATTGATTTCATTCAATGTTTGATTTGTTAGAGATTCTGCTTCATATAATCTTATCGTTCTGTATTTTTTTAATATTGTTTTTTCTAGATGTGTTTTTTTTCAAGGTGTTATACTAATTCATTTATAATCTCTTTTTTTTTTGTGTTTTATACAAATGCGGTTTATTTTTAAAAATAAAAAATATTTATTTTTAAATAACATTGCTGATGTGTTTGGCCTTGCATAATATTTTTTTTAGGCATGAGTTTATTTGTCAATTTCATTTGTGTTTATCTTTTAAGTCATGAGTTTTTTACGGTTTGATTTTATCTTTTTATTGATTTTAATAAAAAAGTTAAGTCAACACAATCGGATAAAAGTTTTATTTTGTATGATTGAATATCTTAATTTATATTTTTTAATTTTATCAATATCTATTTTGATTATTGTTAAAAAATAACTTATGGTTTGTCTACGTTGCTAATGAAATATTCTTTTCATTGCCCAAATAATTGAAAACCATGATTAGATACGTGGCATTGGAAAATATCACAGCATGCATTTCACATAATTGACAAACAAATTTTCAACAATAGTATTGTAAAATATCAACAAAATATGTGGTCGATATTTTGCAATTCAAAATGTTTTCCATACAACAACATCAGCAGCCATGTTTAACACAAGGTTTTCGTTTATCGAATTAAAAGTAATTAAAACAGAAGGTGTTGAAAATTGAGGTAAATTATTATATATATTCTCACGTGATTAATAATTAAACACTAAAAGTACCCATGATTTGTTTTTATTGATTTCATTCAATGTTTGATTTGTTAGAGATTCTGCTTCATATAATCTTATCGTTCTGTATTTTTTTAATATTGTTTTTTCTAGATGTGTTTTTTTTCAAGGTGTTATACTAATTCATTTATAATCTCTTTTTTTTTGTGTTTTATATAAATGCGGTTTATTTTTAAAAATAAAAAATATTTATTTTTAAATAACATTGCTGATGTGTTTGGCCTTGCATAATATTTTTTTTAGGCATGAGTTTATTTGTCAATTTCATTTGTGTTTATCTTTTAAGTCATGAGTTTTTTATGGTTTGATTTTATCTTTTTATTGATTTTAATAAACAAGTTAAGTCAACACAATCGGATAAAAGTTTTATTTTGTATGATTGAATATCTTAATTTATATTTTTTAATTTTATCAATATCTATTTTGATTATTGTTAAAAAATAACTTATGGTTTGTCTACGTTGCTAATGAAATATTCTTTTCATTGCCCAAATAATTGAAAACCATGATTAGATACGTGGCATTGGAAAATATCACAGCATGCATTTCACATAATTGACAAACAAATTTTCAACAATAGTATTGTAAAATATCAACAAAATATGTGGTCGATATTTTGCAATTCAAAATGTTTTCCATACAACAACATCAGCAGCCATGTTTAACACAAGGTTTTCGTTTATCAAATTAAAAGTAATTAAAACAGAAGGTGTTGAAAATTGAGGTAAATTATTATATATATTCTCACGTGATTAATAATTAAACACCGAAAGTACCCCCCTCAGCTGCCTATAAATACACCTGATCTCTGCAGATGTTGTTCACTGCTCTATTTACGTAACCGATAAAGAATTTGCCATCTAGCGAACATCCTTGCCGATGCAACATGTCTACCCAAGTCTCCCAAGAAGTTGTACCCAAGACTCTTCAAGCTCGTGATAATGAGATTATTCGCCGGACAGCCAATTATCATCCAAGCATTTGGGGTGATCAATTCATTTCCCATCTCCCCAAAGACAAGGTCATTGCATGCAAAAAGGACAATACTCTGTGTGCGTGCGTGTGTGTTTGTGTGTGTGTGATTCTTTGTTATTTTCTTCTCCCTTTGAGAAATCTAATGATGCGTTTAATATGGTAACCAAAGCAGGTGCAAGAAGCCATTCAATTGCAAGAAATTGAAAAGCTGAGGGAACAATTTAAGAGGGAACTCTTGGCTAGTAATTCATCACAAAAGCTGGATCTTATAGATGCAATCCAGCGCCTAGGTGTGGCTTACCACTTTGAAACAGAGATAGAAGAAGCACTACAGCATATCTACAATAACCGTATTGATATGGAAGATGATGACCTTTACAACACTGCTCTTGGTTTTCGACTACTAAGACAACATGGCTACAACGTTTCATGTGGTAATTAGTATATTTATGGCCATTTGTTATAAGAAATGTGCATGACATAAGCTTCACACAAATTTTCAAGTCCATTTCTTTGGTGATTTAATTCAGATATATTCAACAAGTTCAAAGATGACAAAGGTCATTTCAAGCAATCCAATGATGTTCGAGGCATCCTAGGTCTCTATGAAGCAGCACATCTAGCGGTGCATGGAGAAGATATTCTTGATGAGGCGCTAGCTTTCACAACCATCCACCTCAAGTCCATGGCAACTAGTCCAAACTGTCCACTAACAGCAAAAGTTTCTCATGCCCTAAAGCAGCCCATCAGAAGGGGCGTTCCAAGACTGGAGAGCAGGCGCTACATTTCTATCTATCAGGACGAGCCGTCATGTAACAAAACTTTACTAAGGCTTGCAAAGTTGAATTTCAATCTCGTGCAAGAATTACATAAAGAAGAGCTTTCAGAAATTACAAGGTGATACTTGTATCCAGATTTAGAATGAAAGCACGTTGACATGTTAAAATGAATATCGACGCAGAGAGCGAGTTATAATGCGTGCATCAGCGCCTTTTTCTTCTTTTTCTTTTTTTGAGGATTACTTGTGAAGCTATTACTTCTTCAGATAGTGCTCAATATTTCATTTGTTTCAGGTGGTGGAAGGGTTTGGACTTTGCTAGAAGGCTTCCTTTTGCAAGGGACAGGGTGGTCGAGTGCTTCTTTTGGATAGTAGGTGTATATTTTGAGCCTCAGTACTCCCTCGCGAGGAAAATACTTACCAAAGTAATAGCCATGACATCGATTATTGATGACATCTATGATGTTTATGGCACCCTTGAAGAGCTGGAACTTTTCACAGAAGCAATTGACAGGTTTGTTGCATGGAAACGGCTCCTTTATTTATTTATTTTTTTTAAAAGTAGAGCTTAATTAAGAGACAAATAACGGTTACAGTGCGATTACAAAAACCTGGACACTTAATTTTCAGGTGGGACACTAAAAGCATGCACCAGCTTCCAGATTACATGAAAATATGTTATGAGGCACTATTGAATGTTTATAGTGAAATTGAGGAAAAAGTGGCGAAGGAGGGATGGTCCTACAGAGTCCACTTTGGAAAAGAAGCAGTACTCTTGACTCTCTCCTTAAATCAAATACTAATATACTATGTTGTAGAAATTACTCTATTATATATGTTTAACTTAGTAATGATTTTAATATGTACGATGTATAACAGATGAAAGTTCAAGTCCGTGCCTACTTTAACGAAGCCAAATGGTTCCATGAAAATCATATCCCGACGATGGAAGAATATATGCAGGTGGCTCTAGAAACGACCGGTTATTCCATGCTCGCAACCGTGTCTTTCATTGGCATGGCCGGCGACATGGTGACCGAGCAAGCATTTGACTGGGTGTTCAATCGCCCAAAAATTGTTAGAGCCTCAGAAACAATTTGCAGACTCGTAGATGATGTAAGATCACATAAGGTATGAGCTTATTTTAATTTGTTAAAAAACATTTAAGTAAAGATTGTTTGAAATTCATTGAATGTAATGGCTGTTGGAGTTAGGATAACTTGATAGTTTGGAAATGGATGAACTGCTTGGAATATTGTTGAGGAGGAAATAAACAACTAAAGGTCTGAGCTTCTTTTAATCTTATTATGTATACTTTTCAGTTTGAACAAGAGAGAGGACATGCTGCCTCTGGAGTTGAATGTTACATAAGGCAATATGGTCTCTCGGAACAAGAAGTGTATAAAGAGTTTCACATGCAAGTCGTCAATGCTTGGAAGGATATAAATGAAGAGTGTCTCAAACCTACCGCTGTGCCAATGCCTCTGCTTGAACGCATTCTCAATCTTTCGAGAGTCATCGATGTCATTTACAAGGAGGAAGATGAGTATACCCATGTTGGAGAAGTAATGAAAAACAATATTGCGTCATTGCTTATAGATTCAGTGCCTATATAGCTGCTAGGTTGCCGATTTCCGCTTGCGATTACAATGAAAGCAAATGCCCCATGCTAATGAGGAGCAAAGGAGACTTTCTAATAGAATAAGGAGACTTATTTTTCTTATTTTGTATTTTTTTCTATTTTAGTTTGATATATAGCTGGTGTGTTGTTGCAGGCAACCAAAAATAAAACCTAGACTGTTTAATAAAAAAATATAGTAATGCGAGTATTTATAGTTTCCACAAAGAGTACAATCTAGCCTAATATTGTGCTATGCAAACAAAGGTGGGGTTTTGAGTATATATATAAAAAACAGTTTAAAAAAGAATAACTAAGAAAAAACTCAAATTAAAATATCAAAATTATTCAAAAGAATAAATCTTAGTCTAAGTCAACATCCATCATTTGATCTTTTATGACCTTTGGTTATTTATCATTATAACTATTTTCCTATCTCTTCTCGGTTGTAGTCAATTAGAAAACAAGAAATCTAATTAATCATAGTAAAGAGCCTTAAAAAATAAAGAGATTGATGAAGCTAAAAAACACAAGCACAAGTAATTGCATTTAATTTAGTTGAAAGTTCTTTCTAAGATCTACTAATTTCTAACATAGCAAATCATTAAATCTTAGTTTCTATGCAGAATAGAGAGATCAAACAATTACGAATTTGATATCTAACCTAGCAGTAGATTGCAACAAATAATAAACTAAAGGCTTCCTAGTAATTAAACGAGACAATCAAGAAAAAAGGATAGCTTGATAGTTTGGAAGTGGATGAACTACTTGGATTGTTGAGGAGTGTTAGAGAATAATATAAATTATATCTTAAGACCCCACCTAACAACTTAAGCTATTAGGTTGAATTGGTTCTTTGACATGGTATCAAAGCCTTGATGACCAAACGGTCACGAATTCAAATCTCACCATCCTCATTTATTTGATAAAAATTAAGCACAAGATAGTGTGGGCATGTACAAGTTTCAAGCCCAAAAGGCTTT
Source organism: Populus davidiana (assembly GCA_030145905.1). Taxonomy (NCBI): domain Eukaryota; kingdom Viridiplantae; phylum Streptophyta; class Magnoliopsida; order Malpighiales; family Salicaceae; genus Populus; species Populus davidiana. The sequence goes on from CM057803.1 coordinate 7,981,808, forward strand.
CACTTGAGGGGTGTGTTAGAGAATAATATAAATCATATGTTGGGATCTCACCTAACAGTTTAAGCTATTGAATTGAATTGGTTCTTTGACAGGGAGGAAATAAACAACTAATTACATTGATGCCATAAATATGGTAGAAGTTTGATACATTTATTTTTATCTCAATTTATTATAAACCAAATATAATTGTGCTTAATGATTGTTTTACTAATTATAACTTCTAGATTTTTTTACTGAAAGTATGGATTAATTCTCAACCCTTTACCCTTTATTTCCAACCAATACAAAAAATCCACCTTACATCTCATAAAGGTCCGAGCTTCTTTTAATCTTATTGTGTATACTTTTCAGTTTTAACAAAAAATTATAGTAGTGTGAGTATATATCATTTCCACAAAGAGTATCTAGCCTAATATTGTGCTACACAAACAAAGATGAGGTGTTTGAGTATAAAAAGACAAATTAAAGAAAAATAATGTCGCACGTGTGCGATGTCACGACGATCACCCACCACCCTCATCAGGTGTGGTATGTCTATCTTGGCAAATATGGGAAGACAAGGAATTCTTGTCTTTTATTAGTGGATAAAATAAAATGGGAGTCGCCACCTAGTATTCTGGTCACTAGAAACCCTAACTGGTCTCAAAAATCGGGTACGGAGATTGGTTGCGTAAAGGGAAGGTATTAGCACCCGAAATACGCCTTACCTAAGATAAGCTACATTATTTTATTGTCTGATGAAAATCTAAGGTCTTGTCATGTTTTTTAATTGTTAGTCTGTTTATGGTTCAAGAAAAGCCCTCCTTAGTAAGGAGGTTCTTATCTTCTGGGCAAAGCATAATCGTTCTAATGTCTATAAAAGAAAACTATATTTTTAATATTGGGAGTACGTTTTATGTATAAATTCATAATCCCTGATATTAAAAAAACAAAATATTTTTTTTGGAATTTTTTAAATATTGGTCAAGTTCTTGTGACTATAATAAACTGATTATTGAAGTCAAAATACATGCTAATTTTTTTTTTTGAAGTTTTCTTTGTTGTTGCGTGAAAATACATAATATGATTTTTTTATAGCTTTGAGATACCTGGCTGTACACATAAAAAAAACATTTTTTTAATCTCAACATTTTCATGAAAACTAGGTATTTTAATACCGGATTTATATCTTTAAAGTATAAAAATATAATCTAGTATATTAATCAAAATGGCGTAAAAAAATACAAGGGGAAATCTTAATTTCTTTAAAAATATATCATTATTTTTATTTTTATTTTTTTTAAAAAAATAAAACTGGGTCGGACTCGGCCCAATTATGTGATTTGGGCTTGTATTGGCCTAGCTACGTACAATGCTGGACTCAGCCTTGACGCGTGGGCTGGGCTGATGTTCTAGCCCAAAATGAACAAAAGGGCTAGTTACTATGCACAACACAGTAACCAGCCAAATATAATTAGCTAGTTACTGTGCACAACACAATAACCAGCCCAGAATGTGAATTGCTAACATTCTGCATGCAAATGAAGATGAACAAATAAAAAACGACAAGGATGGGAGAAAGTTACCTGGAGAGGGAAAACACGGTCGCTGTTGTTGGTGGTGGTTTGAAGCGAAAAAAAAAACAATGGTGTCGGCGGCTGAAAGCCCGGTGGCAGTCGTTGTACTGCTCCTCCTTCTCTGTAAAGATATCAGTTGGAAGCCCGGTGGCAGTTGTTGTGCTGCTCCTCCTTCTTCTCTTCAAAGATATTAGCCCCTATGTTTTCTTTTTTGTTGTTTTTTTTTGTTTTCCTTCTCTATTCGGTTTTGTTTCTTCCCTCTATGTCACTTCTCTTCTCCTCTCTTCTTCCCCCCTTCTCTTCCTTTTTTTCTTCTGTTTTGACCGAGCTTCTCTAATCTCAAACACAAACTCCCCCTCTCTGTTTTATGTTCTTTTTTTTCCTCATCTTTAGTCTCTTCTCTCTTCTAACAAAAAATCCCCTCTATTTTTTCACCCACTCTATGTTTTCGCTCCTTCTTCTTCACCCGTTTCTCTCCAAACAATCCTCTGTCTCTCTCTTTCTGTTCTTCCCTTCTTCTTTTTTCGCTCCCTTCCCCCCCCTGCACACTCTTCCCTCTGTTGGGGTAGTATTTATAGGGGCAGGGAGAACGTGATTGACCCTGCCCAGTCCCATCATTTGCATGGGATGTGAGGCCACCGCTCCACCTTGTCACGGCACCGGCTGAGACGTCCATCGAGGGCGTCGCTCGCAGGACACGACCTTTCTGTTTTCTCATTATGAGGAGGTGCGGGTGGCGTCCAGTTTTGGCTTTAACAGAGCACGTGGAGAGGGAGAGAAAGGAAGAAACAAGGAAGAAAAACAAAAACTTATATTCCCCTGTTGCATGTCTAGGGGAAGAAGAAGGAGAAAAAGTGTCGCCTAAAAATGGCACTGTTTTATTTTCCTTTCTTCTTCTTTTTTGTGGAAAATGCATGAAATGACGTCATTTCATTTAAATGGAAATTTTTGCCAAAATGCGACAGATTTCAAGTCAGTCCTTCAATTTGCGCGCTTTTTAGTTTGGTCCTTGGTTTTGGATTTCTTCAATCAAGTCCCTAATTGACCATCAAACTTCTATATTTATGCAATTAAGCTTCTGATTTGACCAAATCAGCTCTCAAAAATTATAGATTGACCCAGCACTTTAATTTTTTCTAATTAAATCCCAAATTGACTTCATAATCAATTTTTCTTGAAATCAAACCCTCAATAAATTTAATTAAACCTTCAATAAATTCAATTGAGTCCATAAACATCTGATTTTAGACTTTTCCTCCTCAAATCAAATTTTCTTCATCAACAAGGCTCTCATCAATCAACGATATATTATCAAATTTCAATCTATGAATTTTTGAACAAACAGATATTGTTAATAATCTGGTGGCAGGAACCTCCCTATCATCAGTTGCTTCATCCTACGCCAAGTCCTTACAAGCGCCTTTCCTTGTCGCTGCCGATTCTTCTGTAATTGATCCCACCATACTACAGCCCCTCCCTTCAATCGGAAGGCTACAAACCTCACCATCTTTTCTTCTGGTATCTCCATCATCTTAAAGAATCGCTCCACTTTGGTAACCCAATCAAGAAAATCTTCAATTCGCAGATTCCCATTGAAACTAGGCAGATTTGCTTTCAGGCGATAGTCATCTTGCTCCCTCGAACGTCTCGCAGGTGGAGGTAAACCGTATCCCATGTCATCTTCTTCATCTGAATCATCCTCGCTGTCAGGTTGGATGCGAGGTGCTGGGTTGCGTCTTCTATCAACAGGTTGGCCTCTGGCAATTCCTTCGGCGCGAGCCCTGTTAACTGGTGGCCTGTTATTGGCGTTGAGGTTAACCCCGACAGCAAGCATCTCGCGAATCTGCGCTACTTGTTGCCGCGTCTCCTCCACTGCCGCCCACAAGGCCTCTACTCCATGGTCTCCGCTAATAGAGTTTTCATCTCCTGCTTCGTTATTCGCCATCGAGTTCGGCAAATCCGTGCTCTGATACCAATTGACGCAGCGGAAAACAATAAAAGAATACGACCAACGTCAATATTCTGTAAATGATCTACAACGAGAGAAACTCTCAGAAAACTCAAGGTTCTTTATTCAAAATCAATAGGTGAATTCCGGCTAGAGGCTTTACAATGGTATTTAAAGCAAAACCCTAACCTAAACTCATGACGGATAAGGAAACGACATAAACATTAAATTTACCATAAATGGCAAATTTGAGATAAATGCAGAATATGAAAGGCCTATAAATCCTGAGCAAGCAGGAATTGACGAAAGTCAATTCGGACTTGGAAATCAAAAGTTATGGCTAAAACAAAACTTTCCTAAAATGGCAAAATTGACAATTTCGGGGCCGAAACGATGGAATTTGGCCAAAAATGGGTGGACATCAGGGGCATAGCCGTTGACTTCTTCCACAAACGGCGAAACACATTGATCCGGTGAGTTTCACGGTATTCCGACTTTCGACGCCCCGGCTGCCGAAATTCAGTTGCCTTTGAATTTCGGGTGATCCCTCTTGAGCATGTATTCTTCCGCTACTTGTTCTACATCACTTAGGGTTCCATAGGGTTTTGGATCACCTCAAGCAAAGCTTGAGTAAGCGAGTTATATAAACCCTGGTTGAAAATTAGGCAGAAACGCAATCTAAATGCCTATAGAATAGATTTATTAGAAGTACCAAATAAGCATTAGAACAAACCAAGTACAAAAAAAAAAAAACTCTTCCGTGACCTCTTTCATTTTGCATTCTAGGTCGTCCCCTTTGACTCTTGACTGAGTCAACTTTCTTGATCTATTCCCGTGATGATTGCTGGTGATTCTAACTAGGCTAGCTACCTTTGATTATGAGGTTGTTCAGTATTTAATCAGGGGCATTGACCCTTCTCACCACAATGATGACATCCTCTTCTCAAGTATTGGCAGGCTCTCCACCTATGACCTTCTCCTCGGCATATATAGCATCGACCAGGAGAAACCAAGCAATTCTCAGGGTGTCTTTGTTCGCACTGTGCATAAAAAAGGTAGACAATGTCTTTCTGATAATTACCCCTATGAAGCAACAGTCCTATAGCGTATTTGACCACCTCCTGACTTCCCACTGATATTTTGTCAAGAACTAGCTGATGTCCTTGCTCTTTTCTTGAATTGAAAGAATTGTCCGCCTTTACCCTTCTATTGAAGTGGTGGCTTGCTTGAAAATTCCATATTCTTTCGTTTTCCTATACCCCCGTGACCCTATTGGCATTCTTCCATACAAACCTCCAAGGCTTATGTTGCTTTAATCAGTTCCCGTACTATCTTGGATTGTAAAGCAATCAAGCCTTGCTTTAATTCTTGTCTGAAGTCATCCCTTAACTTTTCTATCATGTCTTATTCTGAAGGGACATAATGTGGTGTGAATAGTGAGAGGTCATGAAATCACCATTCGTACTCGAGTACTGACATCCCCTCCTGTCTCAAGCCTAGGAATTCATGTTCCTTCATATTTCGATGATATTTGGAGTAATATTGATTCTTAAACTCCATCTTGAAATTATTCCAAGATAGGGTTTCTGTAGCCCTCCTCAACTAAATCATCTCCCACCAAGTCATAGCACCATCTGATAGTAATTGTGTAGCACAATCTACCCGCAGATCATTTGGTATCTTAATTTGAATCATCGTTTTCTCTACCTTTCTAATCCACTTTCCCACCACTTCAACATCCTGTTCACCTGAGTAGGGTTCACAACTCATATTTCTCATACTTTTCACCAATCGAACTAGATGTACAACATTATTAGTAGCTGAAGTTGATTCTGAAATAGTTGCTATGATGGGTGCAAGTGGGGGTGTTGGCATTGGAGTGGCAGCATTAGCCATAGCTTCCATTACTGCTTTGACTAGCTCAGCCAGGAGCATGGGATCAACATAAGAAACAGATGGCCCTACAAGTGTAGTTTGAGGGGGCTCCTTTGCTCGTTCTTGTGGGGTTGATACGGTTGGTCAGACATCCCTAGTTTGTCCTGGTGCCTGTCTGACTTGAGGCCCCGTCGATTCTTCATGCCTTGCTTGAGTCGATATTGTTGGTGCATGTGAAGTAGTATCTTCCAAAGGGCTCTTTTTTTGCCCTTTGTAAATGTCTATATCTCTGTTTCCCCTTCCTGTAGAGGATACATCTGTTCTAATCTCTTGTTGGGTACGTACCATTCTGCAATAAATTAATAAACATCAACAACCTCTTTTGAATTCTTTCCAGAATCCATACCAGGGCTGTGACATCAACTGTAATAGACCCCACTATATGATTTGATCAACGCTAAAATATCCCAACATATGCTCTTAAGTTGAGGGTAAATTTCTTTACTTTTCAGATTATTACTTTTGATAATTATGGGGTTTCTGGCCACTGTAATCATCGTGATGTTCATTATGGAGAACTGTAAGTTAATTATGCTTTGAGCTTTAGTAAACTGGATATGCATAAAGACTTCTCTTTTCCCAATTCTGGTCCTGATACGTCTGTCATTTTGTTTTAATGTGAACTCCTGCTATTAAAACAGTTTAACATTAATTACTTCAATTAATTACAAGAATTTGGAATGTACGTCCATCATTCAAGTCTCTTTTAAATCAGATACTTGCTTTGAATCTTATCTTTCCCTATTAAGAAAATGGGCAATTTCTGCACGACCATTCCTAGCTATTGTTATTTCTGATCAAATTGCTATTTCTTCTTGGAATTATTTATTTTAACTTTACCCTTTTTGATGCGTATGCAGCAAGCTCCTGTAAAATGTTTCACAAAGAAGTATTGAAGTCTGGGAAATTATAGGTACACATGTTCTTTTAATTACCCCAGTGTTTCATTTTATGCCATTTTTGTGATTCGACTATTTGTTTGACTGGACCCATCGACGATGTAAAAACATGCATGATCAGGACAGCCCAATGTTTTTATGTTATTTTTAGTTTATGATGAGCCTGATCTGCTACTGTTTACCAAAACATGCATGATCAGGACAGCCCAATGTTTTTATGGTGTTGAATGCTTTCATTTGCCGTCTAAAATGTGGGTCTCTGGAGAATATTAGTTGCAGACAAGTTCAATTAACTGTTTTTCCTTTCCCTCAAATTGATTGATCATATCATGTCATTTGTATTTTTCTCTTTCAAAGAGAATCATCATTGTCTTCTCAGGTCAGCACCAGTATTTTGCGGTGCACCTATTGATATTTGTTATTAACCATGAAATACACTGATGGGATGATGCATTGCCAGCTAAATGAGCACCCCCAGAAGAGCTTCCATGCGATGGCAGAACATTCAAGCCAGTGGGTTTGGTATGCGTGCTGTCACAAATTATTGAAATGGAATTGAGAGGATCGTGAACACACTTAGAAAGATCACGAACGAGGTAAAGCAGAGTTGAACGAATATGTTGAAAAAAATCTCACAGGTGAAAGTGATTCCTGACATGTTTTCATGTTGATCTTTTGTGTTCTTAGAATGATATATCATCCATTCAATTTCAGTACACTTTCTTTCGCCACCTTCTTTAATGTATATCAGGCTATCAGCTGAATTTTTGACATAGTTTGTACCCAAACCAATATGTACTTGAAATCACAAATGACTGATTAATCATTGGATCGCATGATCACTATTCTACCCGTCTGTGTCTGTTTATAGATTTGAATCCTTAACATGTCGTCCTTACGACAAAGGAGCCTTTGGAACAGAACTTGCTTGACTGGTGGAATAATTTGAAAATTAGTATCTGTTGAAAGAAAAAAGGAAAAGAATAAGAATGCCGATTCGTGGCTGAAATGTCTGTTTAATTTTTTAAAAAATTGAAGTTCGAAGGACAAAAAAAAATGATATCAAAAGAAATTGGGTGAGAATTGATCAAGTGTAAGACGATTAAAAACCCGATTGACCCATGTTTTGGTTAACTCGGGGAAAATCCATCCAAAACCCGGTGACAATTTTTTTTTCAAAATGATATTATTTTGACTTTCTTATAAAATAAAAAGATTTCGTTAACTTGGGTTAACTTGAATCAACTCACTTGACTCGGCCGTAACTTGATAATTGTCCTAAATTAACTCTTGGATAGGCCTAGAAAAAATGGGAAAAACCAAGAAGATCAAATCCGAAAAAATAAAATGTCAAATGATAAATAAAAATAATTAAGAGAATAAGGACCTCATTCAAAAATAAAATGAGAGGATAAACTGAAATTTTGAATTGTTAGAAAAAACTAGAAAAAAAATCAAATTAACAAATTAATCCAAAATAAAAAATAAAAATTAAAAGAATGAGGACTAATTTTTTTTTAAAAAATCAAGATTATAGATCTAAAGATGAAATCAAAAACAAATTAAAGTCTAATAAAAAAGCTAAGAATCAAAATCATAAATTAAAATATTGAGTGTCAAACCTTAAATATCATCAAATATTGAACTAAAAGGCAAAATTGAAAAGAAAAATCAAATTCATAGAAGAATCTAAAAAAAAAAAAAAAAAGAATACCAATTTGTAATGAACTCAATGATGATGGATAAAGTTCTTAAAAATAATCAAAAACGACTGGAGCCAACCAGTCCAACATTCAAAACCTGTGACACGGGTTATGAGACTGGACCACAGCTTAAAAGGCAAACCCAAAAAAATAATAATATAAAATTCCCAACCAACCAAAATAATTAGGGATAAACTTGAAAAAATAAATTTAAAAAACAAAAGTGATTTAAAAAATATAGATTTGAAAAGAAAGTACCAAAATTGACATAAAAAGAAAATAAAACTAAATCATAAGGGATGCAATTGAAAAATAATTTCATTTAAGAAAAGAATAAGAATAACTAAAAATAACAATTAAAAAAATGAGGAACATATTTGATATAAAAATAAAATCTTAAGGGATAAAATTCAAAGACATATTAATTCAATAAAGGATTCAAGACCAAATACATCACAATCAAAAGAATGATGATCAAATCCAATATAAAAATCAAGTGTAAAGGGATGAAATTGAAAAACAAATTAACCTAATAAATGATTCAAGACCAAACACATTGCAATTAAAAGAATGAGGACCATATCTGATATAAAAATCATGTGTCAAGGGACGAAATTGAAAAGCAAATCCACTCAATAAATGATTCAATACCAAATATATTACAATCAAAAGAATGAGGATCAAATTTAACTTAACAAACAAATAGCCATACTTTCTAGTATTTTTTCAATGGCCTACATGATTTCTTAGGAGGAGAGAGGAAAGAGGGGAGGGAAAAACCTGTTGTCGGAACTCCACCATGCCTATTAGCCATATACGCACCGAACCATCATGATGGGGATGGCGTGGCACATCTAACGCAGCCTCAAAAAGCGGTGTTAGGTGGTGTCGGGGTGTTGCATACGCCACTTGAAAGATGTGTGTGCCACTCCAAAGATGCGAGCAGTGCCTCCACGCGTCAACCACCTCCTGAATAAAATATTAATTTATATTTATAAAATTATCCAATCACCCCTGCTCCGCATAAGAATTTAAGAAAAAAACTATGAGGAAAAACCAAAAGTGCCCCTACCTCCATTGTTAATATAGATTATTTTTTAAAGGCATTCAAGTAATTGATCAATTCAAAATAATACATAAAACTCGAAAAGTCCCTAAACACAAGGGGATTTGTTTTCTTTCTTCAAGGGTCGTTTAGTAATTACACCGTAGCTAAAAAATGTGAAATTACCTACTAACCCCTAAGCTCATGCTTGCCTACCAAGAGTAAAATCAGCTTTTCATTACGGATATGTAGAATAAAAGGTTGATACTATTTAGTATGAGTGTAATTTTTCTTTAGCATATATTTATTCTTTATACATACCTAAAACAAAATCAGGCAGGCTCTGTTCAAATCAGTATTACACGGAAGGGACAACCTATTAAGAATTGGAATCCCATATGTAGTGGAACATTATCTTCGAGGGTGGTCCAAATCCAATTGTTAGAACATCTTCTGGGAATTTTACAAACTTTTTCCTAGAAAACACAAGAAATCTCTAGTGATACAATAAATGAATATCATGATTCAAATGATAGACAGATGGATAGAATATTGCGAATAAGAAAAAGAATCTGTTCATTTGAACTTTCTGCTTGTCTAGCTTAAGACAGCTCCTGACTTTGTGAGTAAAGTATGACCAAATGCCCGAATCGGTTTACAATTTCGTAGCCCTGCATATACACTCAACATATGTGCCGCATTTGGCTTTGAATTTTCTGTTTCTTTGTGGAAAAATTCAAAGATGATCTTAAAAGAAAAATGGTAGATTGAAAATTAAAATGTGTTGTATGATACAAGATAGAAGAAGTTTCCTTTTAATTCCACATATTACACCGGTGTTTTGAATTTCTGATTCAATGCCATGTTCAAGATTTTTTTTGATTTGGCTTCAGCCTAACTTACCAGATAATTCAAAGAACATAAGTACTACTCAAAACTTGATCTAGACTGATCAGTTATTTTAAGTTGAACCGAGAGTTATTTTAAGTTGAATTAAAAAATATATTGAAATAGCAAAACCTGATTAATCTTATCAAGTTTTTAGTAATTTGTTTGACCCGGCTAAGCTAATGCCAATAATTTTTTTTTTTTTAAATATAACAAAATAACATCATTGATTGATTGACTAGGCAAACCAGTAAGTATGTCTTTTCTTGTAGTGCACTAAACGCAAGCCATGCAAAAATTACCTGGATGAGAAAATACACCAAAGCTGTAGGATGAGACCTTTCGTAAACCAGTTTGAAATGTGCACTACCTAACCTTTTATACTCTACAATTCAACCAATCAATAATGTCCTTCATGATTTCATCCCGTTCTGGTTCAAATAGGAGATCATGCAAGAACCCTTCTAATAGTTTGATGGTTTTGTCTGTTTAGGATGCTTTTTCGTATAGTTTGCGAGAAGCATCCGGGTCGGTTACAGTGTCAGCAGCATCATGAAGAACGAGATGGAACTCTTGGTCTTTTCAGATTCTGCTGTAAATAGGCTGAGTTAAGATTAATTGAGAGATAGTTTGGTGTTTAATTGTGTTTAATTGTGTTGGTTGCATAAGGGTAGCAGCCATCCTTTGTATTTATATTTGTAGGGTTGTGTACAATATAATAGTGGGATGTATTACATACTATAACTATTACTATATAAGAGTGTTTACATTGTATAGGGTCTCTTTCCTTAATACACCCCATCAAGCTGAAGGTGGAGATTCCACCCGAAGCTTGGATCGAAAGTAAGCAAACGAGACTGGAGGAAGAGGCTTGGTAAGGACATCAGCTAGTTGATCTTTGGAAGATATAAACCGTACCTGAATTTTTTTCTTAGTAACACGAACACGAACAAAGTGATAATCAACTTCAACATGTTTAGTACGAGCATGAAATACTGGATTTGCAGATAAGAAGGTGACCCCTAAATTATCACACCATAACGTGGTCATAGTCGAAGAAGGGATCCGAAGTTCTGTCAATAATGAGCGAATCCACAAAATCTCAGCAATACCATCAGCTAAGGCTTTGTATTCCACTTCAGTAGAGGATCTCGCAACAGTGCGTTGTTTTCCAGATTTCCATAAGATAGGGGTAAAGCTAAGGTATATAAGATAACCACCTGTGGATTTTTTATCGTCAATACTACTAGCCCAATCAGCATCTGTGAAACCATGAAGAGACAAGGGAGAATCCCTAGTGATGTGCAGACCATAAGTTGTTGTATCTTGGAGGTAACGCAGGATGCGTTTAATAGCAGACCAATGATCCTCAGTGGGGGCATGCATAAATTGACAGACCTTGTTGACTGTATAGAAGATATCAGGTCTAGTGAAGGTAAGATATTGTAATGCCCCAACAATTTGTCGATATTGTGTGAGATCAGAGTAGAGAGTACCCGGTATGAGTCCTAATTTGGAGGAGGCAGATAGAGGACTGATTTGCACGAAGTCATACCTACTCGTTGGATGATATCGAGAGCATACTTATGTTGGCTTAATAAGATACCCATAGCAGTAGGTTTAACTTCAATGCCCAAGAAGAAATGAACAGAACCAAAATCCCGAAGCTTAAATTCTGATTACAGCAAAGTAATCAATCTATGAAGCATAGCTGAGTTACTCCCGATTAATAAAATATCATCAACATACACAAGCAGGTAAATCATGGCACCATCATGAGAGAGAATAAACAGAGAAGTATCACCCTTGGATGCCTGAAATCCAATGGAGAGTAAGAACTCACTCAACTAGTTGTACCAAGCACGAGGGGCCTGTTTCAAACCATACAGAGATTTATGGAGACGACACACATGAGACGGGAGTGCAGGATCAGCAAACCCAGGCGATTGCGCCATGTATACCTCTTCCTGAAGAATGGCATTTAGGAAAGCATTATGAACATCCAACTAGTGAATGGTCCAACCATATGAGACAACAATAGTGAGCACAAGGCGAACCATTGTAGGCTTGATCACTAGACTGAACATCTCCAAATAATCAATCCCTTCTTGCTGAGTGAAGCCGCGGGCAACTAATCGTGCTTTATATCGGGCGACCTGACCATCAACATGTCTTTTTATCTTGTAAACTCATCCACTGCCAATCACATTCATAGTTGGATGGGGAGGCACCAACGTCCAAGTCTGATTTGAGTGAAGTGCCCGAAGTTCCTCCTGCATGGCAGTGTCCCAAGTCACATACCTGTTTGCATCCTTAAATGACAATGGCTCCTGCTGAGGTAAGGTCGTGACTCATGAGACAGCCACAATGCTAAGATTTGCATTTTTTTCTGGCCGTGGCCGAAGCACCATAGGATGGGTGCGAGCCCGCTGAGATGGAGAGGAGACAGCAGCAGGGACGTGCTGAAGATTGAACTTAGATAGATCAACACATATGTTAATTCCAGGAGGGGAAAGAGAGGAAGAACCTGTGGGTGAAGAAATCAATATAAGCGCAGACCGTGATGGAGACCCAGCAGAAGAAGCACCCACAACAGGGGAGCGAACAGGGGAGAAACTAGGGGAGCTGGCAGCAACATCGGACAACGCCTGTGAGTGTGACGAATCTAAACCTACAATTGAAGAATGATCATAATAACATGCAGATAATGGTAAATGAGCCAAAGGAGGTGTAGGCAGTGTACGGGGCAGTGGTGAAGGGACTAAAGAGGGTTACATGAGAGGATGTAAAGTGACGGGTATAGAGGGAGCAGAGGGCTGGTTGGGTGTTGCTACAATATGTTTAGTTTTATCAAGAGGAAAAACAGTTTCATGAAACTCGACATAACGTGCAAGATAAATTCGTTTGGGTGACAAATCAAGACAATCGATAACCGACATGTGAGGTACTATATCCTAGAAAAACACAAGGAGTGAACCAAAAATCTAATTTGTGAGCATTGTATGAATGAAGAAAAGGAAAGCAGAGACACCCGAAAGTATGAAGACACACATAATCAGGAGTCGATTTTAGAAGACATTCAAACGGTGTCTTATTATTAAGAACTGGAGTGGGCATACGATTAACCAAATAAATAGAACTTTCAAAAGCATAATTCCAATATTTAAGGGGAGCATGACACTACCCAAGGAGAGTGAGTCTAGTTTCAACAATATGTCTATGACGGCATTCAACCATGCCATTTTGTTCATGAGTGTGCGGACAGATCACACGATGATGAATACCAATCATTTTAAAATATGTATTTAGTTTTTGATATTCACCACCCCAATCGGTTTGAACAGACTTAATTTTTAAGGAGAATTGGCGCTCCACAAGCGCCTGAAACTGATGAAAAATTGCAAAAACATCAGACTTAGCAACCAAGGGATAAAACCGTATAAACTTTGTATGAGCATCCATAAAAATAACAAAATAGCAAAAACCATTAGATGACAACATAGGGGATGGACCCCAAACATCATAAAAATCAAGTAAAGAGGAGCTTGAGTTTGATGACCCGTAGTTTTTAAAGTCAGATGCGATGACTTGCCTAGAGGGCACGTAGGACACTGAAAATTAAACTGAGTGGACGTACATGACACTTTTTTTTTTCACCAGCAGATATAGAATACGTGGACTAGGATGTCCAAGGCGATGATGCCAGACATCAGCTGAAGTAGATAGACAGGTAGAGGAAAAAGCTTGAGGCAACGACGTTGCGGACGGCACAGACAAAACATATAGACCATATTTACTCTGATCGGAAGGAAAAACTTCCTTTGTCATGAGATCCTTAACATAAAATAGAGAGGAATGAAATTCAAAAAACACGTTATTCTCAAGACAGAATTTTAGAACAGATAGTAGAGTTTTTTAATGGTAGGAACATGTAATATATTGGATAAAGTAAACATGTGGTTTGGTGAGTGAATTTTAGAGTGAGCAATATTTGAGATAACAAGGCCCTTACCATCACCAACATGCAGATGATCATTTCCAATATAAGGTTCTGAACTCGTCATACTTACAAGGTTCGGCGTGACATGATGATTTACACATGTATCAGGAAACCAAGTAACAAGAGTGGTGGAAGAGGCAGTATTAAATGCAAGATTATCATTAGCTTGCATATGATGAGTAGCCAACTGAGAACACTATTGAGCAGTATGCTCATATTCATAACATAGCTGACATTTTATATTGTGAGGATTGCCACCAAAGCGATTTCCTTGTTGCCTAAAACTACTTGTTGGCCGTGAAGAAGTGCCAGATGAGAACCGGTTTCCATGTGGGCTATATTGTTTCCCTGAAGCATAACTGTTAGCTGGTCCATTGCCACAATAAAAATTGTTGTGATTGTTAGGTCTCTAGCCCCCACGAAAATGACCCCGTCTGCTAGATTGATGTTGCACAAAGAATGCAACAGCCCGTCTGCCAGATTGATGTTGCACAAAGAACGCACCTGGCTGCTGCGTTGGAGTTGGTAACAGATGGGCTGTTACAGATGGTTGGAGAGAGGCTTTGTGAAGGAACTCCTATGTAAGAAGGATGTTATGGAGATTAGTATAGCTGATGGGAGCATCCTTAGTGGACAAGCTGGTGACAAGATCCTTAAACTCACTGCGCAATCCGGGAAAAACATACAAGTTAAATTCTGCCAGGGAGATTGGTCTGCCAGCGGCAGCTAGTTCATCAAACAAGGCCTTAGCCTTCTGCAAGTAAATGCTGGCAGAATCATTATTATGTCGTAAATCCTGGAATGAGTCATGGAGCTACATAATCCTGGAAATTGAGGGAGAGGCAAGAGTTGTTTCCGGCATTGTCTATATGGCATAGGAAGTGTTACAATCTACAACCAAGTGCAGAACTTCCACCGAGAGAGAAGATAGGAGGGCACTCATGATTAGGTGATCTTGTTGCTTCCATGACAAATATACAGGGTTGACAGAGAGTGTAGGTGTCTCAGCAGATGCCAAATGTGAAGGAGGACATGGTGATGTGCCATCAACAAATGAATAAACGCCTTAGCCCAAGAGAAAAGGTTTCATTTGCATCCTCCAATACAGGAAATTATGGTTGGAGAGTTTTAAAGAGACTACTTGGTGTGTGTTAGGAAGAGGAATAATAGAGGCAGTAGGCGATGCCCCATACATAACTGATTGCGCCACAGGGGAGAAAGAAGATTGAAGAGTTGATGCAGCACCAACAGACTGTTGAAGTTCTTGATTGTCCATGTTGCTAGGGAGGAGAAGTTACAGTTTTTATTTCATGAGAAGTGATATGGGAAGAAGATGAGTGATCTCTGCTAAGGAGAAACTGCTGCTTGTGAATCTAATAGAGGAAGAACGGCTGCTAAGAAGGAGGATGGCTGCTGGTTGAAACAGCTACGCAGGAGAGTTGCAGTTGTTGTGGAAGAAGGCTGCTGAACAATAACCGCAGTTCTGATACCAAGTTAAGATTAATTGAGAGATAGTTTTGTGTTTAATTATGTTAGTTGCATAAGGGTAGCAACCATCCTTTGTATTTATACTTGTAGGGTTGTGTACAATATAATGGTGGGATGTATTATGTACTATAACTATTACTATATAAAAGTGTTTACATTGTATAGGGTCTCTTTCCTTAATAGGCTATAATTCGGAGAATTTTATAGCCAGTCTTTACCCTGATAAATCCAGTGTAGAGTAGTGGGTCTGAATACTTGGCCATCACTACCTGTAAATTTACTCATGCAACAAAGTGAAAATTGTTAGAGAAATTATTAGATGAACCTAGATTCCATAAATTGCTATTGGATCCTGCTAAGCAATAATGAATGAGTGCATAAACCTGTGCATCTACATTAACAAGAAGCTTCAATTCAATGATTCATTCAAAGAAATGCAAGAAACTATCATTGCATACCAACACACCTTGAGAACAATGGTTGCACCCGTTGAGTGCCCAAATAAACAACATGGAACCCCAAGATTTTCTGACAAAACCTTGCCAAGAAAAGATTTCTGTAAAATGTTGGGAAAAAATAGAGTGCACTAAGATTCATCGGAGGCAAAATACACCCCATCAATGCCATGTAAATACAAATCAAAACATACCAGATCATCAACGGCATAATCAAGAGAATGAACATATCCATGTAGCCCATCACTACCACCATGTCTTGGTTTGAAGGGAAGGATCAAATAGGTTACAAAAAAAATATATACAAGCCAACATAATTTCATGAGCTAATTATCAGAAGATAAAGCACCATGTAAATCTAATTAGCAAAACAACAGTTTTTTGAAGAAAACTATATAGCCAAAGCCTTTCAATACGAGTAAGGATCAACAGCCCTTGCACCCATAGCAGACAGAGAGAGGAAATTGGAAGCAAAAAGGTAGGGGTAACTTAAGAAAATGTGATTTCTATAGCAAATTTGTCAATATTTTTCTCAACCACCCTCTTCTTTTTTCAACCACAATATTTATTGTTGTAGTTAGTAGTTGGTTGGTATTTATTGGTTGCTGCCAAGGCTTTCATTTCTCCTATAAATGGAGACAAAGACAGAGCAAGAGTGTAAGTGTGGTGAGAGCAAGGGGTGTGAAAGTGTGGTAAGTGCAAGTGCAACTTCAAGAGTGTGAAAAGAGCAGATTTGAGAGAAATACCAAGTGTAAGAGTGAAACACTGGGTTTTGTGGGATTGTACTAGGTTAAGTTGAGTGTTTGTATCATTCTTCTAATAATATACAATCTGCTGCCTTTGTGGACGTACTCGGTTTTGGGGAACTACGTAAACCTGCTTCTTTATGTTTTATTTGTATTTGTTTTCGGCCTAGTATGCATAACAAATTGGTATCAGAGCATTAGGGAAGCTAGAACACTAAAAAATCACGCTTTTTAGCTCTCGGTTTGAAGTTGCAGAATTTTCATAGTTCTCAAATCTAGATTTTGACCATCTGCGAAGATTCCTCTTGTCGATACAAGTTTGGCGATATAAAGATCATCGAAATCGGAGTTGAAACGGGCCCTGTAGAACTCGCTAAAGTTTCGCCTGAAATCTACCGGAAAAACCAGAGAAGACTACCACGTCAATGCTGAGTCATCATCCATGTCATCAACAGATGGTCCGCAGTGCCGTGTCATCAGCCACGTCATCTAATAGTGATAGAATATTCTCTTACTAGAATAAGAATATTCTCTTGACTATGACAGAATATTCTTTATTAGAGACAGAATATTCATTTCGTGAGTCAACTCGGTCAGATTGGTTTTTTGGCCAACTCAGTGATTCTGTAGCCTGTTTTTGGCCGAGTCAAGCTTGTTCCTAGCATTTTCAACCATTTCAAACACAACTATGGTGTCCGTTTTGTGAAACAACACACCAAAGTTATTGTTTTGGCTCTTTTGAGCACAAAAGTGTGTGTTTTAACAATTTTGGGAGTCCATTTGTAATCCAAAGACGTCTTAATGGCTGATATTCCAGAAGAAAGATTAGCGGGGAATGCTAGTATACCTTTACAATACATCCCGGTATCGAGTACCAAATTTGAGGTGGAGAAGTTTGATGGGAAAGGTAATTTTGGCATGTGGAAATGTGAAGTTATGGATATGCTTGTCCAAATGAATTTGGATTTCACTCTAGAAGATAAACCGGAGGATTTGGATGAGAAAAGCTAGGAGAGGATAAATCGGTTGGCCTGTAATTCCATCCGACTTTGTCTTTTAAAGGATCAGAAGTATGCCTTTTCAGAACAAAACTCTGCAAAGGAATTATGGCAAGTACTGGAGGACAAGTTTATGAAGAAGAGTATAGAGAATTGTCCCTACTTGAAGAAAAGAATCTTTCATTTTCAGCATAAGAAAGGTACTTCCATGAATGAGCATTTGAATGATTTCAATAAAATGATAGTTGATATGAAGAATTTAGATATGGAAATCGATGATGGAGATAAAGCTCTGTTATTATTGAATTCACTGTCGGACACATATGAACATCTCGTTACCACTTTACTGTATGGTAAAGAAAAGATTAAATTCATTGATGTGTCTAATGCTTTGGTGAACAATGAGTACCGGAAGAAGGACCAAATTGTTCACAAGGAGTCAACGTCAAAAGCATTGACAATTAGAGGCAGAATAAACCCTAGAAGATTTCGAGGGCGAGGGAGATTCGCTCAAAATCCAGAGGAGAATCATCAAATAGAAAATATCTTGTAAAAGATGAGTGTGCCTTTTGTCATAAAAAAGGTGAGGTCCTGAGAGCAATCTGTGGTGCATTAGTTGTCTTAAGAGGCACGAGGATAGGAAACTTATATTTCCTGGATGGATCTACAGTTACTAGTACAACAGTTGTCTCCAAAAAAGCATAGAAGATGATGAAACAGATAATTCCAGACTTTGGCACATGCACTTAGGGCATGCTAGTGAAAAGGTTCGCAAGGATTGGTCAAGCAAGGTCTATTAAAAGGTGCCAAGACTGGGAAGTATGGGTTTTATGAGCATTGTGTTCTTGGAAAATAGACAAGGGTTAATTTTGGCACTACGGTACACAACATAAAAAGGATTCTAGATTATGTTCACACAAACATATGGGGACCTTCAAAGAATGAATCTATTGGATGTAATCGTTGGTTTGTTACTTTTATTGATGATTTCTCAAGACAAATATGGGTGTACATGATGAAACATAAGGATGAAGTCCTTGATATCTTTCTAAAATGGAAGAAAATGGTGGAGACTCAAACTAGAAGGAGAGTTAAGACTCTTCGGTCAGATAATGGTGGTGAGTACACTTTAGATCCTTCCTTTGAAGTTTGTTCGGATGAAGGGATCAAGCGACATTTTACTGTGCGCAAAACACCACAACAAAATGGAGTAGCAGAACGCATAAACCGCACATTGGTGGATAAAGTTCGATGTATGCTATCATATTCGGGACTAAGCAAAGTGTTCTGGGACGAGGCATTAAGCTATGCCCATCATATTGTTAATCGGTTACCTTCAGCAGCATTAAATGGAAGAACCCCCTTGGAGGTATGGTCAGGCTCTCCTGTAAATGATTATGACTCTATGTGTATATTTGGTTGCTCAACATATTATCATGTTACCGAGTCCAAGCTAGATCCTAAAGCCAAGAAAGCTATATTTTTGGGCTTTAGTGGAGGAGTAAAAGGTTACAGACTCTGGTGTTCTAAATCAAAGAAACTGATTTTGAGTAAAGATGTCACTTTTGATGAGTCTGGCATGTTACAACAAAAGAAATCACAGGAGAAGGAAAACTAGTCTGGTGATGCATAACAGGTGGAGTTAGAGACTTCAGTCATTCCTATAAAGACTATTCAAACAATCTCTACTGAAGGAGATTCAGATGAAAGTTTAGATGAAGAGGATGCAACAACTTCAACAACCACACAACAAGAATCCATTACAACGAGTAAACCAAAAGGAGTTATCAAGAAACCTGCTCGGTATTGAACATGGTTGCTTATGCACTTTCAGTGATTAATGATGGAATCCCCTACACCTACAAAGAAGCAGTACAGAGTGTAGAAAGTGCAAAACAGAAAAAGGCAATGGATGAAGAGATGAAATCTCTCCACAAGAATAAGACTTGGGATTTGGTACAACTCCATAAGGGAAATAAGACAATTGGTTGCAAGCGGGTATATGCCAAGAAGGAAGGAAATCCTGAAAAATACAACATTCATTTCAAAGAAAGATTAGTAGCAAAAGGTTATGCTCAGAAGGAGGGGATAGATTATAATGAGGTATTCTCTCTAGCTGTTAAGCATTCATCAATCTATATTCTACTAGCCTTGGTTGCATAATTTGATTTGGAGTTAGCCCAACTTGATGTGAAAACTACCTTCCTACATGGAGATTTGGAAGAGGAATTTTACATGTCTCAGCCAGATGGTTTCAAAGTCACTGGGAAAGAGAATTGGGCTTGTAAACTGAAGAAGTCATTGTATGGATTGAAACAATCTCCTCGTTAGTGGTATAAGCGATTTGATAAGTTCATGACAGAACATGGATACACACGGAGTTAGTTTGACAACTGTGTATATTTTTGCAAACTTCTTGATGGTTCTTTCATCTATTTGCTCTTATATATGGATGATATGTTGATCGCATCGAAGAGCAAGGTGGAGATTGATAGACTGAAAGCTCAACTGAGAACTGAGTTTGAAATGAAGGACCTTGGAGAAGCTAAGAATATTCTTGGCATGGAGATTCAGAGAGATAGAAGAAAAGGCACAGTCTATTTGACACAGACCCAGTACTTAAAGAAAATTCTACAGAGATTTGGGGTAGATGGTAAGACCAAGCCTGTAAGCATACCTTTAGCTCCTCATTTTAAGCTAAGTGCTTTAATGTCTCCACGCATAGAGAAAGAGTGCAAACATATGGCTCAAATTCCGTATTCAAATGAAGTTGGTGCATTAATGTATGCAATGGTTTGTACGAAACCAAATATTTCACATGATGTCAGTAAGGTGAGCAAGTATATACATGATCTAGGAAAGGGTCACTAGCAGGTAGTTAAGTGGATTCTATGGTATATTCACAGAACAACTAATATTAGTTTGAAGTTCGAGAGGGATGATAGACTCGGACAAAATTTAGTTGGTTATGTGGACTCAGACTATGCTGGTGACTTAGACTAGTGTCGTTTCACAACAGGCTATGTGTTTATACTTGCTAAAGGGCCTGTAAATTGGAGGTCAACTTTACAATTAACAGTAACTTTGTCAACAACTGAGGCAGAGTACATGGCAATAATAGAAGCTTTCAAGGAAGCTATTTGGTTACATAGGTTGATTGAAGATTTGGGAATTGCTCAAGAGCACATGGATGTCCATTGTGATAGTCAAAGTTCTATTTGTCTTGCAAAGAATCAGGTTCATCATTCCCGCACCAAGCACATCGATGTTCGATTTCATTTAGTTTGAGAAATTGTGGATGAAATGGATATTCTGCTACAAAAGATTGGTACCGCAGATAATCCAGCTGACATGCTCACAAAATGTGTCTCAAGGATCAAGTTCCAACATTGTTTTGACTTGATCAACATCTCTCGATGTTGAGCACCTTCAGGGTGCAGCGCCATATGGCGCATTAGAGGCAGCATTGATTGATCACGAGGATTAAATGGAAAAATTATGCCAAGGTGGAGATTTGTAGCAAATTTGTTAACATTTTTCTCAACCACCCTCTCCTTTTTTTCAACCACAATATAGTTAGTAGTTGGTTGGTATTTATTGGTTGCTGCCAAGGCTTTCATTTCTTCTATAAATGGAGACAAAGAGAGAGCAATAGTGTAAGTGTGGTGAGAGCAAGGGGTGTGAAAGTATTTGTATCACTCCTCCAATAATATATAATATGCTGCCTCTGTGGACGTACCACATTTGGGGAGCCATGAAAATCTGCTTGTTTGTGTTTTATTTGTGTTTGCTTTCAGTCTAGTATGCACAACCTGAAAAAAAAAAAAACAAGGGATTTGTTTTTTTGTCTTCAAGGGTCCTTTAGTAATTACACCGTAGCTAAAAAATATGAAATTTACCTACCAACCCCTAAGCTCATGCTTGCCTAGCAAGGGTAAAATCAGCTTTTCATTATGGATAGGTAAAATAAAAGTTGATACCATTTAGTATGTAGTGTAATTTTTCTTTGGCTATGTATTTATTCTTTATACATACCTAAAACAAAATCAGGCAGGCTCTGTTCAAATCAGTATTACATGGAAGGGACCACCTGTTAAGAATTGGAATCCCAGATGTATTGGAACATTACCTTCTAGGGTGGTCCAAATCCAATTGTTAGAACATCTTCTGGGAATTTTACAAACTTTTTCCTAGAAAACACAAGAAATCTCTAGTGATACAATAAATGAATATCATGATTCAAATGATAGACAGATGGATAGAATATTGCGAATAAGAAAAAGAATCTGTTCATTTGAACTTTCTGCTTGTCTAGCTTAAGGCAGCTCCTGACTTTGTGAGTAAAGTATGACCAAATGCCCGAATCGGTTTACAATTTCGTAGCCCTGCATATACACTCAACATATGTGCCGCATTTGGCTTTGAATTTTCTGTTTCTTTGTGGAAAAATTCAAAGATGATCTTAAAAGAAAAATGGTAGATTGAAAATTAAAATGTGTTGTATGATACAAGATAGAAGAAGTTTCCTTTTAATTCCACATATTACACCGGTGTTTTGAATTTCTGATTCAATGCCATGTTCAAGATTTTTTTTGATTTGGCTTCAGCCTAACTTACCAGATAATTCAAAGAACTTAAGTACTACTCAAAACTTGATCTAGACTGATCAGTTATTTTAAGTTGAACCGAGAGTTATTTTAAGTTGAATTAAAAAATATATTGACATATCAAAACCTGATTAATCTTATCAAGTTTTTAATGATTTGGTTGATCTGACTTGATTGACCGGCTAAGCTAATGCCAATAATTTTTTTTTAAAAAAATATATAACAAAATAAAATCATTGATTGATTGACTAGGCAAACCAGCAAGTATGTTTTTTCTTGCAGTGCACTAAACGCAAGCCATGCAAAAATTGCCTGGATGAGAAAATACACCAAAGCTGTAGGGTGAGACCTTTCGTAAACCAGTTTGAAATGTGCACTACCTAACCTTTTATACTCTACAATTCAACCAATCAATAATGTCCTTCATGATTTCATCCCGTTCTGGTTCAAATAGGAGATCATGCAAGAACCCTTCTAATAGTTTGATGGTTTTGTCTGTTGAGGATGCTTCTTCGTATAGTTTGCGAGAAGCATCCGGGTCGGTTACAGTGTCAGCAGCACCATGAAGAACGAGAAATGGAACTCTCAGTCTTTTCAGATTCTGCTGTAAATAGGCTGTAATTCGGAGAATTTCATAGCCAGTCTTTACCCTGATAAATCCAGTGTAGACCAGTGGGTCCGAATACTTGGCCACTAGTGCCTCAGGGTCCCGAGAAACTGGCATGCCCTTCTTATTTGAAGTACTAAGTTGGAACGTTGGCAACAAAAATGAGATAAGTGGGGCTAGTAGCTGCCATGACCACAAAATAAGAGTATCCCACTTAATGATTTGATTTCCTTTATCACATCACCAAAATACCATCCCTTCGTGGTTGCATAATATTTTGTTTAGGCATGAGTTTATTTGTCAATTTTATTTGTGTTATCTTTTAAGTCGTAAGGTTTTTACGTTGTGAATTTATCTTTTATTGATTTTAATAAACAAGTTAAATAAACACAATAAGATGAAAGCCTTATTTTGTATGAATAAATATCTTGATTTATATTTTTTAATTTAATCAATTTTTATTTTGATTATTGTTAACAATTTTTTTTATGGTTTGTTTACGTTGCTAATGAAATATTCTTTTCATTGCCCAAATAATTGAAAACCATGTTTAGATATGTGGCATTGGAAAATATCACAGCATGCATTCCACATAATTGACAAACAAATTTTCAACAACAGTATTGGAAAATATCAACAAAATATGTGGTCGATATTTTGCAATTCAAAATATTTTCCATACAACAACATCAACAACCATGTTTAACATAGTTGAGAATAATAGAATGTGTTAGGTTGTGCCTTAGCCAACCTTCCTATTTATATATATACAGCAGAACATAACAGTAACTATAGGGATTACAACATTGGAATAATCCTATATTATTTTCCTATTCTGATATATATAAGCTATACATTCTATAATATGCCCCCTTAAGCTGTGGGTGGGGGATCAATCCAAAGCTTGAACCGAAAAGCAGTAAAGGATGCAACAAGAAGCGATTTAGTGAAGACATCGGCAAGTTCATCCCGAGAGGGAACAAAATGAATCTGAATCTCTTTCTTGGCAACGCAGTCAAGGACAAAGTACGAGCATGGAAGGTAGGATTTGCTGAGAGATAGGTAGCACCAAGATTATCACACCAAATGGTAGGAGCAGAAACTGAAGGAACCTGCAGATTTGTTAACAAGTATTGAAGCCAAATGACTTTAGTGGTACCATTAGCAAGAGCTTTATACACAGCTTTAGTAGAGGAGCGAGCAACTGTGCGTTGCTTGTCGGATTTCCAAGAAATCAGCATCTGATAAAAAAAGATAAGATAGCCACCCGTAGACTTGTGATCATCAATACTACCAGCCCAATCTGCATATGTAAAGCCATGTAGAGCAAAAGAGGAGCCTCGAGTGATATGAAAACCATCAGATGTCGTACCTTTAAGATAGCACAGATTACGGATAACAGCAGTCCAATGAGAATCTATAGGAGCATGCATAAACTGGCACACTCTATTAACAGCAAAGCATATATCTAGACGGGTGAAGGTAAGATATTGAAGAGCACCCACGATTTGATGAAATTATGTAGGATCAGAGAATGAGTGATCCGGTAATAAAGTGAATTTTAAAGGGGAGACTGGAGTATCAACAGGTTTGCAGGAAGTCATACCAGCTCGGGTGAGGATGTCAAGAATATATTTATGTTGACGCAACATTAAACCCATACCGGTAGACTGAACTTTAATACCAAGAAAGTAGTGAACAACACCTAAGTCACGAAGCTTGAACTCAAAGCTAAGTAATTGTATTAGGTGATGAAGCATAGCAGAGTTGCTACCCGTAAGAAGAATATCATCAACATACACTAGGAAGATATTAATACCATTAGATAAAATAAACAGAGAGGTGTCAACCTTGGAAGCTCAGAAACCGATGGAGAGCAAAAAAATCACTTAGACTAGTGTACCATGCTCTCGGTGCCTATTTCAAACCATACAATGATTTGTGCAATCTGCACACATGAGATGGAAGAGAAGAGTCAACAAAACCTGGAGGCTATTTCATGTAGACCTCTTCAGTAAGAACATCAATGAGGAAGGAATTATGAATATCAAGTTGATGAATCTTCCAATTTTGCAAAACCACAATAGAAGGTTTAAGAATAATCAATACCTTCCTGCTGGGTATAATCTTCCAATATAGCAACAAGGTGCGTTTTATAGCGCTCAATACTACCATCAACACGATATTTGATCCGATATACCCATCTACTGCCAACAACGTTCATCGAAGGATGAAATGGAACCAAAGACCAATTGTGATTTGAGCGCAAAGCAGCGATCTCATCACACATAGCATTATGCCAAACTGCATACCGGTTAGCATCAGAAAATGAAAAAGGCTAAGAAGAGGGAGAATGCAGTACCCGTGTGGAGGCAGAGGTGGCGGCAGCGAAAGCAACCAGATTTGTTGTCTTTGGCTGCCGCGATCGGAGAGTCACAGGATGTCTGCTGCTTGCTGGTGGAGACGCAGGGGAAGATGGTGGCAGTGAGGAGACCTGTGGCAGCTGATAAGAAGATAAATCAACCATAAGTTGCAGACCAGCTAGAGAGGATAATGAAGAAGCAGCTGCAAGCATAGGATTGTCAGCAGAGACTGAATCCGCAGGAATGCTGACCAGGGAGGGCGAAGCAAAGGAGGGACTAGATAGTGCCCCAAGACCATGAGGAGATGAGACCAATTGAGGATCTGAACCTGCATCATAAGGGTTAGATAAACAAGCATGAGAAGATGGCTAAGGGATGGGTGGAGGCTGTGGTTGGGTGGCTATTTGGACTGGCAGAGTTGCAGGTTGTTGGTTGTTTGGGTGGCTGGTGGAAGTGAATGGTGGTGGGTGGTGGAGCAGATTTGGGAGGATGACAGTAGCGAGTGGGGTGGGGGTTGTGGTCGAGACCTTTGCAATCTGTTAAGAATTATCAAATGAAAACACATGTTCGTGGAAACGAACATGACGGGAAATATAAATACAGTGGGATGGAATGTCAAAACATCGATAACCAAGATGCGAGGAACTATATCCAAAGAACACACATGAAGAGGAACGAAAATCCAATTTATGATTATTATATGGACGCAGAAAAGAAAAACAGAGACACTCAAAAGTACATAAAAAATGATAATCAGGAGACTGTTGAAATAAACAATCAAATAGAGAGCGATGAGTAAGAACAGGAGTAGGCATGCGATTTATAAGATAAAAAGAGGTTTCAAATGCATAATTCCAAAATAAAAAAGGTGCCTTACATTACCCTAAAAGAGTAAGACCTGTTTCCACAATATGCCTATGACGACGTTTTACCGTGCTATTTTGTTCATGAGTGTGAGGACAAATCAGATGATGATGAATACCAACAGTCTAAAAAAATATGGATAATTTTCAGTATTCAATGCCCCAATCAGTTTGAACAGATTTTATTTTAAATGAAAATTGACGTTCAACGAGAGTTTGAAATTGATGAAAAAAAGAGTAAACATCAGACTTGGCAACGAGAGGATAATACCATACATATTTAGTATAAACATCAACAAAGATAACAAAATAATATAGCCATCTGAAGAAAAAAGAGGAGCAGGGCCCCATACATCACTAAAATTTAATTCAAGCGGAGTAGAAGTTTTGTGCCCCGTAGGTCCTAAAAACAAACGTGATGATTTTCCTAAAGAACAACTTTGACATTGAAAATTAAGATGTTTGTTGTTACAAATGATCTTATTTTTCGATATTAACAATTGAAAAATATGTGAAGTAGGATGACCTAGTCGACGATGCTATAAATCAGTAGAGGTAGAAGTGCAGGGAGACCAATAGGCTTGAGGAACTGACATGACAGAAGACTTGGTCAGGGCATAAAGACCATCTTTACTCTGAACTGAGAGAAGGACTTCATGGGTGTTGAGATCCTTGACATAAAACATTATTATCAAGACAAAATTTCTGAACAGAGAGCAGAGGTTTCGTGATTGCAAGAACATGAAGAACATTAGATAAGGTGAAAGAACGATGTGGTGTATATATTTTTGTATAACTGAGATGAGATATAGGGAGGCCCTTACCATCACCAACATGCAAATTATCATTACCAACATACGGTTCTAAAGCAGTCAAAGTGGCAGGATTAGATGCGATGTGTTGATTGGCCCCGGTATCCGGAAACCAATCAACAAAACCGATTGAGGAGAGATTGCGTTGCACCATATTGGCAGTAGGTTGTTGGCCATAACCTCGCTACTAGAATTGAGGATAGTGGGTAGCTGTATGGCTAAAATTTTGACACAGTTGGCAGTGTGGATTCTACCCCCTATTGCACTGCCAAGAGCCCTGCTATGAGCCTAGTTGACTATCACCGAAGGAGGAGTTTTGGAAGCTACAGTGATCAGGTCTGGAGCTAGCAAACCGGTTGCCTCTACTGTTGGATTGGTTGCGACGCCAGCCACCATTGAAGCAGCCCTTGCTGCGGCCAGAATTGCCAAAGGTCTGGCGCTATGCAACAAGGGTAAATGATGGAGTGTTGGGTGACACAACCAAAAGATTGATGTCTTCTTCCAAGTGTAAGAGTGTCGAAGTAATAAATAACCCGGCAAAATCGGGGTTGAACCATAAGGAGGTTAATTGTATAAATTATAGATAATAATAATACAACGACAACAACAACAACAACAATAATAATAATAATAGTAAATAAGAAGAAGAAGAAGTTGATGAGAACTTTGAGATGGAAGATTAATGTAAGGATTAAACAATTATAAAAACAAATGTCAATGTTAGAGGATCCACTAATGGTATTTCAAAGAAGTATATAGTATAAACTCTTTTACTCAAATGGAAACCAACCACAAAGGAGGTTCCAATTGGATGATTTATCATTAATAGCTCATTATAAATTGTTAACATGATCATATTAATTATCTTATTTACGTAACACCAAACTTTTAAATATTGTCAGGAATTCATGATGCTAACTTATGTTAACAACAAATCAAGTTCCTTTCATAGTACAGGTGTAGGTAATACCATACGGTTGGGCTATGAGAGTGCCAAACATTTGTTGTACCAAGTGTTATACCACAAAAATCTAGATTAACCATTTAACAAGCAAGGTATTAAGAATTAGTAAGATAAAAAGATAAGACATGTAACTATTAAACATTAAGGTCCATGTTGAGTTTACACCATACTTTTTCTTACACCATTAGTGTAACTTTTTCACCTTGACATAATTAACCATTAGTGTAGCTGTGCACAGTAACTCGCTAATTAATTCACGGTTACTGTGCATGTGCACAGTAACCCGCAGATTAATTCTCTGGTTACTGTGCACACAGTAACCCCGGTTGCTATGTGTACAGTAACCAGCCCATTCTTTGGGCCAGGTTCGGCCCAGCCCATATATTTGGGCCTGATCTGGCCCATTTCAAAGAAAAAAATCAAAAATATTTGTTTCAGCATTTTATAATTTTTCCGCGTAATTTTTATGTCATTTTGATTAATATTTGGTTGTATTTTTTTAAATACAAAAATCTGATTTTTAAATACCCAGTTTTCGTCAAAAAAAAACTTCCATAAAATACAAAAAAATTAAAAAAAGAGAAAAATGTTTTTGTGCATACGGCCAAGTGTCTCAAAGCTAAAAATTCATATTGTATTTTTTTCATACACCAAAAAAATATATATTTTAGCATGCATTTTGGCTTTAATAACCAGTTTATTAAAGTCAAGAGAATATTGGCCAATATTTCAAAAACAACAAAAATTTTATTTTGTTTGTCTCTTAGTACCCGGGGTATGACTTTACATGTAATGCATATTCCGGATATTTAATTCCTCTTTTATTTTTTTTATTTTTTTTGGACAATAGAACCTGGGGTATGACATTACATGTAATGCGTATTCCGAACAATAAAAAACCACAACGCGACCTTGGATTTTATCAGACATTAAAACAATGCAGCTTACCTTACGTAGGGCGTAGTTGGGGTGCTAATACCTTCCCTTTACGCAACCAGTCTCCGTACCCGATCTCTAAAGACCAGTTAAGGTTCCTAGTAACCAGAATACTAGGTGGCGACTCCCTGTCCATTTTTAGCTTAGAGACAAAGAACTCCTTGTCTCACCATATTTTCCATGCCAAATAGACAACATACCACACCCTCATGAAGGGTTGGAGGTGGACGATCGCCGCGCCGCCGCACACGTGCGACAGAATGGCGACTCCACTGGGGACTTTGTGGACTAAGCTTTGTTTTTGTCTAATGATTGTGTTTTTTTGTTGTGGTTTGCGTGTTTATTTTGAAATATGCATTTTCTTTATATATTTGTTCATATTTAGTTGTTCGCTTTAATTTTTGTACATATTTATCTCATGCATCACATAGTTAATTTTTTTTAAGCACACACAAGCTTCAGGTTAGGGGGGAACTAGCAGCTTACCTTATGACTTTTAGTCAAGGTTTAAGTTTGTGTAAACCCCAACTCTTCGTTGAGTGCTTAGACTGGTAATAGTTGGACACGTGCCATCTCACTGCCTACAAGCCCCCATATTGCCTCCACGAGGGCGATCACTGGGACAACGAGAGTCCTTTTTTAGAGACCAAATAGTAAACCTACCTTTTGTCTCACTTAAAAAGATTAGAACCTGCCTTTAGGATGTATGCTCCGTATACATTGTTTTGCATCCGAGCAAGCCCTTCTTGAAGCATCTTGAACTCCAGACTTATGGGTGACACAATGACCGTCGCTTAGAAAATTTTCATTGTAGAGTTTGTGCAAGAATCAAGATTCTTGTTTCATCATACAAGAGTTGCAACCATATGTCACCCCTCGAAGGGCGAGTTCGTCATATAGATTACATGTTCATACATTTAACATGCATACATGTTAGATTGAAATATAGGTCCCCAAAAAGTCTACAACACCCGACTTCGAGCAAGAAACATGGAAGATGAAGAGCGTGCTCAACGTGATGCCTATTTGCACGAGGAGTTAGAGTCTCTGAAAATAAGTGTGGCTCACCTCACTAGCTTACTCAGGCAAACACTAAGAAATACCTCTGATGAAGGTCCTTCTAATCAACCGATCACCTTTGATCCGACTCCTACTTCAGTTCAGCCTGAGGAAAGAATGAGCGAACATGGTCAAGAACCTCAGCAAAATCCAACATTTGTGCAGTCAACGACACCTGCACCATCCCCAACAGTTGTGAAGGCATCTGCCAATGAGTCCCACAAGGCTAAGTCATCTGATAGCATTGATCAAGCTAAGATAGAGGCGCTGGAAGCCAGACTCAAAGCCATTGAAGGGGTAGACTTATATGACCCGGTACGGGCAACAGAGATGTGTTTGGTCCCAAACGTGGTTATCCCAAAGAAATTTCGTGTTCCTGAATTCATCAAATACAGTGGAACACAATGCCCCATGACTCATCTCAGGTCCTACTACAATAAAATGGCTGAGGTAGTACATGATGAAAAACTACTAATGCACTTTTTCCAAGACAGTTTAAGTGGGGCAACTTTGAGTTGGTACATGAGATTGGATAACACAAAAATTCGCAACTGGAAAAATCTTGTGGATGCTTTCGTCAAGCAATACAAATACAACATGGACATTGCGCCCGACAGAACCAGTTTGTCCAATATAGAGAAAAAGGATAAAGAAAGCATAAGGGAATATGCTCAAAGATGGCGAGAATTAGCTGCTCAAGTACATCCCCCACTTCTGGACAAAGAGATGGTCTCTTTATTTGCCAACACACTCAAAGCACCATATTACGAACATATGATGGGTAGTTCAGCCCAACAATTTACTGATGTCGTGATAGCGTGTGAACGCATAGAGCAAGGTGTCAAGAGTGGTAGAATTTCTGCACCAACCGAGAAAAGAGGCTTCGAAAGAAAGGAGGTTCACCATGTTGAAGATGGCTACATGGGTAAAAATAATACATCCCAAAATTACCATACTCCATCCCAAATTGCCAACATCCAAAAACCTAAACCCCAAAACTTTCAAGCCAAAAGCCAAATTGGAAATTTTCAAAGGGTTCAAGAACAACTGCCTCCATTACCATTACCCCTGAATGAGATGTATCAAAAGCTATTGAGCATTGGGCAAATAGCTCCAGAACCTCTAACACCTCTGCAGCCACCTTATCCTAATTGGTACAAGCCAGAACTCAAATGTGAATACCATGCCGGTATTACTGGGCATAGCATCTATACCTGCAACGCCTTCAAGAGAAAGCTTCTGCAATTAATCAAGGCTGGTTGGATAGAGTTGGAAGACACCCCCAATGTGAATACGAACCCGCTGCCTAATCATGCTTGAAGCATATTAGGATGGAATGTTTGGGGAATTGGAAAGTATCAATGGTCCAGCATGATAGCTTGAATTTTTGACCGTGGTGTTGTTCCGCATTGTCTTTGAGTCCTCTACGCAGAGCTTTTGAGAGGAGTTTAGCCTATGAACAGATTCGCCAAAATAGAGGAATGAAGCCTGCCTTGTTATTTCCTTTTGTTAATGCTTTTGAATGAGACTTTCTCTGTTAATGAGCTTCTATTGTGAAATAAGATCATGTGTTTTCTTGTGTTCACATCACACTCTTCTTTGTTGTTATTACATGTAAATAACATTTTGAGCGCAACTTTGCTCACAACACTACAACATGAAGAATCCTTTGGTTTTCCTTTCTTCCAAACCCATACATTAATCTCATATGTTTTCAAGGATATTTTTTTGGGACCTCCAAAGTGAGTACAAAAAACAAAAATCGTGTTGATATTTGTCCAAAACAAATGCATTTTGAAAATTCAAGTGATTCCTTAAATAGGTACACATATACCTAAAAAAAAAAACTTGAAAGAAAAAAAAGACAACAAAGACAAACAACACTGTGAGGTGACTCAAAAGCTGAGTTTTATTTGACTGAATAAATCACTTTGCATACGCGCATGAAAGCAAGACCTATCGATCCTCACTGCAGTGCATTTGAGATGAGGAAAGGCCATCTTTGATAATCCTTTCACAAGACTGAAATATATCCTTTGCAGTCCCATGTTGAGCCTAGTAGCGTTTTTTGGAAATAACCTTCACTAGGATCACACCTCACACTGGGGGGCAAAATAAGAGAGTTTGTTGTTTTTACCATCTAGACAAAGCAGCAAAGATGGGTGCTAGAATTGATCATGTAATGTTTCTTCTTTCATTATCATCCAAATGAAACAGTGAAGATAAATACTGCGATTGGTTAAAAGATTTGAGCTTCTCATAAAAACAATTGATATGATTGTTCTCAACGAAACAAAAACGAAGAAAACCAAGAGAAAAGCCCAAACCCAACACTGGGGGGCAGGACAAATCATTTTTTTTTAAAAAAAAAAAAAAAACAAATCCCAAAAGACAAAGGCCAGGAAACAAGCACAAGTGATTCCTAGTTTTTGAAATCCCTTAAACACTTTTTGAGCCTGCAACATATCCATTTTCTTCGTAACCAATAGCCAAAGCCTACATTATATACCTGATAAAGCCCTTTCGGATCAAAGGCAAGCAATCTGGATAGGTAGGCAGTGCTTTCTCGTGCGGGTCAAATCATTATTCATGCAAATAAAATAAATGCTTTGAATCAATTCGGTTCTCAATAACCCTCAAATTGAAATTTAAACCTTTTGTGACCAACCAGATGTCACCTTCATCTTTAAACAAAAGCGAAAAGCTTTCATCACTTCAAGAAACCTGTCCATAGGAATCACTTGAATTTTTTAGAACAAGTTTATTTTGAACCAATATCAAAATCATTTTTATGATTGGAATAACTTGGAAGTTCCAAAAATTTTGCATGAAAACATTTCATTGTACAAAACACCCAAACTTACTTTCACATATCCTCACCCCAAACTAAACCCAAGTTGAACACTTGGGGGGCATGATCAAGCTGGGGGGCAATCAAAAAACACATGGTAGGGTTGGCTCCATGATTCCTGTTCTAAGGAAAATGTCGGGCAAAATTGGTAACTCTTGAGATAATGGGTGAAGGACAAAGATGTATGATGACATCAAACCCTTCCCAGAGGTCAAGATCATAAGATGTAACCCGAGTAAGCAAAAGTGGAAAAGCCATCGAAGTTTACTACCAATACTACAACTTTTGAGAGAAAAGAAAGACACCATGAAGACATGGGGGCCTATATTTCTCAGGTAAGTATACATGCATATCAATCATAATGCATTTGCTTTTCAACATTGACAATCATTGTTTCAACATCATCTTTTAGGTAGTGCGTTTTCTAACCCTACCTCATTTTGAGTGCGCCTTTGAGCCCTCACCTCCATTTTGAGTGCGTCTTTGAGCCCTCATCCCTTGGGTAGTGCGTTTTCTAACCTTACCTCCTTTTGAGTGCGCCTTTGAGCCCTCACCTCTATTTTGAGTGCGCCTTTGAGCCCTCATCCCTTTGGTAGTGCGTTTTCTAACCCTACCTCCTTTTGAGTGCGCCTTTGAGCCCTCACCTCCATTTTGAGTGCGCCTTTGAGCCCTCGTCCCTTTGGTAGTGCGTTTTCTAACCCTACCTCCTTTTGAGTGCACCTTTGAGCCCTTACCTCCATTTTGAGTGCGCCTTTGAGCCCTCATCCCTTGGGTAGTGCGTTTTCTAACCCTACCTCCGTTTTGAGTGCGCCTTTGAGCCCTCACCTCCATTTTAAGTGCGCTTTTGAGCTCTCATCCCTTAGGTAGTGCGTTTTCTAACCCTACCTCCTTTTGAGTGCGCCTTTGAGCCCTCACCAACATTTTTCTGGGTAGGTCACCCATTACAATGCGACCAATTCTCCATGTTTTATATCTGGGTAGGTCACCCATTACAATGAGACCACACTTCACATTCTTTCCTTTTTTTCGGGTTAAAGGGGATTGGTGAAAGGAATCTCAGTTTAGCCCAACCATACACAGGACTTTGGGTCCGATTGAAGTTTTAGGTCAATCAAATTTTGAGACGACCAGTTTCGGAAGACCAATGTTTTTTTTTCTTTACAACACTTACTATGCACAAATCTTTGCTCCGTAAGCATTGTAAAGAGGGGGGCAACTGTTGTAACCCATTTTTGGGTCCCCATAAAAAAATAATAAATACAAAAAAAAAAAAAAAAAATGTGCACAGTAACCCCGGTTACTATGCACGCTAATTAATTCTCTGGTACTGTGCACACAGTAACCCGGTTACTATGTGCACAGTAACCAGCCCATGCAAAAAAAAAAAAAAAAAAAAAAAAAACAGAAAAGGGCTAAACGGTGCTGTTTTGAACGGCACTGTTCCCCTTTCTCCCCCGCCTAACATACAGCAGTAAAGAAGGAAAAAAGATGGCGTTGGTCCCTCCAGCCCACCGACCGCCGGTCCCTCTAGCCCACCGACCGAAGACATTGGCCGACCGCCTACCGCACCGCCGAAACTGAGGGAGGCACGCCTGGACAGCCACGCCCGACCAGCCGCCGCATGACCCCACGATGAAAAAAAAAAAAAAGACACATGCTCACGGGCTATAAATGAAGGAGAAGAGAGGAGGAAGGAAGGGGTAGAGAGGGAACAGAAGAGGTAACAGAAGGGAGAATAGAGTGAGAAGAGAAGAGAAGGGAGAGACAGAGAGAAGAAAGCAGAAGAAGAAGAAGCAGAGAAGAGAGTCCAACAGGTAGCCTTTCCCAGCGTTTTTTTTTTGTTCTGCATGCAGATTAATTAGCGAGTTACTGTGCTGTGCACAGTAACTCGCTAATTAATTCACGGTTACTGTGCATGTGCACAGTAACACGCAGATTAATTCTCTGGTTACTGTGCACACAGTAACCCCGGTTACTATGTGTACAGTAACCAGCCCATTCTTTGGGCCAGGTTCGGCCCAGCCCATATATTTGGGCCTGATCCGGCCCATTTCAAAGAAAAAAATCAAAAATATTTGTTTCAGCATTTTATAATTTTTCCGCGTAATTTTTATGTCATTTTGATTAATATTTGGTTGTATTTTTTTATGTTGTTAAAAATACAAAAATCTGATTTTTAAATACCCGGTTTTCGTCAAAAAAAAACTTCCATAAAATACAAAAAAATTAAAAAAAGAGAAAAATGTTTTTGTGCATACGGCCAAGTGTCTCAAAGCTAAAAATTCATATTGTATTTTTTTCATACACCAAAAAAATATATATTTTAGCATGCATTTTGGCTTTAATAACCAGTTTATTAAAGTCAAGAGAATATTGGCCAATATTTCAAAAACAACAAAAATTTTATTTTGTTTGTCTCTTAGTACCCGGGGTATGACTTTACATGTAATGCATATTCCGGATATTTAATTCCTCTTTTATTTTTTTATTTTTTTTTTTGGACAATAGAACCTGGGGTATGACATTACATGTAATGCGTATTCCGAACAATAAAAAACCACAACGCGACCTTGGATTTTATCAGACATTAAAACAATGCAGCTTACCTTACGTAGGGCGTAGTTGGGGTGCTAATACCTTCCCTTTACGCAACCAGTCTCCGTACCCGATCTCTAAAGACCAGTTAAGGTTCCTAGTAACCAGAATACTAGGTGGCGACTCCCTGTCCATTTTTAGCTTAGAGACAAAGAACTCCTTGTCTCACCATATTTTCCATGCCAAATAGACAACATACCACACCCTCATGAAGGGTTGGAGGTGGACGATCGCCGCGCCGCCGCACACGTGCGGCAGGTAGGCTAAAGAATTAATTTGTTAGGCCTGCTTTTTGGGTTGGTGTCTGCTCCTGTTTGTCAAGCTGCATCCGCGGGGTCCCTGCAAGGATTCATTTCAAGGCTGGCTGCGTTATTTGGCTGCATCTCGTGGCTGGTTTCTATGGTGTGTGGTTATCTTAGATTGGTTGGGTAGCCTCCGTGTGGCCCCTTCATTTCTTTATGCAATTCATTTCAAGGCTGGCTGTGTTATTTGGCTACATCTCGTGGCTGGTTTCTATGGTGTGTGGCTGTCTTGGATTGGTTGGCCCCTTCATTTCTTTATGCATATATGCCATTCGGCTGGTTTGGCTGGGTTGGCTGAAGCTTTTCTCATCACTGTCGGTGGTTGGGTTCTCCATTTCGATAGGCTGGTTCCTTCATGTCCCGCATGTTATTGGCTAGGTATGAGCGCCTCTCTTGGTTGCTGTTCAGGTCTGATTAGGCTTGCTTAATTGCTGGATTTGGGTGGTTATTGATCTGCTGATCGGCTGTGTAATTTTGTTCAAGGGAGTCTGTTCCCTTTTCTTGTTTTTTGCTGGTTTAATCAGCTTCTTGCTTATGTACATACTCTGTTCACTACTGGTTTCCAGCTTGTAATGCAAGCTCGCCTTGCTCTTTTTGATCAATATATTTCTTACATTTGACCAAAAAAAAGAAACCAAATGATGGAGAAAATGGACCCATGAAATCTATACCCCAATAGTCAAAGATCTCAATGACAAGAATAGGATTTAAAGTCTTGCAAAATGCATGTGAGTCCTTGAACATGGTGGGCCACTAAAATCCACTTTGTAAGATTTTTGTTGTTGTTTTTCTTGATGAGAAATGACCCCCATATGCCTCAAAATGACAAAATTTAATGACGCTACTTACCTCATTGTCAGGAATGCATCTTTGAAATATTTGAGCAAGACTGTCGCACGTGTGTGGCGTCGCGGCGAAAATAGTTCCTCTTTAAATCTAAAATGTATCTATCTATCTGGCAAATATAGGGAGACAAGAAATTCTTGTCTTTTATCAGTGAAAATAGAATGGGGGTCGCCACCTAGTATTTTGGTCACTAGAAACCCTAACTGGTCTCAGAGATTGGGTACGGGGACTGGTTACGTAAAGGGATGGTATTAGCACCCCAAATACGCCTTACCTAAGGTAAGCTGCATTGTTTGATTGTCTGATAAATAGCTAAAGTGTTATTTAACTATTGGTCTGTCTAGGGTTCAAGAAAAATCCTCCTCAATAAGGAGGTCCTTATCTTATTGGGTAAAATCCTAACCCTTTTAACGTCTATACAAAAAAAACTATATTTTTAATATCAGGAATACGTTTTACGTATAAAATCGTAATCCCAAATACTAAAGAAGACAAAAATATATATTTAGAATTTTTGAAATATTAGCCATGTTCTCATGGCTCTAACAAACTTGTTATTAAAGCCAAAGTGCATGCTAAAACGTTTTTTGAATGTTTTTGTTTTATGCGTAAAAAAGACAATATGATTTTTTTTTTGTTATAGGAAAATACAATGTGATGAGTTTTATTTTTTTAATCTTTGAGAGACTTGGTTGTATGCATGAAAACAAAATATATTTTTTTAGTTTAATAATTGTTTTTGCAATGTTTGGACGAAAACCATGTATTTTAATACCGGATTTGTATCTTTACGGTATAAAAATACAAACCAATATTACGCAAAATAGATAGAAAAATACACGAGAAAAACACCAATTTTTTAGAAAAGATTTTTGGAATAAACAATTTTTTTTTAAAAAAAATGAACAGTGGATTACTCTCCATTGTTCACGTAACGCGAACAGTGGAGACCACCGAGGAAGAAAAAGTAGAAGAAGAAGAAGAAGAAGAAGAAGAAAGGGAAGGGGAAGGAGGCTGACCTGCGATGTAAGCTAGGATGTGACGAGGAGGCTCTGCCGGTGGCTCAGTGTGCTTTAGTGGAAGGAATGGTGGCCGGTGTCGGTTGCTGGTTAAAGAAGAAGAAAAGTAGCAGAGGAGAGAGGCTCGTTGGCGCTCTCACTATATGAGGTGTTCGGGCGGTTGCTTGTGATGGAGATGGAGGTTTTCAAGATGGTGGCAATGATGTTGGCGGCTGAATGCCGCGATGGAGAGAGAGAGAGGCAGGTTCTGCTGGCAGTAGGAACCAAGTTAGGGAGGCTGGTTTTTTGGCTGTCTATGGACCCAAATTCCCCCCCCCCCATTAAAGCATGAAAATCACATCTATTTATAGGTGGTGGAAGAGGAACACTTCATCTCTTCTAGTGCCAAATTGTAGCCCTTGGTTCAGCCCAAAAACAATCCAACCACTGCTTCAAAGAAGCAATGATGAACTGCCAGTTTTGTACAGGAAAATGGTTGGTTGGGTTGGCCACTTTGGGGCGGTGTCGCCGCCTCTACAACCTCGATCAGCCAAAACTATTTATATTATGGTGTAGTTAGGTGTCAGGGTATCATTTTCGTGCAGGTTTTATTTCATTTGGGGAAGAAACAAACGCCTTGGGAAGGAGGCCCCTCGGGCAGCCTCTCTGAAGAAGGTAATGAATAGTAATGTTTTTGTCAATTACAGTTTAGTCCCTTAATTTGTGATTTATCTCTAATTACACCCTTGATTGGCCTCAAACTTTCAATTTTGTTTAATTTCACCCCTACCGAACTTCAATTCGAACCCCATATTTCTGCACCTTTTGAAGTTTGGTCCTTGGTTTCGAATTTCCTCAATTAAGTCCCTAATTAACTATTAAACTTCAATATTTATGCAATTAAGCCCCTGATTTGACCAAATCAACTCCTAAAAATTATAATTTGACCCTAGAACTTTAATTTCTTCCAATTAAAGCCCAAATTGACTTAAAAATCCAT
Organism: Populus davidiana; assembly: GCA_030145905.1. NCBI lineage: Eukaryota > Viridiplantae > Streptophyta > Magnoliopsida > Malpighiales > Salicaceae > Populus > Populus davidiana. The sequence continues at coordinate 8,020,272 of CM057803.1, forward strand.
TTTTCTTGCAATCAAACCCTCTATAAATTCAATTAAACCTTCAATATAATCCAATTAAGTCCATAAACATCCAATTTTGGACTTTTCTCCTTAAATTTTAATTTTTTTTTTCAACAGGCCTCTCATCATTCAAGAATATATTGTCAAAATTTTAATCTTTGTATTTGTATCCTCCTTAATCAATTTTTCTGACCAATTTCTGAGCGCTCCCGCCTCTTATTATTATTATTTTTTTAATTTCTTCCGACTATATATTTATTATTTATTATTATTTTATTATTTATTTTATTTTATTATTTATTTTTTTTGTTATTATTATATTTTTTTTGTTATTACTTATTTTTATTTTTATTTTTATTTTGTGTGGGGGGGCCCAAAAATGGGTTACAACAAATGCCCCCTCTTTATAATACTTACGGAGCAGGGGTTTTGTGTAGTAAGTTTTATAAAGATAAACCAAAACTAAACTTTCGAACTGATCTTGTCGAAGCTTGATCAATCTGAAACTTTGTCTTTACAGCAATCCTCCTCAACCCAAAAACTATGATTGAAACTTAGTCATCTCGAGATCCCAATCTAGCGATCCTCTGAATTCTAACTTTGGTTTGATTAACATGGAATTCCATCCAAGATCCCTTCTGGCGATCTCTTTTAACTAAAAAATCTATATTTGTAGTTTGGCCAACCTGAAATCCTATCTGGTGATTTCCCTTAGCCAAAGCTAATATCGGTGTTACAGTTGGGTTAACCTTAGATCCCTTCTAGAGACCTCCTTTAACCAAAACCAAAAATCTATAGTTGTAGCTTAATCAACCTGGAATCCCATCTGGTGATTCCCTTTAACCAAAGCTGAAATATGAGATCCCTTCTGGCGACCTCCTTTAACCAAAACAGGAATATGAGATCCCTTCTGGCGACCTTCTTTAAGCAAAACCAAAAAACTATATTTGTAGCTCGGTCAACCTAGAATCCCATCTGGCGATTCCCTTTAACCAAAGCTGAAATATGAGATCCCTTCTGGCGACCTCCTTTAACCGAAACCAAAATATGAGATCCCTTCTAGCGACCTCCTTTAAGCAAAACCAAAAAACTATATTTATAGCTTGGTCAACCTGGAATCCCATCTGGCGATTCCCTTTAACCAAAGCTGAAATATGAGATCCCTTATGGCGACCTCCTTTGACCAAAACATGAGATCCCTTCTAGCGACCTCCTTTAACCAAAACTGATATCAGTATTGCGGTTGGGTTAACCTGAGATCCCTTCTTGCGATCTCCTTTAATCAAAACCAAAAATCTATGTTTGTAGCTCGGTCAACCTGGTATCCCATCCAACGATTCCCTTTAACCAAAGCTGAAACATGAGATCCCTTCTGGCGACCTCCTTTGACCATAGCTGAAACATGAGATCCCTTCTAGTTACCTCCTTTAACCAAAGTTGATATCGGTATTGTGTTTGGGTTAACCTGAGATCCTTTTTGGCGATCACCTTTAACCAAAACCGAAAATCTATGTTTGTAGCTCGATCAACCTGGAATCCTATCGGGCGAATCCTTTTAACCAAAGTTGAAATCGGTGTTGCGGTTGGGTTAACCTGATATCCCTTTTAGTGACCTTCTTTAACCAAAACCAAAAACTCTATTTTTGTAGCTCGGTCAACCTGGAATCCCATCTGGCGATTCCCTTTAACCAAAGCTGATATCGATGTCGTTCTTCCTGATGGCAAGGTTTGAACCTTTCATTTTCTTTTGAAAATTTTCTAATAGGTTCTTGTCACTTTATTGTTGTTCTAGAATCAAAACCGTGATTCATTGCTATCATCAACTCAATGATTCTTTCTTCGTCCACAATCTTGTTGGATTACATTAAGGATTCCTCCTATAACGATTCAAAAAACATACATGCACCGATTTATGATTAGATGCCATGCATGCATTCTTACCTGGTTTTGAAACATAAGTCCTATCATCTTCTTCTATTTCATGAAACTCTCTCTTGACATGAGCTTGCTTTTGAAGTCGTATGTTGGATTCATTTCTCGTGCTGCCTCTTTTTACCTATCATATCTTTGAGAAGAAGTCTTCAACTTCTTACAAATAGCTTTTTTTAAAATGTATGACTTATCATTGCCTTCTTTGTCATGCTTTTGTCAAATGCTTTAACTTATCTTTTTCAAATCTACGGGCTCTCATCCCATTTTAAAATCATGTAAAACTTTTCATGAAATATCTTTTAGTGCCCCCAGTATGGGGTGTGATCCTAGTCCGGGTTTTTATAAAGAATAAATTCATTCCAGCTCAAACGAGACCACCAACGATAAACTCTTTAGAGAGTGAAGGGATAATGAATTTTTCTCATTTCAAAATGCACATTGTTAAGATTGATAAACTTTGTTTTTATCTTGAAAGAAATTTACAGGTGATTTATCAATTCATTATGCTATCCAAAGGTAAGGTTGTACTTCAGGGGTAGCTTTTCTTAAATCTCATCTTTGACGGATGTATGATACCTTCCTTGTAACCACTTATCCTTGTTTAAAAAGTGCATTATCTCATCATTTATTTAAAGAAAAGGTGGGCTCAAAGACAAACATAAAATCTAGCTGACATCATGAGCCTTAATTCTCAACTAGAGAAAATAGAAGCAAACCAAAAGCAATGACAAAAACATGCTAAGGCAAACAAAGTTGGTTTACATTTTGAAAAAAACTACTGGAGCTTTTTGGGTCACCCCATTCTGAAACTTCTTCCCCTGAGCCAACTTGCGCACAAAGGTCTTGGTGGATACTTCTTCTAGTGTGTGGACATCCAGTCATGTCAGTGCTTCATCTTCCTTCCTCGCTTGTGTTTTCTTGTCATCTCCTTCGATCCCACATTCTTCATCATTGACAAATCTTGACCAAGGTTTTCCACTCCTTTATCCACTATTACTTGCGTCATGACTAGGCCATGGATTTGAATTGATATTGGGTGTGTCTTCAAATGACACCCATCCTATCTTGATGAGCTCCAATAATCTTTTCTTGAAAGCGTAGCATGTTTTAAAACCATGTCCGGGAATACCAGCATGGTACTCGTAAGTTAACTCGGGCTTGTACCAGATAGGGAATGGTGGTTGTAGTGGTAATGTGGGGATAGGAGCTATTTGTCCAATGCTCAGTAGTTTGCCATACATGTCCTTCAGGCATGGGTAATGGCGGTAGTTGTTCTAAAATGTATCTTGTATTTCATCTTTGGTTGTTGTTTTGGTTGTTTGACTAGTTATTTGTTTGATTAGGGGGAAAAGGTTTGCTAAAGTTTACGTGGGCAACATGAGAGGTAGGTACTTATGGGTTATATGAATCCACTCTCTTGCCCTTGTACCCACCTTCCAAATTGTTAACGTCACCTTCCAGTTTTCTTCCAATAAAACCCTTCGTCTCCAATGGCTCAACTATGCGTCCAACTTTAATACCTTGCTCTATTATTTCCGCTATGTGTATAGCATCGTAGAAATGTTGAGATGAGCTACCCATTAGATGCTCATAATATGGTGCCTTGAAGGTATTGGCAAATAAAGTAACCATCTTTGTTTCTATTAAAGGGGGTTGGACATGTGTGGCCTCATCCCTCCACCTTTGTGCATATGCCCTTACTAACTCTACGCTACTTTTCTCCATTGACATTAGACTTGTTTGATCCAGAGCGATTTCCAGGTTAAACTTGTACTGCTTAAGGAACACCTTCACCAAATCTCTCCAGCTCCTGATCCTAACACTGTCTAACCTCATATACCAGCTTAAAGCAGATCCTGTGAGGCTATCTTGAAAGAAATAGATATGCAATTTATCATCACAGATTACTTCTTCCATTTTGTTGCAGTAGGATCGAAGGTGAGTGTTTGGCCATTCCAAACCGGTGTACTTAATGAAATCTGGTATCCTAAAATCCTTTGGCACCACAATGTTTGGTACCAGACATACTTCGGCTGCTCACATAGGGTCAAACCAGTCATTACCCTCAACTGCCCTTAATATTTCTTCTAAAGCAAACAATTTGTCCTGGTCCATCAAACTAGGAGATCTATTATCCGGGGTTCCCTTTGCTGTTAAGTCCACATTAATTGGAGCATGAGTTGGCTGGATAGGGGTGATAGGCACAAAATGTTGTTCATTGGCCGAGTTTGCCCCCTGGTTTTGAGATGCTTGAGAGATGTGAGCTGTTGGCGTTCCTTCAGGCAATTGTGCTGATGTTCCTTCCCCATTCTTAGCTCTTAGAAGTTGCTTGAGTAGGTCAGTTAGTTGAGCAACTTTGTTTTTTTACGGATTCCAACTTGGTCTGATAATGTGACTCTAAGTGAGCTCTTTCTTTGTTCTCCATCCTCGATTTGGACTGGTGTGGTGGACTTTGGATATGGGACCTATGTTTTACGATCTGGAATGCATATGATAAATTAAAAACAAAATACATGATAAAGATATGATGCACATGTGATGTGTATTTTTTAGAGCTGATTCATGACTTTTGTAATCCTTTAGGCAAGATTTCTGAGTCGACCTGATTACTGTAAAAAAGGGTTTGCCAACTACTTATCATAGCAGCTTACTAAAACGCATTTACAAAGAACGATGATTTCAACTCAAAAACCTGTATTGATGAGTTTAACATTATTAATCTTGATGCAAATGAAAGTAGGATACACATCCTAAGGACAAGCTCTATTTATTAAGTGAGAATGGGTAGGTTTTCTAGCTGGTCTTAAAGGGCCTCATATCTGCCTAGTGACGTTCTTCGTAAAGATAGTGTGGGGGCGTTACAAGGAATAGTTAAGACACGTATGCCCACCATTACCAAGTAGGCACTCAGATATGAGTTAGGTGTTTAACGCATCTGAACCCTGACCAATAGTCCTAAGGCAAATTGTTAATCCCCCACCTAACTTAAGGCCTGTGTGTGCTTCTCAAAATCAAAGTAAGTAATGCATTAGATAGTTTTGTACAATGCATGAACAGTACGTGTAAAAATATAAAGCAAATATGCAAATAACAAAAGGAAAGACATTAACAATAAAACATACAAAAACACAAACAAATCAGGCAAATACAAAGCTTAGATTACAAAGTCCCCAGTGGAATCGCCATTTTGTCGCACATATGCGGCGTCGCTGCGAAAATAGTTCCACTTTAGATCTAAAATGTATCTATCTATCTGGAAAATATAGGGAGACAAGAAATTCTTGTCTTTTATCAGTGAAAAATGGAATGGGAGTCGCCACCTAGTATTTTGGTCACTAGGAACCCTAACTGGTCTTAGAGATCGGGTACGGGGACTGGTTGAGTAAAGGGAAGGTATTAGCACCCCAAATACGCCTTACCTAAGGTAAGTTGCATTGTTTGATTGTCTGATAAAAAGCTAAGGTGTTATTTAACTATTGGTTTGTCTAGGGTTCAAGAAAAATCCTCCTCAATACGGAGTTTCTTATCTTATCGGGTAAAATCCTAACCGTTCTTACGTCTATACAAAAAAAACTATATTTTTAATATCAGGAATATGTTTTACGTATAAATTCATAATCCTAGATACTAAAGAAGACAAAAATAAATTTTTGAAATTTTTGAAATATTAGCCATGTTCTCATGGCTCTAACAAACTTGTTATTAAAGCCAAAGTGCATGCTAAAACCTTTTTTGAATGTTTTTGTTTTATGTGTAAAAAAGACAATATGAGTTTTTTTTTTGTTATAGGAAAATACGATGTGATGATTTTTATTATTTTTTTATCTTTCAAAGACTTAGCCGTATGCATGAAAACAAAATATAATTTTTTGGTTTTATAATTTTTTTTGCAATGTTTTGACGAAAACCATGTATTTTAATATCTGATTTGTATCTTTACGATATAAAAATACAAACCAATATTACACAAAATAGATAGAAAAATACACAAGAAAAACACCAATTTTTTAGAAAAGATTTTTGGAATTTAAAATTTTTTTTAAAAAAATTGAATAGTTGATTACTCTCCAAAAATTGAATTTGGTCAGCCAAAATTGAATAGTGCCAAAAAATTTAAAAACATCAATATTACCAAGGAAGAAGAAGAAAGGGAAGGGGAAGGAGGCTGACCTGCGATGGAAGCTTGGCTGCAATGAGGAGGCTCTGCTAGTGGCTCAACGTGCTTCGGTTGAAGGAATGGTGGTCATTGTCGGTTGCTGGTGAAGGAAGAAGAAAAGTTGCAGAGGAGAGAGGCTCGTCGGCGCTCTCACTATATGAGGTGTTCGGGCAGTTGCTTGTGATGGAGATGGAGGTTTTCAAGGCGGTGGTGACAATGTTGGCGGTTGAACGCCGCGATGGAGAGAGAGAGAGAGAGGCAGGTTTTGCTGGCAGTAGGAACCGGGTTAGGGAGGCTGGTTTTTTGGCTGTCTTTGGACCCAAATTTCTCCCCCCGTTGAAGCATGAAAATCACATCTATTTATAGGTGGTGGAAGAGGAACACTTCGTCTCTTCTAGTGCCAAATTGCAGCCCTTGGTTCAGCCCGGAAACACTCCAACCACTGCTTCAAAGAAGCAATGATGAACTGCTAGTTTTGTGCAGGAAAATGGATGGTCGGGTTGGCCACTTTGGGGCGGTGCCGCCGCCTCTACAACCTCGATCAGCCAAAACTATTTATACTAGGGTGTAGTCAGGTGTCAGGGTATCGTTTTCGTACAGGTTTCATTTAATTTAAGGAAGAAACAAACGCCTTGGGAAGGAGGCCCATCGGGCAGCCTCTCTAAAGAAGGTAATGAATAGTAATGTTTCTGCCAATTACAGTTTAGTCCCTTAATTTGTGATTTATCTCTAATTACACCCCTGATTGGCCTCAAACTTTCAATTTTGTTTAATTTCACCCCTGCCAAACTTCAATTTGAACCCTATATTTCCGCACATTTTCCAGTTTGGTCCTTGGTTTTGGATTTCCTCAATTAAGTCCCTAATTGCCCATTAAACTTCAATATTTATGCAATTAAGCCCTTGATTTGATCAAATCAACTCCTAAAAATTATAATTTGACCCCAGAACTTTAATTTCTTTCAATTAAAGCCCAAATTGACTTCAAAATCTATTTTTCTTGCAATCAAACCCTCTATAAATTCAATTAAACCTTCAATATAATCCAATTAAGTCCATAAACATTCAATTTTGGACTTTTCTCCTTAAATTTAACTTTTTGTTCCAACAGGGCTCTCATCATTCAAGAATATACTATAAAAATTTTAATCTTTGTATTTTTATCCTCCTTAATCAATTTTTCTGACCAATTTCTGAGCGCTCCCGCTTCTTATTATTATTATTATTATTATTATTAATTTCTTCCAGCTATATATTTGTTTATTATTATTATTTATTATTATTTTATTATTTATTATTTTTCTTATATTTATTTATTTTTATTATTATTTTTACTTTTTTGTGTGGGGGACCCAAAAATAGGTTACAACAAGGACAATATTTGAATAAATAAGTGTCATCCTAATAAAAGTTCTTCACTTCGTTCAAGAACTTTCTTTTGTCTTAGGTACTCCAATGAGCTGGCAATTGTCCTGAAACAAGAAAATTAACAATATTAGAAAACCAAGGCATTGTAAAGACAGAAAATAAAGATTCATCAAGAAAGTAGTCATTGATTGATGTGATGACAAATCTCGAATCGGTTGTCAATCTTGACAAATGATCTGCGACAACATTTTCGATGCCTTTTTTGTCTTTGATTGTGATATCAAATTCTTGAAGTAACAAAACTTATCGTACCAATCTAGCCTTAGAATCCTTTTTTGAAAGAAGATATTTCAAAGCTGCATGATCACTAAAAACAACAACAGGTGAGCCAACAAGATAAGATCTTGTTGGATGCAAATACTACTGCAAGTAATTACTTTTAAGTGGTAGTGTAATTCATTTGAGCACTTTTTAAAGTTTTACTTGCATAGTAAATCACATAAGGTTTATTATCTTTTCTTTGTCCCAAGATAGCACCCACGGCATAATCACTAGCGTCACATATTATTTCAAAAGGTAGTGACCAATCAGGAGGTTGAATGACAGGAGTAGAAGTAAGCAAGTGTTTAAGTTTAACAAAGGCTTTTTCACATTGTTCAGTCCATTCAAAAATATTTTCCTTTGTTAGAAGGTTACATAATGGTCTAGATATGACATTAAAATCTTTGATGAACCTTCTATAAAAACCAGCATGTCCTAAGAATAATCTAATATCTTTAACAGATTTTGGTGTTGAGAAGTTGGCAATTAACTTGATTTTAGATTTGTCAACTTCAATTCCTTTCGATGAAACAATATGACCAAGTACAATGTCGTTTGTTACCATAAAGTGACATTTTTCCCAATTCAGTGCAAGATTCTTCTCTTCACACCTGTTCAAAACATTTTCCAAGTTAGTTAAACAATCATCAAATGAATCACCAAAAACAGAAAAATCATCCATAAAAATCACAAGGAAACGTTCAACCATATCACTGAATATGCTAAGCATGCATCTTTGAAACGTGGCTGGTGCATTACATAATTCAAAAGGCATTCTTTGATTTGCAAAAGTACCAAATGGACAAGTGAAAGTAGTCTTCTTTTGATCTTCCAATCCAATTTCAATTTGATTGTAACCTGAATAGCCATCTAGGAAACAAAACAATTCATGACCTGCAACTCTTTCTAGGATTTGATCCATGAAAGGTAAGGGAAATGATCTTTTCTAGTCATTGAATTAAGTTTCCTATAGTCAATGCACATGCGCCAACCAGTAATAGTCCGAGTTGGAATTAACTCATTTTTCTCATTTGTTATCACAGTGACTCCAGACTTTTTAGACACAACTTGGGTAGGACTTACCAATTTGATGTCATAAATAGGATAAATGATTGCATTATCTAGAAGCTTAATGACTTCATTTTTCACTACTTCTTTCATATTAAGATTAAGTCTTCGTTGCATTTCTCTAAAGGGTTTAGCATTTTCCTCCAAATAAATCCTGTGTGCAAATCAAAGGACTAATTCCTTTTATGTTAGCTATGGTCCATCCTAATGCATTTTTGTGCATTTTCAGAGTCTGTAATAACTTACCTTATTGATGTGCATTCAGTTTGGAAGAGATTATTACCGGAAAGGTTTCATTTTCTCCCAAAAATGAGTATTTCAGATTGAATGGTAACGGCTTCAAATCAGGTTTTGGTGATTGAACACTTGAAGGTATGGACTCAATTGACCGTGGTGGAAATTCTTCATTTTGTGGTCTCCAATTAAATGCCTTTGATTCTTCCTAAAAATAGACCATTTGCAACTCGTCAGGTTCATCAATCTCAGTTTCACTGGAAGTGGTTTGAAATTGATCATGAACTACTTTTTCAATAAAGTCCACTTCCTGTAAATCATTATCATCTCCAGGTTGCTTGTAAATGTTGAAAATATTCATCTCCAATGTCATGTTTCCAAATGATAGCTTCATCAGTCCATTCCTTCAATTAATCAATGCACTAGAAGTTGCAAGAAATGGACTTCCTAAAATAACAGGAATGAAATTACATGCTTCAACAGGTTGTGTATCCAAGACAACAAAATATACAAGGTAAATGAATTTATCAACTTGTACTAACACATCATCAATTATTCCTCTAGACACTTTTACAGATCTATCAGCAAGTAAAAGAGTTACAGAAATTGGTTTTAACTCACCTAGATTGAGACTTTGAAAAACCGAATATGGAAGTAAATTCACACTAGCTCCAAGATCAAGTAAAGCTCATTCAATTTTATGTTCCCCAATAAAGCAAGAAATTGTAGGACAACCAGGGTCTTTATATTTCAAAGCATTATTGTTCTGAAGAATAGCACTTACTTGTTCGGCTAAAAATGCTTTCTTTTTCACATTCAGTTTTGTCTTTACAGTGCACAGATCTTTCAAAAATTTAGCATGGAAGGTACATGTTTAATGGCATCCAACAAAGGTATATTGATCCTTGCCTGTTTGAAAGTTTCAAGGATTTCAGAATTATGATTGACTTTCCTTTGTTTGATCATGGCATGAGGAAATGGAAGTGCTGGCGGAGAATCAGTCTTTTCCTTACAATGTTCAGATTTACCCTCAGAGATTGACTCATCATCTTTCTCACAAGGTTCAAGAGTGGGTTTTTCAATAACCTTACCACTGTGAAGAGTGATGACTGATTTGACTTGATCCATGTGTTGGCTTCCGGAACTACTTGCATTTGCATTGTATTGCCCCTTTGGATTTTGTTGTGGTTGAGATGGAAACTTAACTTCCTCTTGAAAACTGAGAGCAGATGTGAATTTTGCAAGAGCATCTTTAAAATTTGCCATGCTTTAAGCAAGTTGAGTGTTGATTGTCTCTTGCTTTTCAATGAATGCATACAATGTTTCCTCAAGATTTCTTCTAGGAGGTGGAGCATAAGAAGGTGCATATCCATGAGAATTTTGGAAATTATGGTGTGCTTGAAACGGTGGTTGTGAAGTTTGTGCATTATTGTTATCACTCTTCCAACTGAAATTTGAGTGATTTCTCCAACCAGGGTTGTATGTTTGCAAGTATGGTTATGATTAGGCCTTTGAAAACTGTTTAAAGCATGGGCTTGTTCATGGAGGCATTCCTTGAAAGAAGGCAAAGTTGGACAGTTATTGGTTGCATGTTCATTTGTTTCATAGATTTGACACACAATGTCTTGAACGGATTTTAATTGACCACTCTTTTTCAATTCTAGTGCCTCGACTTTTCTAGCTTAAGATGAAAACTTGGCTTGGAGGTCATGATCTTCCCTAAGGTTATACATACCTCTACTAGATATATGAGGTTGGGTTTTACTTGGTGCCTCATAAGTGCCTGTAGTGTCCCAATTTTGCGTATTTTCAGCTAGTAAGTCTAGGTACTCCATTGCTTTATTAGGGTCTTTATCTTCAAAAGTTCCATTGCACATCAATTCAACCATTTGCATGTCTTTAGGTGTTAACCCTTCATAAAATTGTGAAACCAATCTCCATGTTTCAAAACCATGACGAGGGCAAGTATTAAGCAAGTCTCGATACCTATCCCAACATTGGTAAAATGTTTCACCTGGTTTTTGAGTGAAAGTGGTAATTTGTCTTTTGAAAGAGTTAGTTCTGTGAGATGGAAAAAACTTCTTTAAAAATTATTATTGCATTTCATCCCAAGCACAAATAGATCCTGGTTTAAGATTTTATGGCCATGTTTTAGCTTTATCTTTTAATGAAAAAGGAAAAAAGCTTTAATCTAATGGTATTCATGCTACAATTTAAGTCTTATAGGTGTTACAAACTTCTTCAAATTCTCTCAAATGCAAGTGTGGATTTTCTAGATCTAAGCCATGAAAAGAAGGTAAAAGTTGAATAATGTCTGGCTTAAAATTAAAATGAGATGCATCGAGAGGAAAAACTATGCATGAGGGTGTACTTGTTCTTGTGAGATTCATGTGGTCTCTAAGTGTCCTAACACGGTTATTCTTATTATTCTCATTATGAAGTGACTGGTTATCTTCTTCGGCTATATTTTCTGAAAATGATGAGGATGCCCTACAAAGTCTACCACTTAATGTACGTGACCAAACACTCATGCACGTGTAGAAAGGGAATAAAAGGAAGAAGAAAATAAAAAAAAAAGAAACAAAAAAAAAAGAAACAAAGTTAGATACAAGAAAAGTGAAAAGAGAAAACAAAATAAATACTATAATTTGTACAAGAATTTACCACCCCGGCAACGGCGCCAAAAACTTGACACGACCAAAAGATTGATGTCTTCTCCCAAGTGCAGGAGTGTCGAAGTAATAAATAACCTGGCAAGACCGGGATCGAACTACAAGGAGGTTTATTGTATAAATTATAGACAACAATATTACAACAACAATAATCACAACAATAATAACAATAATAGTTATAATAATAGTAATAGTAATAATACTAATAATAATAATAATAATAATAATAATAATAAAAAGAAGAAGTTGATGAGAACTTTGAAATGGAAGATTAATGTAAGGATTAAACAATGATAAAAACAAATGTCAAGGTTAGAGGATCCACTAATGGTATTTCAAACAAGTATAGTATAAAATCTTTTTACTCAATTGGAAACCACACACAAAGGAGGTTCCAATCGGATGATTTGTCATTAATAGCTCATTATAAATTATTAACATGATCATATTAATTATCTTATTTAAGTAACACCAAACTTTTAAATATTATCAAGAATTCATGATGCTACTTATGTTAACAACAAATCAAGTTCCTTTCATAGCACAGGTGTAGGTAATACCATACGGTTGGGCTATGAGAGTGCCAAACATTTGTTGTACCAAGTTTTATACAACACAAATCTAGATTAACCATTTAACAAGCAAGGTATTAAGAATTAGTAAGATAAAAAGATAAGACATGTTAATATTAAACTTTAAGGTCCATGTTGAGTTTACACCATACTTATTCTTACACCATTAGTGTTACCTTTTCACGTTGACATAATCAACTTAGCTAAACATAATGAAAAAGAGAAACATAAATAAACAAAACAAGAACATAAATAAGATACAAGTTAACTGAGTAAAGGAAAGGAAATGAAAAACATAAACAAGATATTAGTGAAAGCAAAACTTAAGGATTAAAAAATATATATATAAAGAGAGAGAGCAAGAGCAAGTTCTTGATCTGAACAACCAAGCCCCTAAATGCATGGTAAATGCCTCCTTTTATAGGCCAAAATTTGGAACTATTGATTTGATGACTAATTGTTGAGTGAGTGGCCAACTATTTACTTGGTAAAAATTCTTATCTTCTTGTCTGAATAAAACGTCATTGCTAACATCAGAACTGAATCCACCTATACTATGAAAGTTATAGGAAATTGTCTTAGCTTTCCATGAAAAAAAATTGAGGTCATTTGGACTTCTAGAACTCGAGATATGAGCTGAACACTGAACAGTGTCTGGGCTGCAAGACAGATTCAGACTTCTTCGTTGTTGCTATAATTTGGACTTAAAAACGGCCTTCTTAGATCTTGGCCTCCACATGAAAGTTGTAGGCCTATGTCTTATTGAATCTTTGTAAAACTTTAAGATCATTTGGACATCTAGAACTCAAGATATGACCCAATTACCGAACAGTGTTCCAGTTTGGACTGCACCAACATCTCTTTTCTAAGTTTGACCCTCTCTTTGTCCTTTCAATTTCAATACTTGAACTCATCAATCAATCCTTTTATTTATGTGATAGGCCTGCATTTAAGATGAACATTTACCATAAATTAAAGGTATCTTATATTATTAAGTATGTTATTATAAAACATGATTTAGTTAAGGAGTTATTGATATTTCAAGTGCAAAATGATGATATAAAACCTTGATAAAAATGCACTTTTAAGTATTAATCAGGGCAGCAGAGACATCAGTTGCATTAGACGTGGGCTGCAAAAGGAGGTGTTCACCAGCCATGGCAGAGGGGAAACCAGGTGGTGAGGCAACAAAGGAGAGCAGAGGAGCAGCTGCAAGAGAAGAAGGTTGCACTGCCGGAGAAGAAGGCTTGGCTGTTGGTGCTGCAGAAGAAGAAGATGCATGCTGCGACTGTTCCATTGAAAAAGGGAGGCTATGAGAAAAGAAGGTTAATTATTTACAACATTGAAATAATCCTATATTAATTTTCTATTCTGATATATACAAGCTATACATTCTATAATAATAATAAGGTTTTTGTTTATCAAATTATAAGTAATTAAAAAAGTTGAAAATTGAGGTAAAATATTATATATATTCTTACGTGATTAAGAAACACAGAAAGTAACACCCCCCCCCCCCTATAAATACACCTGATCTCTGCAGATGTTGTTCACTGCTCTATTTCCTTAACCGATAAACAATTTGCCATCTAGCGAACATCCTAAGCAACATGTCTACCCAAGTCTCCAAAGAAGTTGTACCCAAGACTCTTCAAGCTCGTGATAATGAGATTATTCGCCGGACAGCCAATTACCATCCAAGCATTTGGGGTGATCAATTCATTTCCCATCTCCCCAAAGACAAGGTCATTGCATGCAAAAAGGACAATACTGTGTGTGTGTGTGTGTGTGTGATTCTTAATTTGTTATTTTCTTCCCCCTTTGGGAAATCTAATGATGCGTTTAATATGGTAACTAAAGCAGGTGCAAGAAGCCATTGAATTGCAAGAAATTGAAAAGCTGAGGGAACAATTTAAGAGGGAACTCTTGGCTAGTAATTCATCACAAAAGCTGGATCTTATAGATGCAATCCAGCGCCTAGGTGTGGCTTACCACTTTGAAACAGAGATAGAAGAAGCACTACAGCATATCTACAATAACCGTATTGATATGGAAGATGATGACCTTTACAACTCTGCTCTTGGTTTTCGACTACTAAGACAACATGGCTACAACGTTTCATGTGGTAATTAGTATATGTATGGCCATTTGTTATAAGAAATGTGCATGACATGAGCTTCATACAAATTTTCAAGTCCATTTCTTTGGTGATTTAATTCAGATATATTCAACAAGTTCAAAGATGACAAAGGTCATTTCAAGCAATCCAATGATGTTCGAGGCATCCTAGGTCTCTATGAAGCAGCACATCTAGCGGTGCATGGAGAAGATATTCTTGATGAGGCGCTTGCTTTCACTACCATCCACCTCAAGTCCATGGCAACTAGTCCAAACTGTCCACTAACAGCAAAAGTTTCTCATGCCCTAAAGCAGCCCATCAGAAGGGGCGTTCCAAGACTGGAGAGCAGGCCCTACATTTCTATCTATCAGGACGAGCCGTCATGTAACAAAACTTTACTAAGGCTTGCAAAGTTGAATTTCAATCTCGTGCAAGAATTACATAAAGAAGAGCTTTCAGAAATTACAAGGTGATACTTGTATCCAGATTTAGAATGAAAGCACGTTGACATGTTAAAATGAATATTGACGCAGAGAGCAAGTTATAATGCGTGCATCAGCGCCTTTTTCTTCTTTTTCTTTTTTTGAGGATTACTTGTGAAGCTATTTACTTCTTCAGATAGTGCTCAATATTTTATTTGTTTCAGGTGGTGGAAGGGTTTGGACTTTGCTAGAAGGCTTCCTTTTGCAAGGGACAGGGTGGTCGAGTGCTTCTTTTGGATAGTAGGTGCATATTTTGAGCCTCAGTACTCCCTCGCGAGGAAAATACTTACCAAAGTGATAGCCATGACATCGATTATTGATGACATCTATGATGTTTATGGCACCCTTGAAGAGCTGGAACTTTTCACAGAAGCAATTGACAGGTTTGTTGCATGGAAACGGCTCCTTTATTTTATTTTTTAAAAAAAGTAGAGCTTAATTAAGAGACAAATAACGGTTACAGTGCGATTACAAAAACCTAGACACTTAATTTTCAGGTGGGACACTAAAAGCATGCACCAGCTTCCAGATTACATGAAAATATGTTATGAGGCACTATTGAATGTTTATAGTGAAATTGAGGAAAGAGTGGCGAAGGAGGGATGGTCCTACAGAGTCCACTTTGGAAAAGAAGCAGTACTCTTGACTCTCTCCTTAAATCAAATACTAATATACTATGTTGTAGAAATTACTCTATTATATATGTTTAACTTAGTAATGATTTTTATATGTACGATGTATAACAGATGAAAGTTCTAGTCCATGCCTACTTTAAAGAAGCCAAATGGTTCCATGAAAATCATATCCCAACGATGGAAGAATATATGCAGGTGGCTCTAGTAACGACCGGTTATTCCATGCTCGCAACCGTGTCTTTCATTGGCATGGCCGGCGACATGGTGACCGAGCAAGCATTTGACTGGGTGTTCAATCGCCCTAAAATTGTTAGAGCCTCAGAAACAATTTGCAGACTCGTAGATGATGTAAGATCACATAAGGTATGAGCTTATTTTAATTTGTTAAAAAACATTTCAGTAAAGATTGTTTGAAATTCATTGAAAGTAATAGCTGTTGGAGTTAGGATAACTTGATAGTTTGAAATGGATGAACTGCTCGGAATATTGTTGAGGAGGAAATAAACAACTAAAGGTCTGAGCTTCTTTTAATCTTATTATGCATACTTTTCAGTTTGAACAAGAGAGAGGACACGCTGCCTCTGGAGTTGAATGTTACATAAGGCAATATGGTCTCTCGGAACAAGAAGTGTATAAAGAGTTTCACATGCAAGTCGTCAATGCTTGGAAGGATATAAATGAAGAGTGTCTCAAACCTACCGCTGTGCCAATGCCTCTGCTTGAACGCATTCTCAATCTTTCGAGGGTCATCGATGTCATTTACAAGGAGGAAGATCAGTATACCCATGTTGGAGAAGTAATGAAAAACAATATTGCGTCATTGCTTATAGATTCAGTGCCTATATAGCTGCTAGGTTGCCGATCTCCGCTTGCGATTACAATGGAAACAAATGCCTGCCTATTATAGCCCTATATATGCTAAGGAGGAGCAAAGGAGACTTTCTAATAGAATAAGGAGACTTATTTTTCTTATTTTGTATTTTTTTTTTCTATTTTAGTTTGATATATAGCTGGTGTGTTGTGGCAGGCAACTAAAAATAAAACCTAGACTGTTTAATAAAAAAAATATAATAATGCGAGTATTTATTGTTTCCACAAAGAGTACTATTTAGCCTAATATTGTGCTATGCAAACAAAGGTGGGGTTTTGAGTATATATATATAAAAAAACAGTTTAAAAAAGAATAACTAAGAAAAAAACTCAAATTAAAATATCAAAATCATTCTAAAGAACAAATCTTAGTCTAAGTCAACTTCCATCATTGGGTCTTTTATAACTGATCATCAATGCATATATATATTAATTTGCACTTTGATTATTTATCATTATAACTATTTTCCTATCTCTCCTCAATTGTAGTCAATTAGAAAACAAGAAATCTAATTAATCCTAGTACAGAGCCTTAAAAAATAGAGAGATTGATGAAGCTAAAAAACACAAGCACAAGTAATTGCATTTAATTTAGTTGAAAGTTCTTTCTAAGATCTAATTTCTAACATAGCAAATCATTAAATTTTAGTTTCTATGCAGAATAGAGAGATCAAACAATTATGAATTTGATATCTAACCTAGCAGTAGATTACAACAAATAATAAACTAAAGGCTCCCTAGTAATTAAACGAGACAATCATGAAAAAATGATAACTTGATAGTTTGGAAATTGATGAACTGCTTAGATTGTTGAGGAGACAATCATGAAAAAATGATAACTTGATAGTTTGGAAATTGATGAACTGCTTAGATTGTTGAGGAGTGCTAGAGAATAATATAAATTATATCTTAAGACCTCACTTAACAACTTAAGCTATTAGGTTAAATTGGTTCTTTGACATGGTATCAAAACCTTGAGACCAAATGGTCACGAGTTCAAATCTCACCATCTTTATTTATTTGATAAAAATTAAGTACAAGATAGTGTGGGCATGTGCAAGTTTCAAGTCCAACAGGTTTTCACTTGAGGAAGTGTGTTAGAGAATAATATAAATCATATGTTGAGATCTCACCTAATAGTTTAAGCTATTGAATTGAATTGGTTCTTTGACAAGAGGAAATAAATAACTAATTACATTGATGCCATAAATATGGTAGAAGTTTGATACATTTATTTTTATCTCAATTTATTATAAACCAAATATAATTGTGCTTCATGATTGCTTTACTAATTATAACTTCTAGATTTTTTTACTGGAAGTATGGATTAATCTCAACCCTTTGCCCTTTATTTCCAACCAATACAAAAAATCCACCTTACATCTCATAAAGGTCCGAGCTTTTTTTAATCTTATTGTGTATACTTTTCAGTTTTAACAAAAAATTATAGTAGTGTGAGTATGTATCGTTTCCACAAAGAGTATCTAAACTAATATTGTGCTACACAAAAAAAGATGAGGTGTTTGAGTATAAAAAGAAAAATTAAAGAAAAATAATGTCGCACGTGTACGGTGTCGCGGCGATCACCCACTACCCTCATCAGGTGTGGTATGTCTATCTTGGCAAATATGGGAAGACAAGGAATTCTTGTCTTTTATTAGTGGAAAAAATGAAATGGGAGTCGCCACCTAATATTCTGGTCACTAGAAACCCCAACTGGTCTCAAAGATCGGGTATGGAGATTGGTTGCGTAAAGGAAAGGTATTAGCACCCTAAATACGCCCTACCTAAGGTAAGCTGCATTGTTTTATTGTCTGATGAAAATCTAAGGTCTTGTCATGTTTTTTAATTGTTAGTTCGTTTATGGTTCAAGAAAAGCCCTTCCCTGTAAGAAGATTCTTATCTTATGGGGCAAAGCCTAACCGTTCTAATGTCTATAAAAGAAAACTACCATTTTAATATTGGGAGTATATTTTTTTTTAATTTGAAATATTGGTCAAGTTCTTGTGACTTTAATAAACTGATTATTAAAGTCAAAATGCATGCTAAAATTATTATTTTTTGAAGTTTTCTTTGTTGTTGCGTGAAAAAACATAATATGATTTTTTTATAGCTTTGAGATACCTGGCCGAATACATAAAAAAACAATTTTTTTAATCTCAACATTTTCATGAAAACCAGGTATTTTAATACCGGATTTATATCTTTACAGTATAAAAATACAATCTAGTATATTAATCAAAATGGCGTAAGAAAATACATGGGGCAATCGTAATTTCTTTGAAAATATATCATTGTTATTTTTTATTTTAAAAAAAAATTAAAAATGGGCCAGACCCAGCCCAATTATATGAGTTGGGCTTGTATTGACCCAGCTACAAGGTTGGACTCAGCCTAGCCGCGTGGGCTGGGCTAATGTTCCAGCTCAAAACAAACAAAAAGGCTGATTACTGTGCACAACATAGTAACTAGCCAAATATAATTAGCTAGTTACTGTGCACAACACAGTAACTAGCTAATTAAACTTCATTTGCTGCAGAACATGAGCAATAGCTAATTAAACTTCATTTGCTGCAGAACGTGAATTGCTCACATTCTGCATGCAATGAAGATGAACAAATAAAAAACAACAAGGGATGGGAGAAAGTTACCTGGAGTGGGAAAGCAAGGTCGCTGTTGTTGGTGGTGGTTTGAAGCAGAAAAAAAAAAAAAAAAAAAAAAAAAAAACCATGGTGACGGCGGTTGAAAGCCCGGTGGCAGCCATTGTACTGCTCCTCCTTCTTCTCTGTAAAGATATCAGTTGGAAGCCTAGTGGCAGCTGCTGTGCTGCTCCTCCTTCTTCTCTGCAAAGATATCAGCCCCTGTGTTTTCTTTTTTGTTGTTTTTTTTTTCTTCTCTATTCGGTTTTGTTTCTTCCCTCTATGTCACTGCTCTTCTCCTCTCTTCTTCCCCCCTTCTCTTCCTTTTTTTTCTTCTGTTTTGACCGAGCTTCTCTTATCTCAAACACAAACTCCCCCTCTCTGTTTTATGTTCTTTTTTTTCCTCCTCTTCGGTCTCTTCTCTCTTTTAACAAAAACTCCCTCTGTTTTTTCACCCTCTTTATGTTTTTGCTCCTTTTTCTTCACCCGTTTCTCTCTAAACAATCCTTTGTCTCTCTCTTTCTGTTCTTCCCTTCTTCTTTTTTCACTCTCTTCCCCCCCCCCCCACTATTCCCTCTGTTGGGGCAGTATTTATAGGGGTAGGGAGAATGTGATCTAATCTGCCCTGTCCCATCATTTGCATGGGGTGTGAGGCCACCGCTCCACCTTATCACGGCACCGACTGAGACGACTAATAAGGGCGTCGCTTGAAGGACATGACCTCTCCATTTTCTCATCATGAGGAGGTGCGAGTGGCATCCAGTTTTGGCTTTAACAGAGCACGTAGAGAAGGAGAGAAAGGAAGAAACAAGGAAGAAAAAACAAAAACTTATCTTCCCCTGTTGCATGTCTAGGGAAAGAAGGAGAAAAGGTGCCACCTAAAAATGACACTGTTTTGTTTTCCTTTCTTCTTCTTTTTTGTGGAAAATGCATGAAATGACGTCGTTTCATTTAAATGGAAATTGTCGCCAAAATGCGACAGATTTCAATTCAGTCCTTCAATTTGCGTGCTTTTCAGTTTGGTCCTTGATTTTGGATTTCTTCAATCAAGTCCCTAATGGCCATCAAACTTCTATATTTATCCAATTAAGCTTCTGATTTGACCAAATCAGCTCTTAAAAATGATAATTTGACCCCAGCACTTTAATTTCTTCTAATTAAAACCCAAATTGACTTCAGAATCAATTTTTCTTGCAATCAAACCCTCAATAAATTTAATTAAACCTTCAATAAATTCAATTGAGTCCATAAACATTTGATTTTAGACTTTTCCTCCTCAAATCAAACTTTCTTCATCAACAAGGCTCTCATTAGTCAACGATATACTGTCAAATTTCAATCTTTGCATTTTTGAACCTCCTCAACCAATTTTGACCATTTTTTAGGCGTTCTAGTATCCTTTTTTCACTATTATTATATTTTTATATATATTTTTGATTGATTTGTTTTCTCCTTTTTTATGCGGGGACCCAAAAATGAGTTACGACAAATAACTAAGAAACAACTCAAATTAAAATATCAAAATCATTCAAAAGAACAAACCTTGGTCGAAGTCAACATATACCATCGAGTCTTTTATAACCGATCATCGATGCATATATATTAATTCACACTTTGAATATTCATCATTATAACTATTTTCCTATCTCTCATCGGCTATAGTCAATTAGAAACCAAGCAATTCCCAGGGTATCTTTGTTCGCACAATGCACAAAAGGGTAGACAATGTCTTTCTGATAATTACCCCCCGAAGCAACATTCCTAGAGCGGGCTGACCACCTCTTGACTTCCCACTGATTTTCTGTCAGGAACTAGCTGATGTCCTCGCTCTTTTCTTGAATTGAAAGAACTATTTGCCTTTACCCTTGTTTGGAAATGGTGGCTTGCCTGAAAATTCCATATCATTTCATTTTCCTACACCCTTGTGACTCTATTGGCTTTCTTCTATGCAAAACTCCCAAGGCTTGTGTTGCTTTTCAATCAGTTCCCTTACTATCTTAGATTGTAAAGCAATTAAGCCTTGCTTCAATTCTTGTTTGAAGCCATCACTTAACTTTTCTATCATGTGTTGTTCTGATGGGACATAATGTGGTGCGAATAGTGAGAGGTCATGAAATCACCATTCTTACTCTAGTACTAACATCCCCTCCTGTCTCAAGGCTAGGAATTCATGTTCCTTCATCTTTCAATGATATTTGGAGTAATATTGATTCTCAAACTCCGTCTCGAAATTATCCCAGAATAGGGTTTTTGTGTAGCCCTCCTCAACTGAATCGTCTCCCACCAAGTCATAGCACTATTTGATAGTAATTGTGTAGCACAATCTACCTGCAGATCATTTGACATATTAATTTAAATCATCATTTTTTCTACATTTCTAATCCATCTTCCCGCCACTTCAGCATCCTGTTCACCTGAGTAGGGTTCACAACTCATTTCTCTCATACTTTTCACCAATCGAACTAGATGTACCACATTATTAGTAGTTGTAGCTGCTTCTAAAACAATTGGTATGATAGGTGCAGGTAGGGGTGCTGACATAGGAGTGGAAGCATTAGTCATACCTTTCATTACTGATTTGACTAGCTGGGCCAGGAGCATCAAATCAACATAAGAAACAGATGGCCCTATGGGTGTAGTTTGAGGGGGCTCCTTTGCTCGTTCCTGTGGGGCTGACATG
The DNA here is from genome assembly GCA_030145905.1 of Populus davidiana. Classification (NCBI taxonomy): domain Eukaryota; kingdom Viridiplantae; phylum Streptophyta; class Magnoliopsida; order Malpighiales; family Salicaceae; genus Populus; species Populus davidiana. Next base: position 8,042,020 of record CM057803.1, read on the forward strand.
GTCGATCGGACATCCCTAGTTTTCTTTGGTGCCTGTCTGACATGAGGCTCCATCGATTCTTCATGCCTTGCTTGAGTCGATACTGCTGGTGCATGTGAAGCAGTATCTTTCAAAGGGCTCTCTTCTTGCCATTTGTAAAAGTCTATATCTCTGTTTCCCCTCCCTGCAGAGGATAGATCTGTTATAATCTCTTGGCGAGTTACCATCTTGCAATAAATTAACAAACATCAATAACCTCTTTTGAATTCTTTCCATAATCCATACCAAGGCTCTGACATCATCTGTAACAGATCTGACTGTATAATTTGATCAACATTAAAAGATCTCAACATATACTCTTAAGTTGAGGATAAATTTTGTCAATTTCTTTACTTTTCAGATTATTACTTTTGATATTATGGGGTTTCTGGCCACTGTAATCATCGTGATGTTCACTATATATGAAGTACGGTAAGTTAATTATGCTTTGAGCTTCATTAAACTGGATATGCTTAAAGACTGGATATGCTTAAAGACTTCTCTTTTCCCAATTCTGGCCATGATACGTCTGTCATTTTGTTTTAATGTGAACTCCTGCTATTAAAATAGTTTAACATTAATTACTCCAATTAATTACAAGAATTTGGAATGTACGTCCATCATTCAAGTCCCTTTTAAATCCGATACTTGCTTTGAATCTTACCTTTCCCTATTAAGAAAATGGGCAATTTCTGCATGACCATTCCTAGCTATTGTTATTTCTGATCAAATTGCTATTTCTTCTTGGAATTATTTATTTTAACTTTACCCTTTTTGATGCATATGCAGCAAGCTCCTGTAAAATGTTTCACAAAGAAGTATTGAAACCTGGGAAATTGTAGGTATACATGTTCTTTAGCCTTGTTTTAATTACCCCCAGTGTTTCATTTTATGCCATTTTTGTGATTCGACTATTTGTTTGACTGGACCCATCAACGATGTAAAAACATGCATGATCAAGACAGCCCGATGTTTTTATGTTATTTGTAGTTTATGATGAGTCTGATCTGCTACTGTTTACCAAAAGCGCCATTTTCCCTTCTCCCCAGCATTTTGCGGTGGACCTATTGATATTTGGTTGTCCATGTTATTACCCATGAAATACACTGATGGGATGATGCATTGCCAGCTAAATGAGCACCCCTAGAAGAGCTTCCATGCGATGGCAGAACATTCAAGCCAGTGGGTTTGGTATGCGTGCTGTCACAAATTATTGAAATGGAATTGAGAGGATCGTGATCATGTTGTGACTCTCCCTTATTCCCCAATCTGCTTCCCTTTTTTTTTTAATGCTTTGTCTTTGGAATTGATAAGATTTCGTATTTCATTTGTGTGACTTTATTCTGCAGGTTCCGCAAGCTTTTTGTATCATTTTCCAGTTATACTTCCGTGAACGAATATGTTGAAAAAAATGTCACAGGTGAAAGTGATTCCTGACATGTTTTCATGTTGATCTTTTGTGTTCTTAGAATGATATATCATCCATTGAATTTCAGTACACTTTCTTTCGCCACCTTCTTTAATGTATATCAGGCTATCAGATGAATTTTTGACATAGTTTGTACCCAAACCAATATGTACTTGAAATCACAAATGACTGATTAATCATTGGATCGCATGATCACTATTCTACTCGTCTGTGTCTGTTTATAGATTTGAATCCTTAACATGTCGTCCTTACGACAAAGGAGCCTTCGGAACAGAACTTGCTTGACTGGTGGAATAATTTGAAATTTTGCATCTTTTGAAAGAAAAAAGGAAAAGAAGACTAAGAATGCTGATTCATGGCTGCAATGTCTGTCTGCATGGTTAGACCATGCGTTGACTACACTGCTAACATGCTTGATCCTACAGGTTTTTGGTTACACTGCTAACATGCTTGATCCTACAGGTACTTGACTTCATATAGCCTTTACTATATAAATACTCTGTGATTCGACATGAGCCGGGTCAATTTTTTTTATAGCTTAAACAAACAATGCTCAAGTGATATCACTGTATTTTAAAAAATGAAAAAAAAAAATACCACTCGACATCGTAGAAAGAGAACTTAAAAAAATAATAAATATCAATCCACATGAATTAAAATATAGAAGGATGAAATAAAAAAAATTAACAAAAAAAATGATTAAAAAACAAAACATTAGAAAAACCAAGTGAGATTGTCAAAACCCGCAAGTAGGATCACGCATACACGATAATATAATAGAAGGCAAAATAGAAAAAAAAAATAAAGTTTAATTTTAATTTTAAAAAAAATTGAACTTCAAAGGATAAAAAAAACAAAACGAATTCAGAAGAAAATGGGTGAGAATTGATCCAGTGTAAGACGATTAAAATCCCGATTGACCCATGTTTCGGTTAACTCGGGGAAAATCCATCCAAACCCCGATGACTATTTTTTTCCCAAAATGGTATTATTTTGACTTTCTTATAAAATAAAAAGATTTCGTTAACTTAGGTTAACTCGAATAAACTCACTTGACCCGTAACTCGATAATTGTCCTATATTAACTCTTGGGTAGGGCCTAGAAAAAATGGGAAAAACCAAGACCAAATCCAAATAAATAAAATGTCAAATGATAAATAAAAAAAATTAAGAGAATAAGGACCTCATTCAAAAAAATTAAGAGGATAAACTGAAATTTTGAATTGTAAGAAAAAACTGGAAAAAAAAAATCAAATTAACAAATTAATACAAAATCAAAAATTAAAATTAAAATTAAAAGAATGAGGACTAATTTTTTAAAAAAAATCAAGATTATAGATCTAAGGATGAAATCAAAAACAAATTAAAGTCTAATAAAAAAGCTAAGAATGAAAATCATAAATTAAAACATTGAGGACCAAACCTATAATATCATCCAATATTGAATTGAAAGGCAAAATTGAAAAGAAAAATCAAATTCATAGAAGAATCCAAAACAAAAAAAATATACAAATAATACCAATTTGTAATGAACTCAATGATGATTGATAAAGTTTTAAAAACTAATCAAAAATGACTGGAGCCAACCCGGTCCAATATTCAAAACCTGTGACACGGGTAATGAGACTGGACCATAGCATAAAAGGCAAACCTGAAAAAATAATTATGTAAAATTTCCAACCAACCAAAATAATTAGGGATAAACTTGATAAAATAAATTTAAAAAACAAAAGTGATTTAAAAAATATAGATTTGAAAAGAAAGAATACCAAAATTGACATAAAAAGAAAATAAAACTAAATCATAAGGGATGCAATTGAAAAACAATTTCAATTAAGAAAAGAATAAGAACAACTAAAAATAACAGTCAAAAGAATGAAGAACATATTTGATATAAAAATAAAATGTTAAGGGATAAAATTCAAAGACATATTAATTCAATAAAGGATTCAAGACCAAATACATCACAATCAAAAGAATAAGGACCAAATCCAATATAAAAATCAAGTGTAAAGGGATGAAATTGAAAAACAAATTAACCTAATAAATGATTCAAGACCAAACATATTGCAATTAAAAGAATGAGGACCATATCTGATATAAAAATCATGTGTCAAGAGATGAAATTGAAAAACAAATCCACTTATAAATGATTTAATACCAAATATATTGCAATAAAAAAAATGAGGATCTAATTTAACTTAACAAACAAATGGCCATACTTTCTTGTATTTTTTTGAATGGCTTGCATGATTTTTTAGGAGGAGAGAGGAAAGAGGGGAGGGAAAAACCAGTTGCCGGAACTCCACCGCGCCTCTTAGCCATAGATGCACCAAACCATCATGATGGGGGTGGCGTGGCACATCTAACGCAACCTCAAAAAGCAGTGTTAGGCGGTTTCGGGACGTTGCATACGCCACTCGAAAGATGCGAGCAGTGCCTGCACGCGTCAACCACCTCCTGAATAAAATATTAATTTATATTTATAAAATTATCCAATCACCCCTACTCCGCATAAGAATTACAAAAAAAAAAAAAAAACTATGAGGAAAAACCAAAAGTGGCCCTACCTCCATTGTTAATAGAGATTATTTTTTAAAGGCATTCAAGTAATTGATCAACTCAAAATAATACATAAAACTCGAAAAGTCCCTGAACACAAGGGGATTTGTTTTTTTTCTTCAAGGGTCGTTTAGTAATTGCACCGTAGCTAAAAAAATGTGAAATTACCTACTAACCCCTAAGCTCATGCTTGCCTACCAAGAGTAAAATCAGCTTTTCATTACGGATAGGTAGAATAAAAGGTTGATACTATTTAGTATGTAGCGTAATTTTTCTTTGGTTATGTATTTATTCTTTATACATACCTAAAACAAAATCAGGCAGGCTCTGTTCAAATCAGTATTACACGGAAGGGACAACCTGTTAAGAATTGGAATCCCAAATGTAGTGGAACATTATCTTCTAGGGTGGTCCAAATCCAAATGTTAGAACATCTTCTGGGAATTTTACAAACTTTTTCCTAGAAAACACAAGAAATCTCTAGTGATACAATAAATGAATATCACGATTCAAATGATAGACAGATGGATAGAATATTGCGAATAAGAAAAAGAATCTGTTCATTTGAACTTTCTGCTTGTCTAGCTTAAGGCAGCTCCTGACTTTGTGAGTAAAGTATGACCAAATGCCCGAATCGGTTTACAATTGCGTAATACATACGATACTATCAGTAGCCATGCATATACACTCAACATATGTGCCGCATTTGGCTTTGAATTTTCTGTTTCTTTGTGGAAAAATTCAAAGATGATCTTAAAAGAAAAATGGTAGATTGAAAATTAAAATGTGTTATATGATACAAGATAGAAGAAGTTTACCTTTTAATTCAACATATTAGACCGGTGTTTTGAATTTCTGATTCAATGCCATGTTCAAGATTTTTTTCTTAGTTGTTAAATTTGATTTGCCTTCAACCTAACTTACTGGTTAATTGAAAAAACTTACCACTCAAAACTTGATCTAGACCGAGTTATTTTAAGTTGAACCAATAGTTATTTTAAGTTGAATTGAAAAATATATTGACATAGCAAAACCTGATTAATCTTCTCAAGTTTTTAATGAATTGATTGACCCGGCTAAGCTAATGCCAATAAATTTAAAAAAAAAATATATAACAAAATAACATCATTGATTGATTGACTAGGCAAACCAGTAAGTATGTTTTTTCTTGCAGTGCATCTAAACAAAAGCCATGCAAATATTGCCTGGATGAGAAAATACACCAAAGCAGTAGGGTGATAGAGCTTTCGTAAACCAGTTTGAAATGTGCAGCCGGCTATTGCTTAAGCTCTATAACAAGCAAACTACTCGTCAACTTATGCGTGCTGCTTCCAGTCAATCATGAAGGAAAACTACTCGTCAAGCTATGGCTTCCAGTCAACCTTGGGTGGTGGCCAATGGGTATGCCTACAACTATAAGGTGGGAAAATGCTCATGAGCAGCAAGCAATTCTCATTTTTCAAAGACATCATCGCAGGCAACAAGTAGGATTTATATTTGGATTCTATATGAATCCTTAATGCTCCACACAATATTACAGTCAGATGAAAAAAAGACTAAAACAACATTGTCCAGTTTCAACATCATAAAAAATGCTGAATCTTATTCACCAAAAAAACAAAAAACAAAAAAAGAAAGAAAGAAACCTGTCTCGTATGATTAAATGGAAGGCTTCAAGCAGCAAGGCATAAAAATGATGCTGACAAAGTGAAGTCTTCTACACCGTTCTGATCCCGTAGTCTTTTGGTTAGTGAAGATCTCAATGATTTCTGTCATTGCACTACCTAACCTTTTATACTCTACAATTCAACCAATCAATAATGTCCTTCATGATTTCATCCCGTTCTGGTTCAAATAGGAGATCATGCAAGAACCCTTCTAATAGTTTGATGGTTTTGTCTGTTGAGGATGCTTCTTCGTATAGTTTGCGAGAAGCATCCGGGTCGGTTACAGTGTCAGCAGCACCATGAAGAACGAGAAATGGAACTCTCAGTCTTTTCAGATTCTGCTGTAAATAGGCTGTAATTCGGAGAATCTCATAGCCAGTCTTTACCCTGATAAATCCAGTGTAGACCAGTGGGTCCGAATACTTGGCCACTAGTGCCTCAGGGTCCCGAGAAACTGGCATGCCCTTCTTATTTGAAGTACTGAGTTGGAACGTTGGCAACAAAAATGAGATAACTGGGGCTAGTAGCTGCCATGACCACAAAATAAGAGTATCCCACTTAATGATTTGATTTCCTTTATCACATCACCAAAATACCATCCCATGTTCTTCATAGTTTATGAACTAGAAGTCAGGTATAATAGAAATTCTTACCACAACAAAAGGATGGGATGGCTGAATTCCTACTGCAGGTGAAGTAAATACCACACCAGAAACACGGTCTTCAACTTTTGGATCCATCACCGCCTGGAAATTTACTCATGCAACAAAGTGAAAATTGTTAGAGAAATTATTAGATGAACCTAGATTCCACAAATTGTTATTGGATCCTGCCATGCAATAATGAATGAGTGCATAAACCTGTGCATGTACATTAACAAGAAGCTTCAATTCAATGATTCATTCAAAGAAATGAAAGAAACTGTCATTGCATACCAACATACCTTGAGAACAATGGCTGCACCAGTTGAGTGCCCAAAGCAAAAACATGGAAGCCCAGGATTTTCTGACAAAACCTTGTCAAGAAAAGATTTCTGTAAAATGTTGGAAAAAATAGAGTGCACTTAGATTCATCGGATGCAAAATAAAACCATCAGCGCCTTGTAAATACAAATCAAAACATACCAGATCATCAACAGCATAATCAAGAGAATGAACATATCCATGTAGCCCATCACTTCCACCATGTCCTGGTTTGAAGAGAAGGATCAAATAGGTTACAAAAAATATATACAAGCCAACATAATTTCATGAGCTAATTATCAGAAGATAAAGCACCATGTAAATCTAATTAGCAAAGCAACAAGTTTCTGATGAAAACTACACAGCCAAAGCCCTTCAATACGAGTAAGGATCAACAGCCCTCGCACCCATAGCAGACAGAGAGAGGAAATTGGAAGCTAAAAGGTAGGGGCAACTTAAGAAAATGTCATTTTAATAAAAACCAAGTGTTGGTGTGAATTGGACTGCACAACAAAAATCAACAACACATAAAATAAAGAACCTAGTTGTCTTTAGGCGTAAGCCAAAAAAAAAAAAACAGAATAATGGGACATTCAGCTTCATACTATAATTTGAATTGCAATAGAATCCCAGGTCTTAATTCAGGTTTCAATGGTGTCACTCAACTATCATGACATGAGCACAATTATGCAACTTCAAAATGGAGGCTTGTTCTGCAATGTGATTGCAAAGGTTAAGAGCACACAGTAACTTTTTCTGTTGCCTCTATAGCTCATAAAACTGGAAAACATATTATGAGACCCTGACTTAAAAGCGCTCATCTGCCCTTGTTAGATTTTTGGAAAATGGAGGTCAGACACATGCATGCAAATAACAAGCTTACTTATCAAGAGGAGCTTCATATGTTACTTTTTGCACCAACAGACAGACAGACCAATTCCTGCAACACTCAAATATGGATGCATTGTTGAAGAATAGAGATTGCTAGGCCATGAAACACTAAAAGAGAAACAAAGTATCAAAGCAAGAGTCGTGAATACTTTTTTTCCCATCAATTATCAGTGTTAATATTATTTCCAACTTGGAGTTGGATTCCACTGCGGCCATTCAGGGAGAAGTGAGAACTTTTAACAGAGGAAACTAAAAAATATAAGCGACTGCAGGAAGTTTCCTTTTTCTTTTTTATTTAATACCATCTTCTGGTTCAGTCCTTGCATGAAATTTTCAGAAAATAGGAGCCCAGAGAATTTCCATGATCCCCTTAAGCAGTAGCAGGAGTAAAATGAGCGGCTCTGCAACATCCTGAGCAGATAAAGAACATGACCATCGTTGTAAAGGTTCAATTATCCAAGTTTGTAGAACAGCCTATGGTTATAACTCCTCTTAACATGAAAGAATTTTTATTTTTTTTGTCTGTACATCTTCATATGTCACTGCATAAGCACAGGGGAATCCTATAGTCAACAATTCAACTCTCTTTTGAGATCACGTCTGTATGGAATATGATTCCAGTACCTTGAAATGAATCAGAAACCAAACCACAAATCATGGCCTCTAGAGGAACTTGTCAATCATTGAGATCATAGTCATACCAGGGGAACAAAATCAAATGGAATGACAAGTCTAGTAGGGAAAACCAGACATCAATCAACATGTTCTAGAATCGTTTTTCCTCTGTGCCCATAATAACATAAAGTCTTTATTATGAAACTTTTGTGGTCAATTATCAAGACATTTGTCAAGGCAATGAGTTCATAGTATGTCCTTCATGTTTCACTGTTATATCCACAATGAAACCTAGAAGGTTATCTCCAAAGGAAATTGTCATGAAAAATAAAAAATAAAACACTTCTAGTATGAGATAAACACAAATTCCACTACAACAACTATCATCAACATCGCAAGATAGCAATTTCAAGCAAAGCAAGAAGAGATTATTGTCTTATCAAGAATGATAAATCCAAACAAGCAGGTAAAATCACTTTCAAACTTACCAATCCAATCCATTCCATAAACCTTAAACCCATTAGCATTCAGTTTTTTCGCAAAGTCACTATATCTGCCACTGTTTGTAAAGAATGGAGTTGTGAGATAATAATTAAACAATAGAATCAGCAGAACATGACTTCCAAATAGAGCATTAGGCACAGATCACAAACCTGTGCTCATTCAGACCATGCATAAGAACAACCAGCCCCCTACAAGAGATATGTAATATAATGTTAGGGAAAGCATGAGTCAATAAACACCTCCAGAAAAAGGTAAAAGAGTGAACTTATAACAAATAAAAACCACCTTGATTAATCCATAAAAGTAGAAATTTCAAGTCTGACAAATTGAAATTAGTAACATCTTATATCAGGACACTAGTCATTCATAGTCACATCAGGGGAAAAGAAGGAGAAAACAATATCACTTCCGTCAATCTAGCATATAGTACTTGAACAATAATATATGCTTAATCACCTACATATGGTTATTAGTAAGCTACAGAATATGGACAGGATGTACTATTTTCTGTAAAGATACGAGGATATATGGATTTAAGAAGAGTGTCGAAAGCCAACATTTAAATAAACTATTTGAATATAGTCCTGTATTATTAACGGTTCTGCTTTTCAATTTTACTATTTTCTTAATATTCCAAAAGCTAACTATTTAGAGCCAAAATATTCCAAAAGCAGCATGGTAGTGTCCTTAGTGTTTACCAAATGCAGCCATTTATGTGAAACTCCATCAACAGACAGAGTGAAAACAATGCATCAAGATATTTTAAACATGAAACTTGTCTGAGTTGTAGCATTCAAAAATTTAAGAGGCAACATGAACAAGAACAAGCATAAAATCTGTCTGCACATTCCAAACAGTGACATAACTCAGCTAAAACAAACCAGAAAACAGGTTCGAATTTAGTTGGCGATAGAAGGAAGAAGAATAAGTAGGTAATCTATCTGCAGATTCCTTATGCCAAACTGAAAAAAAAAAAAAAAAAAAAAAAAAAAAAGTTTGTCTGCTATAAAAGATGGAATACTCAAATCACTCAAATTAATACACACAAGAAAACAGAATCTAGTAAAAAATTCAAACAATAAATAAATGGAAATATGATATGTAGGGTATTGTTGAATTCATTCGCAAAAACCATAAAATGATCTTTTGGGAAATTCATTGAAATGTTCTTAAATTTTCTCCAAAATTAGTGCAAAAAAGGAAACATAAAAAACATGCTTTGTTGCAGAAACTTTTTCATCACTAATTGTTTTCCTCAAATGTGTTGCAAAACAAGAAAGAAAAACAAAAAGGAGCCTATCCCCCACTTCCCATTTAGCAAGCAATTTGGTTTTCATGTTCTCAACCTTGAATTTTCTGCTAACAACAAATAGGAAACTGATTTTTTCATCAACTATTAAAACATGAACAAGAATTACCAAAAATAATGAGGAAATGGCCTTGTTTGAATCACAATAAAACACAATCTCCATCAAATTAATTAATTTAACACCAATAAATACAACCAACTAATCAAAATTCAAACCCCTTAAAATTAATTAATTAAGACAGAATCATAATAATAAATCATCAAAAAAATCAGCAAATATACCTGATTTTAACTGAAACTGAGGTCCACGACTGGGTAAAAATGGTATCACTCCGAGCAGAAACAAACAGTGAAAACTCTCTAACCGTATTGGGGTCATCTTCCTGTAACGCCCTCTTTATTGCAATGGCCCTCCTGCCCCCAACTTCCGAATCCACCACCGCCGTCACCCCACTACCGCCACCACTCTTCCATGGCACTACTGTTGCCGGGACCCGCAACTTGGTCCGGTGGACCCCACTTTCCTGCAACAACCTATCATCCTTGGATTTCTGATCACCGAACGAAGATGATGATGACCCCCTCGCAGACACCCCTGCCGATACCACCGTCTGTCTCCGACCACCGAAAGGGACTAGAAGCAGCAAGAAGAACGCATTTATCAGCATTAACAAGCTTTTTAAGGCTTGAACGGAAAATAATGCACGAATTCTCCCACTAGCTCCGGACGTTAGAATTAACGACGGCGATGATGATGTGGCTGCCTTTGGAGATTGCACCATTGCCATAGATTATAAATTTCTTGACAACAACCAATGCCCTATGAATTCTTAAAGTGTGCGCTCGTTTTCGTCTTGTGATTCTCTCTCTGAACGTAAAAAAGATTGGAATTTTGAGGTTTTTGATAATCTTAAGAAAACATTCGTTGCTGTTTCTAGAACATAAACAGAGAAAAGGATATGGTAGTTAGCAACAAATAGACTCACAACTCTTTTTCCCTGATAATACAACCAAAAGAGAAACCGCTATGGTTTTTGCTATATTTAGAGTATAGTGAGTGCAGCTCTGCCAATTTTAGAGGACAGAAAGAAAAATGAAATACTATACTGTTTCTTCTTCTTATTATTATTATTATAAAAAGAAGTAAGCTTTAGAGTTCAAGTTTGAGTTTTGCTCTTGCTAACGTAAAGCAAAGACAGTGATGACCACCAATGATGCAAGCCTGCGAAGAATTTTTAGGGCATGGATTTATACCATTTTTGTGTTTTTAACCCATTAATTAACTGCCTGGTTGAAGAGATCGATTCTTCGAAAGATGGATCTTACAAAAAAAGGAGTTAATTGTAAATCAGTAGCAAACTTCTCTCAGACCTTTCTCTAGCTTGATACAGGTGTCCTCCCTATCTCTGCCACCAGAAATTGGTCGCCGCCACACGTCAAGCTGCCAAGAATTGATAAGAAAATAAAAATCAACATTTTTAGAAGCCGAAGTAATGATCACACCAGTTCTCTTGGAAGCGTGCCCTTTCGTGATCTTGATATGAAAAAACTTTATTAATGGACAGTTTACAAAACCTCTATCATCAACAACAAAACTAGAAAACAAATATTGAGGACATCTAGTGATTAACTATATCATTTTCTCACGTCACGTTACGCTATTAATCGGATTAAAATTCTTTAAAACATGCAAGCGTTTTTAGCAGGAAATAATTTAAATTACATAAGGTTGATATGGTATGATTGTTTGATTTGGTGAGTTCAAAAATTACTTTAATTACCATTAAAATATATAGTTTGATTAAAAAAATTCAAAAAAATATCTTTTTTTTCTAAAATGTTGAAACAACAATGTATTACATCGACTTGAGTCAACTCAAGTTAACCTGTTTAATTTGTGATTTAGGTTATAAAACCAAGATAACCTAAAAAAACAAATCAAAAAAATTATAAAACTCAATTCATATTCAACTCAATAGTGAATGATTAAAATGAAAAAAAAAATCAATTACAAAAAGAACAAAAAAACAAAGTCAATTCAGGTTAACCTATCAAACTAACGATCTGAATCATGAAACCAGTATAATTCTATAGAAAGTAAATTAAAATATCGAGAGAATTATAGGTGGAAATCAAAGAAAGAGAAAAAACTAAGCAAGTATTCCCTTGTTATTTCCATTAGAAAAAATAACATGTTAATATTACATACGTAATTACCGATGAAATATAAATATAATTAATATCTGTTGGTGAATCCATTTATAATATTTTAAGTTATAACATGCTAGATCCTCTCTCTTCCTCCCCCATTTCTTCTTATTCTTCCTTGTTTTGGACTGAATATCCGGGTAAGGCTCTTAGTTGTCAAGTTTGATCTGTTGATAATCAGGGATTGTTTGGCTATTAGATACTTGATTATGCATTAGCTTCCTATATTGAACCCTTCTATACCTTCAATTTAACATGATCTAATCTATATTTTCATCCATATTTCTGGGTTCCTCATCTATTTCTTAATGTTCTTTGTCAAGTTCAAGCAAAAAACCTTGTTTAATCTTCATTTCTTTGTTTCTGGATCTGGTTTTTGGGCCAAGAAGCCCAGCCCACGTGGTAAGGCTCCATTCCAAAGAAAAAAAATGCATTTTTTGGTTATTATGGTGTATTTGGCAAGCATGCCATAACAAATATTTGGAAGCCTTATTTTTTTTTTATTTTTTTTAAGGTTTGTCAAACACAACCTTATCTTTTCAATTTAATTCCAGATTTTTCAAGGAACTATTTTTCAATTAAACTTGGGTTCCTCATATTTATTTTTACCCCCTCATATTTAATATTTGAAATTGTGACCTACATGATAGACGTCTTTCTAATATTGAATAAACTTGTTTCTTTATGTAAAAAAAACAAAAAAACAAAAATCTTTCTTTAAAAAAATACAACATTATTTTAAATTGCTTATAGCCAAGTTTTTAAAAAATAAATCATATTTGCACAATTTATCATACTAAGAAATCACAAAAATTAGTTTTTTTTATTTTTTTTTATTTTGCATGTATATTTGATTTAATAACCATTTTATTAAGTCTACGAGGATTTGGCAAAAATTTCAAACAAACACCACAAAAATCAATTTGTTTAATTAATATTT